>CM021765.1:37979051-38056125 GCA_011076525.1 Nettapus auritus | reverse complement strand
AAAAAAAAAAAAAAAAAAAAGAAGCCAGAGAAGCTTAGTGACCCTCTTGAAAAATCTTCCCTAGCTGTATTAAATATTCTTTCATTAACTATATAATTCCCAGCTGAGTGACTAAAGCTGCTTGATAATCAATGGGTTCATCTTATTGGATCATTAAATGTTATTGTGCTAAACTGTGTTTTATTCTAGACATAACTGTAGATCTCAGCATGCATTGCTTGTATTTCTTTCCATACTGGATTCTTTTTGCTGTGAAGTCTATTCACACTGAGATGTAATTCCTGAAGAAATTTGTGCAGCTCCCTAAATAGTTACAGAAATGCTGTTTATGCCTTTGGTATTTTTCCTGCAAATGGAAAAAGTAGAAAACATAAATTAAGCCTTGAGGTATTTCTCTTTATTATCAACTCTCCTGTGATCTCTTTAAAGAGAGATTTCTGGAAAATTAAGAACTGATCAGTACTTCAGAACAAGACTTCTTTCTGCTGATGCAAAGCATTATTAAAATGCTATAATTTTTTAATGATAGGATAACTAGCTTTTGTGATGTTTACTGGATATACATTTATATACGTGGATTGGAAGTTACTATTCCTAATCTTCTGACTCTCATAATATCTTTCTGAATATATAACCAAAACCACCTAAATTTCTGAAATCTGAAATATAGACCTATAGCACAAATTATTCATCTACTGTCCCACCATAGCTGATAATAGCTGCGTATCTCCTGAGGGCAATTCATTCCACTTCGTATTAGGATGAGATCAATTACACTTTGGAAATATCTCTCCACTGATCAAGGAAGGAGCCTGTGTGATGATCTTAGGCTCAACACACAAACTTGCCAATATCTTAAATCGGGAGAGCTAAGTCTCACCGCAGACAACTTGCTACTTGGCTAACTGGGACTGGCTTTATCTCGCCAACCGTCCACGTCTGATGTGGTCACTGTGCGCTGCCCAAGCTGAGGCACTGCTCCTTCATTCTGCAGCAGCCATGTAAAACAAGTTAGAGGCTCTGTCTAATTCCACACTTAGAGGTGACTTTTCCTGGAAAGCCCTGTGCAAGCTGCCCAGCAAGAAGACTGCAATATATTCATCCTTGGATATTTTCAAGACAAAGCCAGCACTGGCCTGATCTTGTGTTGCTGACAGTTCTCATCTAGATGAGGCCCCCTAGATCACTTTCAGCCCACATGTCTTTGTTGTTTTTGTTTCCCTACCAATAACAAAAGAAGTTCAGATAACTAGTTCTGGCATAAGCAGTAATGATTAGGAGAGACAAATGCCATCTCTGGTCTTAGTCTGCCTCTGTACAGTTTGTTCTATTTTGATTGCAGAAAAGTATTTCTGAAGGTTTATGGTAAATAGAAGCACACTCTTCAGTAGGAATAAACATTAACTCATGGTTTTGATGATACCTAAATATAGAAATGATAAGAGTTTTCTCTAGTTGGACTGATTTAGGACAATGTGAGAAAGGCATTTAGGTCAGATGGTATAAGTTCTTCAAAGTGAATATCCACTTGTTTAGGTAAATGTTGCAGAAGATTAGACAGGTAGTCTAAACTAGAAATCTAATGTGAAAGGAAAGAAAGTTTCTTCTTCCTTCCTGCTTGAAAGGAAAAGAAAAAAAAAAAAAAAAAGTGGTTTTGAAATTACCCTTTTATATTTTTTCATTATAATTTTAGGCCTTTCACCACATAATGGTTTCTTTAATTGTTTGGATGCGTTTTATTTTTTACAATAAATTAAGTATTTTAGGTTCTTACAGAGAACAGGAACATTTCAGATAAACTACATCTTTTTTCATCTCCAAAACTTTCCACAGTAAGTAAAACACTGTATGTGATCTTACTGAACAGGAACAAGGGCTTGAGGTGTGTTCATGGGTAATGAAAGCATCCAGTAGATGAGAGAGAGAGAAACAATTTTTTAAGCAGTAGGATGGCACTAAACCCTGAACTGCAGAGGAAGAGAGTAGCAATGACAGGGAAGACTGCTTTAGATTACTGCAAGCAATGTTCTTACTATTTTTGGAGCATTACACATTAGCTGTCTAACAGAGATATCAGCATCGATTCTTCAAAGACCAATTCTTGATCAATTGAGTTTCAGTACATATAAATTCTGGAAAAAAGTGTTTTGTTTTGTTTTTGTTTTTAATTTGTGGGTTTAGCCATTCTGTTATCTCTCGTTCCAACTCTTTTCCTGCATTGATGGCTTAAACCTTATTTTAGGGACTTGTGTTGCCAGCTGCCATGTTATCTGAACATTTTCCAGGTAAGTTAGAGGGCAGCAGTGTACTCCCTGATAGACTGGCTCTTCTGGCTCTTCTCCTTTTTCAGTTCTAGAAAACTCTGTTTGCCATGGGATGTTCTTTGGGGAAAAGAATGAGAAATGTTCTGGTTATGATAAAATGTACTCTATCGAATAAAAGGGGCTGGCAAAGCTTCTGAACTGTGGTCAGGCCCTGGATTCATTTAATCTCCTCTGGAAGTTCATTCCATATTTTCTTTCTGCAGTCGCACATGAAGGGCTAGATCCCCAGCTGGTTTAAGTCAATATGGCATCACTGACATCAGCTGTCTGTTACCCAGGATAATCTGGGTGTTACAACACTATAGCCCGCAGAAACCCAGGCAGCACAATGGCTCCCAGCACTGAAATAGCTCACGCAGAACCAGTGTGAGTATCCCTGCAATGGGCCTCCCTAATATCACTTCAGGTGCCGAACCATGTGAACATGAGACTTTTGAGAGCTGAAGCAGGTTGCTGCTGTGCCTAAGTTATTGAAGTTTTCCAGCTAAAGAGAGCAAAGGCATTTGAGTAGCAACTGAGTAGAGTCCCGCAAGGCCAATACCAGACCTAAGCTGAAGACATGAGCAGGGGGAGCTTGTTTTCCAGAGATGCAGTCTCCTGGGGTGTTGGATCAGTGATACAGGCTCAACACTCAGCTGCATTCCTTGGCTGCCAAAACCCTGTCAGGCACTAGATTGCTTCTGTAGAATCAGTTCAAAAGTGTCCTGCAAGGACACAGTATATCCCAACGCCCATCTACCTGGCTAGCCTACATACATGACCTATTCATATATAATGGAGATACATCTGTTTGTTGGTTTGCAAGAGCTAGAGATCCTGTCCAAAGTTTTTGGATATAGTTATGTTCACCTTCTTCTCTGGTATTTGAATTAATGTCATTTTTCATTTCATAAATATAAGCTGGCTATTTAACATCTTTGAAAAAATACTCTCCAAATTCCTTACTGAAAGTTCACAGAAGGGGGGAGAACAAACTTTTAAATGATCAGTTGCCTGAACACATCTAGTGCCAGGATATCAGAGGACATCCTTGTTTAGCCTGCAGCTGAATATGGACCTTCTGCAGGTACTGAGTGCCAGAGGTGACTGTGCTACAGCAGTCCAGTTTTTTTTTTGAGTCAATAGATTTAAGTGCTAAGACTGCTTGCTGAATCTACATGTGAGTCACTGGGCTAGGTCTTATGCAAGCAGTGGTCAAAGAAGGCAGCCCACTGGAGAGTCCTGTGATTTCTGCATAGAGCTGAGTACCACAACATTTTAGCTATGTCTCAAGAAGTTCAAGTGTTTAGGAAGAAGCTGATCTGCCAGACCATGATTAGTGAACAACATGGACAAACTAAATAATTTGAACAAGGCTTATGCTGCCTCTTAAGCAGGATGTAGGGAAGAAGCACTGTTTATAAAAACAACAGGTAATCTGTTCATGGAGCTAAGGGTAGATCTCAATTAGGGTGGCAGGAAAAAAGAGAAATTTTTGTCACAGAAGAAAACTTGAATTTGTTTATTTATTTATTTATTTATTTTCCCTGAAACCTGCCTACAAGTGAGTTAAGGAAGGGACAAAGCTCAGTGTTTGGCCTCATCTTTCTAAAACATTAATATGAAAAATATCTTAGAAGAGAAATTGAAAGAGAGAAGAGATCTTTACCTGTCACTGCAGTTCTGTAGACTGACCACTTCTAGCAAAAGTTGTAGGCAAAAAGGGGCCAAAGATCTGATTTTTTAGGAAGAACTGAGTTGCACATGCCATCCTCATCTGGACCTACCAAAGCCCTGCTATCTTACAGAAAGAAATATGAGTTTGTAGTGTTGAGTGTTAAGCACTCATTAATTGCATCTCTGGCCTTTTTTCTTTTTCTTTTTCTTTTTTTTTTTTTTTTTTTTTTTTTTTTTGGTGACTTTTTCTAGAAAGCATATTAATCTATCCTAGCATGCAATCCTTCAACTTTGTGGAGGTCTCCTTCTCATGCTACTTTATAAACATAGCCACTATTCATCAAAGACCTTGTGTCTCACTGCTTCATAGGTGGGACACAGCCTCTTATTACTTCCTTTTCAGAGACTCTAAAAGGGATTGTGTAGCTCCAAAAGGAGCTGTAACTAACACTCAGAAAATGCAAATATTTATTGCCTTTAATTTGAGAGAAAATCATATTTTTTTTCCAAGTTTAGAGTATTTTTTGACATGCTAGCAAGTACTTGAATAAATTTAGTACTTTACATATAAAAATTTCAAACCAAAGGGAGGCAGCAATAATTTAGCTCGGAAAAACCATAGAGCTGTCTATTTCCCATTGAGTTGGCAGAGAAGCTCTCCCATATCCTCAGAAGAAATGAAAACAGATGAAGTCCTGCACAGTCCTTTCTCTAGTAGGAAGCAGATCATATTTCTCACATCTGTTACCAACATGGAAGATCAGCTCTGTTCCCATCATGATGGTCAGGATATCCATGATTTGAGGTTTCGCCTTTTTAGGAGATATATTTCTCATCTTGTTATGGCTTTTGTTAATTTTGAAACAGTTTGATGTTGTGAAGGAACTCCTCCTTTTCTGTCAGTAATACAAGGTCACTCTATCACAGTAACGTAATTCATCACCAGTTTTGCATGTTTCAGGCACTTGAACAGATTAATTTTGTTCTGGTAAAATTTAGGAATGTATCTTTACATCCTGCTTTTCTGTAGGCAGTCAGACCAATGCTAATGTCAGAAGTAACCTCATATTTTGGTAATTTGTGAGGCTTAAAAAAAATCATATATTGTAAAGATCCAAAAGTACAATGTCGTATTTTATTTCTAGGAAAGTTCTTTCTAAAAAGAACTATAAATAAATTGAATGATGGAAGCCACCTAAACTCTTTATCCATTTGCCAATTTGTCAATATGCAGCAAAGAGAGAAAAAAACAGGTTGAAGGGTCTTCATGTACGAATGCCATAATGAAAGAAATCCAGGGCTGAAACCAAAGGTCCACAGCAAACTGTAGCTCCACAAATAATATTAAACTGTAGAAACTGCAGTCTGAAGCACTTCAGAAATTAAAAAGTCTTTGTCAAATCCAAAGATCTATCCCTTTCTATTGAAAGTTTTGGAAGTATTACATATATTAGGTGTTGCAGATTTCAGACATGGAAATTACCAGAATAAGTCCTCATGACCTATGTTCTTGTGAATATTGTATTCTAATAAAATCTAATTATTGTCTCCTACTTCAACCAAAGGTTTAGAACACTGAATAATGTTTAATCATAATGTGTGAGACAGTGATTAGAAAAGACCCTGAAAATCTTGTATTATAAATTAAGCAGTAAAGACTGAAATCTCTTCACTCTATAAATTGTTTGAGAGAGAGATCGCATGAAGTAGATGCAAGAAAACTGGGAGATCACTAAAAGGTAGCTACAACCGTAATTTTTGTTCTCTGTGTGTTACTTGCTACATGGGTGAAGACCCTAAGGATTACCAATGGAGAAACATGGAGAAGTAATGAACAAGCTCAGAATGCTAAGCATAAGCCAACAGTTAAGGAAAAACTGAAACAAGTAGAGTGCACATATTAAAAGAAGCATACATGGTGGTGAAAAGTCAAGAATACACCTGATGGTTTTACATTCCCCTGAGAAATGCTGAACAATGAGATGGATCAAACTCACAAGAGCCTGAAGGGTGAAAGTCTGCCATTTTCTGCTCCACAGAAATATTTCCTAAATATTCCAGGATTAATTGAATTTGACATAGTGTATCTTGGAGACCAAAGACTGGAAAACATGTTTCTGGTGGATCACCTGAAAAATTCAGTCTGAGAACAACAGAAGGACAGAAATAGATGTCACAGAAATACACGTAGTATACAAAGAAATAGTAATTTAGGCAATTGGAAAGAAAATTTCACCTTGTTTGTGGAAGCTACACAGATAAAAGGAGAAAGAGGGAGCAACTGCCACTGTGAAATTATTTTTGTGTAATTTATTAGGTTAATGCACAGGGCTTGTTTCTGTCTCCATTGGGAAAAAACAAAACAAAACAAACAAACAAACAAACAAAAAATGTGTCCAGTTCAAGGTAAAGAATCATCAGGGTTTTTGGTTCTGAATCAGGACATCACTTAAGGGATAAAACTCTTTATTCTTTCAAGTGATTAAAAAATAATAATAATAAAATCTGAGATCCTTGCTTTGTATATTAGCTTTTGGATGTCAAATGCATTTTTAATTATGATGTTCTTTCTACTATGATTAGCATTGTTAGCAGATGTTTTTGTTCAAGAATCAAGTCTATTGGAAACCAATATGTTTCTTAAACTAGCTATGTTTTTCCTCAAAGAGAATTCTGATCTAATTGGCATGTGTATTAAAGGGATTTCCTGTTCTAAATATACTGATTTCCTCAACTGTTGTGACTATATGTAACATATGGCTCCAAAAGCAGAGTATCCTCAATTACCAATGCTCCAGAGTTTATGCTGTGAAAGCTCAAAGATCTCATACAGTTTTTAAATTTCATTCTTAACTTCTGAGTTCAGTGGGATTTAAGGGCATTTATGACCTTTCATGACATGTTCAATATGTTGCAGGATCAGGCCCTTAACTATTGCCACAAGAAAGTATTCAGAATATCACTTTCTGGATTTTGTCATTCAGAATGTCATAGAATTGGCTCAACAATCGAAAGAAATTCCAAAACATCTGGAAAGCATCATGTTTCATACTGATGGTACCTACTAGATTTAGGTAGAAAAGCTCCAGACAGTTTATTTATTTATGTATTTATTTATTTATTTGATGCTAGCCCTGTTGGAAAGAGGTTGATACACACATAGCTTAGTTCTTAAAAATGTAGCAAATCTAACCAGATCTGAATACGGGTTTAACAGAAGGATTTAGAAGAGACTATTATGATAGCCTTGGGCATGTCATAAGTGGGTCAGATTGGATATAGCAGGGTAGATGGAAGGTGAAAGAACCAAGATTTGCATGAAAAGTGGAGTTTTAACAAGAAGTATTAAGTGGAATATGAAATATTACATCCATATGCTAGAGAAACCACATGTCGAACAGAAGGAATGGTAGACTATCAAAGCAGTGACTTAAAATTTGTTGGGTTTGGCAAAGCAAGTCATAATCAGTACAATAAACAGAACACTTGAATGCTTAAATAACCTTGAAGAAATGTTGTAACTGCAAACATTTTCCTCTTGATTAAAAAAAAAAAAAAAAAAAAAAAAAAGTGGGACAAATTCTGTTAGGCAGCATTAGGGTTTAGGGTTTTGTTTTGTTTTGTTTTGTTTTTTAAATTCAGGGTACCCAGCTTTACTATATTTTGTTTTTAAAGAAAATACTACAGTCTTGTAAGAACACTACCACTCGTTAAATATTGCATGAAAAATATCTGAACTTTGTGGTCTACAGCTAAAAACAAGTACAGCATATGCAGCAGCAAATTATTGATGAATGGCAGTGCTATGTGTGTTACCTTACAGTATTATTTCATATGAAGATATCATGCATTATTTACAGAATTGCCTCACTCTATGCAATACTAGAAGCTTCATACACTCTTCTAGAACTTCTGAGGACACTGTATCACCTTCTAAAGGCTTTTTTTTTTCAGATATTACAGTAAGTCACACTAACCAATATGCTACCTTGAGTCATAATTTTTAACTGATTCTTTTGCTTTAATGTAAACTGAAGCAAACATCATTCACGGATTTCAGAAAGATGTTACAAAAAACCTGAGGTTACTTAAATAGCTTCCACAATGTCTTGTCATTTACACTAACATTATATGACGCTGCAAATTATTACTAATATTTACAAGCAGATATTACCTCTGAGCCATAGGAGGGCAGTCCTGCAAGCTGCAGCATATAGGTTGTATTACACATCTTCAAAGTCAACAGCTTCTTGAGAAATCATCTACTGGAGATGTTCTTTGACTCATGAAAAATCTAGTGCTTAGGCTGCAGCAATTTACAGCTGCTGAACTTTACAAGTGTTTTAGCTACCTGTCTATGTGTTAAGATAACAAATCACACAGGAGTCAGTCAACAAGAAGTCATATATAAACAAAAAATGTCCAGCAAATATATTTTTTTCCTCAGTAAATCACAGTGACAGTCAGATGAAAAGATGTAGATGAAATTGCAACATTTCTTCTAGTTTCACAAGGATGAGATAGCACTGGGACTCAACTCCAAAGGTCCACAGCATCTCTGTTGTACCACATCAGATGACAAGATGCCCAAACAGGAAGGTGTTGGTTGTGATCCAGTCTTCATTTTTGGCAGGAATGGAAAAAGACACACATTGGGAATGATTTGATTTTGAAGTCTCAGGATATGGGGACTTCCTCACTCTCACTGAAGGGGTATGTCCCACAGGTACTCTCTCCTGTAAGATCTTGAAAAGTCTAATTAATCTCTGAACCTTAAAGTTCACAGTAACCTGAAAAGATGAAGTGCCTAAAAGTGTGTTTTAGAAGGAACTTGGTCATGAAAAAAAAAATAAAAAAAAAATTGCTTTTGTTTATCAGACAATGTTTCAAGGCATCTTAATATGAAGTAGTCCTATAACTCCACTTGCACCTCCTCCTGCCTTAACCAGTGACTGTCCTTAACCCCAATGTCTTTTGTGACAGTTGCCCTGTCACCCATGCTGTGCAATCGAGGAATGACAGCTCATTCCTGCCTCCTACTTCGTTTTGGAATGGCCCATTTCTGGGAACCAAAGGAGTAACTGGTGTATTTGAGCAACCTGGTCTGGTGGGAGGTGTCCCTGCCCATGGCAGAGGGGTTGGATCTGGTGGATCTTTAATGTCCCTTCTAACCCAAATCACTCTGTGATTCTCTAATTCCATGGCATTTTAAAGCATTTTTCTCCTAAACTAGATATGCAGTCCTTTAAACAGATGTAGATGTTTAAGTGTTCCCTTTTCCCCATCAAAACCACAGTGACACCCTCTGTTAGGGCTTCATCTGTATTTCCAGCTGATGCACGGATGCATGCCTCCCCCCAGGGCAGAGGGCCTCCTTGCTCACTCCCAAACTAAACGCAGAAAAAGCAGGAGAGAAGAGCAGGCTCCATTAGGATTAGAGGAGTGAGAAGGAAGTCAAGACACAGAAGAAAGAGTTTTCATCTCTAAGCCTAAAGCCTTTCAAATGAGATTAAGGTTTCAGTTCAATAACTGGAGTACAGATTTTCCTTCCCAAATTAAAATTGGCAAGTGTGTAATGAAAATAATTGCATATTTTGCATATTAAATATATTCAGTTTTATTTACACTGTATAATCAAGATTTTTGGAAGCAGATACTTAACGCTGAAGCCTGTTTAATATGGGTGATTTCTAATGGGTGCACTGTGCAAATCAGAAAAGACAGAAACTTTCGCTCAGTCTCTTTTGTTCATTGTCTTTCTTCTTTGCAACATGGCAATAATCTTGGTTTGCTCCAGATATTTGTAATGGTAGTACCATTACTAGCAGAGGATGATTAACAACTCCTGAATCTTAAAAGAAAGAAAACTCCTGCAGTCCCATTACTAACTATAATTTACATTACCAGACACTTTAAGCCTGTAAAAGTACTTTAAAATATATGAAGTTTGTCTGGGGGTTTTTGCATCCCAAAAGTTAGATGCTTTTTCAGCCAGACTGCCCTGGAAACCCTGTCTATTTCTTGATCCCTAGACCAAAGGCCAAATCACAGCACAACTTGGAGCAGGCTGTAAAGGCACAAGCTTAATCCTGCCTCCCTCCTGCTTCATTGTGGAATGGCCCATTTCTTGAACCCAGAGAAATAACTGGTATAGATGGTATAGGTATAAACAAGTCAATGTGGTATCTAGTTTCATGCCTACTCATGCTGGGAAATTCCCAGCTTTGCATCACCTTATCACTATCAATGCAAGGAAGACTGAATCCAAAGCCAGAATCAAGCTTGAAATGTCTGCCTAATTTTTTTTCTGTGCTTGGAGTAAAGACCCACAAAATTCATCTGGAAATTCATCTGCAAGTTTGAGCCAGACAGTGAAGCCAAAGACAAAAGGAACCTTCAGCATGGTGAATTGCTCAGGGTGTTCAAAGGAGCTCTTCCTCAGCTTATCCATGCTGGGGTCACTTATATCTTCTGTAGGGTTTTTAAATGCTTGTCTGTTGCTGGCTTTTAGCCAGGCCTAATGCTGGCGCCAGGGAGACTCATCATTTTATCAGGCTTGCCTCTGTTACATGAACATTTAATTGTTTGTGGGATATTCTTAGAACACAGAAATTATATATCTTTCTGGCATTCAAATGAATTCATTCATTTGATTTATTTGTTTTCCCCAAAAGTACAAGAGATTTCAGCTGAATATTTATTTGGAAGAGTTTGGTATATAGAGAAAAGTGAAGAAAAAAAAAAATGGTGGTTTTTTTTTTTTTTTTTTTTTTTTCTATTCAGATTAGCTGGCTGGAGTGCGCATGGATAATTCACAGCCCATGTAGATGCAGAAGAAAAGCCAGTATAAATGTTTGCTTTACAATATTCAATAAGAACTGCTAGGGGCATAACTTGTTCCTAGGGAAAACTGCCTGAGCTCTGTTTCATGTGTTTGCCACATAGCTTTCTGTTTTTCAGACTGGGTGTCTTCCTTCAATTTGAGTATCTAGAGGCCCTGACTGATAGCAGGGTACCACTCCAACACACGCAGAATAAGGAGTAATTGTAATTGTAATTTCCTAAGAAAGGAAAGGAGAATCATTTCAATTGTTTACCTACCTGCCTGATTTATGGACTTTGGTACCACAGTATTTGTATTAAAGAAGGCAATGACTAACTCAAACTTTCTACCCTCCTGAGCATCACATTTGGATCCTTGAGCAGGAGGAAGGAGAGATATGGGAAAGAAGTATCACAGCAAAATAGTCTAGCCCCCTATGATTCCTGTAATTAATTCCTGCAATTCAGTCCATCCAGTTTAGATTCTGGGATTTCGCTCCTTCAGTTAAATAGGAAGCGCTGTTTGACAGCCTTTGGGAGAAGGCAATTTCAAACACATGCTGCTGTCCTGAAAGTTGATGTCATCATGGCATTGGTGACAATTAAAGGATGGCCTGTAATGACCGAGATGGCTGACTGCTGTAGAGGCAGTGTAGCAAATGGCCCACTGTCAGGCAGTCAAGCCTGTGACCTGATAGAAAATTGTCCTGTGACCTCCTAAGCCTGGGTGTAGAGCTGTCGCAAAGAGAAGCAACACAGATACAAATGGTGGGCATTGCACAGACTGTGGACATGTGCTGTGATCTGAGAGACTGGGACACATTTCTCATGTAAATGATGGAAGCAGAGAAGGACAGAGGATGATGTATCCATCTTCTCCATTGTATATCTGCACCTGACCATATGGTAATATTTCTCCCAGCATAATGTTGAAGTGCAGAGATTGACCACATGAAGGCTCAACAGCAGTACAGATTTCTTCAGTACGTAGGAACCTCCTGGCTTAGCTCTTGATTTATTTTTTAAAGAGTTCAGACACAGAATATTATCACTCAAGCAAAAAATGTCAGTTCTACTTTTAAAAATCAACATCTTAGTCTCAGGTAGAAAGATTTTTACCAGTATGGCTTGCACCTGGAAAATATAGCACCATTACAGAGAAATTATTTTTAATCACAGAAAACGATTTCATCTATATTGATATTGATTTCTGTATTGAAAGAGCTGCAAAAATTCATTTGGACTTCATGTTAATGGTATTTCAGTCTTATCAGAATGAAATATGTCTGGGCTTTCATACCTAATTCTTTTTTAGAAATTATGTTCCAAAACATTTTTAACAATTTGATTGTTTTGCCTGTTGAAGACAGAAATTCCATTCTGTGACTAGCTCTCGTTGAAGAAAATGATCATGGAAGGCTCAAATACAGACCAATAAAATGTAATTTTTCTTAATATTTGGATTTTATACCAGTGCCATGAATGTTGGTGGCCTGATGCTGTGGTTTGGCAGTCCTCCTTTCATTCAAATACTAAATATTTTTCAGTTCAGTTGTGCTCTCAGACATTTGTGCATACAAACAATTTGCATATGAGCAAGGCATCTGTGCACAGATGAGCCCATAGTTATCCATTATTATTTATTATTCAGTCACTTGTGAGCAGCACCACATTTTGGAAACTTGTATTGTTTCAGAAATAATATATAAACAGAACTTAACCAGTCCACAAACCAAATCTCAAATACTTATTGTGATAAAAAGCACAATATTTCTGTTGCTGTTTAATCACAGGTCTTGAAGAAAATCTGGTTACAGAAATGGGGAACTGAGGCATGGAGAAGTGAAGTGGCTAATTTAAGATTTTTTTCAGTAGGTTACTAATGGACTCCTGTATTCTTTCTATTAGACACTTCAGCCTTTCTTGACTTCTGAAGATGCTCTGTTCTTGTGACAGTGTTAATGCATTAAAATGCTTTAATGACTTTTTTTTTTTGATGAATTGTTCTGTGTGTGCTTGTCCAAAATGGGTAACTATTGACTTATACTGCTAGACTCATATGGGATAGCTTAATTTATATGCTGCATTTTTTCACAACCAAAATGTTCTTTGAGTAGTAGAGGAGTAGAAGTAGCTGTTAGTACAGCGCATATGCTAAAGAGAAAAGATGAATTTATCTAAGACTTTTTTGCAGTATATACAGAATTATTCTGGCCTACTTACCGACATTTATTAAAGTTTCCCTATTTTGACTCATGTAACATCTGACTCCTTTTCTTTGTATTGCTCTGGTCAATGTTAACATTCAAGTGACGCCAAACTTTACCAAACTCCAGTCTAGAATTAGAGATTGTCTCCCTATGGACTAATCGTAAAAGAAAAAAAAAATCTTACTATCTATAGCCTACAATTATACATATATGTAATGAAGCTAGAAAGGATATGCTTCATCTGTGACTTTTAATGTTTTCTCCATATACACTGTTAACTTCTAAGACATTATAGCCAAGACATACCAAATAATGTGTAAGGAACTGTTATTATAATAGGTTTTCATAAATATTTGTTGTAAAAGCTTATATAATTTTTTAGGCAAGTGTTGGAATAAAGCAATGCAAAATTAAGTCTAAATTTTACTGACCTTAAACTGAATAAGAACTGAAATTACCCCTTCACATCAAACCTGCTACGTCAATGCACTTCTGGTGAAATGACAGCTGAAAGAGATTTGAGAAGGGTTCTGCATGCTGTCACTTAGACATTAGGGCTAATCTTTTCAGACTATTGGCAAAATGAGTTGGCTGCAATCAGGCTGAGGTTTAAAATTTACATAATTCATTATACAGTTGTCTTATGGTTTGGATTTGGTTAAGAAGAGCAAGTAGGCACCATTGAAAAAAAATGGATATTTTTCATTCCCGTCTGCCAGGAGACCCTTAAGATCAAAATCTGGCTTTCATATGGAATCTGGTGAGGGTTTACAATTTTCACATCAGCAATAGTCAGTTTGTTTCCATCAGAGAGGTTAGAAGCTGTCATTTTTTTTATTTTTTTTTTCTGCCTGCTGGTATGCTACAGCATTCACACCTGCCAGAAAATGTCAGAATGTTTATTCCAAGAATAAAAATGTGGGCACATGTCCGCCTCCCAAAATAAATAGTACAGCAGATATATTTTGTAGCACCTCCAATACTCACAGGTTGGAGTTAGTCACTCTTCCTGTAAGAGGGTGGCCATCAATCACTGTCAAAGAGAGCCTTGAGTTTGGAGTCAAGAACGGGGGGACTTGGATCATTGGACAAGAAGCACAGGAAACCTGTAGGGAGGATATGCCTCTTCACATGTGTAAGAGGCAGCACTGTAAAGTCCCAAAAGCAACTGGGATTGAGGAAAGAAAAATTGCAGTATGGAGAGTTTATTGGTTTGCCAAAACAAATTATCTCTCAGTCACAATCTTCTCTTCCCACAAGACCAAAGAATGAATATTTTCATAATAAAAATAATAATAAAAAAAATCATTAAATTTTTGTTCCTGCCTGTAGAACATATTCAGAAATTGTCTGCATTGACTTACTGGAAAAAGGGAAACCTTTGTTCTATTGTGCAGTGGTACCACAATTTTAAGATGGCAAATGCAAAAGAAACACCAAAAGTGATATTCAGGGACTAATTTAGTCTGTCAAACTTGCTCTTTTCAAATAAGTTCTAATAAACTGGCCTACTTTCAAAACGTTCTGTTTAAGTGATCTGAAAGTAACACAGAACAAGTCGTGAAAGCTTTACAGGGAATGGTAATTCTGCCTTGCATTTAGAGCACTGGAATATGAATTGGCTGAATTTCTGGCTCTGTCTCAAACTCCTTGGGTGACCCTGGCAAGTCATCTAATGTGTCTTTGCCTCAGTATTTACAGAGAAGAAAATACTCTCTTTGAACTTGTTGCTTTACAAGGCCAGTATTTTGAGACAGGTATTGTGACTTGAATTCATTTGACTGAGAGAAACCAACAGAGCTTTGTGAGTGAGGTACATGACGGTTTGGGGCTCATTCTCTGCTCAGAGCAGGTGAATAAGAATCTCCTTCAACAGTTAATGCTGTCTGGCTATGATCTGAAGGACCCTTTTACGGTATGTCTTTTTATGCATTCACACCAGAAAAAACATGGGGTGACCACACTTCATCTGGCGTTTGATTTAGCTGGTTGGCTAAAAAGTTTTATTGTTTGTTTGTTTGTTTGTTTCCCTCATTCTGGTATGATCTACTGCAGAAGAGTTGTTAACTTCCATTTTCCTTCCGTTTCATGGTTAGGCTCAGCTTCCCAAGAACCGCTACAGGACAAAACTCTTCTCATATATGATCTCTTGAAAATAGAACACAATGATACCTTGCCTGTGGCCTTGGGATCCTCATGGCTGGTTATTGAGTAATGCCTAAAAATGTCTGAGCACCTGATGAAATCAGGTAGACTGACTCTGCACATGTCAGCTCTCCCCATGGCCTTAAAACTCCTTTATTGTCCTTTCAGGTAACTGAAATCAGAATGGAAACAACAGATTTTCCTCTGCCAGCTGTCTAAAGGCTTTTCCATGTGTACAATTCTTACAAATTCAGTGTTTTCATCTTTGTTTTCCCCTGAAGTCTATTTTACAAGATGTTTGAAGTAATCCTTTGGTCAAAGTACTGTCAGTATCAATCTCTCAACTTTCTCAAGTGGTGTTTTGTGCTTTTTTTTCACCCCAAGATGATGAGCTGAAAATAAGCAGGAACCCTTTGGCTGCTAAACAGCTAATTATTAATGCAGCATCTAAGTCTGCAGTTTTCTACAAAACAAAAAACAAAACAAAACAAAACAAAACAAACAAACAAACAAACAAAAAAAAAACAAAACAAACAAAAAAAAAAAACTTTTGAAACAGCAAGGCTTACAGAGGGCTGAGATATTGTGACCAAAGCATAATGATAATCCAAGAACAGATGGGAAGCTGTGACAGAAAATGTAATTGCAATATTCACACAATTTATATATCTTATGTTGAATTAAAGAGAATGTAAAAAAAAATGTTTTTACAAAAAAGAACCAACTTCAACAAATGTGATGGAAGATACTCAGTGCACCTGATCAGGGCACTGTCTGGAGAAGTGGAAGAATTTGGATCAAATCCCTGATGTGGCTGCAAACCAGAGGGATTTGGAACTACAACTCATATATCCCATCTGCTGTTCCAAGACTGTTCTTTTTTCCGTCTTGCTTTCTTTGTATTCTGTTTTTCCTCTCCAGTCCATTGAACCTTGGTGAATCTTGACACAAATTTGCATTTCTATCAGTTTCCTGTGCCTTCTACATCCCCTAGAAATCCCACAAATATGAGAAATTATCAAGTTCTTTAAGAACAAATAAAGGAAGGATGACAAAGTAGGAAACTTAATAAGTTCAAGAGATTGTCCATTTCCCTGCAATGTGAAACAAAGTCAGGCAAAATATACTGACTCCCATTCTTCCCCATCCACAGGTTTATTGAGTGCCTTCCATTTTATTAGGTATATTTTTATAAAGATACAGTAACATCTGAGCAAGGAAGGCAGATATAGCTTACTTAGAAAAACAAACAAACAAAAAAAGCCACTATAGCATTGATTTTTAGCTTTCTTAAATGCAGGTGAGGATAAATAACTGCATCACAAAACAGTTTTGTAAGTCTCTGGCAAATGCTTCCTGGCCTTCAAAATCTCTGGATTTAACATTTATTTCTCAGCATGTATTGTAACCAAGGAGACACACATTCCCAGACAGAATATCTTAAAGTAGCATAGACTCCAAGACATGGAAAAGAGTAGTAGAGATTTGCTTGCTTGTAACCTATGAATTAATGTTATGGTGAATATATGTTCCTAGAAAATAAACATCCTGCAGAAAAAGACAAGAGATGGTTGGTCAAGGCAACCATCAGTCCAAATGTGACAACAAATTCATTAAATGTTTAAAGACAATCTTATTAACTTAATCCTAAGAAAGTTCAACGAAATCTTTGAATTTCTTTGAGAAATTCCACATGACAGGAATTTCAATCCACATAAAACTTTTGATGCTACAGGCTAGTTAAAAGGCTTTGATTTCTGTCTTTCTCCTAGTTGCTTCTAGCAAAATAAATCTCCCATGGCACTTGGCACTTTGTAATGCAAAACCCATGAAATGTTCTGATATGGTGTCATGAATGATGTGAAGTTTCTGAACAAAATGAGAGCAGATGATGAGCTGAGATAAGTAGTAATGACTCCTGCGTTTGGCTGCTACACACACATGGCAGTCAAACGTTGGTTTGAAGTTTTTGCCTTTGTTTGTTGTTGTTGTTGTTTACTTCAGTCATCTAACAGGGAAGCAGATTTATCCTTTAAATTAAATTAGACAATCTGTTAATGAAGACTAATTGTTTTGCCTAACTTAAAATACGTAGAGAGAGCTCCCTTGATCTGTGCAAGCTGTACTTGCTTTAGCATCAGTGTTGAATAAAGATTTCTCCACACCATTCTCCATCCTCTCTGGTAATCTCTAACCAAACTGAGAGCCAAGATGCCCCTCAGAAAGTTGTAGCAAACCAGGAATATGCATCACTGCTCTTTTACTCTGCTTTGCTCTATATCTCAGCTGTGCTTTTATATTTTGTTTACTAGGGAATGTGACTGTCCTCTCCACCCAGTGCCAGGGCAGGCTTCTCCTACCTCTGACAGCTACCCTTCTCCTGCTGTACTGGAGAAAATCTTCTTACCCCATGGGAGCCAGGAGCCAGCATCTTCCCTGTGAGTTTTATACTTCAAGAGGTGTGTTTAGGGAACAGGGCCAGAGGCTGCAGGGAGGGGAGAGCTCACATTGCCCTTCCTGGGCTACATTGGGCAGCTACATAAATTCCTGGCAGCATGAGCAAACTTCAGTCAGGGTGGCCCAGGTCTTGCCTTCCGTCACTCTGGTGGTGCATTCCCATGTTCCCTCCAACCTTTGAGTCTTTTCAGGGAGCTTATCCAAAATAGAAAACTAATGTTTGGTTTGGGTTTATTTTTTTCCTCCCCTCTGGGTTAATTTTTGGCCAAACCTGCTTACCGCCTACCAGACATGAGGGAGAAGGAACAGGAATGTACAGCTGGAGGTGGAGGTGGGACTTGCCACACCACTGACTTAGATCAGCTTAAAATGCTGTTGAACTGCACACTTGAGGGTGATTCACAGCCTAGTTTCTCTATATAAAAGTAAAGGAGTCACCAGAGAGCAGTAGATTCCGCACAAGGCAAGTCAGAGCACCTAAGCTAACTGCCTCAAGTCAGCAGTGCGACCCCCCATGTAGAAACATGTTGTTATGCACTAATGATGCTCTGGACACACTTGGGTGACATGGGTTAGATTTTTTCCCCAATGTTTATTGATTTAGCAAATATGAGGAAAACAGTGCCAAATCTGGCAGTTATTAGTGAGTCCGTGCTGTAGCCTGCTTGTGAACACAGAGTTCCAAAACATTCTCAAAAGAGCCCCTTTTTTTTTTTTTTTTTTTTTTTTTTCCTCAGCCTAGTTTAATTCAGGTATCCCCTTTACAGATGATTACCTCACTAGCAACATCTCTGTCTCTTCTTCCAGTCTGTCTTCTTACAAGTAGCATCACTTCTGTATTAAAATTCATGGATACAACCTGAGTCCAGTGTCTCTGGGAACGCTCACACTTGTCAATTTTAATCATGTAATTTTATGTGCTCAGGTAAGAAGAGACATCTCTTCCTGAGTGGCTGATGTACTCACTGGAAAAAAAAAGAGCAGCTCTTCCAGCAGCATGTCACTCACGCTTCCAATCTGAATCACTCAGTTGCTCTCTAGAGATCATATAGTGACACTAAGGAAACTATTAATTTAGGCATGCAAATTTAAGGGTACAAAACTTGCACTTGGGCAAAAGCAGCATCAAAATACTTTCAATTTTCTTTATTTGCAGGGTGAAAAACCATTGTGTACATACATAGCCATGCAGCATAAAGCACTGCACTGTTCATTTTGAGATCCCCCCATCTCTAAAGCATGTATCTTAGACAGTATAGACAGGTAAAAGATTGAAAAATGACCGCATTCATCTCTGGCCACCAGCCAGAAGTGCTATTCAGTTTGAGTGAACTTATTCTTGGTTTACACTGAGGTGAGTGAGAAGAAAATCAGACGATGCAAGCAGAGTAGGCATTTGGAGAAATGTTTCGCTGAAATTCGAAAACGTTGTAGTTGAGCTCAGTTTCTGAACGTACGAGTAGCTGCACGATTTTCTAAAAGATGCACTATATTCTCAGCCACAAAACGGTGCTCACACGTTTATTTCTGGAGAACAGTGACATCTAGTGAGCGTCCTGACCCGTACTGAGCATTTCCCGGGGTCCTCTTTGAGGCTGAGCCTGCTCCTTGGGTGCAGTTTTGTTTTCTGCTACGGGTACTTTGCAGCTCTTTGAATCTCAGTTGGGTGTGCTGCTAGTCACTGACAGAGTCTAATGAGTATTAATGGCAGCTCTGTAAGGTAAGGAATGGTAAGGGAGTGGGGTAACTCCGAAGGGAGGACTTAAACATGGTGAGTAAAATGTAGGGAAGTGCCCTGCACAGACTTGCTCCACGAGCTGTGCAGTGGGTAACAGAGAAGTTCAGCCCTGGACTAGGAATGTGTGGACATATCTGTGTAAGAGAAAAGATGTTATGGCTTTAAAACTAAATGTTTCTGGAACTGAAAATACTATTCAATTTACATTGGAGCTCTGTGACCAAATGGCAACTGGGACAAACCTTCAAGGACCCTTGGGTAGGGGGTGGGAGAGTCAAAAACAACTGGAAATGTTTCTGTGAGGGAACAATTCTCAAAGACCTCATCCTATAGTTAACTTAGGGATTACAAATGATTCTGAGGTACACAGACAGCAAGGTGGAAGTCTTCAGCACCCCATCAGCAACTACAGCTGGACACCTCATTAGCACTTGGTCTTTAAAAACCAGAGAGGTGATCTTTCAGCTGGGTCATAAGTGGCCATTATATATAATCCCTTCTGCCCAGGCTGCAATCATATGTTTTATTATATAAAACACATATAGTTTATTGGTATTCTGAGAGGTACTGGACTGGATTCAGTACTGTTTTTTTAAAGAAATTTAAGGAAACAGTTTTTCTACATGTACACCAGTTAAAAAGATTATATAGATTATCACAGTACCACTTTTATCTGCCAGAATGTGAAGAAACTCAGCAATAATGATGAGAAAGCCTGAAGTGCTGGAAAACTAAAAGTAATTAAATCTTTATATTATGCACTATGTAACTCCTAAAACTGGACGATGAGAAGTTTGTTGCTTATAAATGCCTTAGCATAAGCTACTTGAATGGATGAAATCCCTACTGTATGTGAATTTTTGATTGTTTCTTGTGCTGTGGCATTTACATTTTTTTTTTTCTTTTCTCTTTTTCCTTTTCCTCACTGCAAATGCTGAAAGTGTGCACACATTTGAGGAAAACTTGAGCAAATATCTCAAATGTCAGTACTAGAATCTGAAGACCACCCCACTGTATCAAGCCTCATTGTGTTTTATCTCAGGGAAAAGTGTGGTGTGTGGTCGTCTCATGGAAGCTGTATCTTAATGGGCAAGGACAACAGGACCAAAGTAAAGTTTTCTGACAAACTTAATCTTGATGTTTCCCAGCTTTTGTGCACTTGACTTTGCTACTGTATCATTTCTACAACTCCATGACAGTCAAACATGTCTTTAGAATCTTTTCTAATTTTTACAAGGCAGATACACTGAATTTTGTAGAAGATAGTCATTGAGCCCGGGAATGAGCTTGACTTCTTCGAAGAGCACTGCTGGCTGTCCTAACCATGCTGCCACCAAAGCAGGCACTGTCCCTCAAGTAGTCTGACCCCTCTTGGCTTTTCTGCAGAGAACTACTGAAGAGTTGGCTGTAACGAGGGCAAGAGCTGCAATGTTTGAGAGGACACATGACACAAGAGCCAGACTCTGTGACAGCGAGGTTATGGGGACCAGCCACAGCCACGTGATAGAAAGGGCTTGTAGGACAGAGGGAGAAAATACGATTTTCCCCTTTACACCACAACAATCTGATAAATGCAGTATAGAACAAGTGAGATCAGGTGTGGGAAAAACATGAGGTCTTTGAAAACCTGAGTGCTTTACGAATAAAGTTACAATAGTTGAGAAATGTTTTCTATAAGCATGTGTTTTGCTGTTTCCTTCCTTGAACCTACTAGTTCCTTGGACACCATATTTTAGATGAAGCAATGGACCAAACATTTTTAATGTTAATATTAAATATCCAAGAGAGGGTTACAAAGTCAGATGAGAGGTCTGGCCTGGAACTGTATTGAAAACAGACAGAGCTAGAACAGAGAGGCTGTATTTCACCATTCTCAGCTGGTTTAAAAGTATGTTAAGACTTAGCAATGGGCTATAAACAATGAGGTATTTGACTTGGCTGTGTAAGCATAAACATAATGTTTCAGTTGAAACCTTCCATATCAGATAATTTTTCTCTTCAATTTGCATTTTATAAATAACTAGGAATAGCACAGATTCACGGGAGTCATCAACAAGTTGAAATCTTTATGCTGACAATGTCCTCTGTGACCTGAGCCACTTCAAGCATTATAGGCTATTTTCCCTCTCAGGGTATCAGCTGCTGGAGGATGAGTGATGCACTTTGCCTGTGGCTTAATAGCTGTATTCTGGTAGCAAAGTGCAGGGAAAAACAACAATATTGATTCAAAAATGGTTGTTAGTAAAATTCTAATGTTAAATCATTGCTATACTGTCAGAGTTTTTCTCAATTTGAAAAGGTATCTGTGATTATTTTTATACCAGTGATGGCTGAAGAGTGCAGAAAGTTGTATTTATGGGTTAAGTTCGGAGGGATTTATTTTCCACTAGGAAATGCTCTGGATAAATATAGGAATTCTGCATCCTTTCTTAGTTAAGGATCAGTTTCAAGTGTTAGAAGGTAAAATACATTAGCCACAAAGCATTAAATATATTTTTAAAGACTCAAACCCCAAATTCACAGTTTTTCAACTTTTCTCTCTATTTGCCTTTATGCTACAATGTGGATAGCATATAAAAATCTTTGTGCTTTCTATACACTATTTTGTCACAAATCTTTAATTATGTTTTGGAAGTGCTTTACATATCAATATTGTGTACAAGCAACTGTAGGGTGAGAAAACAAGAGTTAAACCACAAATGCATGTCACTGGAAAGAGCAAGGTCTGTCTTAGAAGGTTCCTGTTAGGTAATGGCACGATTGTTATCTCAAGAAAATAAACCTTACATCACAGCTGAGTGTCAGAAAGACTCTGGACTTAAAAAAAATAAAAATAAAAATTGTTTAGAAGCAAAAGGAAAAATAGAGTTATATTAAGATAAAAGGTGGACACAGCTCTGGTTTAGTGCCACATGATGGAAATATGTCAAGAGTGTACGAGGGTGTGGAGGCACATAGTGAGTCTAGAGACAGTAAGAAGCCAACACTTCTGGCCTGATAAATATACAGGTTCCTCCTTTTCTGAAGTTATTAAAAAATGAGATTTTAAAACAAGTAGCAGAAGAAAGCTTTTGTTTCTGCTCTCAAGTTTACTGTAATTTTCATCATTTGTCCATTGGCTTCTACAAATAAATAATAACTAGATACATTAAAAAAAAAACAAAACAAAACAGAACAAAAAAAAAACTGACAAAGCAAAGAAGCTGCAACACACCACTTGGGAATACTGATTTTCTTCTCATTAATGTTTCTGTAATATGATGACAAGACCACATTGCCAAAGACAAAGTGTTAAAGCATTGCCAAGACATTTGATTGATACATCTATTGATTTACTATTTGAATTAAAATACTATGGGGAAAAGAGAACAACAGAAAGACTTATTTTATAAGGCTACTGATTCACATTTATATGATTACTTTTGACAGCTCCCCAAATGACTTATTTTTACAAAACCACTTTCCAGATATTAGAAGTTTTAATTTTTCTCTCCATTGATCATCTATAATTCTACAAGTTAGGTTATCTGTGATACTTTACATAGGTCTGATCAGTCCTCAGATGGAATTGCTGATAGCTTACTAGACTACCTTCATTACCTTACATTAAGACTTGCTGCTACTCGTAAATATTCTGGGCTCCATATGGCTGGACCACACTCAGTGATGTAGCCTTTGTTAAATCCTTTCCACAAAAAAAGGATAAACACAAAGAATAGGAAGAATGAAAATTGAATAACCATTACTTTTGTTTGTGCTGTTTTTATTTTTTTTCTTTTCATTTTTTTATCAATTAAATAATCATGGCTAATAAGCACAATTATTTTCCTTGTCTTTAATCACTGTGTCCCCTAGGAGTTGGTGAGGGAGCCCATGTAACTAGAAAGGCTAGGCTGAACTCCCTAATCTGACATTAAGAGAAGCAATTATTAAATGTTGACCTCTCATTTTTTATTTCTCCAGACTATAAATTGCAGAGATGATCTTTGTTTATTTTTTGATTGGATAAAATTACTCACTGCTCAGCAAATTGAAACATTTTTTTCAGCCCACAAAGAATCTGGCATTCCTATCCAAATTCTGATATGTACTTTACTGACCACAGACCCTCATGCTTCTATTGCCATCTCCTCCTATTTTCCTGACCACTGTATGTCTCTCTTCTTGTATCTTCCCCCATCCACTCCTGTAGTTCAGTTTTTCGTTTTGTAAACAGACTACATCAGCATATCACCTTGCTAACACTTCCCTCTCTGCTTGTACCTCTTTTGATATGCCCATTTGAGCTTCTCCCTTCTGCTGCTAGCAGCAGGTAGAGAAAGAAGTGCTCTGCTTTCCATTCTGCTGCATGGGACTCCTCGCTGCTAGGAGCAGTAGTTACAGAGAATCTTGCTTACCTTTGCAGTGGCACACGTGCTCTTGCTGGATGCCTACTGAAGCATACTCAGGGCAGATGAGATTTTGAGAGAAATCTCCAGATGAAACCTCCAGCTGAAAGCAAACAGCAGTCACCACCTCCAGAAACCCTCAATATAGTTCTCACAACTTTACTTGAATCTGGGACAATTTTTGTGGTAACAATATGTATATCCTGACATTAGAATGGCTCTTAGAGTCTATCAAAATTTTGGTGATATTAGAGATTATAATGCATTTCTAATGGTTTAATCTTGGCATTAACAAGGAGAGTGAAATGTGTTGCAATAAGATTAAGTAAACTCTCTTTAAAAATAAATAGATAAATAAACCCACAGGCTCTAGAAGCAACTGAAATGGGAAGAGGCAACAGGATGCAAGGAAACCTTAGCAAATTTAAAATAGCTGATGTTTTAAAAATTTTATTGAAATGTTCTCCAGATCTCTCACAAAGAATAAATCATGTTTTAGTTCTGAATCACAGTAACACTTTAAACTCTCAACCATAAAGGGTATAGTCCAGTCTTTCTATAAAATTATCATATAGCTGTCCTAATTCATAACAATACTGCCAAGCCTGTAGATTAGAACTTGGCTAATGTTTATCTGTAAATAATTTATTTTAAAATATGCACATTGGACTTTTTATGTTTTTGGTGGTTCCTTTATCACCCTCTTTACAAGTAAATTGCACTTCAAATATTATTTAAACTTTAAATTTTATGTATTTTTTAATATATGTACTATATACAGTATTTAAATGGGATACAAATTTGTTATGGGCTTCTGCTTTCCAGTTTATATTTGTAAAAGGTAATATTTCTAACAATAATATGTGTAATAAAATGTGTGACTTCTTTAATGCTTTAGGACTGTTCCTCAAATTCACAGTGCATAGACTGTTCGACTTATAACAGTTTGTGTCTGTGAGATTGGTCTTGCTTCAAGAATTGTATTAAACAACATCTCTAGCATCTGCTAGATTTCATTTATTCTTGTCCCCATCTTCTGCCCCAGATAAAAACTGGGAGAAAATTTGGAGCAAATATTACGTGCATAATGCTGTGCTCTTATGCTAGGTAAAGGAAGGCTGAAGAAATATGCCTTAGACTTGGAATGAAAGTAAATGAGCTTTTGCCATTGTTCTTAATACCTATGGAATTTGTTTCCATGGTCTTGGCCACTCACTGATAAACACTTCTTTCGGACACTCATGAAGTTCAGAGGTACTGTCTGTGTGTGCAAGCAGCAGTGAGTAGAAATGTCTAGAGTGCGGGTTGTGAGCAATTGTGAGCATCGGTGGGTGGGTGGTGAGCAGCTGCATTGTGAATCACCTGCTTTGTTTATTCTTTTTGTTATTATTCCCCTCTGTCTTATTAAATTGTCCTTGTCGCAGCCCACGAGTTCTTGTACTTTTCAATCAGCTCCCCCACCTGACTTGTGGCGGGGGAGTGAGCAAACTGTTGGTGTTTTAGCTGCTACACCACAACATCACCGCAGAGGTACGTTGTTCACTCATGTTCATCTTGGTCTCCACTAGAACCCCCTACCCCACTTCTGTAAAGCCTCCTCCTACCCCACTAGTCCATGGCTTGTGTGAACTAATTGCAAGGCGTTTTTCCATCCGAGGTGCAGGACTTCACATTTTCCTTTTTTGAACTTCACAAGGTTTCTGTCAGCTCATTTTCCAGTCTGTCACGATCCTGCTGAGTAGCAGACTTGACTTCCAGCATACCAACTTCTTGTATAGATTGTGTGAACTTTAGACTTGCTGAGGGTGCAACCCATTCCACAGTTGCTTTTGTTCATGTAGACCTTAAACTGTGTCAACCCCAATACAGATTTTAGTAGCAGGTCACCAGCTTTGTCCTGAAGCATCAACCATCACCATTTAAGCCTATTGGTTCATTCACTTTTCCAACCACCTTGCAGTTCACCTCTCCACTTCATACACCTCAAATTTAACTAAAAGGTTACTTCAGAAGATGGAGTTGAAAGCCTTGATTTGTGCTGTAATCTTCACAGGAACTGAAGTCTGATAATCAGCCTTTTCTCAACTAGGGCAATTACATTAAGTTCTTTACATTTATGGTGCCTCACGTGTCTAATCCAAAATTAATCAAATGATACCCTAAAGCAAAATCATTAATGAAAAAATGCTTCTACCCAGTGAATCTCGGTGTCTGGCTGAATATTAATTATACAAGATGTTTACTTGCTATTTGCTGAGGACAGCTGCTGTGACTCCCTAATGTTCAACAAAAGTCAATTCAATATTGACAGAATACAGTTTCCTGCCCATGTTTTTTTTCCTCTTTTTTAAATCAAGGCTAAGGTAATGCAGCTTTTGATGTACTGAAACCTCAACTCCCAACTGCAAGTTTTTTTTTAACAACATTGTTTGGAAAGCCAATGGGCAGCCATATCAAGCATATTTTCATTAAATTCAGTCTTCGTGCACATACAAGAAAATAACGAATGTCAAACTGACCTGAGATGACTGGCAGTCTATTATTGCTTAACTGGGTTAGAAGAAGAAAGTTCACTTTATACAAAACTGTGTATTCAATAAAATTCTGAATGAATTCTCTCTTATTTTCTGTTTCAAGGAGTCATACTCTTCCTGAAACGTTTTTTATCTTTTGCTGTGTTGCTGTCTGTTTTTAAGAATCTGGATGCTGCTGGTAGAACATCAGAGGAAGGTATCTTACCGCCCTCTGGTATGAATAGCATAAAAGAGAGAAGAACTTGATATCAGAGGAAATTCTGAAATGGTACCTGGGCTGTATGAAATCAGAGATGCCATTTGCTGTTCCAAATATTTGCTATGAATGGATCTGGACAGAGAGCCAAAAACACCTGTTAACATGGAATTATTGATTATGTCCTTGTGGAGGGTTGACCATCTCCTTGTAAGGATTATCAGAAATCCAAATGCACAGATATCTCTGATGGGAAATACAGAAAAATGCACAAGGTGAGCAACTTTGTAAGAATGTATAAGATTTATCTGGGCAAATATTGCTACCTATATGGAAGATAATTATCTTTATTTGCCATTACAGTCAGTGGAGAAAAATCAGCACTGTGGGTCATGATTCATCCCAAGACAGATATTTAAAACCAGTTGGATGAAATATATTCTAGGACTTTTTATTTGTTTCTCTTTATGACAAACAGAGCTTGTCACGACTAGCTCGGAGGAAGATACCTACCTTGCAGATCTCTCAAATTAGGTGTAAAATTGAATCCCACACCTATATTTGGAATATTTTGACCTCTGCCTTCATGTCCCACTTTCAGGCAAAACAATGGAATGGCTAATGCAGCACAGCACAAAGCAAAGCTGATGTTTCTGGTACATTTGCACAATTAGGCTTCAGATGGAAACAGTGCTAAAAGACCTTGACACAAGCAAGATAAATAGCCATCCTTATTCTTTCAGAACCACTTAAAAGTATTTTACCACTAAATACAAGATGCTGAGACAAGCAATAAGAAACCTGGTAGGAATAAGCAGCTCTCCATCACATTCATTCCTCTCCTCCTTCGTGTGGAAAATAAGGAGGAAACAGCATCTGAACTACCAATTTGATTTTCTCTCCCTATCTGCAACACATAAACTCCTGAAGATACTGTAGAAAGACATAGCTTTTGGGCACTGTGTTGGAAAGCAAGTTACCCAGAGCTACATAACTTCACATCAAAAGAAAATAATGAGAATTCACTACCAATCTAAATGCATGAATGAAACATGCTGCCAGAAGGAATGCAATCAGCATGGCTAAATGCATTTGCAAGTACTCGTGCCCTGCCCACACTGCCAGCTGGGGCAGCCCCAGCCCCTTGCAGGTCTCATTCAACGCTTCAGCTGCTCACATTGGGGATTAACAGTTGTGTGGCTTGTAGCTTTAACAGGCAGCTTTTGCTCGCATACCCCTCAATTCATTTAATTCTTTCTAAACTGTCCCACCAAGCAGGAGTGATTTTTTTTTTTTCCACTTAAGCTACAAGTAACTTCACTAGGAAAAAAAATATAAATTTAAACAGTGTAAAATTTATAATATGGTCTTGCAAAAATCTGGGTAGAGGTTTTGAAGCTTTATATCTATTCACATAGCCACAAAAGAGTTGGCTCAGGCAATAAAATACCCTTGCATCCTCTCTTTCTCTGTCAAAATTTCTTGTCTATATGAGAGATTCTGCCAAAAATACACTGGAGAGTCTCAGACCACTTCAGAAGTGCTATAGTCCTATCATGACAATACTCATTAAGGAATATGATGCATTTACATTGGTACAATGATGATGTTGCCTGCAGGCAATCTCTCAGGTCACAAGCTTGTCCCTGACACTCTTCCTGCAGCAGTCACCTTTCTGCACTGTGTTAAAGCAAACCCTCTGCCCACCCTAACAATACAGTTTTGTGCTAGGCCTAATCTTACATGCCATGAGCTTTCCTCCACTGAGACTGCAGTATACACACGTGCACACAACAAAAAGTAGTTATTTTTCTGATTTGCATTCATCTTTCCAAAGAATCCTTTGATCTATGCAGATAACCTCCTCTTCACCCCTCCTCCTCCCCCAACCTGCTTTCATTTATTACTACAGTGCTTTAATTTTCTGCTGAAGCTTGTCAAGTGACGACAGACATAAGCATCTGTATTATTTATCTCAGACAAAGATGTGATTCCTTCTTCCTCAGACACATTTCCTGCTTGCTAATCCATGTATCGCTGCCCTCTGAAACTGAAGATTATTTTAGAATTTGGCTTTCATTGTTTTAGCTTCCTCTTAAAGCCATTTGTCAGTGGAAGTCTAGGTACAAAACGGATCCCAACTGAGGAAGATGCTTTACCCACTGTGACAGGTGAGAAAAGCAGAGCTGTAGTACTTCAACCAGTCTCTCTTAATTGTAACCAACATGAAATATGACTTCTCAGCAGCATACTCTGTCACATCAGAAGAGAATAACATGTTATAGAAAAAATAAAAATAAAAAATAATTAGCAATATCCCATATCATTTACCTCTCTGATAAATATTGGTAAAGCTAGCATTCAGCTGAACAGTTAATTCAGTTCTAGACTTAATATCCTCTCTCAACGTACATACATTAGTTATCTCCGCTCTGCTAATATCATGTTCTATATTTGGAAAAGAAAATAATAACCCCTGAAGCTAGAGAATTCAAGCTAATGCAACATGTGTTAGTTCAACTTTCTGTGTAACAGCTTCCCACTCCACAGTCATGCTTCCATTTTGCATTGATGAGACTGCCTTTTAAAAATGATGCATTGATATAAAATTCAGCAAATGAGTCTTATCTTCCCATTGAACTCAGCTTAAGTATGAGCTGGAAGCTTAAGTGTTTTCTTGGATGTCGGCTCAAAACTATAGGCATTTCCCCAATGGAAAACAATTTTCTTAACTGAGTGGTGGTGAGTCATCTGGTCTTCATGTCTTTGGGCTCTACAAGTGAGGTGAGCAGATAGCGCTGCAGTGCTCAATCATACAAAACCACAGCTGCTTCATCTGCAACCACACGGGGATGAATCAATACCATTAGCTTCAGTGCAGTTATCCTGTTGACATATTTGACCCTAAATCATTGCCTAGAACACACAAGGGTGATGACTTGTGGAGAGTAACAAAACAGCAGATGACTGTAAGTAAATTTTTCTTGTGTCTTTCCCTAGGAGCCAGCTAAATGTAACTGCATAATTTGCTCAGGGGAGTAAGTGTAACTGCCTACTTATTCCTCCCATATTCTTCTCTGTGCACACGGGAACTGTTGTTGTGGGGTACGCTGCACAGATGGACTACTATCTTTCACTTTTTTTAGCTTTCATTTCTACTAGTCAGAACTAGTAGGATTAAACTGGAAAAGGAAGCACTGCAACTAGTCCATATCCACAGCAAAGCACCATCTCAGCATGAGAAGCAGCAGAGACCTTGTGACTTAGCAGGGCATCTGTGGCACAATACCCACAAAAATTATCACTGAGATGACAGGGCTCAAAAGCTACTTTGCATTCTTAACCCTCTCAATCCTTTTAATTCCAGGTTTTGGGCAGAGCTCAAGATTAAGTGCTGTTTTCCAGCCCAAGCATTTTTTTCACTGAGGCCGATGTCAAGCCAATGGCTCAGCAGCCCATTGACAAGTGAACAGCCACACTGGGGCTAGCAGAGGAAGTTCACTTGCATGTATACGGTCACGCATGCAATCGCATCTTGAAACCTGTGCAGCCCTTCACAGCAAGAGCTGGGGGTTGGCTTCTTCTCACAGGTAACTAGTGATAGACTAGAGGGAATGGCCTCAGGTTGTGCCAGGGGAGGTTCAGGTTGGAAATGAGGAGACATTTCTTCTCAGAAGAGTAGTCAGGCATTGGAATGGGTTGCCCAGGGAGCTGGTGGAGTCACCATCCCTGGGGGTGTTCAAGGAAAGGTTGGACGGGGTGCTTAGGGACATGTTTTAGTGGGTGACAGTGGTGGTAGGGGGGTGGTTGGACCAGATGATCTTGGAGGTCTTTTCTAACCCTAACAACTCTATGGCTCTATGACATGAAGAAACTGTCTGCACACAGGTTCATCCAAAGACAACTGAAAGCAGGCAAGCTCTGCTAATCTATTATCTTCTGCTTCGTTTCAGACGTGTTGTTTCCATGAAGGACAGACTGCGAGCCACATCCAACCGGAGGCTTGTAGAAGGGTCACTTGCCGGGTGACACATCTGTCGCTTCCTTTCAAGGTTAGCCTCCAGTGACTCTTCTGTTCAATTAAACTCAACTTTAGAAAATGATCTCGTTACACGGCTGTTTTGTGTGTGCCCTCTTTATTTGGGTCTGTAATGTACATGTTAGCAGATTTCCTGAGCTCCTGCTGTGTTGGTGTTGCGCTGGCCTCGCTTGAACCGCTGTCGGCAGCTCAGCAGACCCCAAGCGAGCGCTACTTTACCTCACATCATCCATCATTCCCATCTCGCAATTATTGCTAACCGTTTATTCTACAACCCCGCGTGCCTCACAGCAGATCGGCGGGGAGCACAATTCCCCACAGACACCCCAAACCTTTTGGGGCGACCCCCCCCCTCCCCGATTTCTGGTACCAGGAGCCGCAACACCACCGCTCCGCTGCGGCAGCGAGCCGGTCTGCGGCTCCGGCTGGACCCTGAGGGGGAAGCCTGCAGGCTGGGCTCCCTCCTCCCGGCCGTCGGTTACCCCCTGCTCCCCTCCCGTCCCTTCTCCCCGGTGCCCTCAGCCCGCTCGCCACAGCCAGGTACGGGCGGCCCCCTCCCAACCGGCGCCCCACCGCCCGCCCGCGCGGCGTTGCGCATGCGCAGCGCGCTCCCAGGCATGCTCACTGACTGGGGGGGAGCGGGACGCGGTGTCGCGGTGCTGCCCGCCTCGGCTGTGCTCGGCTGCTCTCGGCGGGGCTCGGCTCCGCTCGGCTCTCGCCATGCGGCGGGCGGCCGCGTGCCTCCGTGCCCTGTGCCTGCTGCTGCAGCTCCGCGCCGCAGGTGAGCGGGGGCGCCGGGGCGGGCGGCCGGGAGCACCTGTTGTGGCGGGAGGGCGGGGGGGAGCGGGTAACGGCTGGCGGGCGCCGTTCAGCACCACGGACAGCGCCCGCCCCGACCGGCCGACGAGCCCTTCCGAACCCCTCCGAGCCCCTCCGGAACCGTCCGAACTCCTCCGAATCTCTCCGAGCTCCTCCGAGCCCCGCCGCCCCCCCCCCGAGCCCCGCGGCCCGAGCCCCGCCGTGAGGGGGCGGCGTTCGGGGTCGCCCCGTGTCGGTTTCGGGGCCCGGGGGCCGTTGCTGCTCCCTTGTCCGGTGGCAGCCGGGCTTGGAGGGGGGGGGGGGGGTCGGCCTGGGGGGGGCACCACCCCGCCCTGCGTGCACTTCACGAAGTGTAATTAGCCGAGGCAATTAAGCACACCCCGAAGCACGGCACCTTTGGGGGCCCTGTTCGGCGCTGCGAGGAGCGGCTGCCGGGCACAGCGCCTCGGCGTCGCCTCGGTGCGGACCGCGGGGTGCCAGGAAGATTTGGGGGGCACAGCAGCGCCCGGGCACGCTGTCCTTCTGCTTCGTCGGGCTTCGCTTCCAGATCCCAGGAGCCCTTTGCCGTGGGAAGCTGGCGCTGCTATGCCCCGTGCTGGTTCCCGTCTGCGTGGGGTTCCTCAGAGGCACGTTTCGTGATCCCTTTCAATAAAAGCCGTCAGCCGCTGTCGGGTTGTTCCTTTACAGAACGTATTAAAACGATCGCGTGTACGAAATTAGTGGGCAGCTTCTGTTGGGCATAGCGTGCCTCCTAATCTCCGCTTATCCGCTGTTAATGGTGGACTTTGCGTTGGTTTAGATGTGCTTCATTTTTATACCCTGCTAATGGGAACTGGTGTTATTTCCTGCCAGAAAGCCATCTACTTCCCTTACCAAGTTCAACTTGTTTCCTTAAGTCACTGAGAATGCCTGCACAGCTTGACCTTTATCATGAAAAGACCTCGAAAATCACGAGGAAAATAAGAGAAAAATGCCCCACAGAAGTTCATACGGTGCTACTTGTTCCCCGGGCAGTCTTGGAAAAGAAGTGTTTCAGAGAAAGCAACAGAAAGGCTGGACGGGAGCTGAATTCAGCCCTTGCGTGTTGGGCACGGCTCCCATTGACTGCAAGAACCGCGCTTCCTCGAGGCAGGGCTGAGCGCGGCTGGCTCCTGCTGGAAGTCACCGAAGATGTCATAACGATAAAATAACACAGCAAGCTTAAACTGCTGTGATTTCCTCTTTTCATCTGATGCAAGTAGAAAATTTGGTCTTTCATGGAGTACCGTTACAGACATCTTTTATGTATAGCCTAAACTTATGAATTATTGATGGTGCTTTTGCAGCTTTGGTTCATGTGATATCATAAAATGCATTCCACTTGCCACTAGTGTTGGATCACAAATTATATCCCAAATGTCATTTTTTTTTGTGCTGTGATGCAAACTGCTTGGCTTTTCACATTTCTTTTTGTTCTGAGGATGAATATACACGAGGCTGCTTCTGCATAAGGGATGCCAAAGAAACCATCAGCAGACATTAAGAAAATCTCCTGTAATGTCAATTGGTGATAGTAGATTTTAGAGAAAACATAGCCCTACATTTACCTGATGTGATACTACTGCAAAAAGAATTCATTTTCTAATATGTTTAAATAGTGTTTTCAATAGAAAGGCAATGCATGTCATATTGCAAATGTAGTTTGCTCTGGAAGGGCAATTCTATGACACTTGTGTCACTGTAGCCACATACATATTTGCAAAAAAAAAATAAAAAAAAAATTGATTGAGAATTTCCATGTCCTTAAAAAGGTATCATTTTACTAAGTTGATTCAGACACCTATTCCAATAAAGCATGACAGCTGTGTAAACAGAAAATTAACTTCTATTGTGCTGTTGGTATACTGGTATATCCCTTGCTGAAATCAAAGCCACTCACGTGTGCAAATCTGGAATCAGAATTAGACCCTTACGCTGAGTGCAGCAGGTGAAGTAATCAACCTATGCAGAGCTTGCTGTTAAAGGAAGACCTAAATTTGTAGCTACTGATTACAGGTCAGCATGAATCTTTGACTTCTATTATACATTGCATGAGAGAGTGCAAGGCAGGTTATACTCCTTTTTAGTTGCAATGATCTAATACGTGTTCTTGCAGTGAAAAATTTATGTCTCCCAAGATGACTAGAGAGCATTGTTTCCTTGTAAAAGAATGGCAGGTGGTAGCAAAACCACAAAGTGATGCATTAGACTAACGTGCAATTAGAGCTATTTGCGTCATCGAGATTACTCAACTAATTAACTGTTTCACCTCGCTTTCTTTTTTAGCAAATTGTATGTAAAGAGTTAAAACATGTGATGGATTAAATATCTGGTCATAGGCAATAACCCAGGAAAATCATTTAGAAATCATTTTTAGAAAAAACTTTGTTAATAATTATTATATTAACCCACCCCCACCTTTTGTTAAAATCTTAAGAAAGCATTTTGCATAAAATTTGTATGAAGAGGAACAAATTCTGCGACTGGAAAAACAAAGAGGTAGCATTTGTTCAGGTTATCTAAGACATGGTTGACTGAACAAAGGTCTTATGGTAGCTTGATTAGGACTTCTAGTATACCTCATTTTATTCTCTTCATTAGTGAAGAGATGCACTGACATGCTTTAGTCAGTATGGACCACTGTTTCCCAGCAGCCTTTTCAGAGAGGAAGCACGTAGGTCCTAGTCTCAGCCTCTTGGTAGATCCGTTCTCCAAGCCCGTTGGTAGAATCAGGTAAAATTCAAAGTGGGAAATAGGGGCATTTTAATTTCTTGTGGCCATGCTTTGACCACAAACTAACACTTCTTTGGGCAAAGCACTCTACATAGTGAAACATGTCTTATAAATATGCTAGGCCACTTCTCATTTAATTGGTAGCAAAGCCCACAGGGTGATGTTATCACGTCCTGCTGAGCAGAAACTAGTCCTTCAGCTTTCCTGGTCGAACATGCAGTGTGTTGTATTCTCATGGTTAGAAATTACTGGAGTAGACTTCAGTTTCTAATCAGGTATTGGGGTCCTATTTTTTAAAAACCACACAAGTTCTGTCACAAAAATACAAAATCTGGGTGTTTTCCAGGATATTTCGAGGGCTGAAATGTGATTTGCACAAAATGCATTTGCCATCAGATCCATTTCAGTAGCCTTGTGCTAGCGTGTGAATAACGCCAGCTTCTAAATGCATTTAGAGTGAATGTGAAGGAGCTATTGATTTAAAAAAATGTATTGGAATTCTGCTTCATTACACTAAGATAATCTAAATGTAGCTGGTACTTATAATTGCCTTCAGTGGAAAACATATTGCTGGGCATGTGTGGGTGTTTTTACTAGAATAGACATTTGTGCCTTTTATTAGTAGACTCGTGGATAATCAGAGGGTAGTCATCTGTCCCTTTAAAAGTTCAGCTGGGGAAAAATAGGTTTATAATTCAGTGTCTGACTTCGTATTTTTTTTTTTGAAGAAATAGAAAAGAGTCTTGTCATGTGTTTACATGTGGAAATTCGTGCTATTCACAATTTTTGAAAGGCATCATCTTCTGCAAGAGGGTTATGTTCAGTACAGCCATTAGGAAATTATTGAGGTTTGTGAGCTTGGAATCCCTGCACAATTTCATTTGGTGCATTATGAGAAGACTGAAACATGTTAGAGAGCAAAGGCTGGTTCCTGGTGAAGCAGGAGACTTGCTTAAAAGCCACAAATTCGGCTCTTAGGGAAGTCTCTCTGTCTAGAAGGCAGCAAACCAGATACAGCAGGTGGCTGTGGAGGTGGCCCCCCTCTGCGGGCACGTTCTCAGGCCTGGTAGGGAGCTAGGAGAAGGGGTAAGGCTCATTCCGTAAAGCACAGTTGTTGTCCTTTATGATTTTCAGCGTGGTTTCGGAATAAGTGCTTGGAGAAGCTTAATAAAATGTGCTCAGAAATCCTTGGTGTGATCTCCTAGAGCAGTATTAGTGAAACAGAAAAACAAAAAAAAAGAAAAACACCCACACCTGCTAAAACCTTAAGACTGAAGTTTGCTTCCTTTCATAACAGCTACTGATTTCCATGGAGATACTATATATTTACATCCATGTTATGCAGAACAGAATTTAGCCACAGCCTTCATTTGGAAAATGATGATAATCACAAAATTAGCACATCGGTGTGGCACCTTCTCACATTTTCTGGAGAGAAAAAAGTCTGATGAGAAACTATATGGTACATCGGTGCCAGGGCATGAGTATGGCCAAATACTTAAGGGCCTTTGGGACCAATGGCTCATCCATTAATTCACATGAGTGGACCTACTGAAATCAATGCTCTGTAGTATCCAGTTTCATTATTGACATATTAGGCAACAGGCCCATAAAATGAGATGCAAAGTGCCTTTTTGAAAATGATACCAGCGATGTGCTTAATTCTAACTCACTGTAGCTGTGGATATTTTGGGCCAGAGCATTTTTTTTTCCCTACTGAAAGGGACTAATTCAGCAAAAAATGAATTTACAGTTGTGTCTATTTTCAGCAGAATGCTTATCACAGAAGGAAAAGAATCCCTTGCAATTCTTTCTCGCACGCTTTCTCTCTCACACATATGCATGTGCCTTCCCTCATGTGTAGAGAACAGAAAATGAATATACACCTCCAACATGCCTATGTATTTTGTCCATATTGATCATTTGAACTTTTTTGTTTGGTCAGAAATTCTGAACATTTTCTTCAAGGGCAAATAAAAATATTTTTCCAAAGTTTTCACATTGTCCTGTGTTTGCGCAGCTCTGGAGCAGGTCACTTGCTTTGAATTTTGACATACAAAGGGTGCTATTCCTTTAATACAAAACACTTTTTAAAATAAAAATACACACCTTTTGCATATCAGACGTCGCTAGGAAAGCACAGAGCCCTTCCCATAAAGAATGGGGATAGAAGCTAAGAAGTGTATGAGTTACAATTTTTACTGCATTATTGCTATCACTGTGACATTCTATCTGTATAATCATTGTACCTGCATTGTTACTGTTTGTTTTTCTATAACAATTATATCTAGTCCTATGTTGCTTCTTGAATTAGACCTTTAAGAGTGTCATTATGCTAACAATGAACTCTTGGCTTTAATTGCATGTATGAGGTGTGCTTCCTCTTTGCCCCTAAGCAAGGCTTTGAACGTAATGGGACAGAGAAACTTCCTATAGCTGGAGGAGGCTGTGAGAAGCCGTGCAGGAGCATGCTTGATGAAAGGTCCTTAGGTCTAACAGCCTACTTTGGGTAGGGAATGGCTTCATTTGTGTTGCTTTAACAGTTTTATCTGAAGAGAAGGCTGTGGTTTGAAGGAAGGACCTCGTCAGGATTTGTTGCGCTCAGCACCACAGAACAGTCCCACAACCTACAAGTCCCCTTAAGACAAGGACTGCTCTATGTGGGAAAGGGTTTCCCCAGGTGACTTCTTTTATCAGTTCCCAAACTTCGAATATGTGCTACCAAGCTAGCAAGTGCAAGTGGATTCCTACGTTTCCCTTTTCAGGTTTGCCTCGTTGGCCTCATGGAAGCACTTTTGAATGTCTGTTCTGTTTCTCTGACTGTTAGTGAAGTCGTATCACCAAATCACAGAACAGTAATAATTCTTGGCCTACCTTGCTAAAGTTGAAGAGTAGTTTTTGATGGGCTCATGCTGTGCAGCCTATCCAAACAAGATTTAGATTTGATTGATGCACTCCGCTGATGGTAAGACATACTGTTAACTAGACAGTACAGTTGCAAGGCATATTGCCTTCAGACAGCTTTTGTTTTCATTTGTGCTTTCAGCATCATTTAAAACATTTTTATTTCCCATCAGAGATGTTGACTACTCTTGATATGTTAATTTTTTTTCAGTAAGGTGTATGAGGCAGGGATAAAGAAATACACTGTGAGATTGCAAGGGAGTTTGGTAGGGATTTTTCCTGTTTTACTTTCCAGAAAAGATGATGAAGACAAAGATGACAAGTGGTAGCAATGGTGGAAATACTGAAATTAATGCAAGCAATAAAATAGAAAATATGCATCCTACATTACCATGGAGTTTCTTGTTGCACATTATCAGTTGATGAAGTGTTGCAGCTGATAGAAAGTCTAGAAGCAAAGCTCCAAGGACTAGAAATACAACTAAAGATAATCAGAGATTTTGAGGAAGAAGACTGTTGTGCAGAGGAATCTAAACTAAAGAAGAGGGTTGCAGTGGAAGAGCATGGAAGCAAAGAGAAGACAAGAAATGGAACAACCAATAGGAGAACATGCAAAATTGAGAAAGAGGTGTTCTTGTAAGAAACAAACAAACAAAAACAAGAAAAACAAACAAACAACACCAATAACAACTAAGAAAAAGAAGCAGCATGTAACTTCTTACATGGAAGAAGGAACTCCTTGCAGGGAAGAAGTCAAAGTCAACTGGTAGGAAAGGCCAGAGGAAGAAGTAGCAGTATTTATCAGGAACCTAAGTCGGAGTGCTGACCCATCAGAACAATGTACAGGTAGAAGAACTGGAAGACAGATTCAACAAATCAGACCAGTATAAAAGTTACAGTGCTGCATCTGTTACTGAAGAGAATTGGAATGGCTATTACATGAGAAAGAAGGGGAGGCTGTCTTCCAGGAGCAAAGGTAGATACAAACACGCTGCTAAGTTCTGATGCAAGTCTGGAAGTAGCCACTGATTGTTGTTCATTTTGGAATAAAATACTGAAATAAAATTTTCCGTTTTCCTAAAAATAACTATACTTAGCTGAGAAGTAGGTGAAGATTCAGCCTCTTTTTGATTAGAAGAAGTAGCATGAAATCACAATCTGAACATCTAGTCTGCTCTCCTCAACACAAAGGCAGAATAAATGATAACGCTTTGTAAATACACTTGAGGGAGGGAGGAATTTTAGGAGAAGGAATAAAATTATTTTAGTAAAGGGCGATATAAGCGCTGGATGAATGATTGCAAATCCGTCATGAATAATGATGCTCTGAAGTAGAGTTCAAACGGTAATGTGACTGGAATATAAAAATCCACTTTAGGATCAGGTTTGCTAAGCTTATGGAAGAGACACTTCTGGGAATTTGTTTTTTTGAGTCTTGTTCTAAGTCTCATTTTCTGAATCCCCATGTATCTTGATATAGCTGTAGATTAAAAAACACCTGAATCAGTTTCGGCTATCATGCTGTGCTGCTTCAGTTCTTCGTAGTTTCTGGTGGTTTCCCCAGGGGCCCCAGAGGAGAACTTGTTTTTTTCTGTGTGGGTACAGAAGTAGATATGGGAAGGAAAAGAGACTCCCTATCTTCTCCCTCTTAAGGGCTGGAGACCAGCAATATTTGCTGGTATGTATAGCAGAAGTGCTGGTGTTTCTGCCTTACTTCTCTGAGTCCCTCATTGGTGCAAACTGTGCTCAGAGCTGAGGTTTGGGTGGCAGGGACAAGAAAGAACATTCATTACATTAAGAGGAAGCTTTAGGTTACACCATAGGATCAGTGGTGGCCCACTGTTAGGGTCAGCTGAGGTACGGGCAGTAATCTGGGAGTCCAAGTCTTATCTTGTTTAGGACCTCATCCACAGTCTACTGAGATCAATGAATGAAGTTTCACACCGGGTACTGTCAATGCATGGAACCTGCTGAAATTATTGGGGCTTCGTGGACTTCTCAGAAAACTAAGTTTAGCCAGGTCGTATTTGGGTCATGTTTGACCTTCTGTGCTGTCAGCTGGTAAAAATACATTTGTTTGAGCGCAGAGGGTAAGTTGTGTAAATAGACTAGTTAATTTCTCATTTCTACAGAATTGGTCACTACCAAACTGTATTTTGCTGCCCATCTTGAAAATCTGTGGTGATGGATCATGTATGGAATCTGCTGCAGTGAGCTGTGTTACTGTCATGATTTTAGCATTGCAAAGGAAGAGAATCTGTCAGGATTTAGTCAGAAATGGTGATACTGCTATTAAAAATGAGATTTGTGAGCAGGTGAGCTTTTTGGAGAATTCCTTAAACTCTCAGCTTATCAAAAATAAGACAACTATTCATTTTTTTTTTTTTTCCTGGATTCAGACAGGATTAACTCTGAAGTTTTACTTGGTATTTACTTTAATATTATTCAGTGACAAATTTGGACTAGTAATTACATTTTCTGCTTCTTCAGTAAAAATACATGAAATAAAAGGGGAACTTGGAATATTAAAGTGAGGAGGAAATGCAGTATAAAAAATTCCTGGTGAAACAGTGGTTTTTAGTCCCTCAGAAACAAAGAAGTAAGAGTGAAGGAAACAATGAGGAACCACAGACACGAAGTATGTTTGTAGTTAATATGCTCTGCTTTGGAATACAAGTTGCTTGTGATGGAGACATGAAAAGAAAGCCAGTGAAGAGATGACTATGACAAGTGCTGATGTTCCCTTGTTTTTACTTTGCCCTTCATGCAACTCTACAAATTGCTAGGTTAAGACCAGCCCTCAGGATTTTATCAATGAAGCCAGCCCCCAGAAAGCTGAATGAGATCCCAGAAAGCTTAAAAAGCTCTGAAATACAGCTATTTTTAAGGCCATACTCTGCAATTCCTCATTTTTTTCTGCTCTCAGTCATCTTTGCATTTAAGCTTGGCAACTGCTGTACACGTGTCCTCAGTGGTCATTTAGAAATTGACAGTTTTATTTTTTTATTTTTTTTACCATTTGAAAGAATAGCCTTGGGTTTAGCATTGTACTTTGTATTGGGAGGATCTCTAAGCGTACTGTGGAATGCCTGTGTCTGTGTTCTGTCTTCCTATTGATTTTCTGCTCATGTATGATATGAATTGCCTCACTGCCTACTGACATGGACCCACTTTTGGCAGTGAATGCAGATCCCAGTGATGCATAGCAATACCATAGCACAGACAAGACATTGGCGTTGATTTTCCTAACTGAAATTTCATAAGGAAATTAGGTCAACAGAATGTAATTACCTACACTGAAATCTCCTAAGGGCACCGGGTAGAGCTGTGCAAATGGCTGATTATTTTGATTTGCTTACAGGAGCCAAAAAAAAAAAAAAAAAAAAAAAAAAAACAGAGGCAAAAATCAGTCTGAATAGAACAAAATGATTTCTTGTTCAACCTGAATGGAAATATGTAGTTGGTTTGGAGCTGTTCTTCACAGCTCATTATGAGAATTAAAATAATGTTGATTTTTTTTTTTTTTTTCTAACTGAAAACCAGTGCACAAATTCACCATTCCCATTAACTCCAGCAGCTTCTGAAGAAGAAATCCCAAGCTGAGCAGAGCGAACTCTCAGGGTTCACTTCTCTTAGAACACAAAGTCCCTTTTGTACCACAGCGTGTTTCTTAGAGCATTCATCCAGGAGGTGACTAATTCAGCTTCAGTTACTTTTTATCTATAAAGGAGATGATCCGTGCCTATTTTTCTGCTCAAAGGGACAGCCTGTCTCCCAGACGAGCAGCTGAATTGGGCTGTTGTGGCTGTTTATTTCTGGTTCCTTTTAGAAAGGCATTATTAGAAAGTACTTTGACTATCAAAAATAAACTTATTTTGCATCTTGTGGCAGCAGCATGGAAGGTTTGGAGTGCGACAGCCCCCTTGTATTGCAAACATGGGGAGGTGATGGAAGTGGATGTATATATACTCTGTATGCTGTTCTCTAATGATGGGGTGGTGAATTGTGGCTATGGAGCCAAGCATCTGAGTTTTACCTTTTATCTCTTTCTCACGGGTTTAAGTCTGATTTTTTGATCTAGTTCTTGGCCTTTTTTCCTCAATTACCATATATAAAAATAATTGTTACAATTCTCATTTTTGTTATTACTGGGTGATTAAATACATCAGAAAGTGGACGGCGTATGTTTTGATAATGAAGTCAGTACAAAAGTTGGATTTAGCTCAGCATGTGCTCTGCTCCTGTATATCATTTTTGAAATGTAACTCTGACTAGAACTAGAAAACATTTGAAAAAGCACTGTAAAAATGAATTTAAGAATTTAATACACTTAACATACTTAGTAGACTCTCTGTGGTGTTGCTAAGCTATTGCTATAGAAATTGCATTCAAGGGAATTCTTGTATTCCACAAATAATCTTTCCAAATCTTGTAAAACCCAAAGATCTCATCACATTTCTAGAATCATCTACCGATTATCCAAGAGAGATATTCTAAACTTATTCTTTTCTTTCTGCAGGCTGCTTTTCTGGAGACAATGACCACTTTTTGGCAATTCATCAGCGAAAGAGTGGAAAACCTGTGTTTATTTATCATCATGTGCAGAGTGTGGAGAAAAGTCTGGATACAGACAGTTATAAGAATTCCAAACAAAATTTCCATTCCTCTTCCCACACCAAAATAAACAAGCTGCACCCTGCAATAATTGTTAAATCAACCTTCCCCAGACCTGCCTATGACCCGTCCCTCAATCTGTTAGCTATGGCTGGTCAAGATTTAGAAGTGGAAAATCTTCCCATTCCTGCAACAAATGTGATTGTTGTGGTAAGTGCCTTTTTCTGGTTTCTGGAGCTGTTTTGTGAATAAATATGCGTACAGATAAATATAGACACAGATTTTAAAGTGGGGTATCCAAAGTTCATATTCTTCTGCCTGGCTGATCATCTAAATCTAAATAATGACCACGCATCTCGAAGCTCCTCACTTTAGTAGAACATGCATTCGTATACCCTTTCTGTGATCAACCAGCAATCTGATGAACCAGTGCAGAATATAGCTTCTCTGTAGGTAAAGAAATTACCTTTGCCTCAAATGCCTTTGATCCTCTTCTCTTGATTAATATTTGCACTGCTTTTGCTGGATGGGTTTTAAAGTTATTCTGCGTAGGGCACAAGAAAATATATTTCGGTGAACAATTCTGCAGAGGCAGGGAGATTTTAAACATCTGATGCAGAGATTTTGTTCACTTCTATTTCTGTAACAAATCCACCATTATGCTTATGTAGCTGTTTGAAAGCTAGTCTGTTTCTTGGAAAAAAAAAAAAAAGAATTATGTTTTTGTTGGTGTAAGCCATATGTATTCCTCCTGGGAGATACAGTCTGGGACCCTCCTCATTCAATAACCTGTGTGATCTTTACCATTCTCAGCAAGGTGATGGCAGCACACCTTCCTGTAGTGGAGGGCACTTCAGTGGAACCGTGCGCTGATGCCACCCTACTGCATCTTCACCCTTCATGCCAGGGGAGCAGGACAATGTCAGTAGAGTTGTCCCCTGTGGGGTGTGCAGCTTAGTCTGCATATGTTCTGCACGGACCCTGCTCTGCCTCACCCCAGTGCATGGTTAGCCCTGCCTGATGATGCAGAATTGGGTTTATCCTTCTTCTTTCTGGAGGGAAGAACAAACATTTGTAACGGCTCACTCACCCATTAGAGTTAACTAATAAAGATTAAATTGAAACAATGTGACTAATTACAGTCAGCAGCTATTTGCCCAATTCTGTAAATTGCTTTGAACAAAAGATGCTAGATTAAAAAAGAATGGCCTTTGCAAACAAGGATAGAAGACAGAGTGTACAGCGCTGGGAGATGTTAGCACTTGAAGTGTTTCACAGTCGATAGTTTCTCTTACTGCTGGTACCTCTGGAGATCTGCCCTTGTGAAGGCACTGAGTAGCTGTCTGCATGCCGCCGAGGTTAGTGAAGTGCAGTAAGGGCTGCACTTAACTATTTTAATAGTTAAAAAATAGAGGTATAGCCTCAAAAAGCTGTGTTCTGGGCATGTTTGCATTCCCTATGAGCAAAGCCTCCTAACTTGAGATTTGATGGCTAATGTAATTAGTGGTCTAGGTTCAGTTGTATGCAGGCATGCTACTGCAGTCTGTTTCAGAGCAAAATAAGGGACTGACAGCCTTGCTTCACAGGGACATATCAACTGTCCACACAGTCCCCATGCTGAATGGTACTGGTCTGGAGGAGGAAATGTCAAACAAGCTGAATACATCTATGCCTCGGGCTTGCTGCAGCCATTAGGGCCATCTCGAAAGCAAAGGTGCCGGCTCTCTTCTCCCACAGCAAGCATTTCGCCTCCTGTGAAGATGAAAGCTCTCTGTTAGCACAAGGAGCTCAGAATATGCACGAGCTCTTATTTTTTCGTTAATGGTGGTGTTACCTGAGAACTATTATTTTAGCAGAGCTGTGCGTGCATTTGGAGATCCACAGTGCTCAACTTTGAATGGAATAATCTTGCAAAATATTCTGGGGCTACTCTGATTTTAGCTGACTGGCTCTGTGACTGCATTAAAACTTAAGTGAGGCAGATTTTCAACTGGAGTCAAATAAAAAAAGATCTATTAAATCTACATTAAGTTCTCATTAAGTGACCTCGGTTTGAAGCATTGCTACTGCATTTGCAGGATGGAGCCGCTGCTCTGAAACCTTCTGTTCTGGCTGGGAACCATATGTGCTTTGAGGGGGGGCATAACAGCGTGAGCTAATCATGACATGAAAGCTGCTTGTTGCTTGGGATCTTCAGTTATCTCTCAGGGTGTTGAAGGGCAGGGTTTTTAGTTTGGTTTTAATGTCATCCCTTCAGAAAAAGCCTTTTGGGAAACATGTTTTAAAGCAGAAGCTCAGAGAGACTTGGGCAACTCAGTGCATTAACCCCACAGTAAAAAATTTTGAAGTTGTTTTTCTCTAAAGGGCATCTGTCCCACAGCAGGGTGCTTGCCATCATCCAAGCACAGCCCTGCTCCTTCCAGGTCTCTGCACTTGGAAGCTTGGCTTCTCCCTCATGAATTTCATGTTAAGTAGATTGCGATCTTAATGTCATTGCCAAGGGAGTCTGTTTTGTTTTGAATGCACGTATGTCATTCCCTCCGTGTTTTGAACGAGCACTTGCTGCTTGTTGCTGCTTTTTGGTTTTTATTATATAGGGCAAGTGGCAACATTTGTAGTTTTGCCCTGGCTGACCCTTTTTGTTCCAGCCTGTAGCAATGTTGTTGGTTGCTCAACTTGAAAGGGCAATTGCTGGTGTTAATGCTTCCTGTAATCCAGTTACATGACTAGTGCACACTGTGATTTAGAATGAAAGCCTGAAAGGGGGGTTATTTTTTAAAATAAATCAACGCTGTTGCAGCTCTGCAGAGGGGAGGAAACTGAATTCAATCTAATTTCAGTGACTTGAGGTCCATTTTCTTCATGATGGAGGTGGAAAGGTAGGGCAAATAGATGCCTAATGTAGAACGATTACAAGGTTACATTTTGTTCTAAGGACTCTGCCATCTGACAAGCAAAACATTGCCAATGCACAGAAGAGTGCTGTGAAGCCAAGAATTCTGCAGGTATTGTGTCAAAAAATGGTGTTTTGTGGCTCTACCAATAAAAAATGCATGTTAAGAAGTAATATAACTGAACCTGGGGAAATAGTACTGCTTGTTTGCCAAAGGGAGGAAGACTAGGGTTTTATTTTCTGGGAGTATTTTTTCTCTACCTGAAGTCTTTCTGTCACATTACTTCCCTTCAGTGCTCAAATCTTGTTGAGGGAAGTAAGGACAATCCAGAGATCTTAGAAGCATTTTGACTGTTTTATCAATGTTTTTGTGCTTAGCCACGTGTTTTGTCTAGCTGTCATTCAAAAGGACATGAGACCACTCATCTAAAAACTGCTTGGTTAATATACGGAATTACCTAATCTTTGGTAATACTTAAGATTTTCTATTTGTTTGGGTTTGTTTGGGAACCCAGAAACCATGCATGCATCAAACATATTAGAGAGTTAGCAGGGAAACGAACAAATTCTCCAGACAGGTCTCTCTTTATTCTAGCTCTTCTCAATAATGAATATGAGCACCAGCAAGGTCAGGGCAGTACATAGAGAGCATAAATATTATGTTGATAAGCCCTTATTAAAAATGCTGCTGCCTAACATACTTTAAACAAACAAACAAACAAGCAAACATACATACATATATATGTAGTTAGGGCTGAACTTGAGAGAAAAGAAGGACTCATAGTAAAAGTTGCAGCTCAGGCTGGGCCTGAAGTATTACTTCATGGAAGTGCTAAAGCATCAGCATTTGCAACCTGATACAGTTTGGTCTGTCCAAAGTCTCTCTCAGACACACAAGTGTGTTGTGCTAACATTGGGCCAAGCTTCTCAGTTGCTTTTTTCACTCGCATACTAGAGTGTTTCAGAAATGTAAAGCCAATCAACTTGCTCACTACATCATTTTTCCCTTTCACCTCCCACTACTACTATGCACCTTCTTACATAAATATGAAAATCTGTGTCTCTGTTTTTGTTGCTTATGGAGTTGACAGCGCTGTATGGTAGCCTAAAATTCAGTGCATCTCCTCAGTTACATTTGGTTTGCATGTGTGTTACTGCATTGAGCTGATTTAACTGGAGTTTCTCTCAGCTAATATCAGTGGGACATAAGATGCACAGACAGCCACACGGAGCTTCCCTTTGCATTGCCATGGCTTTTTGTGTAAGGACGAATTCCTCAGAGCTGCAGCTCTGCCATACCATTGCAACTGTTTTGTCATCAACATTTGACCCTTCTACCTTCAAGCAAGCTGAAAACAAGGAAGCGTTTCAGGTGCTAGTGCTCCAAGGTAAGATTCAGAGAAAGAGTAAGGCACGTGAATGTGTGTAGCTATAAGTAGATACCCATGTGTGAGCTAGGTATTCAAGCTTCAGTATAGGCAGTGGAGATCTAGCCTATTTGTAGCCTAACAAGCTGTCTAGAACTATTCTAAACAATTTCTGCATGATTAGAGAGTTAATATAGGTCAGGGTCCACATCCAATAGTCAAACTGGATGTGATGTGGTCATCATGTTCTGGGGGTTAGTACTGATGTGAGCCATTTCCACATCACTTTTCTCACTGCCAGAGAACAGTGCCAGATGCATGTAAACTAGCAATACAACATAACCTTGATGTCTACTTCAGGGTGAGCCGAGTATCTTATCTCTCTAGGCCCAAATGGCTGTACTGACAAGATTTCTGTTGGTGATAGTGGGTGCATAAACACGTACTGAACACTAACTACTTACATATTTATATATATCATATATTCATGCATGCACACTGGGGGATCAGAACTAGATGATTGTTAAGGTCTCTTCCAGCCCAAGCCATTCTGTGATTTAGTGCTGTCTTAGTCTGCAGGTGATCCCAGCTTAAACAACAGTTTTTATACTGAGATAATGTGGAAATCTTTTCTGAATCGAGGCACAGTTCAAGAAGGTGGGCTGCTTCTAGGATTTTGGGAAGCTGAAAACTATGAGGCTGTGAAACCACAGCAGAGCTGCTTTTACATTTATGTCAGATTCATCCCACAAGTTTGGCTCCTGTCTAAATTTGCCCTTGATACCTAGATACCATGCACCTAGAGAAGGTGCAGCTCGTTTGCTTACTGACATGGCCTTACACATATATGTTTACTCCTCCATTAGTTCCTCATTTCCTGATATATCAGATTTATTTTTTTTGTGCGAAAGCCTAGGACCTCAGCTTCATCATTTGTTCCTATATTTTATTTCATTATTCCCACCACTTTTTCTTGATAGAAATGTCTCTTTTTCTAATCCTTTGTACTTTCTAGTAAGCCATGGCTTCCACATAAAATGTCCCATCCAAGTTCTTCTGGTGAAAAACAGGAAGTCCATCTCTCTTGTCCTTCATACATCCACCCAAGACTTGCTTTTGATATGGGACTTGCTTATTTCTTTTGAAGACTGGTCAAACAAAGGGAACCAGGCCACAAAGTGTACTTCTTAACACTGAAATTGTCTCTACTGACTGGTTTGTTGGAATGCTACAAGAACTGTAGGAAGAGAACCTGATTTAAAAAAAAAAAAAAAAAAAAGTGGGGTCCTTCAATCCTTCTGGTCATTTTCAGCCCCTAAATATTTTCCTTATAGGTACATTTTTGTGGAGACATTTAATAGAGTTTTGTTTGTTTGTTTGTTTGTTTGGTCTTCATACACATGGAGCAATGTGGAATTTGCCTTTTGCTTTTCTTTAAACAGAAAATACATGGTTCTCATTGAGATTTTGGTAATGTAACGTCCCTTCTTTTTCAAGTCTAGGTCACAGTGTATTGGCTACTATTTTACATAGGTTTTATCACTTCACTGAAACCTGAGAATATGGTCTGATTATGTTTGTTCACTAACAGCTGTTCCACTTTTCCCCAGCTCTCCACTCCACTGACTGACTGTTTCTCCATAGTCTCACCACTCTTTTCCCTGATATTGAATACCTTATTTTGATATAAGATGAAATCTCTACCTTTTTTTTTGGTTCTCTTTGTTAGGAACTCTTCTGGCTTTCAAATCCTGTGGCAGCCTCTGTTGGCACAGCATCTGTCCAGCTAATACAGAGCTGGACAATCTGCATCTCTGAGCTCAGTTGTTCCTGGAACAGGTTCAGTAAGGCCATGGTAAACAGTCTGTAAAGTTACATTTAAATGTGTCTGACTGATGAAAATGCATGGAAGTCTGTGAGAAACTTTGATGGCTGAGTGATCCATTAGACCAGAAATTTAGGACTGTTTTTAGAAGACCACAAACCAAAAGTAATTCTTAATTTGGGGGGCTTGGGACACAGGAGAGGAGAGAAATGGATAATGGCTGGGGGATGCTGTCACTGTGGAACAGAGTTTCTGAAAACAAATGATGCTCATGAACTGTCTGTCACTTACCTTCTGGTGCATGGAGAGATCTCAAACAGCTTGGTGCTGTGACTCAAGGGGCTCTCTGTCCTCTACTGCCCTCCTTCAGTAAAAGTACCCTAAGGGCACTCCCTCTGTAGGCCTTGTGTGAAGACGTGGTCACTTTTGAAATTATAATAAGCTACAAAAAGGATCAAGAATAGGGCATAAATGTGCTATCAGTCAGGAGAGCAAGTAGTCCATAAACTGGCAGGTCAGCCAGTGCTGGGGTGAACAGCCAAGCTGGCTGCCTGTGAGATTCAACAAAAAGTCAGATGTCACTTTTTGCCACTGAGCATCTGAGGCCTGTTATTGCCAGCCTGACAGAGGGATTGCCATTGGGCCAGTCAGAGGAGACTTAATACAAGGCTGTAGCTCTGTAGTAACTTCTCAAAAGAGCCTCCAAATCCAATGGGGTATCAAATGGTCCCTCTCTGTTTCCAGGTCATACGTTTGTCTGATGCTTGAATCAACAGAGGACAAGCACTGTGCTGACTGATGGTGAAGTTTTAAGATCTTAATATATTTACAGTGCTGACTTGCTAACAAGTTCTAAATGTTAGTCACACATCACAACAGTGGGCACTATCAGTCAGTACCCTTGTTGTGTCCCTTTACATTTTACATCATGACCAGATCTTTACCGCATTCTGCTTCTAAACTCAAGTCCACCTTCTAATTAAAGACTGATGCTCATCATTATCTTAGTCCTTTCTTAAGTAATTGTACTGCGTGCAACATATCTGCAGCAAGCCTTGCAAACAGACCTAGTCGCCTGCAGCTCTGTCATTCTGGATTTCGTTTGCACAAAGAAATCTAGAGAGTCTGCATTAGTTGGCCTCATTTGCTTTCTGCTTCCTTCTGTGCACTTCAGCAGGGATAATTGCATGCTGAACCATTATCATGGTATTGTGTTTGCTGTCAGTCTTTGTGGAAAACAGGAAAGATTGCATTAGGTTGTAACATGCACTCAGACCTCCTTAAGGCACTTTTTTTTTTGTCGTCTGACTAGCAAAAAGTTAATCATCTGTTAGTGGAACATTTAGTAACACGGTGCTTTAATTGATTAGCTTACTGCTGGCAACTTTGGAGTTATTTTCTGTATCATGCAGTGGGATGCTAGACTTGAACAAAAGCTAGTAATATCTTTCATAAATTGCCCAGTTCCTCTCTGATTACAGTTTTCCTTTTCCACCATTTTTCAGTGAAGAGGTTTCTTGAAATCATTTAGTGTTCATGAGCTGCACAGTTTAAATCAAAACTGGATTTCAGAAGCAGGCATGTCATCGCTTTCAAACTAAAGGTTAAATTTTCATTGGCAGTTAAAGTTGTAAAGTTCATCTGTAAGAAAAAGATAAGGTGAGTATCAACTGTTCCATGTTCCTTTCAGCTGCGTGTTCCTTTAATTGACCAGTCCCAGCTATTAAGTAGATACTTGTGTGTAGGAGAAAGGAATGTTTTTCCTTTTTTCCATATTTTTTTTCTTCAGGAAAAGCTTTTTTAATTGATAAAACACTTTTTGGCAAAACAGAGGTTCTCCATGACATTGGATTGCATTCAGCAACAGTTGCCGCCAAATCGAAGATCTTCATTTTTACTTAAGCATTTTCAAGATGTCTCAAAAATGCAGGGGAACTTAGATGTGACAGAAAGGCTGTATACCCAAATGTGAGAGACCTGGCTCGAAGCCTTGCCCTAAAGGAGGCAGAAGAGAAAACTAAACTTGAGTCTTTCTCATTTCACGTGATTTAGTCACTGAGCAAAGGGACACAGAATAGCCCATGTCTCATTCTCACATTTGTTTGACCCAACAGACATTGTTCAGTCAACTGAAAATTCAAAGTAGTGTTAATCTTAGGCTGGTCTAGTACAAATTTCTTGTATATGTTTTGATTTGGTCCTTAAAATAGAGGGGAAAAAAAAAAAAAAAAAAAAGCCCTCTGCTGCCTCCTTATTGCATGGTCCTGACTTCCAGGAGGAAGACACAAAATGTTAGAGTGAAATGGATTTTCCATCCCTGCCCTTTGCTTGCCTCCTTTATGACAATGCATAAACTACACTTTGGGTATTGCAGCCTTTCAGCTTCTCACCTGCTCTTGCTCCCCTTCCTGGTTGGAGCTGCACTGCCTCCATTCCCCCTTAACAGTACAGACAGGGTTGCATTTCAGCAGTTCGATCTATGTTCTATTTTCCTTTCATAATGAGCTGAATCCTGTTACTGTCTAAATGTGGCTGAGGAAAGGGAAGAGTTCACTGGCATACACAGTTCCAGGTGCCATCACTGTAATCGTGGGTGTTTGATATCCAAAGTCTTAAATGAACAAAATGACCCACCATGGGACCCACCCATAAATACATATTTTGATAACTTCCCACAATAAATCTATGCATTGCATTGATAGTGTTCAGGAATAAAGACTGAAGAAGCATACTTTTTTTCCTTCTTTTTTTTTTTTTTTTTTTAATTTTATTTCTGCTAGGGCCCTCAGAGAACTATATTTGTGGAAAGCCAAGTTCCTCTACAATAACATTTAAAAGACAGATAAAGGGCACTCAGATAAAAAGACAGCAAGACAGCATGTGTTTCGTTATCAGTCAGTGTTTTGTTGGATCTGGCAGTTCGGCCTCTGGAATAATCTTTCCAGTTCTTCACTTCTGACATCATTGTTAGGGAAAGTGACAGCTTCTCAAAAGCTCCTCAATAGATGGTTCATAGAGTGTTTTTTTGTGTGCAACCCCTTAAATGTTAAGCCTTTTAAAAACAGCTTTTGAAAAATAAAAATATTTTTATTTTTATAATATATGTATTTTTATATATATTTATATGTATTTTATATATATTTGTATTTTTATATAACTACATTAATGTATGATGTTTTTAAAACATGATGACATACTGAATCAGAGAAACAGTGTTAGGAAGCAGAAAGTGATCTTTGGAACACACTCTTTACAAAGCCTCATAGATCAAGTATTACTGCACTTCAGCATCTCTTTGACCAAAATAAATACTGAATTCAAAAATGAAGTTCACAGGCTGGGAGGGTATAGGAATTTGAAAATGATCAGCGAGCTGTCAACTGAACAGTGTTTTTTCAGTCCCCTTGGTATTGAAACAGTTTGTGGAAAGGGGAAAAACCCAGGGAGGTAAGCAGAGAGGTACAGAGTCTTTGTTGTTGTTGCTAAAAGCATTCAAGTAATGTTTTGCTGTCTTTCCTTTGAAGGCCAGTCATGACTGACAATCTGGGATGGAGCTAATTCTTATTTGGCTCTGCACCACAGTAAACTGGTGAGAATACTTCAAGTGGTTGTAGTGCGAATGAGTCCAGAGGAGGCCACAAAGATGATCAAAGGCCTGGAGCACCTCTTCTATAAAGACAGACTGAGGGAGCTGGGGTCATTCAGCCTGGAGGAGAGGAGAAGGCTCTGGGGAGACCTTACAGCAGCTTTCCTGTACCTAAAGGGGGCCTGCAGGAGAGCTGGGTGGGGACTCTTTGTCAGGGAGTGTAGTGACAGGACAAGGGGGAATGGCTTTAAAGTAAAAAAGAGTGGATTTAGATTAGACATTGGGAAGAAATTATTCACTCAGACGATGGTGAGGCAGTGGCACAGGCTGCCCAGAGCAGCTGTGGATGCCCTATCCCTGGAGGTGCTCACGGCCAGGCTGGGGCTTTGGGCAACCTGGTCTGGTGGGAGGAGTCCCTGCCCATGGCAGGGGGTTGGAACTGGGTGGGCTTTAAGGTCCCTTCCAACCCAAACCATGCTGTGAGTCTGATTCTCTGAATACATGCTAGAAGCATTGTGAAAAGCGTTGTGGGTATACATCAAGGCTGCTAATATAATAGCGATAAATAGTGTAGGAAAGTGTTTGACAGCTTATGTTATACCTATGTTTATTTAAACATGAATTGAAAGAGATTTACAATTCAGACTATTAGCTGTTGGAGAATAAAAGTAGAATGTCTGCTTTATACAGATTTGGCTGGGGATACACATTCTCTTTGGGAATCGTCATTGTGTAATAAACTGTAACATAGAAATCAATGACAATATAGTCAGGATTTTTACGTTTACAGTATGCTAAAGTCAATTTGGCTTGATTTACACAATGTCATTGATTGAGTTTAATTTGGCTTTTTTTTTGCCCCTTCTCCTGTTGGTGGCCTTAGAATAAGAGGTTATATTTTTGCTGGTACTAATTATACTAGAAACATTGTTGGTGTTTTTTGAAAACACACTGAAAGAAACAAGGATCACTGGTTATAATCCTGTGGTGGTCTGGCAACATTTATCTCTTTCTGCACAGTTTAGCCAAATTGTTGCTGATATGCTTTCTTCAAGCAACACATTAATATATTGTCTAATTAAGACAATAGCTCTTGGGGCTAATTGGGGCTAGCTCTTGGGGCTAATACTTACAAATAAATATGATATTTTAATTTCATAGTTTCATTTCAGATACTGTACCATGCAGTTTTATAGAAGTACCTTATTCTGAGCTGACAGGTCATTAAAGCAAACGTTTTGGGCTAGGAAGATAAATACTGCTCCTGTCTTTTAAAGTCTTTGCATTTGTTGGGAAAAATAAAGCTAAAACACTATAGAAATGATATTCATTGCCTAAATGTAATGATGAAGAAGAAGAAACAGAAATCCTCAAATCCCTCTCATAGGCTTTCTCTGGAAAGGTGTAGCACAATGCTCTGCCTAGTTAACCACAATGGAAGTATATACAGGCAATAGAAATGTACGTGAAAATTAAAAATATGCACTGCCTTTCTTACACGTTTTTGTTTTTATGCTATAACTACACTGATTAAAGACCTCTCCCCTTTGTCTGTTGCCTACTAAGACAGAAACTGAAGGGTTTCTAGGTTGACCCTGGTAGGAATACTCTGTTAAAGGATGGCTGGGCAGGGTGGAGGGAAGGTGGTTATTAGCTAGGAGAATGCCTTTTTGACGCACTTTATACGTACTTCAGTGGTTGCAACAAGGGATTATTGACTGGAACTGGAATAACAAGGGAACATTAACTGAGAATTTAAAAGACCACACACACTGTGAAATAGCAAGAAACATATTGAATGTTGAAAAAAAAGTCAAAAACTGACCACTCCAGAAATAGGTAATAGGACAATAATTAAATAGATACTTTGAAATCCATACACTAAATCAAAAATTCAATTGTAGCTTTAATTTTTAAATGTGCTTCCTAAGAAACTCTCTGAAAATGGATATAACCTTTAATGAAATAACTGTAATGTGAAGCTTTCAGTAATGAATGAATTAGAAAACCATATGGATACATTAAGAGGAATAATAAATGTACCATACACAAAAGTAGGACATTCATAAATCATTTATGATGTCCTTTCTAATCAGTTCTTGGCTCTTTGAGTCTTAATTGAAAGCCGGGGTAGCTGGATATTAGAAAAACTAAATTTGTTAGTCAGATAACAGACAACTTTCATTAAAGCATTAATTAATTTTAGAAGGCTGAGGGCCTAATATGTTACAAATACTTGCAGAACAGTGCTACTTTATTATTTTTTAAATTATTTTCATTACTGTCTTCTTTTGTTCAATGAAAATTATTCATGTTCTACTTTAACTTGCTCAGCAAGTATGTTGGGATACTATTATGCTTATGGAACAGTGTTGCCTTCCCCAAAGAATTCCAGATACTTCAAACTGCTGCATGGTACAGTAACAAAAGTAAGATGGCTATTGCTACTGTAAATGTGATTGAGTTTCTTCCCTGTTTTTCAGGAAGAGATTTAGAGAACCTGTGGTAGGCAGTTGACTCTGCACAGTCCTTGATGTCATTAGAGACAAGGGACCACTGCAGAAAATACCATTTTCCTTGTCACTTTTCATGTTTTTTTAAGCACACTAATTTAAACTCTCTTTTTATCACCTTTAGTAGTTTCCTTCCTGGAGTCTAATTTCATTAAGAAGGTGGCCAAAATAAACATTTTGCAGCACCCCATTATAAAATGAGGGCACAAAATACATGCTGAAATTAATGTGAGGCTTAAGCTACAAGTTTACTTAGACAAAAATGTACAAGTCTGTGCCAGAATTATCAGAGATGTTTCAATAAAGTACATACGGAGATTTTTTATGGCTGGACTCTAAAACAAAAAAAAATAAAAATCAGTCTGAGAATAATAGTATTCAGTATGAACAGCACACCTTCGTGGTGGTGGTATATATGCTAAAAAAAAAAAAGAAAAAAGAAAAAAAAAAAAGAAAAAAAAAAAGTAGATATGTAGCTTGTAGCTTATTTTCAATGGTCATATTTATTCCTGTGCAGGTGTTAAAGTGGGATGTTTTTATAATTAATTCTCTATTATTAAAAGTGAGGGACTAAGTGATGTTGTGAAGCCCTGATCATGTAAATTAATAATAAAATGACATAGCATAGTAAGATGTAGATGTACTGGACACAGTTAGCTCACATCTATTAGGTCTTGCCAGCTAAGGTCTAGCATCAACGTACGGAGCTGGCCACCTCTAACCAAAAAGTCCCTTGGAGTCTCAGTGCCTGCCAATGTGTTGCAGAACATGAGGAGCATCAACTTTAGCACAGAGTTAAGGGGCCCTCCTGCATAAGGACAGCTTTGGTGTCTCCACGTTTTTGTGCAGTTAGACTAAGCACTGACTGTATTTCTAGACCAGACTCAGATGTTCTGAACTGTCCCACCCACAGTCAAACCCTTTCAATCTTATGCAATTTACCTTTCCCCTCCTGAAATGCTACTGGTTTGTTTGGCTGGCCAGCCAGGTGTGTTCAATGACTGGAAATGCTCTCACTTGGCCCACTTCAAATTCACTTTGGCTTTCTTTTGTTATCTTTCAGAGGACTGAAAAACTGGCTTGTCTTACAGCTATAGGCTTTTCTAGGGGCTAGCCAAAATTTCCTTGTATGCCCTGTTTGACTCATTGGGTGCTAGTTGACTAGTCGTCATCTGTTATGAATGTAACCCTATAAATTCTTTTCATTAAAGGTAAGAGACTTTAAATGAAGAATCCAGTGCTTTTGGCATTCTGTATATTAAGCTCTTTTGATCAACCACTGAAGAAATTAAATACTTCAGAAATGCATATCTGCTGCTTGAAAGGACTGTTCAGTCACTGTGGCTTCATTAATGTCTTGTGTGTTGCCAGTCCCAGTGATCCCTGCCTTTGCCAAAGAGGGCTGTATAAGTTTGGCAAAAGCTGCTAGCTTTCTTTTGTTGGCTTAATGTTGTCATAACTCCCTCCATCCATTCTTCTACTGCTATTGATCTTTGCTCTCTTGGCAATGTTACTACTGTTATAGTTTCTTCAGTTGTAGGAGAAAGACACTGACTATAATCTTTGGCTCCAACGCATAGTAATTTGTTTTCTTGGCTCTTCTACTTTAGCATATAAGCATTTAGCATCTTTGCTTTCTTGATTTTATTCTGCCTGGAGGCTGGCTTATTCTGGCTCTGTGTTTGGCTTTCTTTTTCCTTCTCTTGTCTCTAATTATTGAATTCTTTCAAAACTGCTTTGAGTCTGATGCAATACAAAAATACCTTCACTTTGATATCGTATCAGCTGCCAACCAGATCCCTAACAGCTTACTAGTTATGGTGTGGATCACCCACTCCTTGCAGCAATTGAGCTGTACAGAAGGCTGATCAAGACCCACTGAAGTGAAGTCTTTGGAGTAAAAAATGCAAGATAGAAATCTCTGAAAACCATGTTTGTTTTCAAAGATTTCGGAGGTTTTAAAAAAAAATAACTGGTACAAAATGGAGCTTTTAAGTACTTTAATTGGGAAGTGAGAAGGAAATGAGAGTCTTGCATCACAAAATGGCCAACAATCCAGAGCTCGAATAGTAGTGTGAGGTTCAAGTGCTTCTTCTGCCACACCCTGGTTGGAGCCAAGATTCACAAGGAGGAAAGTAATTAAACCACTCACATCAGGTCGTTTAGTGGCTTTGTTTCAGTTTTTGAATAGACCTGAGACAAGACCTGGAAGGGGTGTTTTCATTGCACTTGAGATTGGTCTTACCTTTGATATGGGAATTTTAGAAGGAAAAGCCTCAAGACACTAAAATGCTTTGCTCTCCTTTTCAGATCAATTTTTTTTTAATTATTTGTACTGAGTAGAATTTGTGGTGTTGGTGGAAAAAAGATTCATCTGGATGTCTAGTTGTTCAATTAATCATGTGGCATATGGAGAATAAAGCATGAATTCTTTATTCTGAGGTATATACAGATCAAGGACTTGAGCAGAAATCTCCCATAACCAATACAATGCTCTAACCACAGATCTGTTGCTTTTTCACAAGTAAGTAGATCTCCTTCATGTCTTTATCAGGTTGGCCCTTAGTAAGATTATTATCAATGTATTATTTCTCAGCAGTGGAAATTTCACAGTTTTGAGAAGTTCTTGGGTCAGGAGCCGGAGAAAGAAGCTGTACTTACCTGGTCTTTTCCTAAAAGCCTGGATGAAATAAGAAGGCAATGTGTTGGCTCAGAACAGATTATCCTGATAAGGGTATACTGAGCTCCTCACACAACCTAGATAGCAGGGAAATTCTGCATCCTTTCTAAAGGGAAAAATAAAATAAAATAAAGTTGAAGAAAACACTGTAGAGTGAAAATACAAGCCATTACATCTGTACAGAGAGATAAGACCATATGACCATATCCAGTCTGTGTGCTTTATCTGGTAAAGTAGGAGGCAGAAGTTGATTTTCAGAGACAATACCAGATAGGTTACACAAACAGAAAAGAATGAATAAAACTGTAGTGTGGTCAGCCTAGCATATTCTAATGTTCTCTGGAAATATCACTTATTATTCAGGGAAGTTTTTAAAAAAATCTCCATGAATAATTGGGAGTCATTTAGTTAAAATCAGAATGTCAACTAGATAATAGTTTAAGCCAAAGTTGCACTAAATTGCTTCTGCATTGTTCATTCTTTCCCGAATTATATTTTCTACAGGGACTAATGCTATTATACTACTGATGTGAATTGATGTGAAACTTATGAGAATAAGTGTCCCAAGAGCTTGATATGTTTTATGTTGCCCAGTGTAAAATTTGTATTTTTCTCCATTTAATCAGGTATGTAACATATTCAGAATCATTGATTCAAAAGAACTGCTGAAGCTTTTAAACATTCTTCCCTTTGTCCTTTTTTGTAATGGCTATCCATTCAGTGCTTACCATGCAGTGCTCTCTTCCCTGTTTTTATCCTTCTTGTTCATTCCTGTAATGAATGTACTGAAGTTCTTACCCCAAAATACCTAGTCTATGCTGCTTAATACATTTGTGTCGCTATGCATTCAAACAGTCCCTGATGGTTTTGTTCTTTCATCTAGCCCCTGACTCTGCTTCATGTGAATCATATAAACCCTTTAATCATTTCCTTATCCACCTCTTTTCTTTTTTTTAACATATGTTTGGGTTTCAGGCTATGCCAAGGCAAACATCTAATCTTACCCCAAATCTTTAATAATAAATTCAGTCTCAGAAAAGTACTTTAAATAGCACATTCATCTTCCTTGATCATGCCCCCATATAGCTGCTGGAAGTGAAACTCTTTTTCTCCATGGAGTGCCACTTTTTTCTTCTGCACACTTCTAGCTATTCATGCACTCTTTCTTCTTCCACATTCTCATTCCTCTCACACTCCGCTGATCTATCCTCCTTTTTGCATCTTCTCACTGTTACTTTTTGTCCCAGACTACTACCAGGGTCTGCCTTGCCTTCATTGCCTTTCATCTTCTTTTGCTTTCCATTCCTGTTTGTTTTCTGCTCCTTCTTTCAGTCCTGTAGCCTCAAACCATATTACTGATCCTTTTTCCTCTCCATTCTTATCTGTTTTTTAGCCCACATTTCTCTTTACTTCCCTTTGTAGTCTTTCCTTCTGCTGTGTATACTCCCTTACTTGCCCTGGGCCCCGTTCTGTTACCAGATCTCTGAAAACATTGTGGAAATGTAGAGTTTTTCCTGAACAGTAACGTGCATCTTCTCACCATATATTGTGGAGTTATGGAAGGTGTTCTCAACTCAGTTTTTAGTCAGATGTTTTGGTCTGTTTTGGTTTAGTAGTTTTTTGTTGTTGTTTTCCATTTTATTTCATTCATAGTATTTAACTGCTGTTGTTCATCATGAGGATTTCTAAACATATTTGCTTGTGTTAGGCTAGGAAAAAAGCAACTAGAGAAGATCCTTCCTGTTGGCACAGGGTTGCCTTGCTTTAGCAATGCTCCATGGACTTCTGGATTCCACGTGCTGTAAGGGTTATTGCGAAGTAGGTACACTCATGTACTTACAGACCCAGAATTAAATACAAGATGTAATTGATTTCTGAAAATCTCATTTAAACTTGGGACCAAAATATACTTCAAAGTCCCAGATAAAATTTTGCTATTTTTTTCTGAAATGCTGTGGAAGAAAATATATTTTCACTTTTAAAGGTTCATTTTTACCACATGAGTTCTGACTAAAAGAAACTAAATTAATGTTTGCTGAAAGACAATGAAAAGTTATCACAGTTGAGGTAGATATTCATTTAAAATTAATTTATTTGAAGATTTACATATCAAAGGTCATGAAATAATATAAAATATTCAGTATTTCTTAGGTGCAGGCCACTGAGCAGATTAAATTTGTACTCTATGGAGTTTTGGAAGAAAATGTATAAAAAATACCTAGAAAAAATATCAAATAACTGTACTGTCCACCAGATGTCCCTGTACTCATAGGTGGTAATGAACAATATTCATTCAACTGTCTAATTGCTTTTATTAAAGGCAATTTACACACAGTGTATGCATTTCCCAAGTCTCTGTTAACCACTGCATAATAAGATCATGAATAAATGGCAATTACAATAGCAGTACTTGAGAGCTGTAGTTATGAAAATAAATTATAGGAGTTCACTGGTAAGTTTCTACTTGTCATCTTAGTTTTGTGTGTGTTTCCTTCTCTTGGCAAATAGTCTATCATGCATTGCATGGTAGAAGTGATGAACATTAATCTCTTTTATTTGCAATTTGTATGAATTTATGTTTGTAAATATAATCTCATAAATATGAGTCAATATACTTCATTTACCTGTCTATAGAAGACTCCAGGTTACTGGAACTGGCAGAAGTAGTGAGTTAAAAGAGTGAGGCTTTTGTGGAGATTTCAGCTTCGGTAGATGTTGGAGCAGATGCTATCATGGTACCTGCATTCATGCCAAGTATATCATTTCTCTCAGCTGCCCTCTTAGCTTGCCATGCAGCATGCTCCAGTAAAATGCTTGGCTATCAGCCCTACATGCATGTCTAGGGACTACAGCAGGACTGCAAAGTATCTCTCTGAGGGTGGGCACTCTGGCTACTACCCTCAAATTTGTACATCACCATATACCTGACCATACCTTCAGTGGGAGATGGGCAGGTCTGCCAGCATCATGGCCAGCTCCAGACATCACACAGCTCTTTAGTGATGCCACCATACAGGGAGGACACCCTGCCTTTGTTTTCCCTGGGATGACTAAGCTGCCAGCTGCAGCAACCCAGACTACCTCCAGTCTTAATTTCTTCAATGGGTTCATCCACAGTGGTGAGCACCAGATCCAGTAAGACTTCTCTGGTTGGTTTGTCTAATACCCAGACCAGGAACTTATCCTTGACATGCTTCAAGAGTCTTCTGGGTTGCTTATAGTCCCCTCCGCTGTTTTCCCAGCAGACGCCCAGGTGGTTGAAATCTCCCATCAGGATGAGAGCCTGTGAGTGTGATGCTTCTTGTACTTGAAGCAAGAAGACTTCGGCTGCTGGCTCCCCTTGATCAGCCAGCCTGTAGTAGACCCCAACCACAAAGTGTCATTTACTGGTCTGGTCCTTAGTTTTCACCCACAAGCTCTCCACATGTCTGTGGCTGTTTCTCAGTGGCAGCTCTTTGCAAACTGTCCATTCCTTAACATAGATGGCAACACCTCCACCCCTCCCTTCCTAACTCTCTCTTCTGAAAAGCTTGTAGCCCTCAGTTGCGGTGTTCCAGTTAGGTGATTCTTCCCACCATGTTTCTGGGATAGCAATCAGGTCATAGTTTTCTAATTGCACTGCATTACTAACTCCTCCTGCTTGTTTCCCATGCTGCATGCATTGGTGCAGAGGCACTTCAGCTGGACTATCGGCCCCATCACCTTTTTGGAGAAGCCCTCCCTAATCCTTCTGGGACAATTCACGGGTATTGCCCTGTTGTTTCATAAAGTGTCAGTGTTCACAGGTTCTGTACTGTCACTCAGTGGTACAGCCCCTTCCCTGATGAATCTAGTTTAAAGCTCTGCTAATAAGCCCAGCCAGCTTGCTGCCCAGAAGGCTCTTGCCCCACCGGGTCAGGTGCATCCCATCCAGTATCAACATGCCTGGTGTCTCTTGAAGGTGTATCCAAGATCGTAGAACCCCAAACCCTGAGCGTTCATCCGGCTGGGCACACTTGTGCCTATGACACCCACCTCTGCCTTCAGGCCCTACAGGGACTTCCATAATCTGGAGTTCCCTGCAAGTGAGGGTCTGGGCAGCTCTTCTGGTCTTCAGGAGGTCTGTCTGGGTGTAGGCCTCTGTTCTGGGAGCTCTGTGGCTCCTCCATCTGTGTTTCAGCCTCAGCCCGGCAGTTGCGGCGGGTGGACGCCATTTTTGTTTCAGTAGAAGGCTGCTTCTCTTTGCTCCCAGAACAGAAGAAATACATACATAGATTGATTCATCAGTAGGAATCCTGTCTTAATTACTGCCTTCTGGTGTCTAAGCACCATAAGCTTGATTAAGTAAGGGGAAATCAGTGGGAGCCAAGGGAGGCAGGAAGGGAGATGGAAAGAACAAATTTCTTAACTAATTCGGAGAAAATAAGCCACTTTGAGAAAAGCAGACATCCTCATCCTGGTGGGTGTGCTAAGAGTTTCTGTTTCCTAAATTAAGATATCAACAAACACTTTATATTCATTACATGAAAATATATCTTGTATTTATGTATATTTGTGTGCACGTACTTCAAGATGGCATATTGCATGGCAAGTTGTTTTCTTTTGACTTTCATTTGTGATGTTTTTTGTTTCCACAAGGCATTATTGTCTCAAGAACATCAATCAAACAAAATAAAAAACATTATGTTCCGTAGCCCAGTAAACAAGACATGAAAATTTATTTCAAGTCTTGGGTATTAGCAAATGCTATTCTGATTTTCATATCCATAGATCAATAGAAAAGTAATTTAATTTTTAGATTTTTTGTCCTAAATATATATATATTTATGATTTAAAATTCATGATATACCATGATATTAATGTAAAGAAGCTTCTTTCAAGAAGAAGGTTTAGTGGAAGTAAAAGGTTTTATATGTATTTTAGCCCAACAGAGTGAACTAAATTTGTTTCAGTCCAGTGAGCTAACTATATACCTTAATCCTGTTAATTTGCAGTTTCCTGGATTATCTCTAGATCTTTAATCTCATAAAGTACCATCTTTATTAAACTGCTTGCATGTGTTGAGGAAAGGCACTAGATGAAAAAGTGATAGAGACAAGACAATTTCTTGCACAACTTTCTTAACCTGAATGTAGGAATATACACAACATACTCTAAAGCCAGAAATGAATTCAGATTACGTAAGTACTTGTAATTTTTAAGTAGATTTTATACTTAACCCTAGAAGATACTGTGTAAGTATGCAAAGGTATAATAACCAGCCTGCAGCTTCACTCTGTTTTAACAGTATGCTGCTAATGCTGAAATGAGAGAGAATATATTTTATAAATACAAATGGGGCAGATATCACAGCAAGATTTTTAGGTTACTCTTTTTTTGTAGTTACTTGAAAGTATATCTTGTGCTTTTGATGAGCTAAATTTTAATTTACAGAACAATCCAAGTACAGATAACTCTACAACAATAGTTATGAAATATTACAGTATCTGTGCTAATCTTCTTTGAGGTGTATATCATGTAAACAAGGGCAAGTTTTGGTCAGCAGTGACATTTTTCTATAAAATTTGCTTCCGTAACACTCCTTATAGAGGACTTAAAATCCTCGTACTATAAGCTATTTGGACTGTGTTTACAGACATCGAGTGTAACACCTGGTTTTAGCCTGGTAGAGCTTTATGAGGAGGGTTGACAATGGATTTTTAAAGTGAGTGAAAAATATAGGCAGTAGAGGAATTGTTTTAAGTAACTATTAACCATATACGTTTAGTTAACAATAGTTCATGTGCTATAGTGTAGTCAAAATAAGGCTGGAAAAAATGCAGAACAATTCAGCAACTCTGAGTCTATATGGTTCTTGTACAATGGAAGAAAAAGGTCTTGTATAATATATTTATTATTATTTCTAATACTCTCTTCTTTCATGCTTATTGTATCTCCATGTATATATTTCTGCTATCTTGGTGTGGACTATAACACGTAGGCATATGAAAAGCACCCATGCTTACTGTGAGCATACCTTGTAGGTATTTCCATCCTGAGATTTATCCACATCTAGCTTGTGTCTCTGGGGATCTGTTCAAACACTGGGGCATCACTTTGCCTGTGCCTTACCAAGGGAAAGGAGCCAGAGATCCCATCTTGTGGACACTTGCTCAAACTGGATGTGCCTTGGATAAATATCCGCAGAGGAAATGGCACTGTATGCATTTCTAGTGTGATGATAAAAGAAATTGCTCAAGTTCAGTGGCAGTTTCTGCCTCAACAGATCTTAGTATGTATGGAGATCAAAGATACTGGCCAACAGTGAGTGCAGTGTTGCAACACAGCAGATGAATTACGAGTGTAGAATGGACTGGACTGGATGAGTGCTGTCTGCTTAAAAGTTGCATTTTGCATCTTATGAATATAACCATGAGTATGTCATCTCAGAGCTCTCAGATTTCAGTGAGCATGGACAGCTGCATGCAATTGTTTTGAATTGCTGTTGGGATTGTGTCTGTAGTGCCAGCTAACCTTTCTGTTAGCTCCAGTACTCGCTGTTGGTCATCATGACACTGAGCTCTGCCTGAGAGCTCCCTGCCGGTTTTGGACCACTAGAGCTGCCCAGAAAGCAGCTGCCTGTCCCTTCTTGTCATGTCCTTTCTTCCTTTAAGGGCTAATAGCATTCATGATATCATTTTTTGAGGACAAATCTTGTCCTTTTTGAGGACAAAACCATTTTCAGTGAACTAATCTTTTTACGTTTGGCTTTGCTTTGTCAACAGCAAACAATATTAACTCTATTAAATAGCATCCTGGTAACTTAGAGCATTTGCGACAAGTTTTGCAAAACAGTGCTTGAAGGGTGTTTCTGCAAAGAAAAAGACAGCACTCCTAAGTTAGTGTATTAACTACTTCTCATAACATTTGGATCGCAATCCAGAATAGATGTAATATATTCACAAAGGCAAAGATCCAGGAAAAAAACCTTTCCTTCAGCAGAGCAGTTGAAATGAACAAAATGTTCCTGGTTCTTTAATTGCTTTTCGTTGTGTGACTTGCCATATCACATAATAACATGAAATAAAACAAAAGTGCATCTGTCTAATCTTGTAGCACTCATTCAAGCTGAACTCCCACATACTTCACTTTCAGCCTCTTCCTTTTGGCTGTGCTCCTCTCTGCTACAAAAATAGAGGTGAAAAACCTGTGACAGAAGTGGCACCAGAGAGGTAGTTGGTGGGAGAGCAGTAGTTTACTTGCATAACCACAGCCATGTCAGACAACTTGTTTGATTCAGTTTTTGGGGAGGAGGTTGGGAGAAGAATGTTCTTGTGAAAGGTCCGGAGCTCTGCCCTGGAGCCTGCTTCCTCTGGAGCAGAGCACCTTCCTAATTTCTTCTGACTACAACCATAAATCTGTTATGGTGCACTTGTATTTAAAAACTAGCACAATCTTAGACTTTCTAGCCAAGCATATCCATGTTTCCAGCCTCTAAAAATACCATTCTCTAGTGTGTCTGCTTCCTGCTTTGAGCACTACCCCTGTAAGAAACCAGGACATGTTTATGGTGCGTGTTGCAAAGAGCTCGCTGTAAATGAGCCAGCCCAGGTACTGGGAGCAGTGTGGCAATAGTAACCATAGCCATGGTTAACTTGATCTTAATTTTTTTTTCTACACTGTACCTCAAACTGCCATTACATGCACCATGTGGAATCTGCAGACATTCAGAGCACAGAAGGGACCGCGTGGCCATAAAGCCACTTGTCTTGTGGTTCTTTTGCACAAGGTACCAGTGATTGTCCTCTGAGATGCAGAATTACAGAATAGTTAGGATAGTAAGGCCTCTGTTTAGGAAGAATATAAAATTTATTGCATGATGTGTATATGCTAAGTAGTATATGTTTATTAGTAATCATGATTAAGAGGAAAATTAATTTTTAATTCTCTGCTATGTATTATACATTAAAAGATGGAATGAAATACCATTCAGGAACTTGAGCATAAAGTGAAACTAGATACCCGGGGGAGATGCTACTTTATTACTCATAAATTACAAATGAGTACTTTTTGCATGCCTTTAGTTATTATTTTCTAAGGAAGAATTGCTAATTGTTAATAATTAAGTTTAAAAATACCAAATACTGGTATTACAAAACATTTACTGGATAAAAACAGGGAACAGAATTGAGGACTCGCCTCCTTCTGTGCCTAAAGTGTTCACTAAATTGCAGAGTCACAGTCACATTAATTCTTTATCTGTTCCTTCCAAAATCTGGACTTTATATCAATGTACTGATCTGGCTTCAAAAGGATGGATGGAGAATGCTGAAAGTCCTAGAATAAACTCAGGCTTGCTAGACTAATCTCATTCTTGGGAATTGTGGCTTGAAGCCTCCTTTTAAAGAGGAGAATATTGAACCCATGTTTGTTTGTTTGTTTGTTTACTGTGGATGACATCCCTAATCTCTAAATTACTCAGAATGAGTGAAAATACAATTGCTTCTATATTATATCAGATGTAAAAGCAGGCTGAGCACAAGCAAGTGAGCAGAGTCCTCCCCTAGACCTCAGGGTATGAATTGCACTCATGTGGAATAGGATTTAAAACATGCCACTGTTCACTGTGGTCTTGGTTTGGTCACCAGCTCTAGCACAGATTTTATGCATGGTCTGTCTGCTTATGCCTCAGTTTCCCCTCCGTTTAGTCAGGATGCTAGTAATTTTGCCACAAACAGAGCTAGCTGAAAATACACATTTGTGAACAGTTTGTGAGATTCTCAAATAAGTGTAATAAGTGTAGAAAGGAAAAACACCTTCAAAGTTAAAAACAGAATACAAGTATGTCTTGAAAGGTGCTTACAAAGTGAATTTTCTCACACTAACAGCAAGGAAAATCTGTACTCCCCAACCTTTGTGGAGAAAAGAGATTGATTGAATTGCCTAGCTTTCTGTGTTCTCACTGTTTCAGCGTACAGTGGGTTTATATGACTTGGTTGAGTCTGATAGCAAGGAACTTGATCCAAGAAGAATGTGTTAGGTGTTTTCTAGCTCTGTATAATCTGAAATCAGATAATTCTTAGGCCGCAGCTAAAAGCACAGGATGCTTTTCACTGCAGATTTTCAGAAATTAGTTCAGTGTGTTTAGACTTGAGTGACATCACACGAAGTTTGCCTTAAGATCAGAGTTTTTTGGAAACTCATTTTTTTAATGCTAGTTCCTATAGGTGATCCAAAGCATAAACATTTTACATGCAGGATATTCCCCCAGAGCTGTAATACTTAAAATGAAAATCACAATTCCTACTGCAGGTAATGTATATACCCAGTTACTGCACATAGTATGAGCCCTCCTTTTCACCACAGAGCAGTACAGGCTTGTTGGTACTTTATCACGAGTAACTCTTTAGGTAGGATGGATCTGGCTTTACCTTACGAAGATGGATCATTTGTTACAAGGTCATCTCTTGAGGAGAAAAAAAAAAAAAAGTATTACTATCACCACAAAAAATCTGACATGATGAGATATGCCTCCTGTAGAAACAGATCTACATTTCCTTCCATGACAACTTAAAGTGTTTTAGTGAAACTACTGGTAAAACTGTAAATTACTCTGCAAATATATTTATTTTATTTTGAGTGAAAGGCTTAATTTGAAGGAGAGGTGCTGCATGCAGATGTTGCAGGTAAGGCAAAGCAGGGTATGAAATTACAGGCTGCCATCTGCTTTTAACAAATTATTTTTTCTGTTCTGCCAATCAAAATTTAAAATTCATGACTGAGGCATGGTGCTCAGTTTGAAGCCACTGGAGTAACAGACTGAATTCTGCTACAGCTAATCAGGCAGGTCTGGGAGGTCAAAGCTTACTTCTTGTAGTCCTACACAGGCAAGAAAATTCTATTCTTCCTCTTCAGTATCTCAATTTCAGAAAGCTTGCATCATCTCCAATACGTTTTCTTGAAAAAGAGAAGGCTGTGAAAAAGAGATGATTGTTGAGACCCTGCTCATGTTATTACATGTCTTTCAGTGATTTTTAGAGGCTGGTGGTTAACACTCCAGTTGGTTGTCCTAAACCAGGGCAACTCTTTAAGCAGTAGAGGTTATAAATTGTACTTCTCTCATGAAGGTATTAATTGTAAAGGTCATAGGGCAGACTTTTTACAGTCCTCTGTATCTCTTTATTTTTAATTAGAGAAATCCTCTAAATTGCTTTTCATGTACTTTTGTTGAACATTTTGTATATTTTTAGAAAATTAAATATATTTGTTAGACTTAAATTCACTTTATCTTAGTTTTCAAACCTCTCTCAACATTATCATTTCTTCTCAATTTTCCCTTTGCTGTTATGTAATTTAGTAGAATTAAGTGAACCTGTGTTTATTTCAGGGTTGTTTTTTATTCATCATATTGTGTTTTTCATTCTGTGATTCTTCAAAACCTAAAGCAATTTGGATAAGTTTTTTTTTGTTTGTTTGTTTTGTTTTTTTTTTTTTTAAAAAAAAAAAAACTGTTACAAAAAAGATACAAAGCACAAAGAGAAAAATAGGAAAACTGGAAAGGAAACCAAAGTAAATCACAAAGCTGGAAATAATTTCTTCTATTCCAGTTGATGGCAAAAAACTTGGATTGAGGATGAGGAATCAGAGGGAGGAAAAAGATGTATCATAGTCTTTGTTTTCCAAAATTAAATCAAAGTAGGAATTCCAACTGGAATTTGCCAATTTTTTTCCTTATAAATTTCATATTAAAAACATTGAAATGTTGCTTTCTTTAGTAAAAAAATAAAAACGAGTTACTTTTTAATGGGGAAAAAAATCAGAGAAAATATGTCATACAGCTCTTCTTGGGCTGACAATTTTTATGCACTTATGGATAACAATCATGATTTGGAAAAGCTGAGGAGCTGTTCTGTTTGCAGTGATCTGAGAAACGTCCCCCAGGCTGCCAGGTACCAAGCTGCTGTTCTGAGAGGTTACAAACACCAACAGCATAGTCTGCTGTTCAGCAGCTCCATCAGCTAAATCAGATGGGCACAGCGTATTTCTAGGTTTCGTTTGTGCTGTTGCACCGTCTTGTATTTGGCATGATGATACTGTATGTAGATGATGCAGTTAAGGAAGAAAAATAAAATGTCCATTAGGAAGAAAATATGGCCATCTATATCAAACTTTCATATTTTAGAATCATAGACTCATAGACTTTTAGAACAGTAGACTCGTTGAATGGTTTGGCTTGGAAGGGACCTTAAAGCCCACCCAGTTCCAACCCCCTGCCACCTCCCACCAAGCCAGGTTGCCCAAAGCCCCATCCAGCCTGGCCTTGAACACCTCCAGGGATGGGGCATCCGCAGCTTCTCTGGGCAGCCTGTGCCAGTGCTTCAGGTGTTAGACCTTGTATGCTTTCTCAACAAAAGATAGAAAGCAACAAGAAAAATTACTTTAAATTATGGCTCATCTCTCAGAGTGTGTGATGGATGAGCCATTAAAGTTCTAGGTTCCCCAACTTTTCTTGGAGTATCCACCTTTCCCAGGAACTGCCAACTTTATCTGCTGTGTTGTCAGCTCTCCTTGCAGTGACAATACCTGGGCAAGTGTAAGCATGAGGTTTTGCACGTGACTGGGCATTGTTCTGCAGTTGTAATCAAAGGCTGGTGTGTGGCCTCTAAGGAATGTGCTCTGGCAGATCGTGCACCTGGGGAATCGCTCCGCAGAGCAGATGCACATGAATGATTCAAGTCAATATCTCCTGAGTAAAAAGTTTGCAGTGGAAAGACATTTGTGGTTTAACAAATAACAACAATAATAAAAAAGCTCATTATTATTTTTTAACTAATTTTTTGTTAATGGCGTTGTGATCCCGTTTCAAATTTTCAAACAGCGCAGAAGAACTTAAATGAATTTGATAAGAAAAAAAAAAGTATCTTCCACAGAAAAGAATTCCCTTAGAAGATGTCATGTTATCTTGTTTAACTCCTGAATTTATCTTGGAAACTAGATATAAAGAATTTGAATCACAGCTAGTCCTCACACTGCATTACCTTCTGTAGGGTTTCTCTAGCTTATAAATTATGCAAAGTGTTTTTAAGGCTTTCAAAGCATACAGTTTCTTTGTAATTCCAACTGTACATATGTGTGAGTATCAGATGTAAGGTATAGTCACTTTATGATGGAATTGAGTAGTTAGAAAAGGTTGGTAGGTATGAAAAACAGGTATCTACCTGCATGCTGGAAGTACAAAAGTACAATTTCCAGCATTCTAAGGAAAAGAGGTGATCATACAAAGCAATATATTTAATATTGAATGTGTTCTGTCTTTTGCACACATGCAGATTTGTGTGTATGGCATCTTTCAGTGGCAGCATTCGTTTAAAAAATGTTCTACAAAGCAGACCATGTCTCTGATTTCCCAGCATATTTTCCTCAAAGGGCTCCTTGCACAAAGCAACGCTTTATTGCTCTGTCGTATCTTACTCCTCATATATACAGATAAATTCTTGTATGCATAGCTATATATATGTAAGTATATATTTTTTGTACATTTGATGATATATGTTAATTATGGCTGTTATGGTATATCTGTAATATGCTTCATAAACCTAATTTTCACAAAACAAGTCTGTCACAAATTAGACATCAGACAGCCCAGTTAGGAGAGTCTTGCTGCCACAATGCCCGGTGAATTGTCTTAAGCTGCTTTTTTAAAATCTGCTTCTGTTTCCATGTTTCAAAGGTAAACTGCAGACTTGTGCTGAAGTAAAAACCTAAGATGTTTCTAGGCTGCTCTTTGTTTATCGTATTAAAAATCATGGTGTGTTCTTCCCTGGGTGCACGCATACAGCTCCCATTAGCATTACAGTAAGTATCACACAAGCACCGAGGAGATGGAATAGTTCCCCAAGGCCTTTATGTTATCCCCCGTGCATTAAATCATGTGGAGCAGAACAAAATAATCTGAAAATATGAAGGCTTTTGAACTAGGGCTATTGAACTGTATTATCCTCGCTGCAGTGATTCCACAGAATTGGCAGCAGCAGCAGAGCCGATACAGACAGAATCCTCCAAAAAGTGTGTACAGATCTTTTTCTAGCCTTCTACATGGCAGTGAGGAACAAAAGGCTGCTCTACTCCTGTAGATATAACCAGTAAGTTATATATGTGCATTATACTAGGCAGAAAAAAAAAAGAAATGATTGGTTATAAGGAAGAAATTTTGTAGAACTTTTTAAAAAAGTGTTTTTTTGTTTTTTTTTTTTGTTTTTTTTTTTTCCATTTAGTACTGCCTTTTATCTGTATATACTCCGTATATATGTATTGATGACTAGGGTCTCTCAACAGGTCATTAAAGATAAATTTATAGCATGGCTCAGCCTTAAAGCTGTCAGAAACATGAAACATTCATTGTGAATAAAGCATTCCATCTCTATAGTATTGAAAAGTTCAGATAATTTGCAGGAAAAAAATACTAAGGAGATTTGTTTTACCAAAACAGCCTTTTATAATAACTTACTCTGTCAGAGAACTTCGACCAAGTTTTTAGTTTGCTTTTTGAGCAAAACTAGAAAAAATACGTAGCCAAAGCTTTAGGCCAATAGCTTTTTGCTGCTTTTGGTGTGCAGTTTCCATCCTCCATGATGTGTCAAACATCTTTTAAATGTGACTTTACTCAAAAACAACTGTTGTTCTTTGTGGAAAGTTTAGAGAAAACTAAAAATTCTAAGGAAAATGTTGTCTGTAACACAATGTCTGTTTTTTACAACATACTTTATGCGTAAATTTTGTGTCTGTCCTTATGGAAGATATGCTTAGAGTATTCCTAGCACATTCTGAATGAATGTAACAACCAGGTCAGTAATTTAGTTCTATTAATATATAAACTCCATTACCATGCCTTTATCTGTTTAAAGTTCACTTGTCTTCCTGGCTGTGATCATGAGCTCCTATGCGGTAACCATGGCTTGTAAATATTTGTTCACTTACTGCTGATTGTTGTCCTTCTTACCTGTAATAAAGCTAAATAAACAGCTACAGGCAACCTATGATTGTTTCATTGGAAGGCTGCAAAATGGTGGATCAGAGTGAATCGTTATTTGGGAAATAGACCGTTTCAGAGCAAAGAAAGCCACTAACCTTGTGTCATCTTTATATATATATAATATATATTATATATATATATATATTAAGATAATATTAGCTAGGAAGGCCAGTTTGCTCCAAATTAGTAGGATGCAACATTTATTTGTAATGTAAAGAGACAATGTGAAAGGTAACAGAAAAATAAATCCTTACTGTAAATCTGCCAAAGATGTAGCTTTCCCCTGATAAGGAAGAAACTGTTCTTTAAGAGAAGCGTGTTCACAAATCTCACTTTTATAGGACTTGTTTCATTACCCACTGAATTCAGTGGTGAATACCCCTATGGTCCTGGCATACAGCTACTTCCCTGTGAGGTGCACTCATCTCTTCCACCAGCAGAGGCAATCCCACTGCTGATGGTGGAGGAAGCTGGATGCTTTTTGGGTTGTCTCAGTCCCAGGATGCAAGGCTGGCATGAGAGATATGGTATGAGGCCAGAGCTGGTGTTAGGGCAGCTACTGCAGGCAGGAGAGAAGCTGTCTTGAATGGGAAGCAACAGAAGGGGGAAAAAAATGTAGATATAGATATAGATACCAATGTGGGAATGTGACTTTTCTCATTTGGTTTCTTTATTAAAGATCAGGTGGTACAAGTTTGGTTGTTTTTAGATTATGCATTGGTGACTAAAGATCCCTTCTTTTTGTACCTTTTCAGTCATTTCCTTACCATGCTACATGTCATCTCATGTTTCCTATCTGTTGTACTCGTTTAAATCCCTAGAATGGGAATGGGGCAGGGGTAGGGGAATAGTGGCCACCTTTAGTAGTATTTCTTCTGGCCATTAAATTTATTCACATAACTCAGCTGTACTGCTTCCCTAATGATTAGTACTAAATTTCTCCTTCCACTTCACCAGGCAGAAATGAAGTATTGCTTTCACCGTGTAGAGCCCACAGAGCTGATTGATTGACAACTGGCAGAGAGCAGTAGATAAATGGAGATTCCTACTCCATCCACATCCTTCTTTTCCAGAGGTCATTAATTATGTCCCTCCTATCTTCTTTACAGAGGCCTTTTTGTGGAGAAACTCACTGCTTTCCTTCTCTGACACCACAGGAAGCCTTGTTAGAGAAATCCAGTCTTCACAGTCTTCCCCATCTACCCCTGTGAAAAAGCTGCTTAATTATAAGGATTCTGATCTATATTTATACTCAAATTCTTCGTTTTGGATCTTCTTCAGGCCTTCTTCTGCCATGTTATACCAACAAGCACTCCCTTTCCATTTTTGCCATATATTTCGTAGAAAATCTTCCACTAGAAAATCTTTCAGTTTCTTTCTGTCATGTCATGATTGGACTTCCTGTCCACTCCATCCATATCTTTTGGTAGCAATTTGGTAAGCATCTGTTAGGTGGATTGTTTCCGTGCTCCCATATAACTATGTGTCTATCCTAAAATTATGTGAAAGCAGACAGTGAAGGGGGTCCTCATAAAGAATCATCCTGAAACAATTTCTGTGTTTTTTGATCACTCTCTCTCTTCTTCCTCCCACACAATTCTCTAGCGAGTTGGGGAAAATGTTTCTGCAAAATGGTTTAATTTTTTATGAAGCTATTGAAAAGTGCAAGAATTATATCACCTGCTGAGAAGAAGAAAGCCCAAGTGGCCATATAACATTATTATTTGATCCTGTCTGCTTTAGCAGGAAAACATGCATTGCATGCATTTGAAAACTTGTCTTGGCCTCCCAGGGTGAACTGAGCTGTTCTCACTTGTTACTAAATTTAGCATGACTGCATCGAAGCAGAAAGGAGGAAAAAAGGCAAACCTTGAATCCTCACTTCCATTAATAGTTAAATGTTAATTGCATAATGTCTTACTTATGAGATTATATTGAACATTCTTCTTTGTTACAAGTGCTGTGATATTATTCGAGACAGGAAAAAAAGATGGAAAAAAATCTGCAAATAAATGTGGTCCTCAGAGAAATAAAACCTTCTGAGATTTTTCTTCCTCTAATAAAACACTTAAGCTGGCCATCAGACTCTAACAAGGAGTACATCTGGGAAAGTAAATCAATGGTAATGTTTCATAATAATAAAAAAAAGGAGCTCAGATGCTCTTTAAAGGTTTTGTGGTTCTGTATTGGTTGTGTTAATGAAGTTCATTCTCAGTAGATGATATAACTGCACATGCTAATGCTTCCTGCATTAGTGAATGAATTCCCTTTTCTCTTATGGCAAAACAAATCTCTGGTGAGAAACTGAATTCATGACAAGATATAGGTCAGTATCTCCCATCTGACTAGGCAGATCCTCCCACCAGCCTGGAGATAACGTGGGTAGTAATGAGAAGGGTGCAGGTATTAGTGGAGATTAAAATAAATGAAATGAGCTCTGCTTGTTAGAGAAAGTATCAGTTATTCTAGTCTTGCAGATGTGATGTTTAAATAGGGATGTCTATGATCAGACAGGGTAGAATGGAAAGTGGAGAAGCAAAAAAGTCATCTTTCTGCTTCGGCACATAGCTCACGCTATGTCGGAGACTGTTAGAAAGAAAGAAACTTTCCTTTCAGTGAGCATACTCATTTCGTGACTTGTGTGTGGCCTTCTGGCTCTTCCAGAACTGACAGCTTCAAAAAAACAGAGGAGAATACAAATGAGCCAGTGTCCATAAGATGCTGGTTAGGCTGCTGTAATGGGAAAGGTGATCCATGCAGAAGGAAACATCAGGCACTCAACTGTAATTATATCACGCCTAAGATGATGGCAAGCAAAAAAAAGATGTCAATGAAAACCAGAGGTTGTGATTACCCTTCACAACATCTTCCAGCTCTCAGAGTGGGTTTAAACTGCCTCTCCTTCAACAAGTGATTTGATTTTTATTATAAATGTAGTTTCTAAACTTGATTCGTACAGAGAATGTGAAGGAAGGCTTTAAACCTTTCCAAGAACTCTCTAAAAGTATTGCGTGAGTCAAGAGTTGTGAGAAAACATTTTTAAGGCAAGAAACTTTAACGGCTACCCACTCCTAGCAGTGGTAGGACTATTTGTACATGAACAGTTTAACTTATTTCCTAGCGATGTTATGTATGTAAAGTAAATAACATGGTGCACTGATCATCAGACAATGAGTAGAATGGCATTTTCGTAGCTTTAGAAGATGATCTTGCAGTGTAATAAACTGCTCTATATTGTTTTTCATTTGTCATACAGAAATACAGCTGACCCTGCTAAATGTAAAGCTGCTGCTACCTTATTAATAATCTTTTCATTTTGAAGACAAAACTAGATTTTTCTCTATGGATAAATGCTCTAAGACACTCTTCCAATTGCCAGCAGAGAACAGTCACATCACCAAGCCCTGAAGAGCTACAATGAGTTGCTCATAGAGATAGGAGTGCCTTTTTGCATGTTCAGTAACAGATAATGCCTCCTGGATAGTCACCTCACATCCTCTGTAGTGCTGGCAAGACTCGCAGCAACCAAACCTTCACCGTGTTTCCGCTCGGCTTGAGTCCCTTACCTGGAAAGGCTTGAAAAGCTAATTGGCACAGAGGTACTTTTGGCTCCCAGTTGCAGAGAAAGATACAATTATGCTGCAAACTGGGGAGGAGGAATCCACACAGCAATGATGTTGCCCACTGTCATTAAAATATTTGGTAATTCTAGAAGAGTAGGGATCATTGTGGCTCAGGATGAGGAGAGGGAGTAGTTGAATTTCTCCCTGACAGGAATGGGGTTTTATATTTCATAAGATGATCTCAAAAATAAAAGTTACTGTGACTAAAGCAAAAGAGCAGTACTATGATACACCAAGGTATATTGGAAACTGCTAATGCCAGTGAGCAACATATGTTTGTTTAAAGGTCACAGTTAGGAAAAAAAATGATAGATTATCATTCTTAAATACAAACTTTGTGAAACATGTCAGCAGGATTTGCAGAAAGCTTTCATTTCTGATGCTTGTAAATAATTAATTAGTAGTGATAATTGACTGATTTATGTTTTAGAAGGTTTTAGTGTTTTAAAAAATCCACCTTTCTATTTTTTGCCAGTGAAAAGTGGATGCTAGCTGAGTGTCTATGCTCATTTTCCAGCCTTATATCTTGCTGTTTAGGACTGTAGAGAGAATTACCTTTTCATGCACTGCCGCTACCATCTAGCGTTATGAAAAATGCTGAACAGGATTTTTATCACGTGAGTTGAATTAATATCCCAGGGTACTTCAGCACAGTTGTTAAAAGAGAGGACATAACCATTCAGTTACAGTATTTGTTGTTACAGATTTCTGGTTTTGTGACAGGAAAGAGGGAAATAACCAAAATAGTTTCAGGGTAGATCTGGTTTGCAGCTATACCATATGCCCACCACGCACAATATGTCTGATGATTCCAAAAATTGAAGTGTAGATGGTAAAACATGATGAATGAAGTATATGGCTTGTATGGCACTGCTACTTCAGAGAAATTACACTAGCAACAAATCTAGCCTGGTGACCTAACAGGTACATCTATTTTCGGGCAGCTACTTGTAGCTCTTTATCATTACAGTATGGTTCAGTGTCATATCAGTGTAACAGAGATGTTCTGTTCCACTCCCAGAGAGCTTCCAAACTGATCTTGAAACTAAATGAAAAATCATTCCTCTTTTTGTTTCCTCTCAGTTTATTAGGAAATACATCCTGTCTGGTGTATGTCCTTTTAGTAAGAGCGTCCTCAGTGGGACGCTAATCAAATCTGCATCCTAGCAAGATGTTCTGAGGTTCTGCTTACTCTCTTAGAAGTAAAAGAGTGTTTTTTTCTCAGAGACACTTTTTACTAGATCACTGTTAAGGATATTAAAGAAAAGACTCTAGAAATAGTCCCATAAAATTCCTCTAAAAAACTACCTAGGCACTTTTTACGCTGTACATCAAACCACTGCATGCATTTCACCCCTCAGGCTATGTGAGGACATGTAGCATAAAACCCCCACCAGAGGACATAGCTTACTCCATGGTTCATAAACCGAGAGACTTTAGCAGGCTTATGCAACCCTGATCCAAATTGCAACATTACAGCTGTCAATAAACCAACATCTCCCCCGAGAAGCAGCCGCAGAAGTGGCAGCTTGCCGCAGCAGCGTGCATCTGACCAAGGGCATGATGTCTAGAGTTACTAGGAACAGACTGGGGAGGAGACGTGCTGTGAAGAGCTTTGACAGAAGTAAATGACACCCTGTGAATAGATTTTAGCTTTTTCTCTGATGGAGAAATATCAGTTTTCCTACTGTCGCATTTGCTTACTTAGTACAAGCCTGCCCCATATCCATCAGTGTAAGAGCAAAGATTCTGACTGAATTCAGGCAGCTTTTGTTCTGGATTTTTGACTGGCCTGTGCTGGTTGGTTTGGCTAATTCTCTTCCCTTTATTCCTGCTGGAGAAGCATCACAGCTCCTTTGTGTTCCTCTCATAAGCTGAATACTTGACCTTAGCAGAGTTTAGTTAGAAAAAAAGAAATCTAGTTGTCAGAATGCATGACAGCCAATTATCCAAGGATACATACTTGAATTTACCATAGTTGCCAATTCTTTCATCTATTTTTTAGAGCTCTGCCTGATCTCTTACACATGCCTTTTCTGAAATCAGAATAGGGAATCAGAATCACTAATAGACTTGATTATGAATATGTTAGGAACAAAGAAAAACACTCATGGTCCTAATGCTGGTTATTGGAATCTGGATGAAGCAGAGAAACACAGTTGGACACTGAGATGGTCTGCGCTTTTAAAATGACCCAAGAACAATAAATATCCAGGAAGTTTAAATCAGCAATCCCTAGTCAATGGATACATGCACCATGGCATGGTGAGGCCCCGCATGGAGTACTGCATCCAGATCTGCAGCCCCCAGCACAAGAAAGATGTGGACTTTTTAGAGCAAGTCGAGAGAAGGGCCACAAGGACGTTCAGAGGGCTGGAGCACCTCTCCTATGGATACAGACTGAGAGAGCTGGGGATGTTCAGCCTGTAGAAGAGAAGGCTCTGGGAACACCTTATTGCAACCTTTCAATATTTAAAGGGGGCTTATAAAAGAGATGGAGAAGGACTCTACCCAGGTAGATAATGATAGGACAAGGAGGAGTGGTCTTAAATCAAAAGAGGATAGATTTAGACTAGATATTAGGAGGAAATTATTCACTGTAAGGGTGGTGAGGCACTGGCACAGGTTGTCCAGAGAAGCTCTGGGTGCACCATCCCTGGAGGTGTTCAAGGCCAGGCTGGATGGAGCTACGGCCAACCTGATCTAGTGGGAGGCCTCCCCACCTATGGGAGGGAGGTTGGAGTTATATGATCTTTAAGGTCCCTTCCAACCCGAGCCATTCTATGATTCAAGCCCACTTTCTCCCTGACCAAAAAATCTGACCAAATAGTAGCATAGTAGCAGGCTAAAGAAATCTTAGAGGAATACATCTGTCCTCTTTTCTCTCTCTCTCTTTCTCTCTCTCTTTCTCTCTCTCTTTCTCTCTCTCTTTCTCTCTCTCTTTCTCTCTCTCTTTCTCTCTCTTTCTCTCTTTCTCTCTCTTTCTCTCTCTTTCTCTCT
>CM021765.1:37853453-37978951 GCA_011076525.1 Nettapus auritus | reverse complement strand
CTCTCTCTCTCTTCCTCTCTCTCTCTTCCTCTCTCTCTCTTCCTCTCTCTCTCTTATCTTTCAAACTCAGTATAGACAAGGTTGCAGACACAGTGTGGCAGGTGAGTATCAAAGCCAGGTCCCACATCCCTGCACAACAGCAGCAAGCAGAGAACTCTGCAGCTGTTCCCTCAGGTTTTGTAATTTTATTTTATTTTTTTCTTGAATGAAGATGAAGTGATCATCACAGTTCCACCTCTGTTGTTTCAATCTGACATTTCATTAGACAAGTCATTCCCATTTTTATACTGAGAAATTCAAGACGTAGAATTTTCTGGGATGCCGCAGGTCACCTGGGGAGCAGAAAGGGTTTGGACATTTAAAAAAGCATGGTGGAATATGGACTGGTTGGCTTCATACACTGGCAAGAAAAAATCTTTAGAAGTATTTAATGGTATCAGCATTGATGTATTCATCTGGTTTCCTAGAGAGACACTTGTGGTTGTTCTTGCTTCCAAGTGAGTACAGCCTGTTTGCAAAGCTCAGGAAGACAGCTCTGCGTGATATGAGGTTTATTCGTGTTGGAGGAGTGTTGTTCTTGACCTTGTAAGCCCAGAAGACATATTTTTAATAACGAAGTCATAAGTGATGGAATAATTGCATGAAGTGGTTTTAATGCACAAACAGCTAAGGAAATCTTGTTTTCTAGCAGAGTTATTGTTTTAAGGGACTCTTCCTTGACATCCCCAGAATTTCCCAGGCTAATAATTAAAGTGAGCCAGGCAATTAAAGATAAAAGATAAGAGTAGCGTGCAAATATAAAGGAACATTTCTTGCTGTGATAATAGCTGGAATAATTACCTGTGAAAGCCAAATAACAGTGCAGAACTCAAAATATTCCAGCTTCAGATTTTATTCAGAGACTTTGATCCTCTGGTTTCACCTGCTGTGTATATAAGTTAGCAGCAGTGTCTTGCACTGAAGTGGAAAGTTCATCAGAAAAGTCAATTTTAAAATGCATATCTTTACCTTCTTGTGTGTGTGAAAGTTCAGTCCTATTAATGTAAAATCAATTTGTGTGATAAAGTATTTAAGTGCCTGGTATTCTTGTTTATTTAAGGAAATGCATTCTTCTACCAGCAGTTTTCAAATAGGCTGCTCTGGCTGAGAAGGTGAGCAGTGGAGAAACAAAATTCTGTGTGCTCCCAGCTTCTTCTGAACAATTCACCCCTCATAGGAAAAAAGAGGACAAATTCTTATCTATGTCAGAGTTGCTAAGGATAATATAGATGTCTGGGAATTCATTTTCTTTTGGATGGATTTGCTTTTAACCCACTTGAAAATGAGCCAGAAACAGTAAAGCTGACAGAAATATTTTTGGTAAGCAATCAATTTGTCACAAAAAAATAGTCATCCCAGAGAGAGTTCACATTCAGGTCTAATTCAGTAAGTAGCTTTGAATGAAAAAATGGACTGATGAGAAGGGTGAAGAAGGCACCAAAAAACCCTCTCACACGGCAGCTGAGCCTCTAGACACTTCCCAGGATATGGAGATCCTTCCTCATCTTCAAGGGATTTTAAACTTAGTTACTAGATTGTCTGCTTTTCTGCATTGGGTGCTTTCATTTTCTTCTGTGGACATTTTTTCCCAGTGTGAGCTGCTCAGAGATGTATGAGAACAGCAGCTGTAGCGTGCACGTACTGCCTCCTGCAGCAGTGTCCTACCCGCCAGGCTCGACTGTCTTTCTCTACCTTTTACTGACTGAATCTGCTTTATATAAAACGCAGCAGTACCTGAAAGTGAAATCAGGATTTCCTTCACCTCAGGTTTGGCCCAATAAGGCTTGGCACCAAGGGTGCTAGCTGACACTGTGGGAGTCCTTCTGTCCTGGGGGCTGGGAGATGACAGTCAGGCTCCACCTGCCATGCGCATGGTGGAGCGCTGGACCTTATGGCTTGCATTTCCCTGGGGACACTGCTGACTGCTTTGCTCTTTCAGAGTAGGTGGAAACTCTGAGCCAAATCTAACATTTCATTTTCTTTCTTTCTTTATTTTTTTTATAAGTGCCCCAAAGTGAAATGCCAAATGGAAAATTTCAGTTAGGAGGAAACATCTTTTTTTAGTTCTAATTTCATCAAAGTTTTGCTTCATTTATGCAGTTGGTCAGGCAGGTGAAAGTGTTGAAGATTTCTGCAGCCTGACAGTCTGCAAAGACTGGGACAGAAACCCTGAGCTCCAAAATGCATGCCTGTTCCACCTGAGCAGAAAGGAAAACTGCTCTCATGGTATCAATAACAGCAGGCATCGTTTATTCTAAGGCAGACAAGCAAGGTGGGGAGACATGGCAAGCAGTTTGCCATTTATTACACTTAACATTGCAGAGAAGAGGGCAGCTCTGCAGCCTGCTGAGCTACATCTTGCAGAACTTCAATTGCCTGTCTTTATTGCAGGTCATTATTCACCATGACAGTTGGAAAAAGAGGAAGATTCACTGAAAAACATACAGCATGGGCCTGTGGGGACAGGGTTGTTATAGCATATACTCTTCATTTCCTGCCTTCATTATTCTTTTTGCTTCTCCCAGTGATATCTGAATTTCTGTGCTAAATAGCAGGATTTTGTATAATTAATGCCATGTATATTTTGTGAATCAGTTGGTAATGTACGTAGACATCCTTTTATGTGAAAAGTACTCACCATTATCTCTGTGAATCACAGGCTTCTGTCTTGTCAGGAGACACAGTAAGGCATAAACTTTTTGCCACAAATCGCTTTCATCCCACGCCTTACAGTTTTACAAAAACAAGGCATCACAGGAATTCCATGTTTCATTTTTATACCATTAAATGAAACTTCTACCTCTTTTTCAGTAATTTCCCTTCTACTTCTCTTCCTCAGCCTGCATCAGTCATTTTAATTTAATAGTGGATAATCTGTCCAACTGCTAAAAAAAAAGAACATATGAACTCCTCTCTCTGTCCAATCCATATTTTATCATTCTATCCACTGCTCAAGGTATTAACTGTTAAAATAAAATAATGGTACCTATCAACATAATATCCGTATCTTTAAAAATTCACTAGTAATTGAGATTTTCATTACATATAGTCAACTACTCAAAAAATTGGTCATACACATCACACATCAGTAAATAACATGAATCTTCTAAAGTCTGCTTTGGATAGGAGAAGTATTGTAACACATTAATTCCATATGGATTCATATGGTTAATCACTCTGTGTGATTTGCAGTTTTTCTCCAGATAGCAGATTTGCACTGTATTTGCATGTCAGTCTCAGGACTGGTCAAGAAGCACAACATGCTTTTAGATCTGCCTGTAGCCTCCCTATTGTATAGGTTCTTTGCCACAAGCTGCACACCCTGCTGTGTGGTCATCCAAATCCATCAGGCATGTTCAGGTCTTGAATATGCTCTCCAGATGTACTATTTGGTCATATGTCTATGGTTTATTCACTAGGAATAAAAGTTCTTGAGTGGTGAAACTTGTCCCGGAGCACACTGTTCAGCTGGTACAGGTTAGGAGAGTGGTTACATTTTTAGGGCTTACATCGCTGTTCAGTTTTATTGCCTGAATGAAGGCTTTTGAATAATGAATATTGCTTAAGTGTTGCCCCACATTGGGCAATTTATTGATTAAATGCTCTCAACACCAGTTTCTGAAGTCTCTCTGTAACCTTAATTTACTCCCACCAGGATATTGGCAGATGGAAAAAACAAAACAACACATTTATTGTGAAGATTAATTTGTTAGTGTATGTAATGTGTACCTTATATACAGGGACAGCTGAGCAGTAGGTGTTAAGCAATGAGTCCATGACAAAGATACCTACTAACAGTGGAGAGCTGTTACTGTACACAAACAAAACAGAGATTTTTATCATTTCTTCTATTTATATGGGTATAGAAAAAGTATGTTTTAGCCAGTTCTTTTTATGCTGTGTTTGCAGAGGTGTTGGTGTAGTTATGAATAATTTTCTTTGAGCTTAAAGCACAAGAGTGATTTCCCACAGTAATCAAAGCAACATTGCACTGATAAATTCCTGTTGCCAAGTCCCCATGTCTGCTCCCGTGTAAGTGAGGTACTCCACAGTACTCTTCAAATTATTCTAAATATACATAAATGTACTTTTGAAAGCTGTCTTTTTATTATGCCACTAAAAACATCAGGACTGTCACATGTGCTCTTCCTTGATTTAGCTGGAGTACCTGAGATCTGTCATGGGGCTTGTTTTCAGTGCCTGGTGAAGGGCATCTGAATTTTACACAAAAGTTTCCTTTGTCTCAAATGTTAGTCTCTGAAGAAAAGTAAGTGTGGGAACAAAACACTGTGTGTGGCTAAAATATTTCTCTTTTTCCTGGAGCCCCAGCTTTAAACATCCTGTTATGTGGCTGTATTTTAGGTTACCCAGTTATCACGGAAGCAGACAAAATCAGAATTTCCATCATAAAGACAGGCAGACTATACCTCTAATTTTTTAAGATACAAGCCAACTGAGTAGCCAACAGCAACACCAGGTTTTCTTGATGACAACTTCTGCTATTTCTTGTATGCTTTCTATACATTGTTTTTCTTGTTTGGGTGTCTGAATTCTTTTAGGAAGACGAATATTTAAATAAATAAAAAAAGAACATTGAGATCAGAATATTCTAGTCCTTTGTGATCACAAGTCCTAATAGTGTTTTTTTAGCAGAAGATTTCTTATAGGAGTTAACTTCTGTAGAAAAGGTGGATGGATGTCTAGCATTTATCCAAACTGCCATGACCATATGTAGGTGGCGAAGTTTAGCTGTTCTTGACATGCTTATCTTGCCTTACATTTCTTTGTTTGATTCTTAAAAGACCACAAAGTGGTTCTTAGTACAAGTTCATTGCAGATATTCCCATGGTCAGGGTTGGGTTTTCTCACATGCTGAGGCTAATGGAGAGTGCAAGTGTTTCTGTTGCAAAAAGTAACTTTGTCTGTCCTTGCTTGTCCATTGCTGATTGGCTGGAGGCATCTCTCTGATGTATCTCACACTCTGCTCTAAACTATATACCTTTTGCAGAGGAGGTTGAGCAAAAAAAGATGGGCTACAAAAAAAGGTGAGAGCTTTGCTGTGCAGAGAAGACCTCCTCATTGTAGCTATGTAGGAAAATTATCTGCTTCTCCATTTCCCATCTCAATACTTATGCTAATCAATATGTTTAAAAGGGATCATGAAAGTCTAGACAATCATTTGCTGAAATATGCAGGGAGGAGGGCTTACGTGTAGACTTTATTCCCCCAGAACCAAGAGAAGAGGAAGGTGGGGGGAAGACAAGTACATCTTGGCTGCCCGGCTGCTGCAAAGCCAAAAGTAGCAGCTCTTCAGTGGCTGCAGGAGGCTGTGGGGGGCACGGCAGGGAAAGGCAGGCAATAACACATGCTGCAGCTCCATCATCCTCTCCTAGATGAGGTTTTCCACTCCACTGTGCCATTTCTCAATTTCTACAATGGCTACAAATAAAACTCTAGCAATGTGGTGTTTGACTTAATCGGCTGAATGACTAAAGTGAGTGTTTTTCTGGATATCAGGTTGTCATATGTTTGAATTGCTCTATTCTTGACTTGGTTTGGGTTTCTTTTTGCATATGTGAAATGATCTGAATGCATTGCACATACAGCAGAATAACAGCTGGTGAGGGGGTGAGGAAGAGTAAGCTACCAAAAAAAGGGATAGCTTTTATCGTATGCCATCACATAGAGAGTTCTTGTCTTTCACACGCATCCTATGTTACTCTTCATCCTTTGTCTAAAAGAGCTGTGTGCCTAAATGTATCCTTTCCAGAAGGAGAAAAAAAAAAAAAAAAAAAAAAAAAAACTGTTCTCCCTTGCAATTATAGTAATTCTTCTGAAACAAAGTAGGGTTAGCCCTGTTGTAAGGACTGGGTTAGAACAAGCACCAACTTAATAAATTGCCCTTGCCAGCCTGGGTCTAGGTTCAGTCTCTGTTCCACAAAATGTGGAGGAAAAGGACTGAGGTAGAAAATGGCCACAAAATCTCTCTGAAAGCATATATTAGCATGTCCCCTCCCAGCTCCTGGTGGACCCCCAACCCCCTTGCTGGCAGGGCAGAACAAGAAGCTGAAACGTCCTTGGCTCTGTGCAAGCCGTGCTCTGAAACAACTACAACATCGGTATGTTATCAGCACTAGTCTCATCCTAAATCCAAAACACAGCACCATGCCAGCTACTAGGAAGAAAATTAACCCCATCCCAGAAAACAGGACACTTGTCAAACTTCAAATTATGTTTAGGCTCAGAAGCTTATCCCAATCTCTTTGATCTCTAGAAAGCTCTGAGGAAAAAAAAAAAAAAAAAAAAAAAAAAAAAAAGCTTGTTTTTTTAATGTCAATATCTAAGGAGGTAGCCTTCCTGCAGCTCCCATATTCTCTCCTGCTATGCTCCTAATAAATGAAGTGATATTTAGGTCTAAAACCTGTATTGCTGAAGCTAATAGGGGCACTGCTGTTGAGTTCAGTAATTGCAGACTCACGCTTACATATTTGATTTAACTATCACCACTCACTGAAGAGAAATAGATAGTTTTAAGTGGTTTTCTTCAAGCTATTTAAAACCTCTCACACATTGTAAAATTTCTCTTCTGAGATAAATGCCAGAATTTTGCAACTGTTTATGCCAGCAATTAATTGACAAAATTATTTTATTGTTGAGAGATAATCCTAGAAGTGAACACATAAAAAAAAGGAAAAAAAAATGAAATATTGTGATACCCGTTAATTGTAAAAGTGTTTTCTTGAAACCAGATGAAGAAAACTGACTTGAAGCACAACTGAGCACATGAAACACATAAAGTCAGAGCATCTTCTGAGGTTTTTGAGGGGAGATCAGAGTTTTGTATTGCTGTCACAGCATAGAGCAGCTCCGTATCCTAAGCAGTGTGCTCTGTGCCCTCACACAGGATTAGTAGCAGGGGAGAGATTTTGTATGTGTGCCCTGTTCTTGTGCTTCTTTTCACATCTTCTTCCAGCTGTGCTTGAGCCACGGGGTTGGGAGAGCTAGGCATGTGGGCAGAGGCAGGAGGGCTGTGTGCTCCTGTTGTGAAATGTAAGCGCAGGCACAGCATAAGTAATGCTTTAATGTTATTTCATGAGAGCTATTTTAAGATTTTATGCCAATTTATGCACAAATAAGCGTGAAATAGGACACATATTTTAGACAATTTCATGCTGTGAAGTGATATTAAGGAGGAGCCTTCCTCCTCCAAGTGTTATGTGAATTGTGAGCAGCAATGGGGGCTGTCACTGGATACCAAGCATTGTCCATGATCTTACTATAAGTGCTCTATAAAATGTGAGGGCTAATAAGCAGCACGGCAGCAAAATGCAGAAGCATAGTGCTGAATACATGAATAATTTTGTGGAAGTTAATAGGACCACAAATATTCCTTGAATGATCATAACAGCTGCTCTGGAAAATGATTGCAAAATGCCACCCTTGTTCTTGGCAGTGCTGTGCCCTGTGTTTATTCATAAACACAGCTGTTTAATATTAGATACAAAAGTAAGTTTCTCATTGTTTTATTGTTGTCAGCCCTGTAGCTTTGGAAAAATGATCTGGATCAAGCACTTACACAGTGAGCCAGAGAGTTTCTTACTGACAGAAAGACACATTTTTTAAACTTTTTTACTTTCTTTACTAATTTTACTTTTTCCTTTTAGGAAAAAAAAAAAAAAAAAAAAAAAAAAAAGGTCAGCGTTATGTCTCCATATAGAATTATAGAATTACTTCCCAGTTTTTCTTCTAGGAGAGAAGTTGCTGTAAGTGTGCAATACAGGTATAGTGGACACACAAAAAACCCCACAGATTCTGGCTGATGACTAATGTCTATGCATATGCTTGATTTCTTATCACAGTGGTTGAGCCTGGAGGGAGCTCTGGTTGTGTCCAGCCTCCTGCCCAAAGCAGTGATCTCTAGAGCAGGTTGCTCAGGACCTTCTCCACTTGGCTTTTGGGTATCTCCTAGGATGGAGACACCATAGCCTCTCTGGGCAACCTGTGCCAGCAGGCACAACTCTGGGCAACCTCTGCCCAAGGCATCAACACTTCTCCCCCATCTCCATCATACATCAGGCTCAACAGAAACTTGGTGCGCTTGCTGATTTGCAGTCTCTGTGAGGTGTAAGACCAGCAGCTAACCCCAGGAGCTTAGTTTTCATCATTTTGATGACGTGGAAGGCAGTATAAGTCTGTAGCCCTAGACCTGGCTTCTAGGCTTTCTATGTTACGTGACCATAAGACTGAAAGGAGAGCTTTTTCTGGCATAGATAGTCACATCAGTATTCAGGATTATGCATTTATGGACTGCTCTGGACCAAGGACTGTGAAGCACCTATTAGTCGCAGGCAAGTGAAATGAGATCCAAAGTAAAACAGAGGCTTTAAAGCGCTGAGTAGCCAGTGAACACCTTACCCTCTTCAACGTACCTCTGAATAGCAAAACCTGTAAATGGTGCTCCCAAGACTTCTCTGTGCAAACTCTGCATCTTTGGATTGTTCTGTTGGAAAATACGTACTGAGATTTAAACAGAGAAGAGTTTTTATGAGATTGTTATTTGTTTACCCTGAGCCTAGACAGAACTATAGGAATTATCATTAAATGTGAGGAACTGTTAAGCTTATTCAGCAGAGGCACAACATAAAAATGTTACGCCTACATTTATTTTTTTTACTTTAAAATCATTTATCCTTGGCATGTAATTTAGAAAATAGGGTTTGATGACTGTTTGCAATTGCCTGTATTTTCTGTGATCAGTGTGTGCAGTGTTCAAAATTGATGCTGCTAATTAAATAACAGAAACAGGAACCAAGAGTTAATTGCGGTCTGTGCAGGTTGCCCCTCAGGTGTTTTGTGTCACCTGGTAAGCCTCAGCTCATTAGCAGAAACCAAGTCAATAAGTGTTTACAGAACTGGAAGCAGCTGGAGAGTTACAAAATCACCACGTCCCATGGAAGCTGTGTGTGTGTGTGTGTGAATGCGTGTGGTCATGGTCGTGGTCGTGGTCATGGTCATGGTCATGGCCATAGTCATGCTCCTGACCATGAGCATCAGCAAGACTTTCATGAATTGAAAGGGGCAGAAAGTGGCTGGCTGTGTGCAGTTCTCTGTGTTGATTACCGGGATGCAATAACCAAATGCCACCACTTCTCTGACGTGGTTATACAGTTTCCAGTCAGTTCAGAGGTTGAACAGGGATTGTTTGTATTCACTCACCCTTAGCCCGCATGTGCCAAGGGAATATATGTTTGTTTGGTGAGCAAATATGAACTTTGACTCACTTTCTGAGTCTCTCCTTCTAGAGATATATTTCTTTGCAGGTGAACTACATACGCTTTTCCAAGAGAGTTGTATTGTCTTGAGTTTGGCAATACTACGTAAACGATACTCAGGTGATGTTAGCTGATCAAGGCATGAGAATCACCCAGGGCATCTGACCTACTGTATTGTTTATCACATGTTCTCTTCTTCAGAGTTATCCTCAAGCTTCTGCATGACTTTGTGTGTCTCAACAGACCTCTAATAAGGATGTTGACTGGCACAGAGCTGGGAGCAGTTTCCTGAAAAGGGTAATCGGTTCCAGCGTATATACAGGCTTACCTTTCTACTCTTCTCTTTCAGCATCCAATGTGATTACTTTTGGAATGTAATATACCCAGTATGCATCATATTAGTATCATCTCTTGAGTTCTCATCCCTCAAAAAATCTCTAGATCTAGATCTCTTTTCTTTCTTTTGTCTGTCATTATAAAAATTTTACCATTTCAGTGTGGTATCCCTGTGGATATTTAAACCAAAAAGCAAAATATCATGATTAAATTTACTTGTCCTAGGTATGCTTGAATAGTTTTTCTTCCTTTAGCCATTGCCAGCAGCTCATATGAAGTTGTTTTTTTGTTTTGTTTTGTTTTGTTTTGTTTTTCATTGCAGTATTTATATGGTTATCTGAAGGGGTAAAAATTATCTGCCTTCACAGAAACATAATGAAACAAAGGACTTGTCTTTTCACAAGCCTTGCAGTTTTCTTCATGAGGAAGCACTTCGGATTTTCATAAACTGGGAATGTATAGCTGTCAGCACTCTCTGGATTTGAACGCAGTGCAGCAGGTGTTCCTAAAGGGCCAGAGCATGTTTGTACCTCACAAAGTATTTCTCTCTCACTCCTAAAGGGGCTATTTAATTGTGGCCACATTCAGTAGGACTGTTTACAGGTTGGAGCTGTCATGGACAGACTATCTTTTGCAGATCTGTAGGATATGAGATAAGTGCCTTAGGCTGGGGTAGCACTACCACTGCCATGGGCACTGTAGAATTTAGAGCAAACAGCAGCCAGTTTTGCACTGCAGATGGACAGGCAGTCCCAGCCTGAGCTTGTATGTGTTATCAGGCTCTTTAGGAAACACCGATTTACAATCTTTTTGTAGAGAGAGGATTCTTATCCAAAAAGACAAAATTAGTGTCACTACAGAAGTTCAGATATCACTAACAGTGTGAAATTAGCCCCTTCACCAAGTTAAAGTAATGAAATTTGCATGGTGGAGGAACAGAGGAGAGTAGGATTCCCACAGGGGAGGCAAACGGGATTGGTAACAGGAAACCTGATCTCTTGGTTCTCTTTCTACTTTTCCAAGATTCTAAACCAGTCCGTTCCTGCTTCTTAGTACCGACTGTCGTCATCTACCTACCCACTCTTTCAGTTCTGAAATAAGAACAGCACTCCTGCTTCTCTCTAAATCCAGGTGTAGTACTTCTGTCTAAAGCAAACAGCCATGTGTTCTGCTACTAGGTAAAGCTTTCCATGTGCTTCATTGTACATGAATTTTGAATATACAGGAATGCTCAAATATCTTAAGGATATGGCCTTAAAAAGTCTCATCTATCCAAAAGAGTAATCTTCTGTAAGTACATAGCAACTTCTCAACAGTTCAGTGAAAAACATCTTTTAATGAAAAACATATGACCTTTCTTTTCTGGATTTATATTCTTCTTTCTTTTATTAGGTCATCTCAAAATTATTAAAATTAAAAATGTTTGGGTCACCGAATGAAGACTGATTTTTGGTTAACATAAATTGCACAATGGTCGTTTAAGTAGAAGTTTGAGCTTATTTGGACTCCTACAAACTGGAAAGAAATTGCTATTTATTTATTCATTGCATTTTGCAAAACATTTTTGCAAATGTATTTTTCTCATTGATGAGCCATCCCATGATCTGTCTAATCTTAATATGAATTATTAGTAGAAAAGACAACTAAAGGAAAAGAGGCAGAATACAGAATTACAATGAAATTCAAGAACTTCACAGTTGCAAGATTCCAGCTTAGAATCTCTAAGCGGTTTAACTTTAAAATTGATGAGTCATAAATATGTTTTCAAATTATATTAGGTTAAAAAAGAACAGAGTTCAAGCTGACATGACAAAGTTTCCATCATTTATGTTACGCAAATAATTTAAATGCTTGTCTCGTGTTTTGATATTAGTTATGTAACGTATTGTGATGATGTCAATTAACTGCAAAAATTGTTCTTAATGAAACAGCAGAGTCTTTAACTGTATATAGTACAGGCTTCAAACAGAAAAGAGCACACATGATGAAGTACATAAAAAAGAACTCAGATTCAATCATCTTCATAAATGATATATAAGAAGTCCTCTGCTTCTGTGTTTTGAAATCTGTGCAAATCATAGAAATGCTGACCTCTGTTAGAGTTAGAGCACTAATGTTTTTCAGTATAAATTACAACAGATAACCCCAAAACCTGAAAAATAAGATAACAAGGTATGTGGACCAGAATTCTGGGTTGGTCTCCAAATCTTCACTTTCAGACATCTGCTCTTCTTTATGTTTGCAAGGCAACAACTTTGCCTTGATGCAGTTCTGTTTCTTTGGACCCCACAGTTAAATCCCTTGTTGTGACCACATAGAAAGACCTACAAATGTAAGCTGAGAATTATTTATTGATGTGGTGTTCTTTCTCCTTAAATGCTTTCTCTCCCTGCCACCCACCATGACACAAACCCTCACTGCGTGTTTGAAATTGTTTAGGAAGAATACAAGCAGCTCTGTATTTACTGGATGAGGCACCATTCGGGACCATGGTATACCTGCCTGACCCAGAAAACGCAATGTATGCAATAGTAAGGGAAGAAATAAAATTACCATAAGCATGACAGAAAGATGTTAATACAAATAACAATAGTGTGGTTAATGCAGTTGGTTATTTGAGATCAGTGCTGCAGCTGCCTAAAATACCTCTCTGGAAGTGCCTACTAAATAATTCATCAGGAGCTGCTTTGATCTTTCAGAAGGCTCATGAGATCCTGTTGAACCAGGTCCTGCTCTTTGCCACACTTGGGTTGTACAACTTAACGTTGCAGTGATGAGGAATAGCATCCCTTTGGCACACCCCTGTCCAAGCAGGACCCCAAGGACCCACAGCTCACCTGCAGCATTCTCCAGGGGAGCACACCTTGGGAGGGCTGAGGCTGGCTGTGCACTTGCAGAAATAACTGGCTCCACGTGAACGGGATTTGCCTTCCTTTCGGCTGGCTTATAAGCATGCCTGATTAAGGCTGATCACTGGCAGATGAAAATGAGGTGCCTGAAGTCATGCACGTGGATGCAAACTTAGTAGCAGCGGCTGATCAGCTCCCAGAAAAGCAGGAGATACCAAAAGTTGACTGAGAGACAGACATGGGTCTGTTTAATGTGGTGGGCTCTGCTGATGAGAGAATAACATGGATCATGTGTAGAAGATGGATTTCACTGAATAGGTTTTGTCTAACACGGCAAATATATAGCATGTATTTATGGAGCTGAACAGAGAACTCTCCCTCATATATTCTTGTATCCTATGACAATAGGTAGATAAAGAATTAAGGGCAAAAAAGGTCTCAAGTTATGACATTCAGCCTCACCAAGTTTATTTCTCTCATTTGATACAGTACCGGTTTATGGAAAAATCACAGCTGAAAATAAAATCACATTTTGAGAATGTTTTTGCTACAATGACAGAGATTAGTTAAGAATTTTTAGCTTCCTCTTGCTGTTTGCTTTGCTTAAAACACTCAGATTTCTTTAGAGAATGGTCATCTTGATAATTTTTTTTTCCTCCTTCCCCTCCAGTCATTTAATTTTTGAGAGGTTTTCTGGCAGTGTTATGTTTAATGGGAAAAAGATCACAGAAATGAGAAGCTGTAACAGCCATTTAGTTAATCTTATGTTTCTTTGTTCATGCCAGCATGGGGTTGTTCCATTTTATCATCTATTATTTTTGTTCAGCTTAGTCTCAGCTAGTCAAATGAGCCACAGACAAAATCTAATGATGAGGCTGGCACGGCAAGTCTGCTGTCTTTATTTCTAACTCAGAGAAAAGGCAGAGGAGCTGTTAGTCTACAGACTGTGGAAGAGCCCTGCCAGCCCTCATGCCCTTGGTGATCATCTACCATGTTGGCAGTCATCTACTGCACTTTTCTTTGAGGTAACACATTGCCCTGATGCTTTGGTCAAGCTCTAGAGACGGATTCTGGGCATCCAGAAGTGCTGTGAGCTGTTTTCTGCATATCTGTGGAGCAATCATGTTGCACTTGCACAATAGATTCAGCTTGGTCTGGAGAAGCTGAGGTTGCTGCTGTATGCAAAGCCACAATAGCCATGTTTTATCCGTAGAAATGGGGCTGAGCCCTTTGCTTTGCACCTTTGGTGCTCTGTCGTGCCATCCTTTTGGGTCTTGTAGTGGGACTGCACCCTCACATTGAGTTGTATGGTATGGGCTCTGCTGTGTAAGGCTGCCAAGAGAGTGGGTAAATGGATATACCGTATATAATCAGACTGTTGCACAGGCTGTGGCTTCTCTGTCTTTAGAGGAGGGCCATGAGAGCAGTCCAAATGCATGATTTGCCAGCACTGCAGAAAGAGAAGGGAAAATACAGCAGGAGAATGGTAATTGAGGGCAGCATGAGGAATGAATCTCTTGCAGCCTGCAATCTTAGAGAGTATAGTGCATGTTTAGTCCAACACTAAGGGGCCCATTGAATTTTGCTGCTGTGTCGTGGCCAGCAGTTTGGCAGGCCTGGAACGTCTGTGCATAGCTGCAGTGCTGGGGCAGAGGTGCCCCGGGGCAGCCTGCGTCTCCCAGGACATCACACAGATTTTGGTGCATTTTATTCCCAGAAGCTTTTGTAGGTCAGGACCCTTTGAATTTCTGTCTTATTACAGATAAATGGGGCAACACCTTGTAAATGATAGATCGTTATTTTCTCAAAATAATTAAATAAAAAAATAAAATAATTAATTAAAAAAAAAAAACAGTTGCTGCCATTAGCTCTTTTGTATATATAAAAAAGAAGGCAATAGCCATTTTCCAGTGAAATTCTTGTCCTTCTCTGCATATTGTTGTCAAAAAAAAAAAAAGTATGACATATGAACTTACAAATTTAAATCATTCCTCCACTTTTCTTGAGACTTTGCAGCTTTTTGCTTTGTTTTACCTGTATGAAGCTTCTGAACTTAAGTAGACACACCTCCGCCGATAAATTGATGCTCTACATTTTAGCTGTATACCAGCTGAAATAGAAGGCATACATCCTTTTATTAACTTTTATCACCATGTCTCTCAAGAGTTTGCTGGCTTTCCCAGAAATAAGATAGATGCCTTGGGTTTTTAGGGAGTCTACAAGCCCTCTTGCCATCATTTTTAAGACTTGGCCTGTTGTGCTGTGATACATATAACACAGGGATGCTCTGAATCTGAGCCCTATATCCAGTTTCTGAGGAGCTGAGTATTTCTTCCCAGGGTGCTCTTCCTGCTCACACAGAACCACCAAGGATTTCCTGGGTCTCCAGAGTGCAGGAAGGAGGCAGAAAACATGGAAAAAGGTGCACTCACTGCTTCCTTACAGCAAAGCAGGACGTCACAAACACAAATGCCACCGGTGGTGGTAACTTGGGGAAACCTTGAAGATTGCTTTTTGCATGCTTAAAGAATATTGTTAAAAAACAAGAAGCAACAAAAAAAAGGAAAAGGAAACCTCACCCACCAAATTTACAATTTCTACTTCTTTGTGAAAGTGTTATGAATTATTTTGCCTCTCAGCTCCTTTACTGAATGAAGGCAGAGTGGTCAGGGGATAATGTTTGAACTTAAGAAAGGGCTCTGAAGCACTCACAGTGACCAAAATCAGAAAACTACAAAGAAAAAAGAATAACAAAAAAAAAAAAAAAAAAGAAAAAAAAAAAAAAATAGACTTTAGATGCTGTAACATTGTTTTCTGACTATAAAAGGATGGAAAAGATTAGGAAACTAAGCCAGAAGAATAACTAGGATCACTTAAATGTCTTGAGGGATTTTCCATTCATTTTTATGTGACAGAACTCTTGGAATAACACAGGGCAAGCAAGAGATTAAAGGGCAAGGTGAGCAAAGTACAAAACAAGCAATTAATTAGTTTGCAAAATGAGTTCAAGATTTCAGCTGTATTCATTCATTTGGACTCTATATTTAATGAAAATCTTGCTACATTTTTAACAAATAAATCATGGAAGTATTGTCTAGCATCCATGAAATAACTGTAGCTAACAAACCCTACACTCTTCAAAATGCTAAATTCCTAATTCTTAGATGATAAAGAAGGTGTTGTAATGTAAGACTGACTTACAGTTACCATTTATCCTAAAAATCAGCTGATAGTGAGGACGCAAAGAAATGTTTTTCAATTTCACTGACTTGCTTTTGATTTGTATATGTGTGAGAATGAGAGAAATGCATGTTAACAGGTTTTTTTGTTTTTTTTTTAAGGATCATCAGTTATGAATATATAAGGAATAAAACTGCATTTTTCCCATTCTAACCATCTTCTGATGTTGGCTTTTACAGTTGTGTTGCCTATTTAAAAATAAATTTAAAAAAAAAAATGAACACAGGCTACTCTTCTGATGCTAAACCTAATAGAAAGAAGCTGAAGATCCATGAACTGGTCTCTGCCTTCCAGTAATTTTAGAGTAGTAATATTTGATAATAGAAGGCATCACAACTTCTTCATCTTTAACCTCACAGGTGAAGTCATCTCTAATGAAAAGTTCCTCAAATCAGACTGAACACCATTTTCTAAATCTTCCTCCCTAGTGCTTCAGTCAGAAAACTTGTCTTATGCTAGAGCTTTTGGGGCACAGTATAGTTTTCAGGTTTCTAAATCTATGAACCCAAATCTGGAACTGCTCATCAAAATATTATTTTGATATTAGCATTAGCAAGAATCATTCTCCTTAAACCTTTGAAGATTTGGAGTTAGTGTTTTCCCTTAATCCATACCTTCCCTTTTAAATACTAGACATAAGAGAAAATTTCTTTGTCCAGCTGCTCAGGAGGAAAAGAATTTATACCTCATAGCTTCTGGATACATTTGGTATTAGTAGCTTCAAGAGTTCAAAGATCCTGAGAGAGCTGCCAAGGTCACAAGATTGTCTTTTCATCTGCTCTCCACCTTCTGAGTTTATAGAATTCACACACAATCATTAATGGTTTTGTCAAAACTAAGACAAAGACGTAGCCAGGCATATGAATCCATGGCAGGATAAAACCCAAAGTGATGCAAGTTTTGTCCAAGAAAAAACAAACGCCACCCCCAAAGGCTTTGCTTGATTTTGCTTCAAGTTCATAATTAAAGGAATGTAAGACAAGAAGTTGCCTGGGTGCCTTGTACTGTCTGCATTCAGATTATGTGTGATTATGGTCATGATAATAGCTATAAACAAAATTCAGTGAGCTAAAAAGTTCAGATAAAGACCCAAAACATACCAGCAAATTGTGTCACACTAAAAAGGCCTTGCTGCTGGTCATTTGTTTCCCAAGAGCTGAGGCAAAATAATTGCTTCATACTTTGAAAATCTTGGCTGTGGTAGACAAATAGTCCAGCTTCTCTTCGGACACAGGCAATCACACAGTCCAGAATCCTACAAGAAAAGTCTTTCATGTAAATATCTCAATTTCTGATGAGCCAAATGAATCCTAAGAATATATATATTTTTCTGATGTATTTCAAATTTTCATTTTCATATGCTCAGGAACAGCAGAGAACTATTGATTATGTAAAAAAAATAAAAAATAAAAAAAAATGGGGGGAATGTGCTTGCCTTTTTCTGCAACATTCCCGTTGTGCGTGTTCAGGCAGATATTGCTCGTCTGAAACTATCACTAAAGAATGCGTCTGAAATTAGAATCCTGAGAAAGCTAAGATCTCAGCAATACTGAAGTCTGTCTTTGATTTTCAAAGCAAAGAGAGAGGTTACTAAAGGGAGTAAGTCAGTGGGAGTCTTCTGGCCACATTGGCTCCTGAAAAAATTGGAAGTTGCTGTATTATCTTAGGTTTCCAGTTTTGTTCTCTATTATTATGTAAGGTTAAATAATCAGCCTGCTGCAAACTAAATTTAAAATTCTGAAGATAAAAAGAGGGATGATTTTGTCTTAGTTTTATTTTGCCTGATATTTTTCTGGAAGGGATTTCAATCTGTTGAGGACCATTTTACAAAGTTGTAGCAGGAACTTAAACTTCAGTAACTAAGATGTGTTTGAAACATAAAACTAGATGAAATTAGGGTTTTACAAAAGGAGTAAGGAGTCATTTCTGATTCTTGGGAATTTCAAGCTTTAGGCAGGCTCTACTTAGAGATTTAATAATTGGATGAAAAAAAAAAAAAGTATTAAAAAGCACTATGCACAAAGGGTCTGCTTGTTCTGAGGATTACAGCTGGCTTTGGGATGATGAAATAGGATGTGACTGGTACAATCATGCTGTGCATAAAAGTTGTACCGGACATAATAGCACTATGCATTTCTTTTGTAATGGAAGGATTTATTATTATTTTTAATATTGAATAAGGACAGATACGATGATTTTATGGAGCTCATTATGTATGCCTCTCAAAGAACAAAGAGGTTGAAATGGTGTTCAACTGAGCTCTTCCAGCTCTCTTCATGCTTCCACCTCCTTGTGTATTGTCTTGTGCTCTTCCATCATCTTGGCCTTTTTCAGCTGTCTAATATAATCTCAGGGTAAATGAATGGAAGGAGCTGGGAAGGGAGAAGTGGATGGAGGAAAGAAAAAGCCAATAAAGCCATCAGTGCTTTGAAATGTACTTCAACTGTTACTTTAGGAACACTGAAATAGTTTGTAACGAAGTACATCCCAGTCCTTGAAGAAATGCAGCACACAATTAAACAGAGGCAGGAGTAAACCTTGGTGTGCAACATTAAAGTTTTCTGTGAAAGAAGTTGAGAAGTTCCATCCTACCTATCTGTCCCACATCTTCTTCAGTATATAAAATGCTTTGTTTCACAGGGCTCCTGTGAGACAGCCAAATGCTATCATCCCCATTTTATAGACATAGAACTGAAGCAGATTAACTGAGGTAGCCTTGCTAAGGCTAGAGGCACAGCAAAATTTCACGCTCTCGTTCCTCCTAGTAATCAATTTAAATTTCAAATGCTGCAGATTAGGACTCTCAGAATTAGATGTAGTATGTGACCAGTTTTTTTAAAAAAGGAATGATACGTGGGAGAAAACTGCCTCCTTTCATCACTAGGCACCCTGTGGTACTGTGTACTGGGTTCCAGCATGTGGCAAAGCAGAAAGTTCCCTCTTGCAAGGAAGCTCTAGAAAATCATCCATAGAGTCCAACAGCATCACTGCAGCCTTCTGCCCCTCTCCTTCCCTCTTGTGAAGGGTTCCCACAGGCAGAGAGCTTCTGGGACTGGTACTATGTAATGACACAGCTGCTTCAAACTTGCGTCCCATGGACCATAGCCTTTCCTTCCCTGCTCTTACATCCTTTCAGCACTAAGTGTGTATCCCACTGAACATTTAGGATACAGGACTCTGCAACCCCCTGACTCAGAAAAAGGTCCGTTAACTTTACTGGGCTGTGGATAAGGTTATCATTCCACAGCCCCATCTCAATAAGGGCTCTGAGACAGTAATCTCATACAACCTGTAAGTACACTGGCTGCTCGTGAGACTCCATACATAATCTGGCCTTCAAATATATAATGAATGGTTAATGCCTTAATGATGCCACAGGAAAGAGGTAAAAGAAAAGAAGAAATGAGTCCAGTGAGCACTGAGAGGACAGCCTAACACACTCTCTCAGTTTGTCACCCCACTGACTATGTCAGGTCTGGTACAGAAATGACCCACATGACTCAGAAACTGGAATGAAATAACCTGAGATTTCTGTCAGAAGAAAGATTGAAGATTGTGCTGTGTATTCACATTAGACCTGATCGGTAAATCCACATTACCTTGTGACACTGGAATAGCTGACCATTTTTACTGGCTAGGAGATGGCAAACTCAGAGATTAATGCAGAACATAGGACTAAGAGAAATCAAAGTGTGCCTCTTGGAGAGAGGCATTAAAAAACCTTATCCATAATAGGCTGAAGGATTCTCATTCACTTCAATCATCCATGAAGGTCATAGGCTCTTTCTGCAGCTGACTGACTCACTGCCCAAGTGCATGTAAAATCTCACCAAGGGGATCTTGGACAGAAGCCGGACATCACAGATGGAGGGCTCCTCGCTCTTGTTTTGGTGCATCCTCCAGAAGCAATCAAATCAGCTGATCTCTTCTGAGATACTGGTTCATCTCCCTGAGAGAAGTGTAAATCTGTCACTTAGCAAACCAGTTTAGTGATATCACCCATCCACCTCGAGTAGCCTTGCCAGTCCAAGCCGTGGATGCCAGCAGAGTGCCCTGGCCTCACTTCAACACCTGGTGCAGCACCTCTGTCCCCAGTGGTGCACTGGCCTCCAGGAGCATCCCTAACTGAGATCTATGTGTGGATCAAAACAGGAGTTGGGTGAAACCTGGTGTCTAGTCTAGTATGATGGCCAGCACTCAGAGCTTTGAGAGCAGGCTGAGAAGCTTGTCTCATCATTCAGTTAGGATCCATCTTGGTTTCTGATAGTTAAAGGTGTGGCTTCAGCTGTATAACAAGGTTTGTAGTATCTCTGTTTTCAGTCCTATCAGTAACTTTCAACAGCCACCTAAACATACTGTTATTTTTCTGCATCTTGTTCAGCTTCTGGCCTCTGAAAATTCCTATGGGAGAAAGTTCTATGGATTAATTGCAGTGCATGAAATAAATAGATTTGGATTTGCTCATATTTTACTGCACATGCACTTGAAAATCAGTATGAGGGAGACCATATGTTTGTGTTAACTAGTGAGATTACTCCTACCTTTCCAATAAGTATTACTTCTGTGATTTCTTTCAGGGAGCTCATCCTATTTACGTTTATGTGTTTTCATTAAAAATTGATCAAGAACCAAAAATGTTCTTTAAGGCTCTATAAGAAATGCATAAATACAGGAAATATTATGCTTACTTCAAAGAAAGATTTCCCATAAAAGACATATTTTTTTCTGTAGGAAAAAAAAAAAAAAAAAAAAGTGAGTGAAGCTGTACAATGTTACATCTTGAAAGGCAGCATCCAACTCTACAGAACTTCCTGGAGTAATCAGGACTGAAGCAATCAAAGTATCCAATTCCTACCACTTTTTCTTGCATTTATATGGAACCAATTTAAAGTTCTTTTTCTCATCACCCAAATGCTCTCTGGACAAGGCCACATAAATTTCTGCAGGCTACTTGTGAAATCTGGGACTTTTTGGCATATCAGCGTACTCTGCATCCTCATTGTCTCCTCCTTAGAAAATGTGTGACTTACACAGCAGCATGTTCCAGGTCAGGGCAGTTATGCTGGCAGAGCAAGAGAGAGAGATTTGTAGAGCATTTATCAATGCTTTTCACTGGTTCCTGTAAACTCAAACATATGCCTGTAATTTTTCTGCTCTTTCAGGTGATTTTCACTGTGCTTTTGTAGAATAGCCAAGACTCCCCCTCACAATTTTTCAGTAATTGATCTATGACCTTGGAAATATTTTTGAGATTTTCCAACTTTCTCTAGATTTCTATTTGCTGTGGTGGTGGGGTCAGGAGGAGTTTAGAAGGGAGTAACCAATGCATGGAAGGGAAAGGTGGTTTTGAGGCTCATTGCAGAAAGGACATCACTGGTGAGAAGGAAAAGATAAGAAAGGGAAGCATCTCTGATTTTTTTCTGGAGGAGCAGAACTTGAACTGGCTAATTGGAATAGTAGACAAAAATATTATTTTAGAATCTGAGATAATGTTGGTCTGTTTCCTGACTTTTTTTTTTTTCTTTAAGATGCAAATCTTTCTCAAAAAGCCCCCGTAGGATCTCAAGTGTGAATGGTCTTTGGTGTTTTTCTGTGCTGAGTTTTCTTTTCTGGAACTCTTTTTCCAAGACAGAGTTATCTTTTCCACTACAAGCAGAAATCTCCTTCCCTTGAAATTACCTGTTTTGCTTAGATCAGATAAACCTAGAAACTGTCGCTACAGTAGCAATATCCAGATCAGTAATTGCTCGGGGAAATGAGTCCTCCAGCGTGCCTGCCTCTAGGCTCAGCAAGTCACTATTGCCACCAGAGGCAGCAAATTCAAAAGTGTGAACTCCTTCGGGAGCGGGCTGCAATAGATGGTAAACACTGCATATGAGCACGGGGTAAATTATTAGTGCTGCCTGGCTGGGATGCTTCAGCCCCTTCTTTTCTGAAGCAAAAGGAGCAACTGGAGTACCACAGTAAGGCATACCTCGTGTATCAGTGCTAATGCTTTGGTTTATTTAACTCTGTGGATTTTACGGAGGTTAATTTCATGTCATTGGAGATGGTGATGGAATATATATTGGTTCTGTTTGTGCAGTTATGGTCTGTACCTGGTCAGACAGGTCTCCATTCTAGGACTGTTTCTCTAAATGGAGGTTTGTGTTGTTTGTTGTACAGGCACTGTTGCATTTGCTGTTCATCTAGTATCAATTTTCTATCCTAAACCCATCTTTATGGACTTCAGTCTACACAGTACCTAGGCATGCCATCAGAATGCCATAATGTTAAAATATTAACATTTTAATAATGTTTAGAAACTTTTTAATGATGGGAATAGTTTCATTTTCTTTCATTTCTTTTCCTTTTTCCTCTTCTTTCTCTGATTATCTTTTTCAACAAAATTAATGTGTAAGAATTTGCAGAAAGACAATTCTGTACCAGACCCTCAGGTGAGACTTAAACTCCACTGCAGTTCAGCACATGCCAGCATTGCAAATATGATGCCTCCAAGCGTTGCTTTCATCCCAGATCTCAGTAGCACCAGCCTGGGTTACTGTATAATAATATTCATTTAACTGAGGAGACCTGTTGCCTTTCTGGGCTGAGTTGGTGTAAATTAGTCTGGCTCTTATCAGAATGAACTTGAAAAAAAATAGTATGTTCTTGTCCTGTTCATATTGTTTTCCATAAGCATCCACAGTTGGCCATGGGATGTGGAACCTGATGCATCACCAGGCTGGTCCACTCCCACTCAATCTTTTTAAGACTCCAATACAAACAAGGGGGTAATGATAGCACAGAGCACGTTCATGATATGCTGCTTGCTCTAAAGTAGGTGCTCACGGGGTCCCATCTGGCTTTTCTAGAAGCTATCTTTCTCTGATCCAGTTAGAAATCCTGTTCCTAAAGTGCCAGATTTTGGATTGCTAAATTTTCTCTTGATAGGAAGAGACAAATGCACTCTCTTGTGCTGCCTGATGTGGAAAAGGGCAGTCTTTGTTACTTTTACCTAATTTGCATTGTAATTGGCAAGGAACAAAGCTTCACACTAACATCAGCACTTAAGAAGTAAATTCCTTCTGCGGATAGGAAAAAAAAACATGAACTTATATAAAACTTATATAAGATCAGAGCTTATAAAAAAATATGAGCTTTTTCTTCCCCAGATACTCCTTGGGTTGTTTGTTTGTTTGTTTGTTGGATGAATGGTCACAATCTTTTTTGCTGCATAGGAAGCACCCTGAGATGAGGCTTTAAGACAAATTCCTTCCTACCCTTGCAAGTAGCCCTGGAGCTGGTGCCCAGCTGGCAGCCTGCCTGGCAGTACCCAGGTATGTGCTGGGCTTCAGAGCACATCCCAAGGCTCATGCCTGCAGTGTGGGCAACTATCTCTGTGCAGCTTGCAGAGATCCCACCAATGCGAAGTCATGGCATGGCTGATTTCAAGAAATAAGATGTGCTGGGATGCATCCTGAGAGGATCCTGAAATCTCCAGCTGTAAGGCCAGATGAGCTTTCCAAGCAGGCTGAGTCCAGAGTGACAGGGTGAGCACTGTGCTCAGGCTTCCCTCTGAAGCACCAAGGACAGGAGCTGTTACAGAGACACAAAGACTGTGCAGTCTTTTATGACTACATGTTGTAGGGTGCGATGGTCCAAATTCAGATCTGGTAGAAGGAACTGTAACTGTCCTGAAGATAATGGAGTTTTACCATGTTTTATTCTCCCTGAATGTGATGAGCCACAGTGCTCGTCCTACCCACCTAGTCCTATTAAATCTATAAGAATTTATTAGGTAGACATTACCTCCTTATAGCCTCTTTAAACCTCTTCTATTTCATCCAGAGCTGGATATTTTTCTGGATGTTTCATTTCTCTGTCTTTATCAGTGAGCTCTTAACATGCTGTTTAACAACATCGGTGTTAATGTGATCTGATGCCTGGTTCAAGTATACTTAAATGAATGCATTTTGATTTTACGCCTGTTAGCTTTGTTCAGTAACAACAGCTAGCATAATCCCCATAACTTGGGGTCATTGACTGAGACAAGCAGTTTCTCGCTCTTTATTCCATCCTGATGGATCTCAGGGGACCCTCACAACAGCCTTCCTACTTCAGCAACAACTCCTCTTCTCACTTACCCGGGATCCTCAGGCTAGGATGTCAGCTTTTGTTGTAGTGACAGCTTCATAGCTCCACACCAGCTCTCCTCTGCTGTATCGCCCACGTGTGCTGCGACCGGTCTGGGGCACAGAGGGAACGGTGCTCAGACCTGTGGGATGTCTCTGTCTCCATTCTCAAGGCATTTCTCTGTTTCAGTGACAAAGCTGGAGCAGTTTTGTAACCACTCAAGAAGAACTAATTCAAGAAGAAGCAAAGAAGATTTTGCTTTTTGAAAATGCCAGGGTAGACATGGTCATTGAAACTGAGGGCTCCTATAATACTTGCAGCTGAATCAAATCTCAGCTGTATGCTGAGAGCAGGTCTCAGTTGATGCATCAAGGCCTGACAATCCCACTGGTGTAAAAAAAAAAAAAATGAGAGAAAGGGGGAAGAAAATGAAAAACATTCAGTACCGATGGAAACATCACATTGACAGTGGAAGAGGAAAGGAAATATTTAATGGTTTTACATTGTAACTTATAAATTCTTAAAAATAAATAACAACAATCAGAATATGTGATGCTCTTTTGTTTTGAGAAAGAAGTTGCATTTCTTTCTAGACCACAGCCACGTTCACAATGGGATATCTGACCCATGGATATTTAATTCTCTTTCTGCCACCCCAGTTATGAAGGAATAATCCTGGCGTGGCTCCTCAGAGCAGCAAGCTGGCCTACAGCTTTAAATAGAAAGTTAAAAATAAAAAATCTTTTTCAGCTCAAGTCAACTGGCTCAGTCAGAACTTACCGAGTTCCTAAGCCAGTGTCCTGCCAGAAATGTTGGAAGTCACCTGGTGCCATCTGATATACTCCTCTTCCCTTCCTTTTCCATGAGGTATTGACCACTGAGGGGATATGAAAGTGAAGAAAGGGGCCCCAGAGTGCCACATGGAAGTACTGGTCACAACACGTCATCTGCACAGATACACCTGGGTCTTCTGGGAAGGTGAAGATTGGAACCTAAATTATTTCCTGGGTAAAACACCATCAGCTTCATAGGAAGGATTCAAACCTGAGGATATGTCTAACTTTTGTTATTATTCTGACATGGAGAAAGAAAATGCTTCAGTGCTATTGTTGGTCTCTGCTGAGAAATAATAGCCTGCTCTGCCTGAAATGAGGAAGTTTTGGAAATTCAAGCATGTAAAATGTATTCTGAGTGTGGTTGTTGGTTTTATTTTTCAATCTCAGAAACTGTTAATCAAAATAAAAAATGTGTAATTTCACTATGACTGACATATTCTTCACCTGCAGGGAGAAACTCTTAAGAAAAATAATCAAAGCAAAATTTCATTGTGTAAATCCAACATCTTGTTCTTTAAAGGTGAATTGCTGTTCAATGCTTCCATTTCTAATGCAGTAATTGTGTTATCTTGAGCACTGTAACTTGTCTTAGGAATTTAGCCAAAAACTTCTGGAATCTATTTTGAATGTTTTTGAGAAAAGGTGGAAACAAAGCAGCATTTTAAATGCTTAAATTTTCCTTTGAATTTGTTCTTTATTGCAGTACAAGTAGATTGCACTGATTATCATTCTGGGAAAAAAACAATTAGTGAGACTCCCAGAGATCAGACGTCGTGAGGACTGAATGTGTTGAGCAAGGAGTTCATTTGAATTGGTTTTGCTTTTTCAGACACTGCAAATGGATGTAAACAAGCTGAATATCACATTGCTTCGGATATTTCGCCAAGGAGTGGCTGCAGCACTGGGACTGTTACCTCAGCAAGTTCATATCAACAGGCTCATTGTAAGTACCAAAAGGCTGGGTATAATAAAATTTACCTGGTTATTTAGAATTCTCTTAAATTTATTTTCCTTTCATTATGGAAAACTGCAATAAAATAGGACAGAAAAATACTTTGTTTTGATAGATTTTTTTTTCTGAACTGCACTACAGAAAAATAGATCTCCATTACAAAATGACTTAAATTTTCTTTTGAAAGAAAGCCATTCATAGTTACAGTCGAGAGAAAAATTAAGGCAGATAAATCTCTTTTGTGTCTTATTCATAAGTAGTTTTCCTATCCCCTAGTTTGCATTCCAGTGTAGCCCTACATCACATTCATTAGAAGCTGCTTATTCCTCTTTTTGTTTTTCAAAGGTTGAATCTTTCTCAAAAAATACATGTGATTTTGCCTTTCAAAGACATCTTCACAATTAATTCTCAGACTTTCCACTAGTAAAATAAATGTCTTCTCACAATATTAATATTCACACCTTGCTATTCAGCTATAACAACATATGCTTGGATGTGACCTTTTGGACCAAGGTATCATGTTTGCAAAAGATTATGAGAAATTTGTTTCCAGCAACAAAGACGTTTTAAAAATAATTTTCATTATATTTTTTTTTTTCTGTGGATGGTTAAGAGCATACATTCTTAACACTGGCCTCTTTTTCTGATAGTTTTTCAGTGAAACAAGAAAAAAACACGACAATGTGTATTGCTAGCCTTCCATTCACATTGCACAGGAAAGCAGAGTTATTTTATTCTACCTGCAGGTTGAATATTAGGGAAGAAAGTTGACAGGTTCAGCATAAAAGTTTTGCCTGTCTTGATAGCTTGATAGGATTGTATACATCAAAAAGGATTATAAAACACCTTCAAATAATGTCTCTGTGAGAAAGGATCACACAAGATGCACAGTGGAAAAGATCGATAGGAATGCAATGCATCCCTTTCATGTTTGCCAGGGACGTCACTCATTCCTGACAGGTGATGCTGAATCTCTTTTGTCCCCTGTATTAACCCAAATGAAAGACATATTCAGAGAAAAACACAATTAAATGAGAAATGTTCCAGAGTTTGGGGTGTGTATTCAACACACCATGTCACTTGGTAGCATTCTTACTACACTCCGTGGAAATCATCTAAATAAGCAGAAGAAAGATGCTATTACTTTTCCAGCAGGCTGATAGATTTTCACTTTCTCTTCTCATCTGTGATCCAAGGGAAGAGGTAACAACATTTTGCACCTGCATATACCTCAGAATACATGAAGTACTATTAATTAATTAGTCTTCTCAACATCCATAAAGGGCTGCTATGACTTCTGTTTTTAGTGATGTAGGAATAACACAAACTTTTGCCACATTTGCTCTTAAAATCACAGACAGAGTCAAAATTCACAAGAGAAAAATACAGTTTAGGAGGCATTATTCCCACCTTCCCATCCTTTTAACATGAGACAGTTCATCTCATGGAGGCAAGCAAACTGGGCATAACAGAATTCATCTCAGCTCTCTTCAGCCAAGTCTAAGCTGTTCATGTGGGCTCCCTCTGAAGGCAATATAGAGAAGGGTAGCGAGGAGAGGCATTGAGATCCCAGTTATTTTAGGATGGATGCAGTCATTCCCTGGAGATACCAGCCTGTCTTTACTGGCTTTGGAGGCAATTTACCCCCCTGACATGTAACAGCACACACTGTGCCACAAGATATTCACTGGGCATTTCCAGCATCTTCTCAGTCCTTCCAGGAAATCCTCCTCCCATAAAGTTCTTCTAACCGGCCGAGGATCTCCTAACAGGGAAGGCACACAACACTGGGAATGCTGCACCCTCACCAGGCCTTGATTTGTGCCTGCCACCTACACCTGGAAGCAGCCACTTACCACGCCAGAGACCAAGTAAGGCTGCGGCCTCAGATCAGCCACTTCAGCCTGACAAGAAGCCCCTGCCGTACACTGACACTGCAGAGCTGTAGGGCTGTGTTCCCTCCTTATGGCCCTGCTGGGCTGAGTAGTCCTACTGAGCAATGCCAGTCCCACCAGTCTTGTCAAGCAGACCCGTGGCACAAATGAAAATGTCCCTTTCTATGCAACACTACTTCTGAATGCAAAGTGAGGCATTTCAAGAATAGCAAAAGTCTTTTCTTCACCTCACTAAAGATAATGATGCACTTTGATGGCAAGGGGAAGGAAGGAAGGGGAGGTCAGGATTATCCCAGTTTGAACTGATTTCTCCCCTTGCATAACAAACCCCAAATAACCAGAGCAGTGAAGTTCTTGCTGTGCAGGCAGCAGCTCCGTGCCTGCCTTCTGTGTGTGGCACTACCCAGGTCTGGACTCTATATCACACCTTCAGCCAGGTTGTCCACAGCTGTGGGGCACCCCCTTACCCTGGGTTCAAGCACACCAGTACTGGTCTCAGGTGCTGTACTGGTTGTTGACAACCAAGCAGAGGAACCCTCTGGCAATTTTTCCTTTCACTGTCCTGCTACAGAGTCAGCATCAGTAACATCTTTAATACAGCACCACTTGTGCTACCAGCACCACATCGATGAGACCGGGTCAGGAATTAATGGAGGAGAGAATTAATCATGCTCAGCCTACTCATTAAAAGTAAGCAGAACTTTCATTTCGTTGTGCTGTCTTAAGGAGCTACACTGCAGTCAACTGAAAGGACATTATACTTCATTGTAGTGTGTGTTTGCAACATGTTGACACAGGATTAGAAAGAGCTGCCAAAATACCACAGCATTATACTAAGCATTCCTGTTTAAGGCCAAGCATCTAAAACAGGACTGCACTTCAGCTCGGATCAGAACTGTCAGCTAAAACCCCTGCTGGCTCTTTGCCCTTGTCCCCATGCATGGCTCCCCCCCTCCCCATGTGACACTGACCTGTCTTCTTCAGTGGTACTAGGCTCAGAAGAGAGGACTTTGTCAGCAGTAAATGAGACAAATCACATCTACCCACATATGATATTTGCATTTTCTTGCACAGTCAGCTGGAATTTAAGGAGGCAGGGAAAATGTGAACTATCCTCACAGAGCAGGTTGCAGCCTTTCTATTGCATGTTTTCATTTCTGGACATATAGTTAAAATCCATAGACAGAAGATTTTATCTTATCTCAGAATTTTACTATGATTTTTCTTTTTCTTTTTTTTTCTTTTTTTTTCTTTTTTTTTTTTTTTTCCCTAGGGGAAGAAGAACTGTGTGGAACTGTTCATTTCCCCAGTGAACAGAAAGCCAGGAATTTCTGATGCGCTCCCATCTGAAGAAGTGCTGCGTTCACTGAATATCAACATTTTGCATCAGAGTTTATCCCAGTTTGGAATAACAGAGGTCTCCCCTGAGGTTGGTTATCACTTTTTTCACCTGTAGTTTGTTAGAGATTAGGCAGATTTTACAGCCCTGGTAGTTCTCAGGCTGAGCTTCTCATGAATGAGACAGGGAAGTATGAACTAAGATGGCATTACTGCAGTAAGGCAATTACACAGCTAGTCCTGTTAAATTACTTTAATGGTGTTTTGTAAGGCGGTTTAAGAACTAGGATCCAGGTCCTCCTGCAGAAAAAAAGAGAGATTGATTAAGAATCTTGAAGATGCTTTCAGTATGAAAAATAAAATATAAAAACAGGGTAATCTTAGTGCAATTTTACATGCCCTACAGGAGCCTGTCACTATGAAAATGAGACGATTCTCAGGTTTTAGCTGTTTTAATACAAAACAAAGCCAAGTGATGTAGTCCAAAAGTCAAATCAGGTCTTTATATTGCTCAATGGCAGCCTGGACTAAGCTCCCTTTAGATTACAATTTTCTTTCCTACAGAAACATATGATTGTGACACTGATGCTAGATGCAATTATCTCTTCCAAGTACTTCAGTTACAAGTAACACTTCAGGTAGCTATGGGACAAGAACATATATGAATAATAGATGAAACAAGAAATGTCATCAAGCTATGTAAAGATGCTGGAGAAAAAGGAGTGCTGAACTCAAGATCTCATCTATGTTAGACGGTAATCACAAGTGCACAGGTATTTGAATTTTCTCTCTGAAAAAAAGTGTAGACAAACAGGGAATCCCATAGAAAGGGATGATTAGAATGAAAGTTGTGGTCTCTACTTTCTTCTAATACCATTGGAGAAAAAAGGGATATTTTAATATTTCATTTGCATGTTGATTATACTGCTAAGACCCCAGTCCTGCAAAAACCCTGCAGCTTTACACTAAGAGGTATTCCTTTTGGGTCTTGATAATTTGTTTACATGTGTAAGACTTCACAGAAAACAGCAGCTAAAAGACAACAATGTATAATCTTCACTTGTTCAACTACTAACCAGTAATTTTCTCTTCAATCAACTTGCTCTAAGAACAAATCCTTCCAATCAAAATAACAGCAAAGAAAATCAAAACAAGCAAACTTTTGAGGGGAGATATAGATACAGTTATATTAAGACGTGTTAAGATGTGTTATTTTACCCGCTTTGTGTGTTTATTCCTGAGCTATCGACCCTAATTCATGAGCAAATAAACTGTTAAGTCTTCCACCGACATGACTTAGTGCTTCACAACCAGTATTACACGTGCACTAGCAATGAGTGTATCTGTGCAAAAAAGAAGCATTACCCTCATCTTCGTAGGTGGGTGGCTGACGCAGAGGTGTTAGGGCTGGATTACATCTCCATCTTCAGCTGTCTTTGTCATTATTAGCTGCATCAGACTTGAAAGTCTACCATTTCTCTGCAGTAAACAGAAAGAAAAAGATACCTCTAGCAGGCATATCAGCCCATCTCTGAGGGACCTCCCCTGAATTTGCTTGTTGACTATTTCCATCAGGGCTTAGCATAAACTAGACTCAGCTGTAGGGGGTTAATGGTGGGGGAGATTGCCATGTCCTAAGAAACTTTACCAAGGTGTTGTAGGAAAACCTGGGTAGAAAACTGAAGCTCTTTCCTAAAGTCTCAGCCCATGTGATAACATGAACAGTAAAACTCTCAGTGGATATAGGTGACTGGAACTGCATTTCCATCCATTCCAGTAATAATCTGCCAATTCACATCTGCTGATGCATTAATCATAGATGACTTTATTTTAAATTAATTACCTGTCTCAAAATTCATATCCTAGTTTCTTTTCTTTCTTCCAGTTTTATTGCTGGAAGAGCCAATTTCCTATATGTCTTAGCTGTTGGAACCACTGGAGTCCTTTCCTGCCTGGTCTGGAATGGGAAGGGTGTCTGTGGGAATGTGAAATTTTAATTTAATGGAGTCATTTCCATTTCAAAGATCCAGGGCAATTAGATCTTTTTGTTTGTCCTTTATCTTCCAATGACCTACTGCAGCTGTAGCATTCGATCTTTTATTATGGTCTAAAGTTTGTGTCTGCAGTGGAATTTAGGACTGTGTTCTCATCCATAGCATGTCGAAGGGCTGGGAGCAGACTTCCCTATAACAAAGAGCTACTGAACTGTTTTTTTCATGATGGGTCTAAATTCAATCACATATGCAGTCTCTGTGAGAATTCTAATGCCTTAAAATGATGCTGAGAGAAAAAAAATAAATAAATAAAATACTATGCAATTTCGGAGTTTAGTAGAGTACAAAAGGACTTTGAAGTGGTTTTGGATAAAGAAGTAATTGAAATTACAGTAAGTAAAGCAGGGTTTACTGTGCTTTGTGAGATAAACTAACTGCTAGCTGGAAGATGGGGCACTAAGGAGAAATCTGCATGGGAGAGTATATACCAAAATTATGCAATCCCAAAATGTACAATTACAGCAGCCCCTATTAGGCTTCTGTTGTTTGCCTTTGAAGTGTGTGATATTAACTGCTGCTAGAGAAGAAATCAAAGGAACCAGTCATGCACTTAAACCATACAGAAACCATAAGTCAGTGAGCTGGCTGGTGCATGAAGGGGAACCTTCAGACTGTCAGCTTTTCCATGAAATCACAACACTTCATCGCACACACGTGCAAGGGGTGAATACTAGTATGGAGAGAATGGTCATGAAACTGAAAGGTGACCTTGGCAAAAGCTAAACATGGCATAGTTAGTTTCTTTGAGGACGATTTGTCATAGGGGATATTAAGTGGCGGTTATCTACTGTTTGAGGAGGTCACCGATATTCCTGCTTATTTTCACTGGAGGGGAAGTGATTTCTCCTCAGACTTTCCTACCCTGCCTTAGATAACTTAGTTAAATAGCTGAAAAAGCAAAGCAACCCAGTATGAACTTGATGAACCCTGCATGTTCTTAAGTTCAGTTCTTAGCTCCCTGGGAGCTTTCCTCTGAGCCCTGAACTGCAGATTGCCTTGCTTCCATGATCGTTTCAGCCTAAGGAACTAGTTGGGATTAACTGATGAAATTTAAGAATTCACCCTTTTTTTCCAGTGAAGACTTAATTTTCCTAGCAGCTCCTGAAATCTTGGTGGGGTGTTTCAGTCCCAGACTGCTTCAGGTTGGTGTCTCTCTTGATATCATCAAGAGCTGGCTACTCGTTTTAATTGTTTGTAGAAATAATCCACTAGGTTTCCATAAAACCAGTATGGCAAGCAGAGTTGTAATGTCTGGGGTTTTAAGTCTATAAAAAGTCATTTGTCTAAATACACTTGTTCCACTTTAGAGCAAAGCAGTCACTTCTGCAGACACTCATCAATACGGCTAGCAATACCAAGGGATTGTGTAGAATATACAATGTGATTCTTTCCCGCCTTAAATGATGCCAAATTAAAACTATTCAAATGAACCTGGCTAATTCTGCCTAAATCACCTAACTGTGGAGATTCCTTATGGAATGGACAAGGGTGATGGACACAATGATGTCCATCGTCCCTGTAGCCAGGCTTGTTCTGGGACCTGGCCGGGCCTGAGCTACTGAAACTCCCCAGCCAGCCCACCTGCTCCTGTATTCCCCCTGCCTTTACCAGCTGTGCCTTTTTGCTGACTTTATCTTCCTGTCCTCTGATGACTGTTGTATACTCCCACTCCTCAAAAACTGGCTGCAAGCTGTAGAGGATTTGCAGGCAGGGAAAAGCTGAGTGCGAGAACTGTGGAGCAACATCAGTCAACTGAGACAGAGCACATGTCTGTGTGGGAGGCTCTGGGCCCATCACCATGGACAGAAGGACTCGCTCTTCCTTTTTTCACTTTTTCCTCTCTGTTTGGCCATCCTGTGAGCTTGTTTCCTGGGTGTTAGCAATCATGCTATGATCGTGGCAATTGCTATCCCTCTTATCAGCCCTCTCTGAGATCCAGGAGCAAAGTTCTGATTTAGCAGCACTAACATTTCAGAAAGCAATTTCTTATCTGGGAAATGAAATGACTCAGTTACTGGAGGTCACAGCCTCTTCTGTCATTAGGGAGCAGCTGAAGCAAGGATTCTGCTCTCCTGAATACTGCCCAGGTAGACCAGGGGAGAGATTTTCTTCATTGGATGAAGGTACTGCCTCAGTGTTTTAAAACAGTGCATTGGATGTGTTAAAGCCATAACGTACTTTTTCTTTTACTTTTTTTACAACATTTGTTAATATTCTTTGAACTTTATTTTTAGATGAATGTGGGAAAAAATGTATACTGAATGCATGCACCATTAGACAGAAATCACAGAGATTAATTTGCTTAGACTCATTTATATTAAGTCAAATATAAAAATATTTAAAAGGTTTTGTGACACTAATGAATTTTAGTTAATTAAATTCTTTTACCATTGTGTCAAAAAAAAAATAAAATTGTTAGCTCCTCATTTAGTTTCAGTGTATTTGCCCTTTCAGTGAAGAAGTAAAAAAAAAACCAACACATTCACTTAAAAAGGTCAGCACAGCCCAATCTCCTCCAGTGCCTGCTTTTCTCCCAGATTTCCTCCTGACAGATCTGAAACACCAGAAGGGTAAGACACCCAGGACCAGGCAGCCGGGCTATAGCCCATGGGCCAGCACCGTGGCTGCAGCTTTCGCCCCGGGGTCCCCAAGGAGCTCCCTGGGTGCAGCCGCGGCACTGGGAGCACAAGGGAGTAACCTCTGTGCACCAAGGCAGCAGGTCGCACCCAGAGCTGCACCACGCTACAGCGGCTGTGTGGCGTGGAAGTGTCTGGGAACAGCTTTTGCATAAAGATTTGGCACGATTTCCAACTCGCCTTTGCAAGCTGCAGTGCTTTGGGTTTTAAGGTGTTCACTGAACAGAAGCCTGACGCTTACAGCCCTTGTTAACCCCTGATACCTGCACTACTTACCGGCACAGGCTATGAAACACTGTGTAATTAAATGCACACGCAAATACTCGTATTAATTTTACAAGCCTGTGTATGTACTCTGGCAGAAGGGTGTAATGGGTTTCCATTCTGGTCCCGATGCTGTAGCAGCACAGGTCCCACGAGCAGCCACTCGTCTCTACACAAACTCTTTCCTCTGTGGGAACAGGGCAAGTCTCAGTCCTCTCGCACAATGTCTGTCCCCTGAGAGGAAAGAAGGCCACCTTGTGATGGGGAGGTAACTTACTTGTTAAACAAGAACTGTAATTGAGGCCATTAGGGAATTTCGGAGAAGGAGAAACACCTAGACCTTGAACATGCAGAATGGAAATGAGAATTTTAAAAAGTTGTTTTTTAACTCAGTCTGAGAACTGTACCAAAAATACTCAATGAAAAAAAAAAAAAAAAAAAAAAAGAAAGAAAGGCAAATAGGTGGAGATGGGGAGAGCAATGTCTGCTCAACTTCTGTCACGGAACCACACAACAGAAGGTTTCTGTTCTTGCAGGGATCCCTACTTTATTGTGAATAACACATTGCACTTAGGCTGAGGGCGCATGTGCCCTGTTTCTGCTACCAAAGTTGTATTTGGAAAAAGTGAAATTCTGGTATTCTAATAGCCTAACCAGGTCACCGCACTGCAACGAGGCCCAAAATAAATGCTTTTACAATTATTATTGTTTTCTAATCTCCAGGAGTTCCCCAGGAGTTCTGCAAATTTCAGTGTGCACAGCTGTTTCAGAAATGCAGTATCAGCAGGAACCCAAAGATAACGAGATTACCGGAAGCATAATCAGAATTACAGCTAGATGGATAACAAGATTACTGGAAGCATAATCAGAATTTTTTTATTTATGTACATATATGTGGGTAGATACTGTAAAGGTAGCAGCATTGGGGCGTCTTGGCTGGCGCGGGCGAGCCAGCGAGTCACCTGTTCTCACTTCTGTGTAAAGTGCAAGCAGGTCAGAGGCTGGCGTGTGGGTGGTGGGGCAGGAGATAAGCAGCACAGAGAAATGGGCAGCGCGAGCAGTTTCCTCAGCCCATGCCAGAACGCTGCCCTTTTGCCTGATCAGCCAGGTAGTTTCCAAGAAGGAGCACAAGCCCTGTTTGCCTAAACCGCAAACCAGGGTATTGGCTGTGTGGGAAGAGCTTTTCAGCGGTCACAAGGAAGATCTCAGACCCCCGTGTTGCACACAGGCAGGGTACTTAGCTAGGGCAGGTACTCAGAGTAAGTGCCATCGACTTGGGAATGTGAGCCCTGCCTGCTGGGACAATGATTAATGCCTGACGAGAGCTATTTAATCTGCACGCGCTACTGTGTAACATTTTTTTTCCTCTTCCTCTTTCTTTTTTATTGCTTAAAAAAGAAAAATGTTTTGCAAGGCCAGCGGGAAGCAGACAAAATCTGGAGCAAAGAAGGATTTTACGCAGTTGTCATATTTCTCAGCATCTTTGTCATTCTAGTAACTTGTTTAATGGTAAGTTTGCTTTTTTACCTTTTTTTACTGTTCTTTACTTTATGCTTTTCTGAATGTTCAAGGATAGAGTAACATTCTTTACAAGAGAGGTGTTTCCTCAAAGCTGTTAAAAACCAGCTAGAAGGTAATGAATGGTTGGTCACTCTCATCATGCTCTGAAGCCAAAGTTTGAAGAGAAATGTTTCTTTATATATTTTGAGTTCAACTGAAGAATGTCTTTGAAGAAAGCTGAAGAAATAAATCGTGGGCTCTTGAGTCTGCAAAGTAAATCTACAGTGACATGAGTGATGACTTCTCAACATTCTTACTAAGGTCCCAGGATCCCTGAAGTCATGTTAGGCTACTGCATTTCGGTTCTGTTGGATAATAAAACAATACCACATTGATACACTCTTGGCAATGTGCAGTTGTTAGAAAGAGAGAGAGAGCATGTGTCTGTGTTCAGGTACTGAATATGCAAATTTTAAACTGAAATGATTACTGAGTACACGAAGGAGTGATCGTGTCTTTGAACAACTTTGACAATCACACTGTGTGAGTTCAGTGTCCACGTTTCTGGGCACTTGGTGTACTTAAAATATGCTGAATGTGCGACGTGCAATGGTCACACAGAACACAAACAAGGCTCCACCACCACTGACTTCACAGCCTGTTCCTATTTCACTTTTTTTTTTGTCTTCTGTGGTGCATAAACGTATGGGTTTACTGAATTCTGTGACAATTCTCAGCATTTATGAATTCATAGTATCTCCGAGTCTTTTATGCTATTTTGCTTTCAAACATACTTATTTCTCTGTAACATAGATGGATTTCCCACTTAAAACTGTAAGATGGAAAGAATATTTAAACTGAAGATCTAAAAGAGCATAAAATATATAATACAACCTTTTTAAAGCTTAAGAACGCTCCAAAATATTTGAAAATTACTTTTTTATTCTTACAAAAATTGTTATTTTATATAACTTCTACCTTGTAGTCATCTTCATTTCTCCCTGCCATCTCCCTCAAAGAGAGCAAAGTAAATTTTAACTCAAAGTTTTTACTTTGGAGAAACAGAACACAAGATATTTTGTCCATTACTGACTTTAACTGGAAGGCTGTAGAGCGTAGTGTCTGTCCTGGTCATGGTATGGCATACCATTTTCATTAATTATTTGGAAGGCTTAGATAATTTTGGGCACCGTAAACATTGTGGAGAACACTATTAGAACTTAGAATATTCTTAACAGACTGGAGAAAAGTTGTGAAGTAGTGAGAATGCTGCTCAACATTGACAAAAACCCCAGTTGTGTCCATAAATACAATGTAGGAACTACCTGGTGAAGCAGCAGTTCTTAGGATAGGCTCCAGCAGTACAGCACAGCCCATACTGAAGGGAATGAGTAACATGATTTTGTTGCAAAAATTGCAGTTCCTCCCCTGGGATGTACAAATTAGGTCACAATCTCTAAGATCTTCATGTTTGAGAATCATGTTGAGAAAACTCAATATGAGAATCCGTGTTGAGTTTTCAAAGGCTGTGGTAAGGAAAAAGGTACTCCTCTATCCCCTGGGAACAGGACAAGAAGCAAATTTTTGAAAGGGACACTGTGTTGTATCATTAGAAAGAACTTCGTAATCATGTGGGTCACTAAGTCCTGGAGCGCATTGCCTGGGGAAACTTGGGAGTTTTCATCAATTGAGGTTTTAGGTAAACATCTGTCAGGACGACTTTGAGTATAGCTGATCTGGAGTTAGGGCAGGGGGAAAGACTAGTAGATGCCTTGAGCTCCCTTCCAGCTGGGTTTACTGTGATGCTGTGGTCCTTTCTTCAGGCATTCCCTTTTCTGTCCCCTCCCAATTCCAATCTGCATCTTTATGTGTGCTACTATTCAGACCATGTAAATGGGCACTACCTCAAATTTTGCTGGAACCCACTGATAAAGGAAGTATTTGTGATCTTTATGGCTAACAAATAGTGCACTTTATTTTTCATCCTGCTTTACATGTGTCAGAATGGCAGATTTATGAAAAGCAGTCTCTTGGATCACTCAGCCCTAGTGTAAAGCCTTGGAGCTGATTCTGTGTCTCCGGCTATTGTCCCCATACGAGACCACCCAAATGAGTCCTCTTTTTTAAAGTTCCAGGATAGGCACCGGTTCACTTTTAGGTGGTTATTTGTAGTTTAAAGGGTCCAAAAGCAGAAAGATGAGTCCGTGTTAACAGGTGACTTGGAAGTATCCTTTAAAGCATGGAGTAGGAAGTGAATTAAATGATGGTCAAGATGATCATTTGAGATATCAACAGTGCTTGTCCGTGTCAGTGCTTTGTTTTATGAAATTAGTACAGAAACAGTAAACCTGCAGCCTTGTCTCTTAACCGGGTTGTACAAATCATGACACTTCCCTGCACTGTAGAGCACTGCACATTAACAGACTTCAGGCTTCTTAATACTTGGCTGGAATTTCATAAATATCTGGCCTCTATTACATAAAAACTTACAGTGCAGAGTATCACTAGAGGGTGAGATACAGCAGCACGTGAGTTGAATTTGGACTTGCAGATTGTACATCTCTGGTCATTCTGTGTGTTTACTTGGCTGGTACTCCTTGCCACAGGATGAGCCTCGGGCATCCCAGGAGGGATTCATCCTACCAGGAGGCCAACACACGGCTCACTGCTGCCCTCAGCAGCGGGATGGACCAGGGGCTCACATCTGCTGGGAACATCATGTGTCATTTATAAAGTATGCCAAGCACAGGGCTAAGTAGGGATAACTACTTTAAGTGCTCCTATGTGTGAAATAGGGCTCTATTTTTTGCTTTACGTAGAGAAATAATTGAGCCATCTCTACATGTATTAAATAACACAATATTTGACAGTGGATTAAATTATTTGCTATCAATATTGCTTACTAATTTTGTAATTTTGCCCATTGTGATAAATCAATATAATTTCATATCCTTTCTCTTTCTTTTTGAAAATATAACCTCTATATATAAAAACCTCAACTGATCTGGAAGTATCATTTTCAGATTATGACATATTTGTAGCTAGTTGAGATAAGAGAGCTATATAAATGTTCTTTTTCCCACTTAAAAAAAATATATATCAAAAAGTAGGAATATTTTTTCATTTAAAATAATGAAAGACATGGATTTTGTCTTGTCAACAAATTGTGAGAGTAGGTTTTATTACTGGCTCCAGTGCTTTATAAATTATGAACAGTTATTTGATGCTTTTGGGAGATAGTTACTTAAATTAGGAATATATTTCAGCTTCATGAATGTAGTTTGGAATTCCTTTAACAAGAAGAATATTGAATAACAAAAAATCAACATTTCAATATCCGATTTTTCACATGGCCTATCACTTGTTTCTGAACTTACAAGTTTCAGGACTCATAAAATGGTGCAGGGCTTCTGAGAGCAATTTGATTATAGGCTTTCTGCAGCTAACTAATATCTACCCACCAACTTCAACTCTTTTTTACCAGTTTAAAGATTTAAAGCAAAATCAAAGGTATATAGTTTAATCATACTGCAATAGTGTTTAAACAGACTTGAAATTAGCATTTTTGTGTATAAACTAGTCCTGGATTTTCTGAATTCTTTTATTCTCCTTCTATAAAGCCTTTTCTAGTGCATTCAAATCAAGGTATCCAAGTGCCTCCCACTAATAGTTCATTAAACAATGTGACTAGCACGTTGTTCTTTCATACCCTCCCCAGGGTTTGAGAGATTTTCTTAGTCAGTTTTCATCTCATGTATACACACACACAGAGCAGCCCAGCTCAGGCAGAGGTATGCATGCGGCCGCATACGCTTGTTGATAAGCACTCATTAGAGAAAACACTTTTAATTGGAGTGAACCATCTTAATTTCCTTGGTTTTGGCGAGATTTTACTATGCAGCCCTGGGTGCCCTAAATATCTCTAGACAGATGAGTTTTTGTATCACTTCTCTGCATAACAGTTGCCATGATCTTCATCCCAGAGACCTACTTCTCTCTTTGGGATTTCCCGTTCCTCTCTGAAGATGGATAAAAGGAGTATCCACTGGCAGTTTGAGTGGGTAGCTAGGAGGTATTGGCCATGCTAGCATGTCAGCTTTCCTTTGCAGAACACTGAGCACAAACGAAGAGTGAGTATCGTGCTATCAGCATGCTGTCGTTCTTCCATATAAGCTGAGTCAAATTGGACAGAGAAAAAGGAGTCATTTTTGTACTGAATTGAGGCTTCAAACCCTAGGTCTAATACATGAAAAATGAAGAGATGATCCACCTTGTATGTCCCGGGAAACAGCACTTCATGTTGCTCAGTTGCTCCACGCTTCTTGATAATTTGCATAATTATTCTTCTGAGGTATCAGTAAATCATTGGTTCTTCTAGTTCAGAGGCTTCCTATCTGTTTTCACCATTACTGAGAGATGCATTTAATGTGATTTGAAATATGAGCACAACTAAGTGAGTGCACTTTTCAGAGCTTGGCAACTGGATTGACCACTGTCTTTTTGGCCATTTCTGTTTTTGTGACTTTTACCTGGAATTCATTAAAAAAAACAACAATTGGCCTAGACCACACTTTCTAAGGATCAAATCTGGTCCTTCAGCTTTTTTTCAACTTCTGCCAGTGGGTGGCTGTCTTTTTTCTAGGCTTTAGTAAGAGAGTATTAAAATGCATAGGAAATAATAGCAGTCCAGAGTTTCAGAGCCCACCCCATAATTTCCTGGGTCTCCAGGGAAAGAAACTACATCAAAATACATCAGTGACAAGAAGGTATGGTTAATATTGTCATGACTGTGAATGTCTCAGTGTGCATCTGAGAGATGAGACCAAAGCAATCACCGGGGCAAAAGAGGGTTAAAATATTTCAAATCCTCATTTTATCTTTACTCATACCTGTGTCCTTGCTTCACAGCAGAGCTGTTTTTCTGCAAAATAGTGGCAAAGAGCAGCTTATCTTATCTGTGCAATTTAATTCTGAACTCTTCTGAATGAACAGATGGTTTACGTAGCTAAGTCTTGTTTAATGGGTGTATTGCTAATGACATTAGGTCAGTTCCCCGATAAACCTCTAATGCTAATCCTTGAAAAAACAAACCCATCAGATATATCCAATCTTCACTGGAAAGCTCTGGAGTGGTAGATCTCCATGCAGTGCTAGCAGGGAAACAGCTGTCAAAAAATGCAGCAGAAAAAAATGCTTTGGTCGAGGCTCTGTTTCTATGGCTTTGCAAAGCAGGATTCAATTAGAGTGCTTTATGGCAACAGATAAAGCAGAGTAGAAAGTATATGGGTATAAGCAGACACCATCAAAGAGCTGTGTAAGTGCCTTTCACCCACCTCCACACGCAATACTTATGGTAGTACAACTGTCACAGAAGATATGATGGTAACTCTTATGTTTCGTGGGTTTTAGGCACATTTTGCAAGTTGCTCAATTACAGCTTGGAAATTATTTTTCATGTTCCCCTTAAGAGAGATGAGACATGTCACACAAGTGTAACACAGGCTCCTTTGGAGTAACAAGGCTGAGCACAATCTACTGCCAAGCCACCACATGAGAACAACTGCGTGGAACTCAGGGGAAGAGGATCAGTACAACTTTCTGAAAAGCTTTTGCTACACATATAGTATGTTCAGATGTCAATGTCTTACTGATTGTAAAACACATTTCTGAATTGTCACTGATCCCTAAATAGCTTCATAGACCACGTGTTGGTTCAGCTTTATTAGAGAACTGGTTATGTTTATTTGAGGATATTGAGGAACATCCTTGGGATATCGAGGAATACTTCAGGGTAGTAGCAACCTACCTTTACAAAAGTGGCCTGGTAAAATTACCCTGTTCAACTATCAGTTCAATACAAAATGAGTAAGAGCTTTTAAGAACATCTGCTCTTAAACTGAAGTTGCTGTAGTTAGATACATATATATGGATATATCATAAGTATCTATTTTATTTTGTGCTCTTGTCACTCCTGTGTTAGAAAACTTATAAAATGTTCTACAATCACTTTATTTATCAGTGTTTCCTTATTCACAGTGACTTTTGTGACTACTTTCCATTCTGTGTTCTTTGTCCCTTTAATAATACAACCACTGGTATTACAAATAATTACTGGCTCACAACGAGAACTGTTAGAATCCTTACCGCCCACGTGTACTCACGGTGATTTATGTAATGGAAATATTTATCCTGCTGTGAGAAATGCCATGCAACACAACTTGTGGCTTAACTTCTAGGAATGAAAGCCACATTTAGCGATCTTACTGTATTTGTGGTTTCTTTCTTACCTTGTTTACCAGGGAATTGAGACTGGACTTTCTGCTCTGTTCCAATAGGTTCTGTACAGACTAAAGGAGAAGATCCAGTTGTCACTGAGACAAGAGAAGGAAAAGAAGCAGGAGATCCACCTTGCACCGCTTCCCCTGCAGACATCTCAGTCTAAGACCACCAACAGCATGGTCCAGCCTGAACAGGCTCCAAAGGTTGTCAATGTGGTAGTGGACCCTCAAGGCCAATGTGTACCTGAGCTCAAACCTCCCCCGTGTGCCAGTCCTTCTCCTTTCAGAATGAAACCTGTGGGGCTCCAGGAAAGGTAGGATGGTGCCCAGCACATTCAGAATTTATTCTGCTTTGTTATATTCATGTTGCTTGATTTCATATGGCTCTTCTGTCAGTTGACTGGAGAGGTCACCTTACAACATCTTAGAAGTGAGATTTTGGTGTGTTAGTGTCTTATCTCATTAATATTCCCTCCTTTCCTTTTCTTTTCATATGAGCAATGAGAGAGAATTTTGAGCTGAGATAACTGCAGTACTGGAATTCTCTTTGGGAATTTGTTTCTTCCCCTTTCCAACAATTGCCACAAATATGTTTTTCTTCTTCCCTTGATTTTTGCATGTTTTGGTCCTGGAATTCCTGGCAGAGGGCACAGTGGCTGCTTACATTTTGTCAGCAAAGGACATTGGTGTCAGGGAATCCCTAACACTTGGGAAACTTAGAAAGGAGAAATATTTGTATCAACTAAATGCACCAGTCTCATGCAGTGTTTCCATTATCACCCTTAGATCATTTCTTCTTCTTAAATACAGCTTTCCATGATGGTAGGGATACAGCCCAAGGTCTACAGGCTTTACAAAAAAGAAAAAGAAATGATTACTAACGAAAGCAACCCTGTGGTCAGCTCCTTAGAAATACTTGTGCACCAGACATTGTGCAATAACTCATTTCACCTTTAAAGAACTGGGCCAGTGTTCTTTTTATAAAACCAGTTCTTCTTCTCACAGGAGAATGCACACTGACATCTGTCTCTCCTCTGTTAGAAACCTATATAATTCCTTGCCTGATGGCTGCAGGCCACTTTCATAAAGCATCAGTGCTCTGAGTAACTAACGTAGCATGCAGCTGTGCAACTGAACTCTTCTGCCCCGGCACAGAAGATAAATGAAAGAACAGACACCATGCAAATGTGACGGGAAAAGCAGAATGGAAAAGAAGACCAAAGAGAGAGTTCTCTTTGAGGACTCTCGGAGCTGAGATGTAGCTCCGATTCAGCTGGAACAATGGGATTTTGGTGACAGATTTTATCAATGGGTTTATGAACCACGGACCCTAAGGGAGGGGGATTGAGTCCTCCATAAGTAAAAGATGCTGAAAGGCAGATCTATCATAAAATATGTAGTCGTATCACAAAATGAGGAATGGGGGAAGAGAGTAAATATTTTTTGGCAGTTGCTTTCATTCCACAAGATCCTAGAAATAAAGCATGCAGTACGGGATGTGAGAGAGAAAACTACAGGGGATAGGTTGTCTTCTCTTCCTCTGAAAAGGCAGCTATTATCATATATATTTCTTCTTTACTTACTGTATGCTGTACTGTGAACAAATTTACACACCTTGTGAAACACAGGAGCATTGGAGGCAAAATGTAATAATGCAGCAATACATTTTTCATCAGACATCATCTGATAACCAGATATGAGGACAATTTTAAACCCCGTTCCACCTTTCTGCACACCAACAGCCTTGGACTAAGTAGCCTTGGGCCATCTTCATTACACCTGGCAGTGGTGGACTTCCCAGTGGTCTGTGCCCTGCAAGCAGCCCACTGTGCAACAGTCCGCTCACAGCCCTTTTCCTGTTGATATGGAGTGGGGTCAAGCCTGGAGGTCCCTTCCTGACCATAACTGTAGCATGGGACCTCATTCAGTAGTGTTTCCTACTCTGATTTTGTTTTCTACCAGGGGATGGGCTTCTATGGATATGGGCATTCGTTGACGAAGTCAGCACTGCGATTGCTTTTGCCAGCTGACTGCACAGAGGTTCCTGAGCAACAGTTTTTAACTATTTCAGCTGCCTCTTTTGATTTCTCGAGCGTGACCTGTGGCTATAAAATGCCTTTTATGGTCCAGACTGAGAAAACTGTCTCTCTTCAAAGAGAAATCAACAGACCGTTGGCCAAACCAGGGCGTGAGCCAGCTGCTGTGCCCAGCCTCAAAAACGGGAAGTTTCTGTCTCTCGGCTGGGGCAGGGAAGCCAGATGATGCCTGCCTCACAAGCTCTCCCTGCCCTGCACACTGGGTTCTGCTTCGGAGAGCACATCTAAATGCAAAAACGTGGTGGAGCTGGGTACTCACAAGGCATATCTGGCCCTCTGAACCTTTCAATTTTTAATAAGAATTGCACTGGCTGGCACAGAGGCAGACAAATTGTTAATTGAGAACTGTCCATAGACAGTTCTGGGAGCGTGTCCAGCTTTTTAAAATGCATTTTGCTCCTGACTACTCAAGCCAAGTCCACGTACATATTTTTTGTCGCGTATCTCTTTGAAAAGGCTCTTACTCAGCTGTTTATGTAAGACACAGTTTCCCCAGCAGGTTATACAACATGTGCATTATCAAATCCATGAGGTGCCACGAAGGATTTTTACGCGACACGCAGCCCGGTGCCCTGGGTAATGCCGCTGTGGCTGGTTCCGCCCTGCCTGCCACGGCTGCGGGCGTCCAGAAAAGCGGCAGGTGCCCGGAGTGCCAGGGGCTCGCTGTCAGAGGCTGCCGAAATGGCGAGCGGCCGCTTTCCAGCGCTTTCTGCCGGCACGGCGCCCACCTCCTGCTGCTGCCCGGGCCGGGGGGAGCCAGGACCCCCGGGGCCAGGCAGAGCCGGGTTGCCGGCGGAGCGGCGCTGCCCTTGGCCGGGGGAAGAGCGACATCTACAGCGGGCAGGCGGCACGGCCGGCCCGGGGACACGGTGGTGGCGGCAGGACAGCGCACGGCTGCCCTTCGCCGGGCTTGTGTGGGGCCTCTCGGGCAACCCCGAGCTGGGAGGGACCCACGAGGATCACTGCGTCCAGCTCCTGGCCCCACACAGCACCACCCAAAAATCAGACCCTGTGTCTGAGAGCGTTGTCCAAATGCTGCTTGAACTCCAGCAGGCTCAGTGCTGTGACCTGTGCCCTGGGAAGCCTATCCCTGTGCCCGACCACCCTCTGGGTGCAGAACCTTTCCCTAACCCAGCCTGACCCTCCCCTGTCCCAGCTCCATGCCGTTCCCTCGGGTCCTGTCACTGTCCCCAGAGAGCAGAGCTCAGCACCTGCCCCTCCGCTCCCCTTGTGAGGGAGCTGCAGGCCACCATGGGGCCTCCCCTCAGCCTGCTCTGCTCGGGGCTGAACAAATTCAGGGACCTCGACCGCCTCTCATACGTCTTCCTCTCTAGACCCCTCAGCATCTTTGTAGCCCTCCTTTGGACACTAACAGTTTTATGTCCTTCTCATGTTGTGGCACCCAAACTGCACACAGTGCTGGAGGTGAGGCCGCCCAGCGCAAGCAGAGCGGGACAATCCCTTCCCTCGCCCGGCTGGCAGTGCTGGGCCTGAGGCACCCCAGGGTGCGGTTGGCCCTCCTGGCTGCCAGGGCACGCTGCTGGCTCGTGTTCAGCTTGCTGTCAACCAGAACCCCCAGATCCATTTCTGTGGGGCTGCCCTCCAGCCTCTTGTCCCCCAGTCTGTACATATAGCCAAGGTTGCCCCATCCCAGGTGCACAATCTGGGTAAACTTCAGTAAACTCTGAAGAGAAGATGGCAATTTGGCCAGCATTTTTTAGTTCAGCATTGACTGTAAATCTCAGAAAAGGTGTCTTTGTAGTCAGGACCACAACAGAGCCTGTGGCATCAGCAGATGAATTGCTGTCCTGAGCACTGTTCAAGGATGCTGGCCCATGCTCAGCATGCAGTCAGGGAATTGATGAAACAGTGCTGGCCAAAAGTGGATGATCAGGGAGAATTGAGAGGCTTGTTAGTGCAAAGAAGCATTGATCCCATTTCTATTAGTTAGAGACATAGGCCAAATGGGTGGAAGGCTTTCTTCCAAGTCTCCTTGCATCCCCTGAACTGTTTGGTACAGAATGCTTAAAAGTTGCTCTCTTCTAGCATTTTCACAATTGCTGCTCCTTTGCAGCAAACACCTTTTCCATCAGCAACCCCCACGATGTTGTTCCTTACCAAAGGAGAAGGAGAGCTAATGTTTTTCTCCTGTGGGTGTCTTCTGTGACAAACTGTCATATATCTTAGTGCTGATGCCTGAATTTAGGATGCAAGTGATCCTTTTCTCTTCCATGAGCGTAACCATGAATGCTGCATCAGCCTTTTACAGGTTTATATGAATAATATATTATATATATATATTATTTTTTTCCAGCAGAATAAGCCTTCATTTCATTCTGCTGGTTGGCCCAAAATTCATCTTGATGTGAACGGTTCCAGCCAAAATTAGAGTCTGGTGAAGTGGGATGTGATATTTTAAATTTCATTCTGACATGTCAGGCATTAAAAGTTCTTAGTACAAGAGTGAGTTGTTAAAACACAAGCACCGTGGGGATATAAATAAGTTACCACAACAGCAAAGTGTTCACTTGTTTTACAAATGGATTTATGTTTTCCCCAGACAGTGCTGCTGGGTTTTAGTTACAGTATTATATGTGACTAGGACAACTGTATTTTAAACAACTGGTGTACAACATTCTATTTTGTTCAGATAATTTAGTTACTGTCTAGCATGCAAAAATACATGGAAGAAAATGTGGAAAATAGGTGCTCTGTTGTGTATATTAAAAAAAAAGAAAACACAAACAGTGTTTTGAAAAGTCTTCTCAAGCATTAGTATTCCATCCTAGCCACAAGGGCCTAAAACTGTGTCTATTAAATCTAAATAATCAATGGGAAAAATCACAGCACTGTTTTCTCGGTCTGTTACATTAGATAATGAGTCTGTCTAAAAGGAAGAGCTCCTCATGCTCATGTATCAGGATGCTAGGGGCATGCAAGACTCTCATTCAGACCATGTTACATTTTACACGTGCTTTGTACTCAGTTCTTTGGGTTTTGTTTGGGGTTTTGGTTTTTTGTTATTGTTGCGTTTTGGTGGTGGTGTATATTTTTTTTCTGTGCAAATAAATACAAGAGAGTAGAGAAGGTAACAAGAAAAAAAAAAGTTTGCCTATTAGAACAAAACCCCGGCAGATGAATGAAATACTAACATATTTTTAAAATGTGAAATATAAGAATTCTGTAGCTATGTGGGACCACTTCTGGGACACAGGAGACCTTAAGATCCTCTGGGAAAGGGAAGGCAGGCAAAGCCAGCACGAGCAAAACTCAAGGGCTTGAACTGATTGTGAGAGAACCACACGTGGTGTTGCTTTTTCCCACAAAGAAGAGCAGTACTATAAAAATCTAAGCCATGGGTAATTGCAAACAGAGAGGTGTCTCTTACCATCCTGAAGAGGCCTGTAAGTTGATGGTTCTTCTCCCGTTTGAGCAAATGCTCTCTTGACATATAGTGAGAATAGATACTTGTACCTATAATGAGAAAAAAAATAGTATGTATTGCAAAGCTGATAAACGCTCACATCTCTCTGCTTCCTTGTATTATGAGAAAATCAAATATTCTGATGGAAAAGAAAAACAGCACATAGTTTAGTAACTTTAAAAAAAAAAAAAAAAAAAGTGTTTGAATAACCCATACTAGTCTGTGAGACCAGTATACCAAAAGGTAAAGTTTGAATCAGGGGTGTGTTAGCGAGAGGTACTCACACAGGTGCACACAGAAATAATGATTGTTCTCTACCAGCCTTTGGCATCCTTCCTTAGAAATGTCTTGCATTTGGCACCTTTACAGAGAAAACCATGGACAGTTTGGACTTGGAAGAAATTCCTATGTTAATACTGATAGCTGATCTCTTTTATTGGTTATTCTGCATAGCCACACAAATTAAACTATTGTTCTGGTCACCTATACGATTTCTGTGCCCTCTCAGTTGCCATCCAGCTGATAAATATAATAGATGTGAAACAGTAACTGTAACACCTATTTTCCTGTTGTTAGAAAAGCAGCATCCTTAAATTGAATTATTATATTCATGCTACTGTGTGCCAAATAAATACCCCAGTTCAACTTAGTAAGAAATGTTGGAGAGAGGGTAAAAAACATGATGTACTCTTTGTTTCATTACTATAATGGCGGCTGCATCTCAAGGTATCACTGTTCAACCAAATCTCCTCTCTAGTAGATGAGGAAAAATGTCCAACAATTCTCTCTGCTTCTGTTCTGATTTTTAAATCAAAGGGCCCTGTTGGTGCTGCAAATATAATTACGGTGTTGCTGATCTGCTATCTTTATACAAAACCGGCTATTGTGAGCGACCACTGAAAGTACTACTCAGAGGGTAGCACCTTGCAGTCGGAGGCCTGTAAACATGCCAGTTTTTGTAGTTTATGACACAAGCATGGGAACTTAATATATTTACAGGAAGGGGCCTTGAATTTCCTGGCTAAAATATACTAGCTTTGCATAGATTTGGAGGATAAATTTACCCTATTGTGTGGAGCTGAATATGCTTTCTGCATTCTTAATTTAAATCCTAGGGATTGTTTTCAGGAAAATGTCAGTGCAATTGTTCAAAGCACAGCTATGTGCCAGCACACAAGCAATAGCTGGAGAACAATTTTACACTGATATCCTATCAAAAGGAATTTGGAAAGCACCAGGGAGCAGTAAAGAGTTTGGAGGTGGGAGAAAGGAATTCTTGTGCTCCAGCCTGTCTCTGCCACCGACTCGTTAGAGCACTTTGGACGTGCCACATAAACCTCCTCCAGCAGCTCTGTTCTCCAGTGCATAGAGGCTGTCGGGCTGGCATGCCCATCTGAGGAGATGCAGCCCAGATGAGACCCTCAGCTTGAAGTACAGTAAAAGTACTACGTACTACTATTGTGCACGCAGATTAAGAGGCGTGTGGAAAGAAACTTTCAGAAGTACCTAAAAATGCATTCTCTAATTTGGCAGACCCCTCAACTACATTGTGTCCAAGTGTGTAAGATGCACTAATGAATTCAATACATCAAGAAGTGTTTGCTAGCACCGAGGCCAACTAGCAGAGATTAGTCTGTGTCCATGCTGCCAAACTCCCTTTACCTCCAAACGAGCAGGGGCTGGATGCTGACTGCCTACTGAAAATGCTTTGTGTATGTGCTAGCTCCCAAACTATGCCAGGGAATTAATTGTTTTGGAGAGCTGTTGTTGGCAAAGGCTAAAAAGAAGCCAAGGGCACGGCTTGAAATTCAGCAATATTGATTACCCAGTGGCAGTGCCTGGGATTGTTTCTTGGCACTGCCTCGTTGCTTGTGTAGATGTGACTTGCGGATTGAGAAGTGTGCTTCTGGTGTAGCAGCTCGCGTGATGGGAGCACTCCTGAGCATGTCCTCTGGTAACTCGCCTTTCAGCATGGGGTGTCCCCACAGCCCAGCACTGTGTCTTCTCTCCTCCTCGGGCACCACAGAGGCCACGGAGCGACCACCTGCACCTGCACGTGGGGTGACAGGGGAAGGGCAAGGGCTCTGTGCTACAGTGGTGGGAGAAACTGGTCTGAGTAATGGGGACATGAAACGGGATCCAGCTGGGAGGGTCTCCTGCTCAGTGCCTGAGAGGTGAAAGGTCTCTTGTAGGATGTGAATGCATAACTGGGTACAGAATTGTGCTTTACCTCCAGCTTGCATTTGTCTAACAGTTCTCTTAGTGCAGTCTCTCTGAAAACTTTCTACAAACACTGGACCTCTGAATTGCACAAATGTCTGCTCAGCCCAGTCCATTGCAGACGTCTTTGCTTATCTGCAGTTTAGGAAGAGGGCAGGAATGTGAATTGTCCTGTTTCTCTGAAGGGGAAGTGAACTCAGGCACCAGCCTAACAAAGACCCTTTAAATACCATATTTTAACGATTTGGCTACTTACTGTTTTAGGAGGTGTTTTGGTTGATGTTAGGACTCTGAAGCAATACTCAATGGGAGTTAATGATCTAAATAAATAGATGCAGATAACTACGTGCCATTGCCCAAACACACATCCACAGCCTATTTCCCAGTGTCTCTAGCACCTCTTGCAAATTGCTTCACATTAGCGTGGGCAGATGTTATGTTGCCTCTCCTGGCTCCATCTCCGTTTTGTCACATGTAAATTGTCCCACATCCTTTTTTTTTTTTTTTTTTTTCCTCTTGCAAAGAGCTAAAAGCTCTTTAAAGCACGTGACATTCATTTCTGGGAGTGGATAATTCAGGCAAATTAGCCCACCCTTGGTCAGAAAAAATCTGGTGCAGCTTCATGTCTCAGACGTAGGGAAGTGCTCAGTTTAGCATGCAGCCCCTGCCTACACTTGATTTTGCCTTTTCCATCCTGTGAGGTTTAGTCAGGAATTTTATAATAATTTTATTGTATTCCCAGGTCTCTTATCTTGCGTTTATTCTTGTTACTCTAGTTGCTACTGGTTTTAGCTTGTACACAGGAAACCGCAGTGCCAATCAGTGTTGTTCCCAAGGTGACAGGAAACCCTCTTTGATCGGATGTTGATTGTGCTTGTCTTTACTGCTCCACCCATCACATTTTCTTCCTTTTTGGCTTAAGTTAAGACAAATTAATCAGTGGCCACCATCTGGTAGACAGTTTTGGTGGCTTGCAGTGATTCGTCCAGCTGATCTTTTGAAAAGTAACACACGGCTCAAGAAACTGAGGGGAAATATCTATGTGAATATTTAAATGCTTCTGGAGGCCTGGGATCACACAGGCCATTGTTGCCCTGGGCTTATGACTAATTTGAGATGTGTGAGTAATCTTCTTGTCTTGTCCAGCAGCGGGTTTGGTGTTTTAAGCGCTGTTAAACCAAAGGCTGCAGCTTTCCAGTGACTGACTTCTTCAGTTCTTCTTGGGCTCTGCTTTTTTTCGTTATGAGGGTTGGGCTACCCCCTGGGGCAGGGTGAGCTCCATTACATCTCGTGAGCCCTTGACTAGAACCCACAGGTGCTGATTTCAGGAACAACCCATACAGAAGGGAGCATCCATACCAGATATATAGAATTTTGATATTTACAGGTAATGTTGATTGTTCAGTTTTGGGAGACTTATAGAAAAGTCTCCTTCAATGTCTGAAAAAAATGATCATGCTTCAAATTAAGACAGAATTATTCACCTTTCCTTTTATTTTGAACTGGACTTCTCATTGATCATGCCATTCCTTTTGCCCAGCTGTTCTGCAGGACTGCCTAAAGCTGACTTTAGTTTGATTTCCCTTAATTTAAAACGTTAGGAAGAGACACAGAACAGCAGTTAAAGAAAGAAAAGAAAAACATCAAAGTCCCTCCAAAACTGCAGTATAAAATGCCTAAGTATGTCTCTGAATTGCAGGAAGCCACACACTGGGCAATGCTTTCTGAGCATCCAGCTTGTATTGTAGCCATCAGTTAATATGCCAGGCCATGAATCTCTTCTTTGACTGCAATCATAATTCATTTTATTTCTGTGCCTAGTCAGAAGAATGCTTGCAAATGATGACTGTCGAATTACACAGCTTCTTTTTGGGAGAAAAAATAATAATAATAATTAAAAAAAGCAGTCCTGGAAATTCAGCAGAGGTCTTTTACACAGTCAGAGCCAATATGTACAGAAAGCTTAACATCACTTGCTAGCAGAAATGTCACTTGTTTGCAAACACACCTTTCCTCAAAGAACACTGCCTGTAAATCCGTGCGTCAGGCTATTTCTATTTCTCAGCTCTTGTGGGAAAATTTCTTTGGCATTTATATTAATATAGTACCTGAGTGCCTCAGTCACAGATTGGGATCTCTCTGTGCAAGGTTCTTTATACACACAAAGAAGAAAAGTTCCTCTATCCAAACAGCTTACAATCTAAACATAAGACAAGGTAGTAAATGTGTACAGACAACCAGGCAAGCCTCAGGAAGTGGAGAAGCAATATCACCACGGCAGGCATGAGGATGCCCAAAGTATGCTGTGCGAATGGCTCAGGCCAAGAAACATTGCCCGTAGGCAGTAAGCAGCTCACCCCATACGACACTGACATTTCAGCCCTGTACTTGCTAGAGCTGTTTGTCTCCTTTGGTACCATCACATCCAAGCTGACGCATCAGTATGGTTTGACTTTGAACCTTAGCTAAGTATGGCCATAAGTACGTTTCAGGAGCTCATTTTATTATTTTCATATTAAGGCAAGTGAGACATAATTGGTTAAGTAACCGAACCAAGGTGATATTGCAAATTAGTGCCCTGTCTTCATAAAATACCTGGACTCTTGAACTCTTCGCTCTGTCCTCTGGCCAGTGGAATCTGAAAGAAGCTCCAGCAGTGATATTTCTTTCTGGGGACAGGGACTTCCCTTTTGTGGCCTGTGAAAGAAATGCTTTTGATGCTTAACAAACAGCGCACATTGTTGTTATTAATTTATGGTAGCTATAATTATCCCTGTTATGTTAATACTGCTATTTGATAACAGGAGCAAAACAGAGCACAGCAACTTCAAATGACTGCTGAAATATGTGATAGGCATCAGAAGGGGAAGTACTGTATATAATTCCCACACAGAAAAATGTCGTTATGCACGATGTTTCTCTAGGGAACTCCGGCTCGATGCTTTGGGATGGCCAACAGCTGCTGCCGCTGAGAGATGGAGACAGAGCTGGGCAGGAGGTGGCAGAGCCTGCCCCTCCGTCAGGTCTGGTGCTTCCGCTTCCCGCTGTCCCCTGGAAGCTGCTTCTCCCTTCTCTGAGCTGTCTCAAATCCATCCTGAGTCGTAGTAAATTCCCCTGGGGGACGTTCACATAGTCCAGAGGCTTTCAGTTCCTTTCCCTGGATTTGATGGTGGACATAACAAAGTAGCCGTACAACAAATAAAGGAAAACAATCAGGGCTGCAGCAAAGTACACAATAGCTAATAAATCCAATTTGCATGGTCTTGTTTCACTTTAGACTCCATTTAACTTGTTTTGCCTCAGTGGATTTGTAGGGGTATCTGCAAAGAGAGTTCGGCCCTCAGAGTACCGTACTAAATAGGTTTGTAAAAGAAGAAGGCATTGTGGAAAGCAGAAAGCTGGTATTGTAATTAATCCCAAGGGTAATCCTCCAGCTACAGAGAATGCATTTGCGATTTGCTGATAACATTAGAATGAAATAAATGTTTTCTGCTTTATCACAAGGATTTTCCCTAATGTAGATGGTCTAAATTCTGCTCCAGTCCTTGCGTCCAGTGTTGGCTGTTGCCCAGCTCAAAGCCTCCAAGCTATGGAGCTCATTGTCCTGGGATGCTGCAGAGGTCATAAAGCAAAGAGAGCTGTCTGAAGGAAAAATCATGGAAAAGAAGCCACCAGACACAAAGATGTGCGATCTGTCTTTGATTCAGGATGTTTCAAAGCTACAGATTGCCAGAAGCTGGGGGGCATACCGACAAACAGCACCTCTGTTAATTAAGTAATTGGTAATTCCTGCTGACTTTGCTCTTGTGTTCTTTCCCCAAACTTCCTCTTGGTGGCCATAGTTGAAAACAGGATACCAATCAACCCGTGGTCTTACATAGCACACTGTATGGCTACGTCACTCCCGTCAGCGTATGTTAATGTGCCCCACGTTACATCGTTAGCTAGAGGGAGCCGTACATGTTGAGAGGGTTTGGGGCAAGATAAATGCAGGGCAGGCTGGGGCAAGGAGAGCAGTCTAGTCGTCTTTCAGATATGACTTCTCCTTTATCTTTATTTCATTATACAATGTGTATTTAGAATACCCCTGCTTTTATCAAACTCCTCACATTTCCCTTCTCTATTCAAATTCACAGAAGTGAATTTATATCAAATGATATGAGGTTTTTAAGGTCACAAATCCTTTGCTAACAAAGAACTATGAATCTGAAGCAGTTTTAATTATTTCACTGTGCAATTTCCAGTCTGTACTAGTATATTGACAGACCACATGTTGGAAGAGTAGATGCAAGAAACCTTTGCTCAGGCCCATGCCTTTATCTCTGGGTACAGGTTCAGATGCATTTCCCTTCTCTAGAGCCCAGTCTGTGCATTCCCTTATAGGAACATCTCTGATGAAGGAGAGCAGGGGGCACGGCCATGGCCTGCATACAGAAGCCATGGGACCTGCTGAGCTCTGTAGAAAGGAGCTCCAGACCACTTACCTGTCTGTTCCTCCTCAGCTGCTCAGCCCAAAATCGGACTGCACAGCTTGGCAGTTCCACTTCTGAAGACCTACCTAATCTCTGGGGTGCAAGGTAAAGTGAACTCTGGTATGTGGACACTTAGAACTGTCTTTTAAAAGCATTCAAGCATTGCTCCATTTAAAATTGCAAGCCCAAGTGGATATCCTAAACCTAGTTTTCAAAGGGAATCCAGGCATTTTGTACATTAATACACTTGTTTGAGCAAGCCTGCCCATAGAAAGCATGGCTGGAAACTGCTGAAGAAAATTGAACTGAATCAAGAAGAAAATGCTGGGAAGAGAGAAAGGCTTGCATACTTAGCTTAGGTGTCAGCTCTGCAAACTTCAGAAAACTTCTGCCAGCTCAGTGGCAGACCTCAGTATATATTCCTGGCTCCTGGCTCCAACAGCCTGAATCCCATCAGCTCACAGTATAACTTAAGCAAGTAAGTCACTCTGGAAATGGGATTGCGCCTTCCAAAGTGTCTGAGCTAGAAAGATTTTTGGTCCATACAGCCAGCCTTTGTCCACTGTGTCACTGAATGAAGCAATTTCATCAGCTACTACCTTTAGAAAGGAAGGGTGCTGCCCATAGAGGGCGCAGCTTTGTTGAACAATGGTGTGGGTCTGGAGGTTTTGCATGCTCCAGGAACTGCTGTTTTTCAGTAATTTCTTCAAAGTACACTAACAATTCATTTGTCTGCTTAGAAATCTTCTCTGTGACACTTGAAGTAGTTTAAAGATAATGAAGACCAAGTCAAATAAACAAGGAATGTGCTTTTATATTATCTTAAGGTTGACAGGGTGTAGTAAACGCCTCTTTTCCCAGATGTTCCTTCCTGTCTTTCCCAAATGGCAAATGCACCAGGAAAGAACTCATTGTACTGATTAGTCTTCAAGTAACAATAAAAAATATTTTTTTTCTTGCTGATACTGTAAGAACACTCTCTGCTCATTTACATGAAGAATATTTCTACCCATGCCTTTTTTTCCAGATTGACTGATTTTCTCAAAAAAGTACTGAAGTACATTAATATGTTAATGGATTATATACCTGCTTGTTCGGATTTAATGGCTGTATATTTGTTCTTTAAATGAGCAGCAGGTGCAGGCTGGAGGTAGAGATTGTGCTTAAGGGTTAATTAGTATGGAACGAGCACATTATGCTAAAGAGACTTATTCAGATTACTTCTGGTATGAAGAAAAAAGTTTTTTATCTAAAGTTGAAAAAACTTTTTTTTTTTTTTTTTTTTTTTTTTTACTATAGATCTGACCAAATAAATAGCAAAACATCTCAGTTAACCAGTCATTAAAGTATTTCCTAGAAGTTGCTTCTGTAGTGTTTCATCTCTCTGTTCCCATTTATTAGGTCACTTCTCTTAGATAGGCTAGAGTTCTCTAATACTGCAGGCAAGCACCCTCTGGGCATACTGTAGTGCTCAGCAAAGAAGTGAGCTGGGCATGTGCTGAGAAATGTAATCAGACTTTGCACCTAGCCAAGATATCTACATGGGAAATTATAGTGCCTGGCTACCGCTCCTCTAAGGCATTGCAGAGGCACTCATGAACTGAAATAGTAGAGGGGCAACTCATACAACTCATACAAGGAGGACAGAAAATATTTTGAAATTTTTTTTTCAATTTTCAAACAAGATGCAGCAGACAGAATAGTTGTGTTATTTTTTTAACAGTTCTTTCTTGTTGGTTTACCTTAAATAAATGCATTATGTGAACTCAATAACCTGTGCCTTTGTTTAATCTGTGCAGCCTTAACAGCTAATTGTTATTCCTCCCCATCCTCTTTTTCCTTTCCCTATTCTTTTAATCCCTTTTTTTTATATTCATTATAGCTTGGTTTAAATTAGCGTGTGCATTAATTGGGGAGAGAACAGGTCATCCTGTATGCTTGTGCAGTGAGGCCTCCAGTATGAAATAGAGCAATGCTGCAATGCGAGCAAATAATAGTAGCAATAAACATGACTGCATTCAATTAAAGCTCTACCATCTAAAGCAAATTAACCATAAATTAGTAAACATTTATTCAGCACTTGGAAAAAAACAGCTCAAATGAGCACAACAAATTAGCATCTTCATTTATTTTTATTTCTGAACATTTAACTCAGTTTTTATCTGTGCTAAAAACACATATATGTGAGAATGAGTCAGAAACAGAGTTTTATGTTACCCTTCAAATTTTATTGGAGAGAGGAGCTTGCGTGACAAAATGCAATTTTAATGTAGAAATAATCTACAGGAAAAGATGGGAGGTTGTATAAGCTTTGCATTTTTGAACAGTCAGTTCCCGTAGCAGAGCAGCATAGCCTTATCGAGGGCAGAACAGGAGTGAATTGGCAGTACATTAGAAAGCATGATTAAAAGAGGGAAAGTTGAAACTACTCTCATGTCAGCTGTTTTCCTCTACAGGATATTGAGCCATTCCTGTCCTAACCAGATACTGATTGCTTAAAACTTAGTCCAGAAGTACTTGTCAAAACCGTTTCCTTAGTTCATTTTGACATGCTGAGCTTTGAGTAGATCCTGAGAATTGTTTGCAATTTAGTGCTAGAAGTATTGGCCTGCTCATGGCAGTGGGAACAAGATCAGACCCTCTAGAGAGAACATCAAGTGCCTTCGCTTTCTAGAAGAACTACTTAAACATTATAGCTGAGGCTCCTGATTGGTGTCTGTGGACTCAGAGAGAGCAAGAGGATGCTGACAGAAGGTTTCTTGTGGCTGCAGGGGGGTGGAAGTCTTGTCTCCCAGTAGCTGTATATCCCCTCTTCTCCTTTTCAGTAGGCACACAGCCTGCTCTAGTTACCTCTGGACCTCTTCCTCAGAGTGAGAGGTAGAAACCATCAGTTGTTCAAGTGTCAAATAAATGGAAAAAAAATAATATAACACTAGAATACTATGACAAGAACTGTGTGATAGAGCAAACATGAGCAGAGGTAACACATCTTTCTGGAAGATACCTAGGGTCAGTGTACCACAATCAATTGCCTCTGTTATAGTTCTGAGCTTAAATGTCCAGGCTGTCCTGAGCATAAATGTCCAGGTATCAGGCTGTATCAATTGGTCATGATGCATGTTATCCTTTAATGCAACATAATTATGTCATTTTATATTCATAGTTTTAGATTTTCTATCAAAATCAGTTTGTATTCCTGTGCTGTTGTTGGCTTTTAAGTAAATGATTGATGTAAACAATACTGAATCTTAAAATCAGTTGAAGAGCAATTTCCTTTAGGTAAGAATGTTTGTGACAAATGACTTCAAAATGATTTAAAGTAGCTTGAGAAATTTAGGGAACCTTGGGTTTTAGTTTTTCTTCTAATGCTAATTCTTCATCCATCTTGTTAGTTCATTGATTGCAGCTTCTGATTGTTGAACACTTCCGTTTTTTTGTTACATGAGCTTGAATTGTTTAAAAGTGTTGAGAACCTCAGGTCTGAGTTTGTTCTCAAAAGCTGAAATGCTTGTTCAAGCAAAAAACAAATGGAACCCAAAAATGTCAGCAGGCAAATCACTGGCGAAATTGAGTTCTCATCATAGACTTGCCAATCGTAGAATCTGTGTAGCAATGCCTCATAAAGCACCTAGGAGTTTAAAACTAAAAAGTGCATTATATGCACTAAATACTTTGTGCAGTATTTATTTATTGGAATGACATTCACGTAGTTGTATCTTTTATTCACTATTTTCTCAAACTTATGCTGATGTTATTGATTGACCTTTGGTGAAAGTTTAAGTAAATAAGATGATAGTACATTTAGTGCTTTGTATATTATCATAATTTTTAGTACATATAGTGCTTTGTATATTATCATAACTTGTGGGTTTCTTTTTTTTTTTTTTTCTGTCAGAATATTCTTTAATGTGTATTGCAGCATAACAGAAAACTGAAACCCATGAGCTCTGCACTTCCAAGAAAAAAATAGAGACCTAGGAAAATATATTCTCTTTTCCACTTTGGGTTGTTAATAATGGAGTTTTACCACATGCTTAGAAGCCTTGCTTGAAATAATATGCTGATGGGCAAGAAAAAAATAGAGATTACCACACCCATTAATGTAACCATAGACTCCTTCACCCTACTTTTCCTAGGCATCCAGTAATATTACCAGTACAATGTGATGTATATTTCAGGCTGTTGTATACAGAGCAAGTGTCATATATAAGCATTTGTGGAAAATGCATGAACTATTCTTATGCTTATTAAAAGTAATTATTTAACAACACTGTGAATGTTACTTTAAAATTCTCAAATTATATTTCACCTCAGATGAGAGTCATCTCTTGGTGTTCTGAGGACTGACTGTAATGAGTATTATAAATCTGGATTTGTAAGGAAATGTCTCATTCGTACATTAGAAGATCTGTGTTACTCTTTGCCCAAAGCTAATAGAAAATGGCAGTATGTTCAGTCCTTTCCAAGGTTTTTTTGTTTGTTTGTTTGTTTGTTTTTTGTTGTTTTTTTTTGTTTGTTTGTTTTTTTAACCCTTGTGTATTTTCTCTCTTTTGCTTTCTTTTTAACACAGAACCTGATTTTTCTTCATGAAGTCAATGGGAGCTATGCAGTACCCTGTTTTTATTTATTTTATCTCACAATACAGCATTAATAACAAGAACAGCATTATGTCCTTGTCTGATTTGCTGTGCTTTTCACATCCCCACCCCACACCAGTTTTATCTACCACATTTGTTCATCCTCATGAACGTGTTTTCTCTTAGCTATTTTAAAAACCAGCAGGAAAGCTGGGTCCTATATTTTTTCCACTGCCTTTTTTTTTGTGTGTGTGTGAATTTAATTTTGTTTTTCTTTGAATTATTCTACTGAAACATGAAACTAGATAAGCACAAGAGTTCTAGCACTGGAAAAGACATCAGTAAGGCAGTAAGTGGTGGAAATTTTGTGCTTAATTGTGCTCCTTCAGTGCAGTTACAGCAGCGCAAAGCCCACCTGAATGCTCATGGGACAGCCCATCAAGAGCAGAGCATCAGGACCCACATCTAGACCAGAGGAATACTAGAGCAATTAAACCCACAGGGAAATGGCAGTGGTTTTCCATTGTCCCTGCAATAAACCCATGGAGAGAAGCCCTGCCGAGCATCCCAGCCTACAGGCAGGATCTCGGGAGGCAAAGCAGCTCCCTCCCCAGCAGCCGCAGCCAGCGCTTCTCTTCCCACTAATTAATGGCTTCCTTCCACCTGCAGAGCTGACACAGGCCTGCCTTCGGCCCTCAGAGGCGCAGCAGCGGGGCGAGGAGCATGAGTGCGAGAGGAAGCACCGCCCGGGCCTGCAATGGCAGGGTCGAAGGGCAGTGGCTGCCAGTGGGCCCCAGGCCCCAGGCGAAGCCCGGGACGGGGAATCTGGGAGTCACGTTTTTGAAGAGTGCTGAATAAACATGGGAAGGTGTATTTAAAGAAATTGCCCAGCTTAAATAAACAACTGGGAAAAACATGTCGGGTAGTTGGATTTTCATAATCACCAACTGTGGCTTAATTTTAGGGTCAGGGAAGACCTGGAAATGACCTTGCTAATGATTAATAGGCTTTGGTAACCTGTTGGTCCTCTGAGGTGGACAGGTGGAGCTTCCTTTTGAGAATTTTCAAACAAACACTGCATTTTTTCATCATGTCTCCAATAAAATCTGCTTCTATAAATGCACAATTAAAAATCCTCCAGTGGATTCTCATTAGTGGGCTTGTTCTTATTGCCTTATTGAAAATAGGGCCATGAGTATGTAGTAGGCCCCCCTCTGAGGTACTAGACAATACACAGACACAAGTGGTTTCCTGATTGCACTTATTCGCATACCCAGTAATGAGGTGGATGTCCCAGCTGGTGAAAAGTCGGAAGAGTTAGTCTCTTGCTGACTTTAATGTAATGTTGTCATGAATGTTTACAATTCCTCAGATTCCTCACACAATGCTCATCCCCGCCAAGACAGAACCTCGAGCGGATTCCAGGACAGGGGACTCTACTTACAAAGGAGCAAATCAATCTTCTCTACTTTAGCTATTAATATGGGGAACAGAAGATAAAGTTATTTAGAGGATTGTAGCATGGAATTGTAAATATTCAGAAATAAGGGGAAAAAAAAAGTGTATGACTTCTTCTCTGTAATTGAAATGGAAGGATACCTGTGTGTAGTCAGGATGTGCATGTATATATATAGTGTGTGTATATATATGTATGCATATGTATGTTTAGAGGTATCCAAGAAAAATTGGTTGTCTGAGTAGCAGTTCCATTGGTCCCACTGATGTACTGTGCATTCTTTCCAATAAGGTGAGTAAAGGATTGCTCACTACTTCACCTCTTTCTCAGGTGGTAAAAACAGAAGGGAATTCCTGCTTTCTTTTTTTCTACAGAAAATGAAGAATTTAACTCTGAAAAATATTTAAATCCAAGAGTCCAGAGCAGGATCTGAGACTATAAGCATCTTATATTAGAGTGTACAAGAACATGTCCTCCCTGATCTTTCAACACCAGACAAAATGCTCTGTTTTCAGCCCTGTCTCTCAGTATAGTCCCAAACAGAGTAAAGAGGTCTATATAATTAATGTTAATCTTGGCAATCGTTAACTAATGTAAACATTATTAAAATCTTTTTATTAGCTTAAGCAGTCTTCTTAAAAGTGTTTAGGTGTCCATTTTTATGGAGGAATTTTCTTTAGAGCTATTATTTATTGTATGTCTTTATAAAAAGACTGCTATCCTTTAGTAATTATTTTCTGTCTTATGTTCAATTTTTATTCATTGTGTAGCTTTGAATGTGTTAAATATATAGTGAAAACTATTTTTTCTTTCCAGAGTAAGCTATTTGATTCTCAACACTGGTATTCCTCAATAATCCCCATAAATGGTAAAAGCTGTAAACTCAAAGTTATAATTAGATCAGGTATATTTTCTGGTGTTGTTAAAAAGGAAATAGCCTTTTTGCCAAGACTGTCAGTTATAACACTGTAAAAGCCAAAGAAAATATTAACATTTTCACTGTACTTTGTTACTAAACAATGAGAATACCTTTCCTCTATATTAGGAAATCTCAGTAGGCTCTTCCAGAAGTATGGCTGGGTCTCAGTTGCTACCCTTTTCTCAGCCAAAGGTAGTCAAAACAGTTCTGGAGATGTTCATTGCATACCTTTTCTGTGAATTTCTGGCTGTTTTTCAAAAGATTTGTTTTGTGATATAAGCCCTCAGAGTCACCTGTTTGAGGGACTGCCTTTTTCCGCGGAATAAATTGCTACTCATGGTCAGAAGAGGTGCTTAAGTGAGAGGGTTTTTATGAGAAAGCAGTCTAACAGGATGTTTTCCTCATGGAGAGGTGTGGAGCTCAGGGACTGACTTCCCTGCAGACAGGAATGGTCCCTGGGGAGGTGGCTCGGGTACATGAGCCAGAGCCCTCCATCAGAGGGCAGCCACCAGGCGGGACCTCTGTATGATGATGGAGTGTGCACAGCAAGCCCCAGGGAAGTACTGGTAGCCAATGCATGCAACATGCATGTAACAGCTGCTCGTCACTTCTGCTCAAGATGCTACTTCAGTTCTGCCTTCCTCCTAGCTAAATTATCAGAGCCATACCCCTCTGTCTTTCCTCTGCCAGCAGAAATTGTCCCCATCTACCCCAGGAGGCAGCCAGCTGCCTGCAGCCGCCTCGGCTCCATCTTGCCTCTCCCACCTCAGCTTCTGCCACTGACTCATTGTTACCATCTGTGTGCCTGGACAGCAAATCTCTCACTGTCACCCACCCATCATTTAAGCTGAAATAGGCTCATGGACAGTATGGCACAATCTGAGATTCACAGATTCCATCAGGTGGTCTCTTTTCTTAGTGGTTGTTGTTTTGTGTTTTGCTAAGTGGCAGGTGGGTGGCTGAAATCATCTCTATTCATGCGAAATGACATGACAGAAATGGTTTATTTTAAAATAAAGTTAGTGAAGGATCTGCTGACATGTATGAGAGGGAGGGAAGTGCACTAAAGCTATGTCAAAAACAACCAGAGAAGAAAGCCATAAACCCTAAGAGTACTCATTCTGGAGGCAAGGAAAAAAAAAAAAAAAAAAAAAGTTTTTTTTTTCACACCAGCATGAAGAGTCACAATATCAGAAAAGACAAACAATTTACTCCAATATGTGTGCATTCAAATATCTGTGGGCCACCCATTGATAATGAGAGAAGAGTAAAAGGCAAGTATTAACACAACTTTTGGTGCAGACTGGAGGAAAGCATTCCCCCAGTATTGATAGGAGATGCCTCAGAGATACTGTCTGGTAATGTTTGTGTGATATTTATAGTAATATGTGGTAATATGTATTACTCTTAAGGGGATGAAACTAGTGTTGTCACATTTGTATATGCACAGTGCTGCTTGGTAAATGTTAGAGATGTGTTTACACTGACAGGGCATCTGTAGCCCAATTCAGAGATAGCTGGCTAACTCACAGTCTTCACAGTATCAAATTCAGATTAATAAATACAAAAGCTTTGATTAAGGCCTACAGATGTGTGTTTAGTCATCACAATTCACATAGTATGGATTCAGTGCCATTGACAAACCTCAAGTTAAGGGCTGGGTAGGTAACATTTGATCAATGGGTTGAAACTATGAAAAAGGTTTCCTAAAGTGTTGTTTGGAGAAAGCAACAAAAAGGTTAGCGCTCATACCAAACACGCAGAAATGTGCTTTCTTGGTATTTTCACAGCTCAAAGGTGTGATTGAATCAAACTTTATTTTCTTGTGGAAATGTGGAAACATTGGTGATGAATTTTATTGTCCTGTGTGAGCTGTTTGGTACTTCTGAATAACTGCTCTAAGTTCGTGACCGTCCCTTCTCCTGGGATTTATCGTTGTATTTATATTTCTCTCTTCTCACTTACCTCACCCAAAATGCTGTCCACTGACTTGGTATCCACAATGTTAACACTCCCTTTCCACTAATTTCTATTGATTTCATCAATTTTTCCCCTTCTATGTTTTATATTTGAGTAGATTCTTAAAAAATTAGCCAATATGCTGTGATTTCCAGCTTTTTATATATATGTTAGAAATAAACTCCCTTTTCTTTCTGCAAAGCATTTCTTCCTTACCAACATACCACCTGCATATTTAACATCCATAAAGATTAAGTAGCATACAGGGAGCTGTTTCTACTTTTAAGAATAATCCAAATAATACCTCCCTAGAAGAGTGTTCTTTCAAAACTAGTTGTTAGATTCAAGAGGTGGTGTGATCTGTAAAATCTTTGTTTTGTGGCCACCCAGTGCTTCCAATGAAACCAATCTTTGCATATTCAAATATACCAGTGACTACACAGAAAGTCAGGGTGCATTACTAACTCAGGATCAGCTGCATGAGTATGGGACTTACAATGAGCACAGATCTGATATAACTTTTAATTATTTTCTAATGCAGACGAGGATCCAATGTCTCTCTGACTTTGGATATGAGTAGTTTGGGAAGTGTTGAACCTTTCGTCTCTGTGCCGACTCCACGAGAAAAAGTGGCAATGGAATACCTACAGTCAGCTGGCCGCGTCCTGACACGGCAGCAGCTCCGAGATGCAGTTGCATGTTCTCATTTACTTCAAACAGAATTCATGGTGAGTTTAACAGCAAGTTTTAAATGAGGGTTTTTACATAATTGGCGCAACAGAAACTGTGGAAAAAAATAATAATAATCGGGCAGCATTTTAATATCAAGGTGCAAATAATTTCTAAATGACTGACGAGATTGTTCCAAGGTGCTATTTTATGTTTAGAAATCTGAACTCAATGAGATAAATAGTTCATAGATAGCTGTTACCTATAGCCATAGATAACACAGATTCCTCCCAGTTTGAAGTTACGTTCCTAGATGGGATAAATGTTGCATTAGAGGTGCAGTACAAACAGCCAGGACTGTAATGCTGTGACAGTTTCAGAGAGATCATAAAGGACGTGATGACAGAAAACACAGTAATAATTGGAGGTTTTGTTTATCCCCATGTAAACATCATCTAGTAATGTTTGTAATTTGAAGTCTAAAATTTTAGGCAGTATAAATGACATTTCTGGAGCAGAAAGGGACACCAAAAAAGAGAAGCAGCTCCTGAGTCAGTTGAACATACCTTTAACAAACACTCCATATTGTGAGCCTAGTATACTCAAGACCAAAAAACAGGAAAGTCTCCTACAACTCTATTTAATATTAAAAAGGGTAAGAATGTAAAACCAAGACAGTGGCCAGGAAGAAACAAGTCACAGCAGGAAAACTAACTCAGGGAAAACACATCATTAAATATTACTTCAGGAAGACCTGAAAGAGACTGGTATTGCAAAACAGACAGATAAAAATGTCTATCAGAAATAAGGAGACAGTCTTTACAAGGGAAACGGAATAGAGCGCAAACAGAAGCCAGCTGAATGTGAAAGCTGAATAAGGCAGGCCAAGAAAAGTTTTGAACTTACAAAAAAAAACCTATAACTTTATTTTTAAATAGATCAAAAGCACAGAACTTAACAAAGAGTATGAGGATCAGTAGAAGATCAAAGGGTAGAAAAGGTGAGGTGACAGGAGAAGAGTGTTTGTGTTATTTATATCTGTGGTCACCACAGATGAACGTATGGAATTTCCTACCTGAGTGGCAGAAGCAGATTAAAACAGATTGCTGTCTGATATTGAAGTGTTAATGGAACAGAACAGATCAATAAACTGTATAAAAGGTAATCACTGAAATAAGCTGGTATTCACCCAGGAGTCCTAAAGGACTTCATATTTGTAATTACTGATGTGTTAACAGGGCAGGTGTACACTAGCACTTGGGTGCCAGTATTTGAGGAATCAGAGGGCCAGAGTTTTCCAGAAGGGCTCCAGAAGAGATTCGGAGAACTACAGACCTATAAGTCTGATGTATGTATCAGAGAAATTGCAAAGAATTATAATAAAGAAAGAAACTAATAGTTATATGAGCAAATGCAGTACATCAGGGAAGAAGCAACACAGTGTTTGTAGCATAGGAGGGATTTGTAACCTATATGGTTGCTTCTCAGACTGAAAGGAGGCTGTCCAGGGGAGTATCAGAGGCATCTATTTCAGATCTGATACTGACCATAATGCTCAAAAGCCATCCAGAAAAGGGAATAAACAGTAAGCTGGCAAAGTATGGTGATGACACTGAATTATGAAGAGTAGTAAAATTAGAAATGGACTTCAAAGAAGTTTCAGATGGATTATATGAACATAACAAGGTAGGTGAAATTCAGGATTGAAAAATAAAATGTTATGTGTCTGGGGGAAATAGTTTTCTATACTTCAGTCAGTTCTGAAATGGAAGGCTAAGAGTCATGGGAAAAGGAATAGAGAATAAAATAGAAAACATCTTTATGATAGTGGAAAAACCTATATGACAGTCAGAAATGCAAGCTGCTTTGATCGCTCCATTTCAAAGCATGTATGGAAGTATGGTGACAGGCTAGAGCAGCTTCTGTATGCAATGATGCTAGATAGACTCAAGCAAGGACTCCTCTGACTAGAAAAGTCCTTTATGGGCTCTAACAGAAGCTTATAAAATCATGAGTAGCAAGAATGGGAACGTGAGTGAATATTCATTATTTTTATTGCTAAAAGAATGCAATCAGGTGGCCAGATTAAAATCAATTAAATAAATAAATAAAATGAAAAGCTCATCCTGTTCCTATAGTTCCTTCAGGTGCCTTGCTACTTACTGCTGTCAGAGGGTACCAGATCAGACAAACCTAACACACCCAGCTACCCAACCCAATGTTAGCATAATGTTTTTAGCTTTTACAACGCATTAGCAAACCAAACTAAAAAAGCAAAACTTGTTTTGTTTTACAAAAAAATTTTTTGTTTTTACAAAAAAAATCTGGTTAATAGCTCAGATTTAATAAATAGAGACTCACAGAAATGTGTATCCCAATGGGCATATAATAGCAGGAAGACCCATACAACCACCTGAGCACACCACTCGTCTTAACAAAAACATACAGACAATTCAATTCTTACTAAACATGCCTGAGCATGTGATTCCTTGGAGTTTTACTTCCTTTACAGTTTGTGCATGTAAGTCAGTAAAACAGACGAGTGCCATCTTTGTCTAAGAGTAGTTTTTCATTATGAATAATTGCATTCCTATAAAACAGTCCTGTCTTTTTTTCACCTTTACAGAGACAGGGTTTAGAGTGAAAGTCGTTTGCTCCGGAAAAATAAATCACTAGGTTGTTTTACCAACAAATGGTCAGACAGCATACATGGAAAGAATTTTAAGCATCCAACATTCTTTTATCACCATTTGTGCCATCCATTTTCTGTTATTCTGCAGCTCAGACAGGAAAGTTGGAAGAAATAGCATTTTCAAGTTTAAAGCCCCCATGTTAGAACTCAGTTTGTACAAACAACTTGGCATGTCCACAGAATCTCATTTACACAAATCTTCTCACACAGCATCCATTCATGGCTTTGGGTCAATGGATACTCACATTTTATTCTTCCTTCAGTGGGGCACAACATAACTTTGGTCATTCATTTTTTTTCAAGGAATTCTATTGAAAAGATCATGACTTTTCTGTTCCAGTTTAAATCTTTCTTTTAAATATGTTTTAAGATGAAGCTGTTGAACAGTTTCTGTTTAATGTTTTCCTTGCTACAGATAATAGTTTTATTAGGAACTTTAAGCATGCAAAGAACACAATATATAACCATCACTTGCTCCATTCACTCAGCTTGTTTTAACTAAGAAAACGTAGTAAAGCAGTCTTTTTGAGACTAAAATTAAGATTTCCCATGGAAACCTTCCAAGTGTGCTAAAAAATGAGAAATGTTCAAAGTTTTCAATGGAAAACTAAAGCATGATCAGTTTCACGTTATCTTTGTTTTAAAGAATTATTATTATTTTTAATTAACAGTTTAGAGGACTAATAATTATACTGTTTATTTGTGAAAACTAGTCAGTATCAAAATATTTTTCCACAATATTTATTAAGAAAAAAAATATATTCTTTTTTTTTTCTTGGCTGACAGAAAGTTTGAATAGTTTTACTTGGGGGAAGGCACCTGATTTGGCAATGAGGAAGATATAAAGATACATATAATTTCCCAGCATATATTTCTTCAGTAGACTGAGCTACTGCTATTCAAAAAATACTTGGGAATTTGGTGACAGAACAGAAAAATTCATATTCCTGAAACACTGGAATGTCAGAAAATGCAATCGTGCATGGGAAATGCCAGCTAGCTAAATCTATAAATTTTTTGTGTCATTAAAATGGAGGGATGAGTATAAAAAACATTTGCCAGAATTTTCATAGATGTTGCCACATTATCTCTTCTCTCAGAGACCCAAATCATATTTCTTTAAGTTTATGAACAGCTGTTGCATTTGAAAGTCTAGAGTGAGCCAGAATACCTGTTACTAGAAGAGTACCCCCCAGACAGGTGAAGTAGCCCATGAACAAAGGCATATATGCAGGACATGTGTAGTTACACACATGCAACTGTGTGCACCTTATAAATTATTTATAATTATTTAAACATATATATATTATATATGTTTAGTAAAACAATTCGGTTTACTAAAACAATTTGATATATATCGTATAGACATCTACAGATTTTGTGTGCTAATTTGCACGTGTTCATGCTGGGTTTATTTTCCCCTTCTAGCAGGGATGTTTTCCCCAAGCTATCCTGAATTTTATTCTGGAATCATCTCTTGCATTTCATATCCATCCTCACAATAAGAGGCCCGTCTACAGCTGTGATCCACAGCGTATTGGCAGATTTCTGTCTGTGCCCTTGGCCCCACAAGTACTTGGGTCTGAAGCACGACAGCCATGCTTCTGATTTTTGCCAAAGTCCAGGACAGGCTGTAGAGTTAGAAACCAGCAGATTATGGAGGGAAATGCTTCAGTAAATTTTCCAGAGGCTCAGCTCAAAGGAGGCTTGCATTGAAAAGGGGAAGAGCAAATACTTTTTGTGCCTCCTCATGTGTCTGCAAGAGGCATTAATATAATATGCCACTGTCTCTTTGGATAAATGTCCCAGGCTAGTAATGGAGTTCTGAAGTCTCTAGAAATGACTTTGCTCTTAAGTATTAATTTACCAAAGATCAAATTCCAGCTTACAAGAAGATAATTTAAACAGCGGTGGCCAAAAAAAATCAGTGAAAAATGAAGATTTGAGTCAACTGAAGCATCTTGCATATCCTGTCTGGTAAAATGTCCCCCCAAATCATGGAATAAATAAATAAAAATAAAAATAAAAATAAAAATAAAAATAAAAGTATGTCTCATTTTACCATTTACAGAAGGTTGGTTTTTTTATTCAACTAAAAGAACAGTAGCAATGTTTCAGGACCTCACAATCAGTGTTATTCTTCCCTCCTTAGACCAAATGAAGCATTTTGTTCAATGAAAAATAGGAGGAATTTTATTTTTAATTCTGACAAACAACTTCAAAAACAGTAATTTTAAACTGATCAGGAGCAGATTGTCACATTGGGTATTTGCACAACTGCAGATATAAAGGTGACAATGTCACTCAGAGGCTAAAAAGTCAAAAGGAGAATCAAGAGAGATAGATTCTTTTTTAAATTATACTTTAGAGTTACTGTATTAAAAGGATTAATAGTTTCCTTAAAAAGCAAATACGATCTTTAACTGACATTGTCAAGGGCTTTGCACAAAATTAAAAAAACAAACAAACAAAAAAAAACATAAACTTTGACATATATTAATATTCAATTATTTTGATAGTTCCTGGTCCATTTATGTAAAACTTTGCTCTGTTCTGCATGATACTGCACTTTTCAACTCCATTTTTCTAGTACTATTGTGTTTTCTAACCTATCTCCTAATCCTATAAAAACCTTGCTTTTAATAATTCATCAGAAGTGTTCCTTGGAAGTCACCCCTCCAATATGCAACTCCTGTGTTTATTAAAGGAAGGGTGTTGACAGGCTTGAGGTGGGAACCACTTTTTTTCTTAATAACTTTGATGTCAAAAGACAGTTGTGTAACAGCAGATGGCCTTCTGGTGATAATTTCCTGCATGGCTCCTTCGGAAACACCAATCTTATTTAATTTATTTTTTATAGGAAATACCAATGAATTTTGTGGATCCCAAAGAAATTGACATCCCAAGTCATGGAACTAAAAACCGCTATAAAACAATTTTGCCAAGTAAGTGAGTTATTCCATGGTTTCCTAGTATGGAATTTAGTCCTTCTTTTAAAATATATTGCTCTGAAAATCTGTCTTTATCTTTGATCATTGTCTACCTACTCATAAGTGTATTTGTAGTCTATGTAGAAAGAAAAGCCCAGTGTTGGAGGACTGGCCAATGCAGGACTCTACATGGATGCCTTAGTCAGTAGGTACACTTTGGCTGCATCCCAACCACTTGCTGAAATGCAGCCGGGGTGCATGCTGGTTTCCCCGGACATCAGCTCAAGCAAAGGGGTAGAGAGAGTGCTGTGCCTTGCAATATCTTCCCCAGTCTGGGGAATGTGAGGACCAAGGCTGTTGCCTGCATCACAGCCCACACCATCTTGCAAAGTGCACCCCATTACTGAATTCCCTCTGGTTGGGTCAAGCTACTCGGGATCCTGTCTAACTTTAAGTTGCCCAGACTAAAAGAGCAGTTGCATCCTATACTTTCTCATAGTGGACTTCCTACTTCATAAGTCCTCTGTTTTTTTTTGTTTGGTTGGTTTTTGGTTTTTGTTTTTTTTTTTCCTTCTTCTCCATGCACTGCATGGCTTTGTGGGAATCTGTTTATACTAGTAAGAAAACCACTCTCACACAGTGCTGCCTCATCATTGCTGTGGAGTTATTACTGCTTTGCTATACTGCTTCTGTATTTTCATTGGCCCAAATTATTTATTTCTGACATAATAACAATTGCTTTGTTATAATTAGAGGTGATTGAAAACTTTTCAGTGGAATAGTTTTCCTTCAAAATGCACATTTCTCTGAAATTGAACTATTTTTATAACATTTCTTGGGGGATACTGAGACATTCCATTTCTGTTTCATTAATCATTTTGTTTTGTGGTCAGTTTCAAAATAGGTTGCAGAAGTTTAAATATTGCACTAAGTATAGATATGAACAGTTATGCTTTTATAATATTTTGACAGTATCAAAGTGGAAAACTCCAGTGACTCTAAATGTTGGGGGACATTCCCACAGAAAAATGTAAACACAACTTTTTGCTTGGGTTTGGAATGAAGAAAACTTTTTAAATTATAGCTTGTCCTATCAACTAGGAAGCTGTTTTCTAATTATCTCTGTAATGTCCTTGTAGAACTATGTTATACACTAATACAAGTGAGTATACAAACTTGCACACTTTAAATTACAGGATTTTTCTCAGTGAGCCTGGATGCTCTGTAATTTGATTGCACCATCCGAAGACCTTGCAGTCAGATTAATGAAAAAGATGGCCTTCAGCCACCAGATTAGTCTCAGAAACACGATACGTGGCTGGGAAAGAAACCCATTGTGTTGAGCCCTTGCTTCCCTTCAGCCACCAGCAGAATTCCCCTTGCCTCCAGGGCTGGTTCATCTGTTGCAGCAAATAGTTATGTGCGGCTGAGTGCAGTGATGGAATGTTGAAGGGAATTAAATAAATGAAAGCAATTGAATACAAGTTATCAGTTACCAAGTAATCAGAAAATTAAGCGGCCCCGACAGTTTGGCCTGGTGTCAACAGGATGTGCACAGAGGGCGAAATCCTGACCCCTTTGACGAAAGCAGGAGTTTGCCATCGGCTGTGGCGGAGCCAGGATATCACCCAAGCCTCCCTTTGCCTGACAAGCAGCATTTTTGGAAGGAGATCCCCCTTCCTACAGCACCTAGCATCAGGTTTGCCTTCAGGAACACCTTGTGAGTGCAAAGAGCCCTGCTTCAGTGCTGCATGTGTTTTGAATTGGGTCGCGGCAGCTGGGCTGTGGTTGATGCTGATGAGTTTTGAGAATCAGAATGCCTTTGTGTTTTCACTTCCAGCTAGCTGGGGTGTGCAGCTGACTTCAAGGCACATTTTCAGTCAAAACTTACTGCCGGTGTGCACCACAGCTACTCTTTGAGAGGCGCTTTCTAACCCTCCTTGACAGAAATCAAAAGGTCTGTTGTGTATTAGCACCAAGCTTTTTCAAAGGAGATATTTTGAGGATCGAGGCACACACTCATAATAAATACTTGCACACCCACGCCCAGTCCAAAAGGGTTTGGAAACGATTTGCATGATTAAATAGAGCAGCCTTCCTGGTTTCCTGCTCAGATGATATCAACCTACTGCTTAGCGCACCCGTGTCAACTTTTCCATTCCCAGCACTGGGCGCGTCTCTTGAATCGGGGCACCTGTGGTGACAAGTGACATTGAGATTGATGGATTATCTCTAAAAATGCCCCCATCTACCCACTCCACCCTCTGCGCTAGGGAGGATGTTCTCATTTTCTAAGAGATAACTCGAACACAGATAATTCTGTCACAGGGTGCATAGGGGCAGGTTAATGTTAGTAGATACTACCCAGACAGACACAGGCTTGTGGAATGAGATGACTGCCTAGTGAAAATCAGTTCTATATGGAAAACTGTGATGTTCAGGAAATGTTACATTTCTATGGAAGGTGTTTCAGTTGTGGTATAGTATAGCCAATGCTCATATACAAATGCGAGGATGCCTCTGTAAGTTTTCTAAGTGTTATTTGTTTCACAGTAATATGCTAATACTCCTAACGAAGGGACAAGGCAATAGGTTAGACTGATCCGTGAGATCACCGTTTCTCCATCCCTCCTCCTGACCAAGATGCCACCTACCAGTCCTCTTAAACCCCTCTCTATATCTTCACTCAGCTGCATTCCCCCACCATCTGCTTATAGCATTTGTGGCTCCCTCTGAACGTGTTCCCAGTCCTACAGACAGACTTCAACAGTCTCACCACAGTTACATCCCTGGGGCAGGACACCAGCCCTGGTACCCGCTCTTCATCCTCTTATTTCACACCTTCGCCTGCTGCCTCCTGCAGCCCCTACCACAGCAGGACCTCAGCTTCAAAGACCTGCATCTTTCCCCCTTCCTATTTCACTTCTCCACCTCAAACCAGGTAAAATTGCTGTAGTGCTTCAGAGCGTGTATGGGCTCTTGCTCACAAAGGAGCCGTTGGCTTAACTATTCGGTGGGTATCTGTGTGTGTGCAACACATCCAAGATACCGGGACATCATTCCTTATTTCTTTCTAAGAAGTACCCTCAGGGCAAAAGCCTGTGTGAAAACTGTCACTGTAGAACAGCAGATTCACAGTGACAGGAAGGTGCAAAGCACTTGGTGGGCCAGACCCACAAATCTACAAGCTGTTGTGGTTTGTACTGATACTGGCTCTGGCACTCTGTTTAAAGACAAGGTGAAACTTGCATCCAAATTGTATGAACAAAGCACTTTCTTACACAAGCTTATAGACAGATACTGGGAAACCATTCTCTTGTGAGGATTTTTGAGCTCCTTTGTATTATAGTCCTGACTACGAGCTCTATCATGTTTGCTCCAGTCCTGCTCCCTAATGAAGGCAAAGGATCAACTGCAGGTTTTTAGAGACAAAAAAAAAAAAAAAAAAAAAAAAAAAAAGTTTGATCTTAGGGGAATTCATCATGGATTCATCAAAGAATTTTTGTATTTCCATGTGATTTGACAAAATGTGTCCTAGTTGTACTCACTAGTATCATAATTATTATCATATACTAATTATAATTGCCAGTCTTGTAACTGGTTATTTAATTAATGTTAGGCTGCATAGTTAAAAATACAAATGGATATTAGGCAAACGTTATTTCTATAAGATAAGTGAGATTCCCTTTGCATCAATGAAACATTATTTTCTAGTGCTGAAGTATGTTTTAAAGTGTAGTAACACTCACCATCATAAATCTGTTAGGTTTTCCATTGGGAAATCCTGCTCTATAGTGAAAGTACTGGGAAGTGACTCAGATGAGATTTAAAAATGGCATGTAGTTTACAGGTATTCAGTATACAAGGCATGTTGAGGCTGTTGTATTATTTGCATGTCTAATAGCCTATTCCCTGCCCTATAGTGCTATCCTGTACCTGGCATAGATTAAGGATACAGTCTGGTATGATTCTTCCGTGTTCTGTGTTACGATGTTTGTCAAAGAATACGAGTACCCATATTTGATTTATAGACAGCAAGCAAGAACAGGCAAAATAGGAGTGGGTGAATTTCAAAATGTTTCACTATCTGAAAGCTGTATGACTCATTGGCTGCAAGTGTGGCAGCAGTCTGCCTCACAAAATGTTCGTTTTCCTTTCCTGGCCAAGAATGAGAAATACTGTAAGGATAGCTCTTCTTACACTGTTCGAGTCCTACTGTCATTAAGGTAACTGGGACTAGACTAACAGCAACAAGTAACTTACCTTGGAAATACTACAAGAACAGACAAACTCATGCCCTAAAGAAATTAGTACATAGTAGCAGTCTAAATGAAAGAAGAAAAAAACTAACAACCCACAGTAGAACAGAGTTTGTGAAATGGGACAAAGCTCTGAGTCTTCACGACAAAGTGGTGTTCGTACAGTGGATGAAACTCCAGTATTGATGGCACTGGGAAGGCTGTCTGGCAACACCATCCCTACACGGGCTACTCTCGTGGTTCCTCTCAAGCTACTGACCCTTTAAGTCCCTCTTATTCCTCCAGCCTGGTAAATTCATACCAGTATTTGTTAAAGATAGAGCTGGAGGAAGCCTCTTCCACTTTAATGGGTGAGCTATTCCAGACTTCCTAGATACATGGGAAGAAAAAAAAAAAAAAAAAAAAAAAGCAGTAATTTTGCCTCAGTCAAAATTGTAGGACGCATTTTTTATTAGCAATTACAAGTGCTTAACAGCTCTGCTGCATTTCAAGATGTTTTACAAACATTGATGAATTCAGCCTTGCAGCCACCATCTGTGTCTTTCCACTGCAGCTTCAGACTCTCAGACTTTGCCATCCTTGAGGAGATGATTACCTCAGAGGTATTTGTCATTCAGAACTCAGCTAATTACTTCCATTTGTGTGCAATGACTGCTTAGTGGCTCTAGATCTTGAGCAGTGCTCAGGTGTTCCTCATTTCTGAGCTACGTGTACAGCAATTATCTATTTCAGAAATGATTAGGACTGTTAATTTATAAAAGGTCTCTATTCTGAAGCAGTGATTGTTTAGTTGATTGGAATTGGAAGAAAGTCTAATAAATTCTGAAACTGATGTAGCCGCTCCTTAGTAACAGAGGAATTTATCCCAAGGTATGGTAAGTAAGCTGGATGTTGAGTCTGCTTAGAAGAGGTTTTTTAAGGTAGGGGTCAAGCTACATCAGAATTGGAGGCATTGTGTGAGCTAGAGGAAGCGAGTGTTTTTTCAAGGCCATGTAGCCTGAGGCATTTGTGGAAATGGCTAATAATCACTCTGTGCTGAAAAGGAACGAGAGGTTTCCTGTCCTCATATTGTTAAGGCAGGGAAAAATGCTTTAAGTTAAAAAGTTGGGAGAGCTAGTACAAAGAGACTTGTAACACAAGCTAAGCAGGCTTCTTGTCATGCTATTAACACAGAGGACAAGACTTCCATGCACAGTCTTTGAATTAAAAGACATTCATTCATTTGTCCATTTTAAGAAACATACGCATATGAGTCCTGTAATGGCTCCACTCCCTTCCCACGAAGCTCCTGTCACCTCTAGGGGGAAAAGGGCATAAAGTATGTGTGGGATCGCCTATCTCTTCCTTTGATTTGCAAAGGTTTTATCTTTTCATAGGAAAAGGATGAAAAGTCACAAAATAAATTCAAAAGCAACTCTGAAAGTACCAGTTTTTGCTACAGCATACATACATTGATAATATCTTTTGGTATAAGCTGCAGGGCCACCTAATAAGTAGTGTTTTCTTACTACTCTCCAGTTTAGCATCTGCATAAGAATCTTTGAATGCTTTGCCTTGCTTGCACTCACAAAGCAGCTATCCAGAGACTATTTCCAAACTAACAGGGGTCTGGACACTGTCAAAAAGCTGATGATTCTGCTTAATTATTTAAGCAAACTGATGGAATGTTTTTTGTTTTGTTTTCCAGTATAGAAATGCTGCCATATCATTTTATTAGAAGTAGAATATTATTTCAGAAAAGGTACAAAGGAAACCAAAGTGTGCCCTTACACAGCCACAGCACAGGCATCTCATTTCCCTCCTCCTTTTCTCTTTCCATTACAATATGTAATTGAGAATTATCTGGCTTTAATTCCAAAAGGCTAGTACATGGGCAATCACATCATCACAGATGAACAAACAAAAACATCATTTGCAGGGGGAATTTTTTAACCCCAGTTCTGCAGTCAGCAGAACCGTGCCCCATTCCATTCTAGGTCATCCAAGACAGTGAAGGGAAGAAGAGCATGAAGAAAAATGTTCCCATATTGTGGCATTTTTTCTCCAGTCTGTTACAGACCAATGTTCACAAATTGTGTCAGATGAGAACAGGGGACTGAAGGGAAAGATATGGATCACTTAGTCCAGACTCATTCAGTGAACATTGCATTGATATAGAAACACATAGCTGATTTCACCCCAGGCAGAGAGGGCTTTTCTTAAATTAAATCCAACTGTAGTCATTGAAACAGCACAGCTTCATGCAGAGGTATCTAAGCGGAATCCAAAGGACTTGGTATATTTATCTAACATCCTGCAAAGATATGACAAGCCTCAGAGACAGTCTAGACAGGTCAGCTGGATACTCAACACAGCCAGATTAGACCTTACTTGAACATTGCCTGGACCTGATAGTATTGCTTTGATGTCCACAGCTTACTGAGATACTTCTGCACGGCCCAGCATTGTGCAGTGTAGGTATTCCTTAGTTTCACGTGATGAGTCTTTGCAGCAAAAAAAAAAAAAATCATGCATAATGCTTTAGTGCTTGACTACCCCAAATAACCATAGATTATTTTCTTCAACAAGTCTCTTATTCTCTATAGAAATCTTCTAATCATGGGTTTTCTTTTCAATTTCCGTCTTCCTTGTGCTCTTAGATCCTCTAAGCAGAGTGTATTTGAAACCAAAAAATCCATCTGACTCCTTGAGTACCTACATAAATGCTAACTACATTAGGGTAAGTAAATGTACACTCTTCCTGTGTTTTTGAGAATATTTGATTTTCCACCTGAATAGCTGTTTTTGCCAAGGTACCACTCATTTTATCCCTACCCATCTTCATTGATAAATCCTATAATCTTTTTGTCTACATTGCTGTGATGGAAGTAGTTTCATGACCTGTTTGTGCCAAAGACCATATGGCCATCAATGTGCTAAAGTGGCTGCAGTAAGAAAAAGGTTATCAAATACATTTAAAACATTAAGAAACATGTTCATAACTGTTTCTGTTTAATTCAGTATTTACTGGTTTATATTGTCTTGCTGCCTTATAGGAAGGAAAAAAAGGCTACCTTTTAACAGAGACAGAAATTCTAGTATTTTGGTAAAAATGATCAGAGTCAGTAGCAATATGAGCTCATGGCAGTCATGTTACGTACCAACATCTTCAGTACTGATGTTTTTTTTCCATACATAACCATGTGAATTGATAGTCCTGAAATCACCAGCTTAGTAATTAAATAGATATTGTAATAGCTTTGGAAAAGGAGCATAAACAGATGTATTAAATCTACACATGTGCACCAGCATGCACATTTATTCACCTGTTTACTCCCTGTATTGCATGGTTACATGGTGCAAGCACTTTATCAGCATGAATCCTGTTGGATGGTATTATTTCTAAGTGTCAGCTACGTAATAATCCTTAATGACACACACAGCCTTCTTAAACTCCTGGCACAATGTATACTGCATAGAATACTAAGAGACTACTTCAATAACGTTTTAGGAGTATAGTCCTTTACCTGAAAAATTAAATGTTTTGATTAGTTATGTGCTGGATCCTCAGCTGGAATACATATCACAGAATCACAGAATCACAGAATTTCTAGGTTGGAAGAGACCTCAAGATCATCAAGTCCAACCTCTGACCTAACACTAACAGTCCCCATTAAACCATATCCCTAAGCTCTACATCTAAACATCTTTTAAAGACCTCCAGGGATGGTGACTCCACCACTTCCCTGGGCAGCGCGTTCCAATGTCTAACAACCCTTTTGGTAAAGAAGTTCTTCCTAAGATCCAACCTAAAATTCCCCTGGCGCAACTTAAGCCCATTCCCCCTCGTCCTGTCACCAGGCACGTGGGAGAACAGACCAACCCCCACCTCGCTACAGCCTCCTTTCAGGTACCTGTAGAGAGCGATAAGGTCACCCCTGAGCCTCCTTTTCTCCAGGCTGAACAATCCCAGCTCCCTCAGCCGCTCCTTGTAGGACTTGTTCTCCAGGCCCCTCACCAGCTTCATCGCCCTTCTCTGGACTCACTCAAGCACCTCGATGTCCTTCTTGTAGCAAGGGGCCCAAAACTGAACACAGTATTCGAGGTGCGGCCTCACCAGAGCCGAGTACAGGGGGACGATCACCTCCCTAGCCCTGCTGGTCGCACTGTTTCTTATACAGGCCAGGATGCTGTTGGCCTTCTTGGCCACCTGAGCACACTGCTGGCTCATATTCATGTATTACTGCAACTGAAATTAAGGCCCCTTAGCTCAATGATGATATTGCTTATTTAAGTAACAGTACATGAATATATACAGATACATCCCTCACGCCTCTTATGCTGTCTCACATGACATTCTGTACTTTCAGTGTTTTGAATGAAAGACATCATCACGTCACTGAGCAGAGCAGTTCTCTTTGGAGAGCAACAGCACGACTATTTCATCAGCCAGGCCATGCTTTGAATCCTCTGAGATCTCCCTGCCCTCCATGCCACCACCCCACATGCCAAAATACTGTGATTTCTCCTGCTGCTGCCACTGGTAGAGGTGTCTGTGATGAAGTGAAATCATTAGGCTCACTGGTGTCCTGACACATTGGTCTCTGTCAGAGTACATTCAGGCAAATTGGTCAGCAGAGGGAGGACTGTTTATACCAGCTGAGGATCTGTCCTGTTGGTCCATACAATGGATAACAGTGCAGAAGAGCACAGCCAGGGAGAAAGGCACCCAAAAGAAACTGCTGTGGTTAGGGGCCCCCACACCACCTCCAACTGCTCAGCAATCATTCCCTTCCCACATTGCTAGACTCTCCTGATCTGCATTGCTGTCGGGCTCCCTGTCACTGCACAAACTCCCAAGTTCTCCTCTTCACCTGAAAAATAAGAAGGCAGTCTCATGTTTTTCTCATTTCTTCCTACCTTTCCCTCCCTTCTGATTCTCCACTGTTTGCCCAACCTTTCTTTGCCCGGTGTGTCTCAGGACTCCCTCTACTGATTCTGTCCCTCATATAAGGTCTCTTAAAGTTGCTTCTCCATTAGCAAAGATTCAGAGTCCTTGCCTTCATAAGCACTCATATATTTCAAATCTTTTTTCCTGTCATGCATCTTCATAGAAACCAGTTTTATTGTTCTTATTTTTTTATCTGGCTTCTTGGCTGTAAACTATATTGTAAACAGGGTAAGCTAGAAGAAGCCAAGTAAGCAGGGGAATTTGAGAGGGATTGATGTATGCTCAGGATCATTTCAGTTCATTGAACGAGTAATTCTCAGAGGAAAAACTGTTCTACTGAAAAATTTCTGATCTGCTCTACTGTTACTCATAATTGCTTTCAGTTCAAATAATTTTTTTTATTATTATTATTTTTTTCAGTTCCAGATTCCTCTTTCTGCTCTTTTAGAACATTCACCTGCAGTTTCGGTCGACCACATGAATTTAAAGTAAATGTTTTTGTGTCTGTTTCTAAACCAGGGGTACAGAGGTAAAGAGAAGGCTTTCATCGCAACGCAGGGACCCATGATTAATACTGTGAATGATTTCTGGCAGATGGTTTGGCAAGAAGACAGCCCTGTCATTGTTATGATCACAAAGCTGAAAGAAAAAAATGAGGTATGACAACTAGCCAGACCAAGAAATTATTGCAATGGCTGCATTCTGTAGAAAGAAGCTTAGCAGATATGGAAGTAAAACAGCAGATAACCAGCTCTTAAATACTATTGTAACTGGTAATGTGAAAAGTAATGTTAGGGTACCCAAAGACACCAGTTGCTGTTGTGTAGCCATCAAAAGAGACATGTTTAAAAAAAAAAAAAAGACAAAAAAAAATCCCTTTTTCTAGATCTGTGCTGTTGGTTTCATTACTTATTAAGAAACACCTCATTTATCTGGTGGTCACCTCTGCAATTCTTGCTTGTTACTTTCTGTTATGTAAAGAATAGATGTGCAAATGGGTAGTGTTATGATTAGAGGTTTCCTGATGTGGCTGAAGTTTGTACTTTGCTGTAATAGAAGTTTTTGAATCCATTCCATGTACAACAGATCATCTAGATCATCCCAGAGATATAGCTGGGGCTCCCAAATGCAAAGACTATGGAGAGACTTAGCCAGGTTGGAAATACATAGCTCTTTACCTTAGTACCAAGTTCAGGTGACAATAGCACTTTAGTTGCTAATGGCCATCTAGCTCCTGTTATGTATTCTGTGTAGTTGGATTGATTCCCAACTACATCTTTAATAGCTTTATCTAGTATTTATATAAATTTTTGCCATGCTTTCCTTGATAGTGCCAGAATCTGTGCTTTACTGTCAGACATTAAGGACCAAAAACACTCTCCTGTGCAGCAGGCCAATAAAAAGCTCTGTTTTGGAAGTTTGAACATTACAGAAGTGGTTCAAAGGAGTTTTGGACAAAAGAGAGACAAACTTAAAGGAGTTTGATTTCTTTCTTGTGTCCAAATTAATAGATAAGGGAGCTCTTGCCAACTCCAGGTAGGTGCCTCAACCACGTCTCAGCACATTGTCAGGTAAGCACCAGGGCCACGTTGCCCCTGCTCCACTTACCTCCCTGAACTTCAGACTCAGTTGAATGTGGTGATAGAGAAACAGAGTTTATTCAGGTAAATTTCCCAGTCTCAGTGGTCAGGGGACCAAGATCCTGGGTGCATGTCCATGGTGCAAACTCACTGCCCCATTTAAAGGTGGACTTGGTCAAATACTCTTCCTTCCTGCTGCACTTGACCAATGCTTGGCTCTTTGTCACCAGGACTTTGGCCTTCTAACATGAAGTGGCTTTAAAATCCAGTGGATTTTAAGAAAGGTGTATGCAAAATACAGGTCAGTGCTGGAAAATATCCCAAGACATATTTCCAAACCAGGTGCCATTTTGAACTAGTCTGTTCACACCAGTGTCCAAAAGACTATGTTAAAAGGATTGATCCTGAAAATGTAGGAAAGCTACTGCAACCTAATTGTCTGAAAGAATAAATATTTCACTGAGGAAATACTGCCTGTTTAAACACTCACATCTGACACTGTGTAAGAAGAATGACTTGAAAGAAGTGCCCAGTGGTTTCCAACGTGTCAGGAAGCCCTGTGTTTACCTGAGTTATGCAGTCCCTCAGCTCTGGTGTTTATCCGCATTGTTGTGGCCTGGCAGTGGTAATTTCCTCCTAATAGAAAGGGTGGAGAATCTCAAGTAGTTCCCAGGCTATATAGAGAGGCTGTGTCTGCACAAGCTGTCCTGCCCTGTCTAGAAACCTTAGGAACTCTCCCACCGTTAGCACATTTGTCCTGGAGCCTTGCTTGCTATTGAAAAGAAAACAGCTTGGCCAACAGCTATGCTCAAGAATATTAATTCAATTTTAAAGTATTTGCTGTGTATGAGGAAGGTAATAACAGAAGTTAATTAGCATAATAGCGCTTGTTATTTTTCTTCTCTGTGGTCTGCTGTATTTCTATCATTTTCTGGGAGGTACGTCAGTAATATTCACACATACAAATGCCTTCATATTTGAAAGCATGCTCATGTACTTATCCCCATGCACAAACAAATTCCCATACCTGATTTACACGTATAGGTCTCTTTCCTCAGTTGGTGTAACATCACCCAACTTCCTTTCAACAGCATTGTACTAGAATGTGTGAAGTACTCTATGGGTAGGGAGCTCTCAAATGAGAGACACATGAAAAACAATAAGCTCAACAATAAATTAATTTAGCATAAGTAAAGTTATCTGGGACATCAGTTCCCTAGTTGAATATACAGATGTCATGAATTTGCAAAAGAAAAGGAAATTGTGTGAAATGATTATACACACATACACACACTCCATATTCTATGGAGTTAGTTCCTTTCATGAGATGAAAAACAGTTAAGACTCAATGTAGCAAGAATTTTTGTAAGATGGATGAAAATATAATGTGAAAGTACAAGGCTGAGTAAAATATTCATTTCAGCCATGTGAGAAAACATGAAGCATGAACTTATTGTTTGGATTCTTCTTCATTTTGATGTCTGATGAAAAAAAAAGAAATTGATTAGTAAGCAAGAATAATGCTAAAAGAAATTATGTCTGCAGTGAGTATTTTAAACAGAGTCTGTAAAACTTTTACTAAAAACTGTACAGTGTCTGAACAGATTGGAAATCTAATTGTCCAAGGAGAGTGCACAGCAAAGGAACTTCTACCTGTTCATCAAGAAACATACTTTGGGAAGCATAAATAAAAAGTACTGTGCACCATTCTGCAAAAAAAGGGGCTAGCACTAAGAGATGCATGAAATAACGCATGTTTATTCTACTCAGATAATGGAAATCTTGTTGTAAGTAATTATCTAGGACAATCATGTTAACTCACTACTGAACGCTCATATCACTTTTTATGCTACATTTTTTCCCTCAGATTATAGTCACTCTTATCTACTCAGAGCAAAGTAGAATTTGGAAATCAGAAATACTACCTTTTGGAGAATTCACATAACACATTCACTCTTTGAAGATCATTCGTTATTGCCACCATAGAGATGTCTCAGGGTTATAAAACTTGAGAAGATTTGGTCGTAACTTTGAGGATTTTTTTTATATAAATGCAAATCCCGCAAGCCTCCCTAAAGTATAACTCCTGAGTTGAGTTAGAAGTGGCAGTCAATAGAGGGCAGGAGTAAAAAGGGATACTGGAAGTGAATCTTTGCTATAATTATTTGTTAATGTTGTGCATTTGGCCAGTTATTGGGTCAGTTAATGTGTAAAGTTATTGGCATAGCTATAAAGAAAAATAAACAGGAAAAGAACTGAAGCTGGACGCAAGCACGTTCACACATATTTCGGAATTGTTAAACCAATTTTGTTCAGAGGGTTCAAATCTGGAGAAAGTAAAGCAAGTAAATAGCCAGCTGAGAAACTCAGCTGAGAAATCCTTTCCCCATTCAGCAGAATTATCTGAAGAAACTAGGCTGCAACAGAAGCACTTTCTGGCAAGTCACAAAACCCATGCTCCTCTCACGGATGGTGGCAAATAGCAGGTGCCATCCCCAGTCTGAAGGAGGGCCAGATCCCATCCAGTTATGGAGAACCACCTTTGGAGCTGTCACATGAAGCCCAGCACCCAACAGGGGTGGGATGCAAGGAGATAGGACAGGGGACAGAGGGAACCTAAGCCTACAACTCTGTCAGGGAGGGAAGGAAAAAGGACGAAATAAATTAAAGGTCATGTGAGATGCCGTTTGTTGTATGAACTTCCTGTTCTGGGCAGGGAATTATGTTTTTGGTTTTTGAAAAAAAAAAAAAAAAAAAAAAGTCAGGCCCCAAAACAGAAAAAAAAAAACAATAGTTGAGGGCACCATCAAGGAGCTACCCTGTGCAAATGCATCCTGAGGAGGAATTTGAAAGATGGTTGGAAGATGAGATTTTCTACAAGAAGCTCCTCGGGCTTTTGGCTGGCATGCAATTTGGCTGGGATTTTATTTTTTTTTCTAGCTTAAGCATCTTTTAAAATATCCTGCTCGTAGCTGTTACGTGTTTGCTAACTACATAGAGGATTCAACCCCAAGTTTGCAAAATCTGTGACCTAGTTAGAAAGTGCTGTGATAGATGAACATGCTCAAAGGGAAACAAGGAGGTCTGAAGGAACAGCAAGGAAGAGGATGAGCATGAAAAGTAGGAACTACATGATGATAAGAACAAGTGAATTATTCCTTTTTTCTAGTATATACAGTAGGTGATAAGCTTTTACTAATTACAGACATGAGGCTAGAGAGCAACTTTCTTAACCACTGTGTTTGGCTTTTGAGCAGGTCTAAAATACATTGACCTGAGACAGGTGGAATTTCCTTCTAGGTTCAAGTAATAGCCTGAGGCCATTTAATCTTTTTGTTGGTGGTGGTACTGCTGGGATTTCTCTATTATTTTCTGTAAGTCTGATATCTTTATACCTCCCACCTTCACCTTTATCCCTTTATTACAATAAACTTTCAAAAACATGTTAATTTCCCCAAATATCTGTCTTCTTAGAAGTGCCTGAAAACAGCTGATCCCAGCTCTATTTTGAAGGCTGTTAAAGCAGTAACAAATAGAACTTTCAAAAGACGCGTGAAGACTGGGTTAAAAATAATCCATTGTATCTTACTAAATGTAGATGGGCAGTTAAATGAAAGTTATTTTAATGGACAGCCCCGTTTCATTGTCCACCCAGCACAAGCTGCCAATTACAGTTCTGGGAAAGAGTCAAGAAAAACACTTGTATGGACTGCCTGAAGGTTTTGTAGTATGCACAGCATACTTTCATTTATCAAGAAGTCTCAGGGGTTGACTGCACTATTGTTGATTGTCAGGGTACAATTGTGTATTTAGATTTTTTTCCCATATTAGCACTGAAAACTACACTCCCAGGGAGGGGCATGAATTGCAGATCTTGCAGATGATAATAGCTTAATGTGTCACATGGGTTGACTGTGGAACTGGTGAACACTTTTTTTCATACAAATTTCTGAGTATTTTGTTGCCATTCTTGGTGTCTTCGGGGAGACAGCGAATTTAAGATGCTCGAGTAACTCTCCAAAAGACAGGATTTGAATGAAACCAGTCAGATTGGCCAGCATTATTTCAGAAAATGTGGCTTTCGTACACCTTTCACTCTGAAGGTAATGAGCATCTATTTTTAGAACAGTATTTATAGATCAGGGATGTTTGCATTCAGTTCAATCAGCTAGTGGGTTGAGTAGCAGCTTAAAGATCACACCTGGAGGTAAAGCCTTGCATTTCACTGTGGCATTTTATTTGAGCACTACTGATAGGTTTTCTGCCTCATTTTTAGCAGGATTTTCTGGAAGTTATGTTTTATGGCAATTAATTATATTAAAGTGATTGTTGCATTTTGCTGTGTAATGTAGGCTGCTGTCTAAATATATACCAGTTTCTTCAGCAAGTGTGTTTGAGGAAATGCAAACAAGTCCTTTTGGGGTTTCCTATTCTTGTGGGACTGTCTGTTCTCTTAGTGGATTTTTTTACCTGTGTGTTGGATATTAATAAAAATGTTTTCTTTAGATATTTTTTTAATTCATTGAATGATTCAGATTGGCTAGCATCATTTCAGAAAATGTGGCTCACACACCTTATACTTTTGAGGTAATGAGCATCTATTTTAGAGAAGTATTTTTACAACAGGGATGTTTGCTTTCGGGTATAGAGATACTTTATGGAAATCAACATGAAATTGCAGCTTATCTGAAAATAAACAAACTTGCAGGGGAAAGAAAAAAATACTACTTCTTCATCTCCTTTTCAGTAGACTCTTGTCAGATATGTCACTGAAATAGTGTAACACTACTGAGTCATTAAGAATTCTGGATATAATTTTGTGTAACTGTAGCAAGATGGTTCATTGTATAGTATTAATATAGTAGACAACTTAGGCCACGATTCTGCAAAACACTAACATGCACATTAAGTCCCATTGAATTCAATAAGATCTAAGGGCACATTTGCATGGTTTGTTTTATTGTGGTTCAGGAGAGGAAACAGGACAAAAAGCCTTGTGAGGACAGGACAAATTCTAAACCTCTTGCTTAGAAGGAAGTCCCGTTTAGAAAGAGTATACTTTATAAGTCTTCAGGATTTAACTGTGAAATAAGGAATGTTCTAGAAAAAAAAAAAAAAAAATCATCTGGAAGTTTTGAATCTGTAAAATAGTTCCTTTAATTTAACTTCACTGAGCCATTAAGAATAAAAACAGCTGTTTAATTATTTCAGTGGTAGAGATTCATGTTTGGAAACTCAGATCCTGAAAATCAGGCCCAAGTCATTCAGTAAGAAGCCTACAATATTTTATTAGGAATGCTTCTATTATCAATAATACCTTGTTTGAATTCATCTGCACTTAAGAGACAAAAAAATCCGTGTAAAAATTAGATCTTAATGTGGCTTCAGAGTCCAGTTTCCTGATGAGACTGATGTTTGCTTTCTAGAAATGTGTGCTCTATTGGCCAGAAAAAAGAGGAATCTACGGGAAGGTTGAAGTCCTTGTTAACAGTGTTCAAGAATGTGAGAACTATACTGTCCGTCAACTTACAATAAAGGTAACAGTCTGCATCTGAGAAGCATTGTTGCTAATGTTTTATGTTTTCAATGTTAAATGAAGTTAAAATGTTTTTTAAAGGGCATAAATTTTTACAAGAGGAGTAACTGAGCTGTGAAGCTCACAGCTACAAGGTATAATTGAGACCAAAGCTGTGGAACACAACATATTGCTGCTTTGTATCATTCTGGCAATAAAAAAAAAAAAAAAAAAAAAAAAAAAAGGCTTCAAAAAGAATGCAAATTTCACTCTTTTGAATTATATTTGCTTTGAGGCCCCTTTAGCATTGCCAAGATGATGTAAAGGGATTTTATTTAATGAAAGAACTAGCACAGCATGATTCAGAAAAAGATAAGCTGTCCATGTTATGCGTTGAGTGCACTTATAGCCTATCTGAGAATGTAGAAATATAAGGAGTGCATAAGGAAAACTTCATGCTTTCAAGGTTTCTGACTAAGCATTAACTGTCCGAAATAAGGCAGATGCTCCTCTTGTAAGTTACTCCCCACATTGGGCTTATATGCTATGGAACTCCAACATCTGCTTTTCCACACAGAACATAAATAAATAATGAAGTGGGAAGCTTTGGTTCATTTGGGAGATTTGGGGAGATTTAATTTGGAAGAGGCAGTGAGAAGTGGGTAGAAGCCATATTGTCCAGGTTAGAAGTGTGCAAATGACCATAACCTATATTTACCCTCTTTGCTTGCTGAAGTAAGTGGTAGCAGCTTCTGTTGGAGAGAACAGCTGTACAAACTGGAATGTTTCATTAATATAGAAGTGCAGCTCTTCACACCTCTAACTTAATTACTCTTTTAATTTTAGTGTCTGACCCTTATGATAATGTCCTTAAAAGGCAGCAAAAATATATAACAATTTAGAGAGAATCAGGAGCCCAAATTCAGGTGGTCTCTTTTAACTCTACTGCTGACCTAACACAGGCCTCTGACAATTAATACGGACAGCAAGTCCATAGTTAAGTGGACAGATTAGGGTTTTCATGGCTGGAAAAATAGGCAAGTTTTCAGGTGCACAAACCCTTATTTAAAAGGTGTCCCTGGAAGCATGTCTGTTCCCCTCAAATGTATCCCCTCAGTCCAATAAAACCAAATTGTTAAACCTCTCTTAAAATGTTTACTGCCTTTTTACCATAACACTGAGAAAAATATAAAGAATTGTTCACCACAAGTGTGCATATAAAACCTTGATGTTATGTCCAGCAAGGAAGTCAATCCCAGAGTGTGAAGCACTATTGGTACACGTCCTGGCCAGACCACAAAACCCCTGACAGTGCCCAGCCGCTGCTGCAGCTGATGCTGGATGTAGAAGAGGACAGGCTGGAATCACCCGGCCGAGGGCCCGTTGTCGTGCACTGCAGGTAATTTACAACCTTTTTCTTAAACAACTGCCACAGAAAATCACATCAAACAGTCCTCCTAAATAAATAACATATTAGGGGAAGGGAAAAATTCCCTAGGTCTTCTTCATGCTAATTGCCTTTTTCAGCTCCTATCTGAGGATTTGAGTTTTGCGGAGAATTTCCTTGTTTCTAGCAAATCTTTTCTGAGACATTCTCCATTTCTGCTAATGAGCTCTGTGTTTGAAAGACCAGCTGGAAAGATGTTTTTGCTTCTGTTTCTTGTTCATGATTTGCTTTCTTTTTTATCTTGTTGCATTATTACATACCTAAGTCAGAGGCAATGCCCCGTGACTTGTAGGCTAAAATGTTGTAAGCAGCAGACATCAGGTACAAATTTGCAGACCAGAACACATCAGTACTAAAATTTGTGAACATTTTCACAAAGGCATTTGGTTTGATACTCAAGAGCAGAGTGTTATTAACACAAATTATAATGAACACAATTTGCAATTAATGTCCTTGTAATCACTCTAAGTGCATCACACCCTTTTATTGTTTGATGTTGATTCATTGCCCCCTGTTGCAATTTACGTTGTAGCAAGTTGGACTGAATTTATTTATTGGTGAAAAAAAGTAGGTGAAGCAAAGCAGAAAAAAAATGAAATTAGTGTTTCTTTACTTGCTTTGTCTCATAACTGTGATACGTCTCTTAAAATTAATATAGTAGTTTTTTTTGTTTGTTTGTTTGTTTTTCTAGAAGCACATCAAAACCAGAGCTTTTCGTCTGGAGCCACTTCTTTTTTAACTCCATATTTTGGAGTTAGAGAAATGGAAGCCAGATTTGAATAACACATCATTTTGCAAAACTAGAACGTGATGAATAGGAATTTTCTAAATTTTATCCAGCTGTTTTTGTCAGGAATTTTAGTTATCCTAAACAATCCACAAATCCATGGATGGCCATTGAGGTTCCCATTTTTCTAGTAAGGATCTTCAGTAATGAAGGTTTTTAGAGGAAGAAGGTATCTCTGATGTGAGTGATATGACAACAAGGTCTATAATTATTCATGATTGAAGGTCTAGACCCAGGATTAAAGTTAATAGTTCTTCAGTGACAACTCACCTATTTATACACCACTACACAATGGTCTACAGAGTGAATAAACTCACTCATACTGCATTTTCTAATCACATAGTTTCTTCCCTTTTAATCTGAGTTGCCAGGGAGGTCATCCAGGTCTTACAGAGCATGTGCACGCTTTTAAAATCAGACCTGAGATACAAATGCACAATTCTCAGTTATTTACAGAGAAGCATTACAAGGCACACTCAAGCATGATGCTTAATCTGAAATAGAAGGGCTTTAACAATCTCTTAAGATTTGAAATTATAACAAGTAAAAAATATATATCAATTTTTATGTGTGTCTTCTTGTAGCCTGTCAGTATAGGCTTCTGTCTTACACACTTCAGTGAGGAGTCTGTTCAGGATTTAGGATATAAGGAAGACTTCACTCATTTCAGCAAAGCAGTTCCTGTTCTGCAAACACATGGAAAAATAATAAGCATTGGTTTTGGTCCTTGAAATTGTCAGATCTGATTCTCCACATACCAAGGAAGTAGATTTCCAAAGGAAGAAAGATTTAAGTCCTTTAGAATCTTTATAGTGATATTCACTGGAAAGGTATATAAGCTTCCTCTCTCACATTGCTCATTTAGAGCACGTGGCAAAGATGGAAAACATCTCCTTAATCTGTCCTTTGCATGTGTATTTAATGTGTCAGAATAAGTTTGGGTTTGATGGCAACTATGTACTTTGGGATCAAATATGATTTAATTGATAGATTTCAGATACAGAAAGATTTTTTATCTTTAAATTGATTGAATAAAGAAGAATTAGACACACAGAATTATATTCTGCAAATGTATAATTAATTTAGCCCCACTTAGTAAAACAAAGCTGACCAAGAATCTGTCCAACAATGCAATATTCTACTTCCCAGAAGACACAGTAATTTTGTAGGACTTATATGAGTTGAGAGTAAGTGAAAAAAAAAAAGTCATGCTCAGAAATTTGACACTGTTATTGCTGGAAAATTTTACTTTTCCTTCCTCACCAGCATAAACATGTTCTATAACAAGCATACTGCCTACATCTCTTAATTCCAGAAGCTCAGCATTCTACACTCCCCATTATCTGACCATTATAAATGAGCTACTACACCTTAAATCCTGAAAAAGAAGGGAAAAATAGAAATATATATTATAGTATTACATGTTTGGGTGCCAGAAAACACTTCAAAGTAAGTAGATCTCCAGATTTCTGGATATACCAGAAAAGAAGTGTAAGGCAAGTGAAGAACTGTGTTGTTTTTATCTTGCACTGTCTGAAATAACACTGTGTAATAAGATAGGACCTGCATGCTTGAGCTGAGGAAGAAAATACATTAGAAAACCCTAGCTTTTGCCTAATACATATTAAGGACTTGTCCAAGAACACTTAATCCACACACACACACAAAAAGCGGGGCAAAAATAACCATTATAGCCAAGTTTTGTTACATCTGAATTGTTTAAACTTCTTAGTCCCATTTTCAGGGATTTCAGAATATTTGAGGAAGAGAATACGGGTATGCATCTATTGACAGATACTTGCAGATCCCTGTATAAACTCTTGCCTCCTTTTGGATACATCTATCCCATAGATATTGATATCCTGGCTGACACTGACAGGCTATCAGCTCACAATCTTCAGTTTACTTGACCTTTTCTTACACTGCCAGTTTTACCTCTTATTATCCCCTCATAGTTGGCTTAGACATACTTGTATATTTAATACTGCTGAGTCCTCTTGGGAATACTCACTTTGGAAGGAGTGGGCTTGCTTTTGAATCCCGAAAGCACTCATATCTTTCATTCTGTGGTGAGTAGGTTGTGATTTTTTTCAGCTGTAGCAAGTGGACATACTCCTGGTAATGCTTTGCACTCATATCAAGCTCTCATCTGGGACACTCAACACATTCTTCCTGGCTTTAGTTTAAATAACTTCTTGTAGTGCTTTTATGAAGCAGGTAGCACTCATACCCATTGCAAAGACAAAGAAAGCAAGGTCTGATGGCTAAATATTTCTTCTAAAGTCAAGCCAAATGGAGACCTGGACCCCTGACTCCATGTTTTAACTATTTTCCTCACATTTTCCTGGCATGTAACATGACAAGGAAGAGCTGTACTGAATTTCACGTTGCTTAAGCAAGAAACAGAGTCAGGCAGAGACTGACAAAAGTGCTAGAAGCTCATAGAGTAAAGATAATACCAAAATGGCTGTTTCCAAGCAGGCATCAAGAAAAGCTGAAGTTACAGTATCAAATCCTTCTCCCTCCTGCAGAATCACAGGAGAGTGCATTAACTTCATCAGCACGGCTCTTGGTCCTTTTACCTTCATGGTTAGAGGTACAGTTAACAAAACTCCTCTATCCTTCAGGGGCTTCAAACATAGAGCCCCATTGACTTTTGCCTTTAAGTGGGCTTTTCTCCCAGCTCAGCACGTATCTCCATCATTTGTTTGCATTGTGCTATAGAATATCTGGACTTTGTGGTGCTAATGGAGATTGTTTTATTAACCACAAACTTGTGCAAACTGGAAACATGTAAGCCTCACAAATTGCCCACAACAGCTAGACTGCTGGAACTGTACCCTTTTATTTCTACCTACAAAAGTGAGCTGAGAAATTACCCTTACTAGTCATGCACCTGGGAACTGTTGGTTCTAACAATTACCTGCTTCATATTTTTAGTGTTGTCATATCTGTGTAGTGTTTTCCAATTAACTCCCTTGATCTGTGAGCTCCATTTGCCTATTAAATTTTGCCTTCTTTTCAGTGCTGGTATAGGAAGAACTGGTTGTTTTATTGCCACAGCCATTGGTTGTCAGCAACTGAAGGAAGAAGGAATTGTAGATGCACTCAGCATTGTCTGCCAGCTACGAGTGGACAGGTGAGTTCCAGAACTGTAAATCAATCAGATAACATGCATTTCTTTAAAGGGACACCTGAAGTCTTCTACATCTTTGCAGAAAGTGTCTTGTAGCTGATACAATATCTGTAACCTGTTACAAAATGATAAGAAATATGCAGGAGTTGAGGTCTTCAGAAAAGTCTGATAGGCACCAAAATTAAATATTCAGGGTGCTAAACATCTAACATGCATATGGGATGACTTAAAAATTGCAAATAACTGTGCTAGATTTTCTTCTGGCTCCAGCTGACCTACTTCTCCTTCTGCTGATTGCAAAGGAAATTTTCTTACATGCACCATCATCAGCTGAACTAGTCCTACACAGAAAGCATTTATGTAGGCTACTCTACACTTTCTAGACATATGCAGAGTTATTTTTGTTTATACTTGAGGTCTTTCAGGACCCAAATTCCAGCTGCTGTTAACAGTACAAGGAGGTTACATCACTAACACCTAGAGCAGGGACCTGCCTTCTGTATGTAGGCCATGAGAAGGGACACGGATAATGTAGACGTTAGTACTCCAGTCATCTCTAGCATGAGAAATACAGCATCTTCCATTCCTATCCTGGCAGAAGAGTGGGGAATTTTTTTTTTCTATATTTTTTTTAAGATATGTTTTTGTTCTACTTCATGATGATGCATAGGTCTCAAAAGTGGTTTCAGAGCTGAGATAAGCGTGCAGTGATTGGAGTCTCCCATGTGAATTGGCTATCCTACACTGCAGTTGTTGACTGAAAGCGAGCCTATAGTTGCTCTGACATTGAACAGTGGGTTACATTAGCATGGGGCATTCTCTGAAGGACAAACAAGAGTACTTATGTCATCCAGATACCAGAGAATGGGGGAAGGAAACATAACCCATCTGCCCAGCATAGTCCATGTCCTAATATGGAGAGGAGCCAGAATGAGAATGGTTTACTCTTCAGTAATGACTCTGAAAACCACTTCACAGCTGAATGCTGCTTTACATGGAGTGGCTGCCATCACTTTTGCTGACTGGCATGACAATATTAGCTGGGTATTCAAAATTACTTTCATATTTGGATCCTGATTAAGGAATATTGTTTTCCGGGTGAAACCGGATGACATTCTACTGAATTAAATTGTCCTGAGATGGCAATCCTCTAGTGGCTGGGCATTTTGTGCTCCTCTTTTCCCCTCCTGGAGCTTTCTGCTGCCTGCAGCGTCCCACTAGGTCAGAAGAGACACGGGGCAATCAGGAGGCAACGATTAGGATTGTCTTTGAGCTTGGATTGACAGGGACATCGACTCAGTGTGTAGTTCACTGAGTGTAGCTCACTCAGTGTGTAGTTCAAAGCAGAGAGTACCAAGTCTGATGCTGCTGCTATTTCCTTAGCTGCGCTGGAGCTCCTTTTGAACAGGGTTGGCAGACTAACCCAGCTTAAGAAAACAGCAAGGCATTTGCTACAGAGTTTTCTTAAGTCAGATCAATTCCCTGACTGAATTCACAGCCTGGGAGCAGGGCTTGGAAGCAGGAACACTGTAAGCCAACATTGTTGCAGAATGCTTTGTTTTGTAAAATCATGGCTGAAGAAAGATTTGTGTTGGAAAGGAGGATGTGGGTATTGTGTACAATGCAAGCTGCTGATTTGGTTGGTCTTTTATTTCTTATTCTGCTTACAGAAACAGGATTTTGTATAAAGTAAACAAACAGGGTTGCACGAAGAACAGAGGAGTCTTGCTGTAGGTACCAGGTTATATAATCTCCTTCCAAGAATACTGTTTCTGACATACTTTTCCTCTTTACATGGAAATGACCCATAAAGGGTGCAAATGCTGAAAAAGAGCTCAGGTCAAAGGGAAAATACAGGCTTTTTGTGTTCTGAAGCATTCTGAAAGGTTCTGGAGCCACGAACTGCAAAAGGACCAGAATCCATATAGCTGACTGTGTTTATGCATCACCTCCTCTGCCCTTCCCCTCCCACACACCTTCATCAGAGTGGAGAATGTAACGTGATCCTTACAAGGCAGCATGAGCCACTTGGAGTGCAAAATTCTCCAAGGGGAGTTCCTGACCTGAAAATCACAGCAGCAGAAAAAGATGGAAGAGCTGAGGGAAAAAATGCTTACTCTGTTTTAAATTATCAACTCCACATTTCCAGTGCTCCATCATGATTATCTATTCATCTTGTTTTAAAAAGGCTTGTAGTGTTCTTCCCCATTTTAGTATTTCTATTATAAGTCAACCTTTTTTTCTTACTGCTCTTATGCTTAATTGTAGAGAAGTGAGGGCAAACTCTGTTCTCAGCTACATCAGTTTTTATTTCAAATATTTTATTATTCTTTTCAACCACAGGAAAAATATTCCAGATTTTCAGCATTACTGACAACACAGTTTGCTTAAGTATATCTGGCTAATGAACTTTCTTATATGTATGAGGATCCTGGATTACCTTGGAAAAAGAATGGAAATCTGACCTAAATATAAACATTCAGCACACCAATCTCAGTGAAACAAAGCTTGTTATAAAATTTAAGTCTGGTGGATTGTGCATTGATATTTTTTCAGGTTTCAGATTATTTAAATAGACTCCAGAGATCTTGGTGAAGGCTCCTCAGCTCTACATATTCTCAGGTATTGCCTGAGACAAAAAGTATGTTTTTGTTTTAATTTTTTAAGGCATTATTCTGGGCAAAACTCAGTACACCAGATACTCTTTTTTTCTTTCCTTTTTCCCGTTGGCCATATTGCAGGATGGCTCTTGCTCACCTGGCAGTTAGTTTCTAGCAAGGATTGCTAACGCAGAGCTTAGCAGCCACTGCCAGCCCAGCCAGACTGCAGGTTCATAAAGTAACTGAGTGTCACTGTAACACACACAGAGCTCCAGGAGACCAGCTTCTCCTGGTGACCCAGTCATGGGGTTATCGGCTGGTGGTGTGTGAGATAAGGTCACTACAAGTGGCTTGAAGCTGGCATCCCACTAGACTTGGCTGCAAGAGCTGGCTGTGGCCATAGCTGTGTTGCATTTCAGTTGCTAGCATGGCCAACATGAGCAATGAGGTACAACCAGGAGCAGAGCAGGAACAGAGATGAAGCTTTCATCCTCATCAAGCTGGCCAGCAGCAGGCTGCAATTTATTCTTTTTACATCAGATTGCCTTCACAAAAAGAGGAAACTGAGTGTTCAACTGAATAGGATGGTTTTATCTGACTACCTGAGAGCCAGAAACTTGCCCAAGAGGTACACTGAATTTTTTCATCTGTGATAACTCATCTCCACTAGGTTCCCAGCCAGGCTTGTTCATGCTTGGAGCTGCACCATCCAAATGCAGACCTGCAGATAAGATGAACACACTTTGTGGTATCCTCTTGTGTGTGACCTTTCTTTCAAGTGGGCCCAAGGCCTAATTGCTACTGAAGTGAATTGAGCAATAGGAGACAGAAAATAGAGCTGTACTGGATGGGCTCTCCATGTAGAACTGATGCTGTAGTGATTTATAAAAACATTCCCATTGCCCAGTGCACTCTGTGAGAACCAAACAAGCATGCAGATAAATTTCAGATAGTGGCAAAGAGCTGTGCTGAAAAATGGATTAACTAACTGCCTAAGAAGTCCTTCTGGAAACAGAGTTTAAAATAGAGATCCAACAGGGAATGGTTTGGGAAAGAGCTGCTCACAATTGCAGTATGTTCAGGTGCTGTGTTTGTCTTAGCTGTTCAATGTAAATTACGAGATTGTTAAGGGATGAAAGGATCTGGCAGCAGTCATCTGTGCTGAGCTAACATGAGGAAATGGACCATCCACTCAAAATCTTGACCCAGGTTGAAGAAATGGTTGTGCTCTGTGTGGCTTCATACAAAGACAGACCCTCAGCTCTGCTCAACTTTATTTTTTTTCCACTTCATTTTTTATGTTTTACAACAGAAACAGGAAATGTTTGATGTGAGGCATCTTCAAGGTTTACTGTGATATCGAGAAACTTTGCACATTCTTAACCTTAAAGGCGCATTCTTGGAATGACGTCCAATAGCTTTGCTTTTGGCTCCCCAGACAGGATGAAAAGAGTTTCCAGTGTGCGTCAATTCATTGTTTAAGTGTTTTGACTAATCACTTCAGGTTAGAAAAAAAAAAAAAAAATCAAAACGCCGCATCACATTCATTGTGGAGCAGCCTGCATCCAGCTGCACTAGCAGCAAGCCAGAGGGCAGGGAACAAGCTCCTCCGCTACGGCTGCTCAGGCAGACCTGGTTATGGTCCCCAAACCATTTGCAAACCAGGGTTTGTTTCTTCTGAAACCCCAAAGAAGCAGCGAGCCCAGTGACTTGCAGAGGAGCCAGCAGTGGTGGCTGGCAGAGCATGAAGGCTGGAGGCCTGGAGGTGCTGCAGCTGCGGGTCCATCCCTCCTGGGCACTGGGGACACAGGAGAGGAAACCTCCCTCCCTGAGCAGATTTCCTCCTGAAACACTCTTCCTAAAACTTGTGTTTTAGGATCACAGATAATTCCTTGATGTTAGGTGTGGGCTCTACACAAGAACAAAGGGGAGAATCCCACGTGTGATAGCGCTGAAAAGTTGTCCGAACCTCCAAGACTTGAGTGCTGCCTCAGCTGACTGGGATCTGCTCTGCTCTGCCCACATAGGGTTTAGGAGCACCACAAAACCTCGGTTTTGCCTGAGGCAAATGCAGTAGTGCTGGGCTCAGCCCCAGCCAGGCTTTTACATGCCTTCTCAGGGATTTTGTGTGTTACTTCAGCTCAACTGAGGTAGGTGTGAGGATCACCTCCACCAACAGTCTAGTGCAGCCAGGCTAGTTTTAACCTTCCCTTCCTGCCACATGCTCCTCCCTGGATGCCTTCTCCTCCTCCACCCCTCCTCACAGCGGATTGAAGCTGGGGAACGCGCTCCCTGAGAGTGTGTCCTGGGGGACACGGAGCAAGAGCAGCTGGGAAGGGGCTGCGTGGGCCAGGAAGGACACAGCAGGGAGGAGGAAGGAAGGAGGCCAGGCAGCACAGAGGACCAGAACAAAGCTGTCCCGGCACCTTTAGACTCTCACTGGATCTCCAAGCAAGAGACAAGTGCAGAGGAGAGTGGCTGCAGGCAGCCAAGGGTTATGAATTTGTGAATGTCTTTGATGGCAAAGCAAAGAGGCAGTACTGAGGGAAGTAAAAGGACCTTATGGTTGTACATGAACTTCTCTAATACTAAACAACAACATTCGTTGAGGCAGTGTTGCCTTCTTCACACAGATCTGTATTGGTAGACTATTTTGTTGCTGCTACCCCTGAAAGAGATCACATGGGAGTCTGTCAGACCTTCTGCTGTAAGCTGTCTGGCTTTTACATTGCTCTGGATCCAAATCCCCCTCTGAATTTCATTGCTGTAGTGAAGGTTTAGCTTATGCCAGACACAATACACATCTTAATGTCATCCTTCCATCTAAGTCCATTAATCCCCCCAAAGGTAAGTTGTTGCTCCAGGGTAAGTTGAGGATGAGCTTGTTGCTTTGAGTACACTGGCAGGTGAGAGAAAGTGGAATTAAGTAAACCAGAGCCTTCACTCATACTAAATATCACACCTACCTCCTGTAGGACATCATCCCCTTCCTACCTCACTGCAGTTGGCACTGGACATGTGGGACTTGACCCTCACAGTTTGACCTGAAAAAGGGATTGTAATCAGTTGAATGTATTAAAAGTAGGTGTTTAACCCAGTCTGGCTGTTACTAGTCTTTTTTATGGTCAAGTTAAACTCTGCTGTATTGTTGGTGCTAAAATGAGTCACTGCTGTAGAATTTCTTAGGTGGCTGCTGTTCAGACAGGATGCATTGTAGGCGTTAGAAGGAGGACAGGAAGAGCTGTTCTCTGTACAGGCAATCTGAGGGTCAACGAAGGTTACATTTTTAGTAAAGGACAAAAGAGAAAGGCCAGATTCTGAATATTCCCTTGCTCTATCAATGGTAGTGATTGTACCTGGTCCTCCTTGCCCAAATGTCTCAATGATTTTCTCTATGAATGTGTTGAATTTGAAAGGTAGGTTTTAACAACGTAAATTGTGCCAGGTGTTTCTTCTCTGTAGTTCTTACTCTGATGGTATCGGGACCAGTAGTTCATGCTGTACATGTAAGTCAGGAAGAATGTACTTCTGCTCAGGCAAATCTCCCACTTACTCAAGCAAACCCTAAGTCAAACATTGAGGAAAGTCCTTGCGTTATCTGGTGGAGATGGTGCTGGCATGGACAGGAGGTTCTTGCATTTGTAAGAAATAAGACTTCATTCTGCTGTGTTTCCTTTTCAGGGGTGGAATGGTTCAGACCAGTGAACAGTACGAATTTGTGCACCATGCACTGAGTCTGTATGAAAGCAGACTTTCTGCAGAAGCTGTCCAGTGAAAACACGGAGGGTAAAACCAAATGTCAGTCTCTTGAGGTAATTTATTTCATTACCTACCAGCAGCTTCTTCAAGGAGTTTACTGCAGTGGCAAGAACGGCTTTGAAGCCAACTTCTGAAAGGATTGTGGACGGTTTGGCAAGAGTATAAAGATTGCTGGACCCTTACTGTATATGAATGTATTGTGAGCTTCCCAAAAATGATTTATAAAGAAGGTACTGTGCTGAAACTACACATGGATTTTGCGTATATATCTAAAGGTGGGTTAATTCTGTAATACTGGTATCTGCCGTATGGAATGTATGTATGTGCTACTGCTGGAGTCAGCTGGACATTGGAACTTCTACAGAAGAAATGTTTATCAAGTGTATAAATGCTTTAGCGTTTGCAAACTGTCTTGTGAATGGACTGTCAACTGTACTGTAAAGTGCTATTACTGATTATGTGGTGAGCTTGTTTCTTGGCCACATAATATTCTTGCTGCTAAAATTGCAATTGTTCAATTATGGATTTAAAAAAATTGAAAAAGAAGATGAGATAAAATTAAAAGTCTTGTTTTTGAAAATATTCAAAAGCAGTCAATATTTTATATGGAAATACATGTTCTTCATACTATTAACTATTAAATGTGTATTTACTGTAGGTCTTACAGAGCAGTTGCAGAGCACAATGTCTGTTATTCAGTGTGTATGTATTTACCCTATACTGTTGATTGTCTTAGAACATGCTTCTGCTACAGACCCAAATCTAGTGTATTTGTAAATTGTGTAAGTCACTTTACTTTTAAAAGAAACTTTGTAGCATATATTAAATGGTAAGGATTTTAAATATTTGTCTGTCTTTTATTAATATGGGATTTTTTGCTTATGTTGTTTATCTGCTCTATCTCTTTCAATGTGAGATAGATGCCTTTAGTGGTATGGACTGTTCCATGACAGGTTATACAAAAAAGAAAATGCTGCTATGACTGTTTCCTTACTGCTCAGTAAGAATTTGCTTTTAAGAGAAATTCAAAGTTGGCATTATGACTTACAGCACTGGGAGGTCTGTTCACAGGGTATAATGAGTTTTTAATACAGTGATGTTGACTTTGCTTCATACTGCTAATAAATTACACTTGATATAAAATATTTACTGAAGTCTCTATTTTTGCTTAGAGTAATGCAGCACACAGTCTTGTACCCCTAAAACAGACACAGACCAGCACAATTTGGTTAGATCCCCCAAGGCTTCAGACCACAGGAGAGTCAATCCAGATGACACAGGCAAGCTCCTACTGACACTGAGCAAAGCGAATCACCTGGTGAAGGCAAAATCAGCGTCACTGGATCCTCAGGGGGAGTTTGATACACCCGATACAGACCTCAGAGCTCTGCCTCCTCCTCTTCCCCTCCTCCTCCCCTTGTCTTCTTGTCTTTTAGGACTTGTGGAGCTACAAATATCAATATCAGGAGTTTGCTTGATTACATATCAAAAAGAAATGTGTATGTGTTCCCTGGATAATACAGTATATACCTCTCAGCACCATCCAGATCACCTGCGCACTCATAATTTCACAGGCAGCACAATACACAAAAATACAATCCCTTTTCTTTGGACTTTTAGTCTAAAGAGATTCATCACCATCTCTTCTAGTGCCCCACATATTTGTATTTTTCCAAAATAAAGCAACTAGTAAACTCTGAAGAATGATATGAAACGACAAAGTGGTGCAAAACTCCCCAAAACAATTGAATAGAAGGAAGTGCTCGTCACTGACTTTTTCCCCCTGTGAAGGCACATTTCCTTCCTAGCCTTCGCTTCACTTATCTGAGGTGTTTTTTTTTTAAGAGAAGCGTGGGGAGTTGCTAGAGGGAAAATGGATTCTTTAATTCACGTCCTGGTTTTTACCTGTTTTGCCTTGATGTCCTCAGGTAAGTGTCTCTCCCCACCTCCCCTCCGCTGTATTGGTCTTTCTGCCCCACCGGGACAGCTGGTGACTTAGAAAAACCGAGTCACTTCTTTGACTGAGTCCATGCAAAAGGAAGGGGGGGCAGGGCCAGCGTAGCCTGTTCTGTTTAGATTTCTTTCCACAGGAAAATAAACTGTCTTTTTCTATGCTGGATATAATTCTTATTTTTTTTTAAGAAGATCTCATGTTAGACAATCCAGGGGTTGAGCTTTGGGACAAGCTCTTCAAAAGGGAAACTCCTATTTTTTGTCCTACTTTGTGAAAATTCCAGAGGCAGGAGCTTTCTGTGATGCTTAGTTAGAAACTACCTGTATCTGTTAAAACAGGGGGGTGAAAAACCCCAGCCAAGGGAAATAGGCATTGGTTTTATCACCTTGTAACTAATGAGGCTGGAAATGTTTGAGCAACACATTATAAAAAGAGAAAAAAATAAATAATATGGGGCAGAGAGGCTGCCTTTGAAACATCCAGTTCTGCGCTCTGTGACATGTACGGGTTTTGTATTGGTAACTTGGGGGCTTTTTGATGAATGAGTTGTAGTTATGTTCATTTAAGTGTTTGTTGTATGTTTTTAAAGTATGGTGGCACAAAGAGCTGGTCTAATGTGAATCAGGGCGGTCACAAAACTAACACCTAGAGACTTTGGAGTAAATCCTGTAAGAGATGTACTTCCTATCAGTAAACAGCTTCCATTCTTGAAAGGCACGGGCACTGAGAGACACACAGATCAGTGAACGTGCTTTTATACGTTTTCTTCATGAACACCGAGTTTTAATAACAATTTGCAGACGGTAAATTACGTTGTAAATTGACTGGGCCATAAAACTGAAAAAAGACTGAGAGCTTTTGTAGATCTCTATATGCTTTCAAGTAGAGGAAGTGCAATATTTAGAACTGGTATTTAGTTAGACGTTCTTGGATTTATTTTATATACAGTTTTTGTGGTTATTTTTTTTTTCTATTTTACATATAATGAAGGTCAAGGTGAGCTTTGTCACAAGTTTGCTTTTTGCATCCTCACTCTTTACATTAGCATGAAACAGTGCTTGTATCACATAGGTTGTATGCTTGGTGTTCTTTTAAATAGGTTCAGCACAAGGAAAGTTCATGAAAAGTTCAACATGTAGAAAGTGGGAAGACAGCTTTATTTGCTAACATATTTTAAATCATCACGAATTTGCTTTTTGTTAAATAACCATGTGTAATCTATTGTATTTTTCTGGGATTTTCCTCTTCCAGAGGGATTTCTGATTATCCATGTGCAGAAACAGCAGTGTCTTTCAGAAAAGAAAGGAGTCATTATGGAAAAGTGCAGCATGACCAGCCCCAACCAGCAGTGGCAGTGGATGGCCGATGACAGGCTCCTCCACGTGAAATCTGGCCAGTGCCTGAGCATCTCCACACGCTCTGCACTGTCATCTCGCAGCATCATCGTTGATTGCTCCCAGGCAGTCAGGTGGACTTGCCACGAGGAGGATGGGCTCCTGAAGGTGGCGAACAGCTCACTATTTCTCACAAAGCAAGGTCAGAAGGTAATGGCCAAGCAGAGTAAGAAATATCTTCATACATGGATGCAGCTTGAAGCCAGAGAGATGGGAAAACCTGTCTATGTAAATCTGTGCTCAAAGCAAGGTGAGCTATGCCTTCAGGGAAGTATCCTGGAAGTTTTGGTAGCAAAAATGTCTCTTTTATATTTAATCACGTTATAAACTATGTTGTTTTATTCATATGGAAAAACATTTTTCATAGTCAAAAATGCTTTTAGAGAACAAAAAGAACAGCTGAGATTAGTGCCGTCTTTCTGACAGTTGGTGTGTTTCGTAAACCCATTTTGCATTTTCAGGATGTCCCTCTCTTCTCTACTCCCAGTCTTTGGATCAAAGTACTTACGTGCAATCTCAGCTCACTATTTTGTGTCATTTCCTTTTACATTTTTAAACAGAAATGTGGGTTATAATTCCTAATAGTTTTTTTAAATATGGATGTATACAAGTCCTTCTCCTCCCCATTTATTTTATCATACAAATGCATATTCAATCTTTCAAGAACAAGAAGACATCTGAAAATCAAATACAATTATTGCTCTGATTAACCCAAATCCTGATTAGAAGAATCATTAATCCATGATTAGAGGAGGCATATGGCTTACACATTCATATGTTTACACAGTGTCACTCTGCCTTTAGATGAAATATCTGTAAGATCACTCAAAATCCTGAAAATAATTAACTAAATCAAAAATCTCAGAAATTCTTGCAATAACACTTAGATATGAATGGGTCTATGCACATCCTTCTGGACCTGTGAAGTTATATGATTACATATCCACAGCAAAAGGGAAGGTAGAATGGTTTGAATATTAATAATGTTTTCCTTGATGTCGTCTTGTCAGTCCTTCATTTTGTCAATTTCATCCTTTTGATATTCTACTTGCACACTTTTAAGCTACTTTTCATGGTAAATAAGAGCAACCTGCACAGTTAAGTGTTTTACTGGGAAATGCACCACTTATTCTTGTCTTTACAGGATTTCAGAAATGTTTCAGGATCCAATACTTTTGCATATGGCCAAGTTTTCAGAATGTTTGAAACAAATTGCTTGTTCTTTCTAACCTGAGAATGTTGAGGCATGATTGACAGCTGATCCTCCCATTCCTTGTAAGGCTGGATATCAGTTTTTTCACCCAGTTTGCACTTGCAGAAATCTACTCACAACAGCAAGACTACTCACCTGAGTGGAGGTCTAGAAAGACAGCTTGCAGAATCAGGGAATGGAAAATTGGCCAAGATGCCATCCCAGCCCTCCCATATATTTTAGAGATTGAAAATGCAAAATCATTTGAAGTCCTGAGTACAGGGTAAGAATGGCCTGCTTACTCAAAGACACTATGAAGAGTCAAGGTGAGGTACCTAGGCACTATTAATTTCTGTAGATAGCTGGGTAAAGTGTGGCTAACATTTAAAACCTTGCATCATTTTCTTATTCATCCTCAGAGGAGGAGCAATTTAAGACCAATGAGAACTGAGACGATTGTCATGTAGTATCAAAGCAACTTCTCATCTGTTTACTGTGCACAGTTCTTTAATGAATTTACCTTAATTTTCCTGAAATTCTCCCCATAAGGAAGCCTGTTGTTCCACTTTCAGAGTCTCGCTGTTTCTGTTATCTCCTTTTAGACAGCTGAGAAATCAACAATACGTTATGATCCACAATACCTAGCTAAGAATTCTAGGTAGATAAGAAGCTCATGAAGAGTAGAAATAGTGCAAAGAGATGCATTTTTTAAAATAAGTACTACAATTAAAAAAAAAAAAAAAATGCTGGTCTCAATGGTCATATGAGTATCAAAATTTCAATGTTGAATTCTTAAAATCAGTCTTCCAAGAACATCTGTCTAATTTCAGTGAAAGCTACTGTGGATCAGCCTAAAATAACATATTCAGTCTATATTTAGATAAGATAGTAAAAAACTGAGCTAAGTCTCTGGAGCTGAAATGGCTGTATGTTTTTCTACTCCTGAGTAACACCATATTTTATTATAATTCACCCTCGTTGTTTTCATAGTACTCATAAAAAAAGTAGAAATATTTTCACAAAGGAATAACTTACTGAATTACATCCCAAACACCTTATCAGCTCAGATAAAGTACAAGCTCCAAACCCAACATCTGCAACTACCTTTTTGTACTGGAGCTACTTCAAATGCCAAGCATGAGTATTCTGAGCTTGGGTAAAGTCTGAGCTTGGATTTGGATATCAAATCAGATGTCTGAGATGTGTTTGGATATATGGTTTTTGCTACAATCCTGACCTAAATGACTCTGTGGAAATCACGATCGGTTTACACATGTATCCCAGCTCTGTTCAGTCAGAGATCACTTTAAGTCTAGCAACAGACAGTCTGTCTCACACAAAGCCATGGCTGATTCTGGCAGCTGGCTGAAACATCTGACACAATGAAGGCTCACCAGGTATCATCTTCTTTGATTGAGATGGTGAGCCTTTGGTTCTCATCACGTTCATGAGATTATGGGCAGAGAGATGCATCGTCCCAAAAGAGCTAGGGCCTTCTTTTCAGCAGCAGGAACTTGAGGTCAGAGCTCCCCTAAGTCCAGGATCCAGGAGAAGGAAGAGGAGTGTAAACAGGGAGGACAAAAGCATGGAGGAGCTGGATGAAGGCAGGATGATGAGGGAGTGGTGGCACTTGGAGAAACAGAACACACCTAAGGAGCAAGGTAGAAAAGAGAGCTTAAACTCATTGGAAATATGATATGTCTGGGACAGAAGGAGAAGTAAATTCTGCATGTTAATTATGACAATCAAAGAATAGTTGGAACTGTTCTCATAAGGACAGCGGAAAACCTAGGCAAAGCATGGTTTTGCACACAGAGAACTAGCAGACTTTAAGGATTCTCAGTCTCCTATTTTGTATTTGGGGGTATTACATATTTGCACAGGAACTTTGTGCAGTAAATTATGCGATCATTACAAATTACAGGCAATGTTATTTGAGAGGGGCTAAGATCTTCACTTATGACTGAGAACAACAAAATTTGTTGCATGCAAATAACAGATAACCCAGAGCATCGCAAATAAAACACAATAGTGCTGTTGTCACTTCTGAGAAGTGTAAGCAATTCTTACAAGTCTTTTTTGTTTTGGGCAGATTAGTTTCACTAAAATATGCAATTATAGATCAGAGGCAATGCCATCTGGCACCTCAAATGTTATCAACAAACTTCAAAACCACCGCAGACCAAAAATTATTCACTAAGTGGAGAATTATTTCAAAGAGGGAAAGATATACGCTGAAATTATTCACTGAGCTCCAGAGAGTGACATGCAGCCTGTAGAGCAGTCTGGAGACAGAATTTGATATGAACTGTTCCGTAATGTAATACTCTGTGCAGCATTTCCCTTCTGCTGTATCATGTACAGAAGGGACATCTCCTGAAGTAAGTGTAGCTGCAAAACCCTACAATTGTGGTTACCAGGACTAGGCCCCATTCAGAAGAGAAGCTGACTTTGTGGAGGAGCATGGCTTTGTTATTCACTGATATGTGCCAGGTACTTAAAAGCCATAGTGGGACCTACAAAGACAAAAAACAAAATAGACAAGGAAGTCTGAACATGAGCTTACTCTGTTCACATCCCATTGTTTACGTCACTGGGTGAGATGGAGGGAAGAGGAGACCAGAGCAGTGCACACTCAGAGCATGCTCCAAAACAGCAGAGAAGCAGTATCATAGAATCACAGAATGGTTTGGGTTGGAAGGGACCTTAAAGACCACCCAGCTCCAACCCCCTGCCATGGGCAGGGACACCTCCCACCAGATCAGGTTGGCCAAAGCCCCATCCAGCCTGGCCTTGAGCACCTCCAGGGATGGGGCATCCACAGCTGCTCTGGACAGCCTGTGCCAGGGCCTCACTGCCCTCTGAGTGAAGAATTTCTTCCTAAGAGCACCAAAGAAAGGTGGCAGAAACACAGAAGAAGATGCAACTCCTAATAATTTTTGTGATCATGTTAGTATCTCTGGGCCTACATTTTTTCACACATTCATTGTTGTCAATGCCTACAACAATCCATCCATAGCTTCATAACAAGTTGGGCTTTTGTATGTGTACCCTTTACACTTTTCTCCAGAGTAAAATAGACCAGGAAGAGTGATCATTTTCATTCTGCCTTTGAATTGACTCAAAACTTTTTTTTTTTTTCCTAAAAAACATTCAGCCAAACTTGTTTTGATCACCCTGAGGTATTATTTTGTAGGGTTTTGTAAGTAAAAGAGTTTGCTAACATCTATGTGAACCCATTAAATACTAAAAAATACTTGAATCTTCTTTCTTTGGTCAAAGCAATGTATGGCTGACCATTTTTGCTCAGCTTTTTTTGGAGAAAGAAAGGCATCAGTGTTAGATCCTTGGATATAACTACAAATCCTTGAACACAATCCCCTGCCATACTGACAGAAGCTCAAAGATAAATGCGTTTTTACAGTTTCTAAAAAGAAATGGAAAAACCTGAAGTGTAGTCCAGGCCTTTTGTTTTGGTTAATTTTCAGTCTCAGGGAACTATAGTGCAGGCAATGTAGAATAAAAACAGATAAGCTCCTATCTTAGGAAATAAATAAATAAATAAATAATGTAGCAACATAAGCAGCTTCCTAGAGCAACCAGGAGGATGGCTAGTCCTGCTTTACTGTTTCGTCTTGAGCTGCAAATGCTAACAAAGATGACAGTTGCACACAACTATACTGGCAATTTTCCTGATTAAGTTCTCTCTTTATTCTGCACGGATCTCTGTGTAGAGTATGGAGAGGGTTTAAGCTACTAGATATCTAAACATGAGCATCTAAAGAAAGGGCTTAATTCAGTTGTCTCAATACGGTGCTTTCATGCCATCTGAAGAGCTCCATTCCTGACCTCTAAAGGTGTACCCACAAAGACATCAGTCTTCCATAGGTCCTACGAGAGCCCTGAGCAGCTTTCTCAGGTGCCCTGGGGCATTTCTGGTCATGCTAGGTGTCCACATTTAGGCAACTGAACCAAGACCTAGGTGTCTACATAGTATCTACCTTTCTAAATTCTCTTCAGCAGAGACTTAATCAATGGAATTTATGGGGTCTTGGTACCTTGCAATGACCAAAAATACACTTCAGGGTGAACTGGGTCTATTTGGAGAGTCAGAAACAGGGCTGATAGAGCTATGGTATTATTGCCATAGTTATCTGGGATGTTCCACTAGTATGGTGCTGAAAGAGCTTCCAAGCAGCCACTTCAGCATTTCAGAAACAAGCAAGTACAGGGTCAGCTCAGGATTACTGGAGTTTCAACCTGTCTGACATGAGATGCAAGCATCTCTAATCTCTGCAACCTTTCAGATAAAGAAGACATTGTTCTAAAGTGGCATACATTTTGCAGTTTTTAAAAGCATGGGGAAAGAAAGGCCATTTGTATATTTTGGTCTTCTGTCACACTCCTACAAGCAACAAAAATCCAAAGTGTATATATATGTAATATCAAAGAGAGCCTTTATTTTTGCAGTCTATTTATGAGTTAGTAGACAGCAAGAAAGATAATTCATTTTCCTGCATGTACAAAGACCTTAAAACAACCCCTTCAAGTTTAAAATCCTCCTGTCAGCAAGTTAGATTCAGCCTTACGCAGCATTTTTTTTTCTTATACAGCAGATATTTGAATCATTTGTCTTTCAGAAGCAATTCAGCCTCCATTTTATGAAGCTGTGCTTTAAGGGGGTAGACCAACTGGTGGGATGCAAGCAGTTTCAGAATGCTGCCCCACGCTGGCCTACCTGAGTCTGAAGGCACCACCACAGGGTCCTCAGTACCTGACAAGTAACCAGGGATAGACACACGGCACTCTTGCTCATCATGCATACATGGTGTATGGATTTCCTTTTCTTGTAAGCATCCTGCTGCTGTGCAGATGGATTCAGTCTGCAGTACATCCCATGGATGAAATATGTGCTTAGTCATAATGCCGTAATTTCTGCTGGATGTGCTACTGATGATTACAATGCAGTGATGATTACAGTTCACACACTGTATATCATCCAGCCACTAGTGATCAATGTCAGTGTCAGCTCTGCAGCTCTGTTCCCATGTATGGTTTTATGACTGATTTCCAAAGAGACTGCCAGAACAACATTAAACACTCACGAGAAATCCCACTGTTGCAATTCCTCTATACTTTGGTTATGTACAGGTAGGAGGTGAGTTTTTTTTCTGGTTTAAAAGGGATAGATATTTGGAACTCAAGTTGTGCAGAAATGTTTGCTGGAATCTTATAATACATAGTTTTCTTTTATAAATGCCTGCTGCTGAAGAAGGGATGTGAGGGCCCTTATGCTAGGACCATACTGGCTTTCCTCAGAAAGATAATATAAACCTGAATCCTGAATTGCTTGAAGTGAGGGCAGGTTTGGACCCTGTTAGTTGAGTGTAGTGTACATTAGAAGTGCTGGTGTGTATACCTGAAGTTCCAGGATGACACAGTGCTATGCCCAAGTTGTTTCCATCTGCAGGTTGCAGGTTGTCAGCCTCTGACTGGGGAGATCCTTTAGCTTAAGAAAAGGAGCCAGGTGGTGCAGTGACTGAATGCTCATTCATGGGAACTCCTCAGGCTGGTGGCACATTTCTGAGGGCCAAGTGTTTTGCTGCCAGTGGGGTTTTTGGGTCAGGCTCTCCCCTCAGCTTCTGCACCAGGAGTGCTACTTACCCACTGGATGCCAGGTCTCACAGGCGCCTCTGGCAGCACCGTTGTCCCTTTTACAGAGTAGCAGCTTTCCTAAAACACAATTGGCACTGGAATGTAAGCGTCTTCCTGTTGGAATGGCTGCTATTTGTCTGTAAAGAAAGCCAAGATTTTTTTTTTTTTTTTTCAAATGTGCTTTTAAGTTGGGTGTGTAAATCTATATTTAGGAACCTCTCTGCGTGGCCTTTTTTCCTAAGCAGCTGCTGACCACTCAGATGTCCTTTTTGTTAAAGCTATCTTTCTATCAGTAGCCTACTCCCTGCTGAAGTTGGAGATATCTGAGAGGCACAGAGCCAGCAGGTCTAATTCTGTCCTAGTCCTTGGGACTGTCATTTCCACTTGCCTACTGCAGACTTTGAGACCCCCAACTAACAGAAGATCCTCAGGAACAAAGACCTGAGACACTGGACTTGTGTCAGCTGAAGGGCTTATTTCTGTAGCTGATGACAGCTTGAGCACACGGCTGCTACTGACAGACTCTTCTCCATCCTTTTGATGTGGGAAATAAAGGTATTGTGATGTGGGACCACAGCAGACTTCACAACATAGGCACCCTGCAGGGGATTCTGCAAATACAGCAGCAGCAGCATGGGGATGATCACACAGTGTTGGAGCAGACCTGAGGGTCTGACAAAACCCTTTGCACTGTAGAGGGTTACTTTCATTGTAAAAGAAAACAGAATTAGGTCTATAGTATTATTTTCAGTGCCTTGATTTGTAAAAATATTTGATCAACAATTTTTGTAATGAATTGGATACCTGGTCATTTTTATTTCCAGAGAAACAGTTAGATTAAAGGAGGGAAAATGTTTAAACTGGGTGTCATCCCATCCTAACAAACCAATCCTTTTCAAGAAGATCCAGCACTGGATACCTGGTGAACACACTGTGTTGTTGAGTGCAGGTGACACTTGCATGGAAGTGTGACTTATAAGGGCTTACAATCTCACTTTTATTTCTGGATGCAAACGGGAGTACTGAGAGTTTCACTAAATAAATATGTTAACACACATATTTACACATAGCTAAAAAAATAATAATAATGACTTTATATAAGCTCACCCACTGATCCTTTGGGTAAAGAGGTAATCACACATCAGCCTGCTAAGACATAAGTGCCCACCAAGTAATTACATTTGTAAGCTTCTGCTTCAATTTAACACAGTCATTACTTTTTTTTTTTTTTTTTTTTTTTTTAAATGGCAGCTAGCCCAGTGGCTCAACAGCAAAACAAGGCTCTAAGGCTCTATCAGGTTGGAGACCCCAGTTCAAGGACAGACAAAGTGTCTTGGGCACTGGGCCAACACACACGAGCTGTGCTCCAGCAATGGCGGGGCAGCTTTTTAGTAAGAAGGGGCCAGCGAGTGATTCCAATTGCTTAGCTGAAATGTGATGCTACCAGATGTAGGGGCCACCAGTGATTGAACCCTGCCCTCGCAGCCACAAAGAAAGGATATTAAATACATACCAATGGGGAGGAAGAGCCGTGAAAATGTGGAGGAAAAATGTGTAGTAAAATCTTTCCTGCGTTCTAATTGCAACTTTGGCATTCTCTGAAGCATACGTGACTAAAAAAGCAAACCCACAGTTATATTTGCAGACACTTTAGTTCACTGTTACCATTGTTAGTTGAACCTTGGGAAGGGTGCAGTCAGGGGTTAGCATGGTGTCTGCATGGGACAGACCTGAAATGCAAGAGAAATGTCCCATGCAGGTGCAAGGAACTTTTTTATCTGAAATAAAGTCATAATTTCAACTTACACCAACAAGAGGCAGATGAGAATCTGTCCCATGTCCTTAAACCCTGGACTTTTTATTGGCCATGTAAAGCTGAAATCATGTGCTGTTTGGTAAAACTATTGTAAGTTAAAAATCTATGAGTGAAAACATCATGCTGCTAATGACAAAACACAGCCTTTCTCTTTGCCTTGGAACCAGTGAAGGACTGCTTTTAAAATGAATGGTGTAAATATTAGGGATATATATTTTTCTATACTTTTGTTTTGCACAAAATCTGATGTTGACACAACATTTGCACTGAAAGTAGGAGCTGACAGGTGCACTTAAACTACTTAGAAGCCATTTCAACCACATTTACAGGCATGTAAAGAACTGGTTTAAAAAAATGCAGACCTGATTTTAATCACTTTCCTTTATTTATCTCAGATCTCCAAGATACAGACACTTCTGTATGGAGTACTACAGCCACATCCTCCCCTTTAAGCACTATTACCTCTAGGCCTGAAAATCCGTCGGAGAGTAGCACAGAGATGTTCATCCGAAATGTGACTGAACACTTCAGTAAAAATTTAATTGAAAACCTCTACTTTGACTTCAAGTCTGCTGTAACAGAGAAATCCTGGATCCCAACAACTACTCCTCAATACCCTAGCACTACGGAGGAGGTAAGGCAGAGGAGTTATTGATTGATTTTTATTAAGCCTGCTCCACTCTGTGGAGCCTGATAGCTATTACAGGTGGATGCTTCCTAGACTAAAAAAAAAAAAAAAAAAAAAAAAAAAAAAAAAAAAACAGCTGCAGGACTGAGCTTTGTTCTTTATTCTGATGGGATTCTTTGTTCATGCTGATAGTACGCTTTGCTAGAAATACAGCTGCAGAAGAAATCTTCCCCTTCCATACAGCACAATCGTGGTGTGTACAATGCACTGGGAAAATCTCTGAGCTCCAGGGAAAATGCTTAGGATATGTGAGGAGCAATGGGAAGCTCATGGATGTAGCAGGAGACACGGAAGCTGAGGTATCTGTTCTCAGTGACAGCCTCTGCCACTGGTTTGTTGCGTGACATGAGGGTCTAGCTCTAACTATGCTCTAAGAAGCAGTATGCTTTATGAACTCCTTTAGGATAGTTGAGCCCTAAAATTGCATACATGATTTATGGACCAAAGCAAGTGAAAAGTGAGTGTTTTAACTTGCATTACGAGGAACCCTGGCCTTGACCCTGGTCAGCTTATTTACTGACTGGTGGACAGAGGGGAGGACACACAGCTGCTTCTGTATCAGTGTTCCTGAGTCCAGCCACAAACAGCCCTGGCAGAGGAGGTGAATGGGTGCCAGCCCCATCCACAGAAGAAACTAAGTGTGGGCATACAGTACCTCCAGGCGTCTGGTTTGTGTGGGCAAGGCACAATTAAGTAGAGAACAACTCTGGTATCATTGTTGGCAAAATGCCCACAGGCAGTTAGACCTAAAGCACTGAGGAGATTATTGGCCACTTTATTGATATCGACACTTGTGTCTTAGAGCTAAAAATCCCTAATTTCCCTGTAGCTCCTTGTCCAGGAGGCCACACTGCACTCAATGTACTGGGGTAGGCATACATTTTGGTTATTACTTTGGGTGTCAGTGTTACTGTGGTGAGACTAAGAAATATGTTTTGTATTTAGGAGGGCTGTGGGACAGGGTAGTCTTCAACAGGAGCTCATTCTTCAACATATCCTGATTATTCTAAGGAAATCCTGTACACTCCAGTTCAAACAGCGTCACTAGAGACTGCTTCAGACAAGGAGAAAGAAGTAGTATTACCCAGGACCATGCTGGCCAAAATTATTAACTTGAACACTTAAGGACCCTGTCACAGCTATTTTGGTGCTGCCCACAAGGGACTGAGCTGATGATAGGTGCACTGCACCCTATTCCACAGCTGGTTCTTTTAAAATACCATTATTTTGGGTTGGTGCAGGCAGGCTGAGCTAATTTCTCCATGCCCTCTGCTCATATACAAACCTCCCGCACAGAATGTCTGTCTCCTCCAAATGTCAATACCCTGTAGAATACGTTATTTCCCAAAGTGCCTCCAGCACTCCTACTGAAGTCCCACTGCTGCTGGAGAAAAGACAGTTTGCATTGAAGCTCCCTCCTCCTGTGTTCCTACCCCAGCTCATCTCCTCGTTCACACAATTTGCACTGAGCAGTTTGCTTAAGTCAAAGCTTCAAAGCCAGATTCCCAATGATAAGCATGCTAGCCATCACCACTAAAAAAATAAAAATAAAAATAATAATAATAAAAAACACAATAAATAATAAAAAAAAAATACACAAGTATCTGTCACTTGGAGTGTCCAGCCAGGTCTGGACTTTTGAATCTAGATACTCCATCAGATACTCTGACATACAAACTGAAATGTTTTTGGCCTTCGTCTTTCAGCTTCCTTGTCCTTAGAGTGGAATTAAAAACATCTTTGTCAAGCTAGCAGAGATGTTTAAAAGATTAATCGGAGTTAATGTGATACTTTGAAAACAGGTAGACTGATAAGGGCTGTTAGGAAGACAATCCTTCCCGTGAACTGCGTCTGCCCCAGGCCAGGTCCTCTTGTTTGTAGAACTAAAGCCTTGATGTTATTTGGCTGTGAGCACACCAGTTCTGAGGGGACAATGGTGACACTTCAATCAAACAAAATGTTTGGTTTAGAGAAGCCTTGGATTTCAAGTAAAACTGCAGCTTGCACTTTCAAGCCGCGACAAAAGCTATGCAAAGCCCATTTCCTCTTGATTAGAGAGGCAGAGAGAGGGGCTGGTGTTAAAAAAAAAAAAAAAAAAAAAAAAAAAAAAAAAAAGTCAGGAAACCTTGGGAAAGTGTCTGAAAGAGACTTTGGAGCCTGCTATTAGAGACATGTCCGGCCACTCCCAAAGCTCACTTCCACTTTTTTTTTTTTTTTTTTTTTTTTTTTTTTTTTTTTTTTTTTTTTTTTTTTTTTTTTTTTTTTTTTTATTCTTTTTTTTATTTATTTATTTAGTTTCTTGGCTTGCCACACAGATCAGTAAGTGTTAAAGGCTGTGTGACTGTTGATTTGCTAAAAGCCCATTTATTCAATACCACTCTGGAAATGATTACTCATATTATGTTGGCTATTCTATATACATATATTGCCACCAGTGAATGATGGATCCCTCCTGTTCTGTTCCAGTACTGGCACAGACGTCTGTGGCAGACATCCTTAAAGCAGTCTTGTAGTGCATAATGTACAGAAGGAAGTCTCAAACCCCATAAAACTGAATTTTCCTACTTATATAACAGGGTAGTTTTAAAGATTTTTTGATAGCAAGAATAAGGGGAATAAAGTAGGAACCTCGAAATTATGGGCAATGCTGAGAAGCAGCAACATACCTTTTATCCGTGCATTATCGTATGTAAGCTGGAGAAGACAGACATTTCCAAGAATCCTTAAATTTCACTTCTGATAGATTAAATTTATTTTCTGAATTCTATAAGTGTGCACGGACTTTATTTTTTTCTTTCACGTATTACATCTACTTAACTAATTTACACCTGCATATCTGAGTTATATATTTCAGGTTACGGATATACTTTAAAAAGTCCCTACAATACAAGCTCCAATCTTCCAAGAGAATGCAGCTTGCTCTGAATATTCTAGTTTTCAGAGAAGAGTCTGAAGTGATCCAAACACCCAAATAAGCCTTCATATTTTCTATTCTCCAGGGCTGGGAAAGTGTTGATATAGTTTATGCCATTAGGTCCCTAAAGCACAATTGTCTAACGATGGTTTTATGCTGCAAAAATCTTTCACTTTAAGCTGATTACAATACACTTTCATAGTTTTAGTACCAGTTAACATCCAATACACACACCTTGTGTTTTCTGTCAACAGATTTTTTACCACTGCAGTAGCTCTTAGAGGCAGTCACTCCTTGTGTCTGAAGTATGTAAAACATTTCCAGGGGAGATCTTGTTCTGCAATGACTTGCAATGGGCTTGACAATTACATAATAATCAATATATATTAATAACATCAAGTAAGATTATTGATCCTAAAGTCATCCTGAGCCTTTGCAGAGTAAAGTCCAGTACTCTCTGTGCTAGGTCCCTAGGACGAGGCATGAAATTCCAGAGACCAAGGAAGCTTTCCACTCGAGAGTGCTGAGACCTCTGGTTTCTGAATGGAAGAATAAGAGCTAAGCATTTTCAGATCTTTTTATCTTGTTTGACAGATTAAGGGCCCCCAGATCCTACAGTAGCAGATCGCCTGAAAGGCAGACTAACATTTTTAAATGCTAGCACCTTTTCCTCCCTAAATATCAAAATGGGGTAAAAGTGAAGCAGGGATGGTACTGATTTTGCTTGAGATGCTGCCTTTAGAAGTTAAAATTCTGTGTGCATCTTTTGCAGTACAGAAAGATGCAGAAAAGTGCCACTCCCATGTGAAGAAAGTAAATGATGAATTCCTCCCCCTTTATGCAGCCACAAATTTACTCGGTAGTTGCTAGGTTATCGCTTAACTGAGTATCTGATGGTCTGAAACAATTTTAGCTGTGTTTCTTCTCCATCACCCCACCCTGCATACACATGCATCTGAGCTTTAAAAAGCTGAAAATTTAAATAAAAGGAAATGGGTGTGCATGACAGAAATGGTGAGCTGTGCTGCAGCTAGAGCTGAATTTCAAATTGTGCGCAGCTTGTTGTGTGCTGTCTAAAAACAGAGATTTTTTGCTTTTGGTGGTGTGTAATTTTAGCTTGGGAGTTATTCCGGGGAATGGTTTCAAGGACAGAAGTTGATGCAAAGCAAAACAAAAAGCTTGCCCATTGATACACGAGCTACTCCTCTGCCATGCATAGGCGGTGGCGAGCTCTGCCAGGGCACTCCTAGCCTCATGGCTGTGGTCACGGTGTCGCAGGGACAGGGAGAAAACAGGTCTGGGTGGTCCACAGCAAACCCCTCACGCCCCTCAGGCTGCCAGGTTGTCCCACGAAAAGAAGCTGAGAGGGACGTTTAGGGATGGCTGAAGTCAAAACGAGACAGGGCGGGCGTGAGGAGAAGGAGGAGTGAGGCGAGGTGGGCACGAGGCAAGGTGCGAGGTGCGAAATGGGGGCCGCCCCGCGTGAGGGGGCGAGGGGCCCGGAGCCCCCCGGGGGGAATCAGAAGAAGGAGGAAGCGGCGAGGAAGGAAGGGAGGTGTGGTGGGAGAGGGGGCCGAAAGGAAAGCCGGGGGAGAGCAGCCGAGGCCCGGGAGGAAGGAGGGACCGAGGGGCGGCCGCGGGGGTGGCGCCCCGGGAAGGAGGGCGACCGTCGACCCCCGGAGACCCGGGGGTCGCGGCTCGTCCCCGCACCGTGCCGCGGGGCGCCGCCCCCGCCCGCCTCAACCCCCCCCCCCGCTTCGGGCGGCGAGGAAATCGCCTTTTGATTGCGGAAGCCCGCCGAGAGGGCTCCGGCGGAGTCAGCCCGGGTCAGAATGGCAGCGTGGGAAGCGGCGGCCGCCTCCCCCGCCTCCTCCGCCCCCCGCTCCTCCTCAGCCGCCGCCGGCCGGCCGCCGGGCAGCCCCCGCGCACCCCCCGGCCGCCTCCCCCCGCTGCAGGCAGGCGGGCGGGCAGGGAACGAAGCGCCCGGGGCGTCCTGCGGCGCATGCAGCAAGCGGGCGGCCCGGCGGAGGGGGCGCCCCCGGGACCCCGCCGGGCGCGCTCGGCTTCTCGCCCCCCTCCCCGCGAGGGCTTGGGCCGGTGAAGGCGGGCGGCGATGCTGAGCCATGGAGCGGGGCTCGCCCTGTGCGTGGCGCTGGCCCTGAGCGAGGTGAGCGGCGGGGGGCAGCGCTCGGCGGGGGGCAGCGCTCGGCGGGGCGGCTTCTCTGAGCGCCTCCCCGCGCTCCCCTTTCTCCTCTTTTCTCTTCCCTTGTCCCCGCAGGCCGCGCTCGGGGAGGCGGCGGGGTGCAGCGCCAACCTGACGGAGCGGCTCGTGGCCGGGCACGGCGCCTGGCTGCGCTGGCGAGCCGCGGCCCCCGCCTGCAACTTCAGCGTGACGGGGCGCTCCGAGGACGGGCAGCCCGCCGGCTGCCAGCCCGCCCGCAACGCCAACGGCACCTACGGCTGCGCCCTGCGGGGCCTGGAGGCCGGGACGTGGTACCACCTCCGCATCCAGCCGCTCTCCGGCGGGGAGCCCACCGACGTGTCCCTGCAGACAGGTAGGGGCGAGGGAGAGGGGGAGTTTGGGGTTGTGGGGGGTCTCGACGCCGCTGCCAAAAGGTAACGCGGCGGGCTCGGGAGGAGAGCCAGTGCTGGGAGAGTGCTGCTTCTCCGTCCCTCAAGCAGCCGTCCAGTGGAATAATGCTTTGAGGTGATGCTTTCACGTCCTGTGCGCTCATCCGAGCCTGTTGGCTTCGCAGCTTCTCAGGTGAGAGCCTGCTTGCTGTGCTTAAACGCAGCCTGTTTTGTGACAGGTAGATCCCGCTCAAGGATAACTTACTGCTTCGGTCTGTCCTCGACCGTTTTAGTCTAAAAATAAGAGTCTAAAAGTAAGGCTGAAACTTCTTGCATGTGCATTGGCTCCGAGTACAGCCACTGACGGACAGCTGTGTGCAGAGCGCTGGCGGCGTTGGACCCGTGAGTGGCTGTAGAAATGATCCAGCAGCCTGCCGGGGCCAAGGGAAGCCCCCTTCATGCGGGCGTGCTTGTGCGTGGATGTGAACGACCCAACTTTCAAAGCAGTGAACTACATAGACCAACCAGCTGCAGAGACAGAAGAATGGGACTCTTTCTGTGTGTATTAGTGGTGAAAAATTATATTGTCCAACCTCTTACGGGTGGTAACACAAGACTCAAAACAGAGATGACTTAAATAAGGTCAATCATTAAATGCCTCCCTGGTTTCTAAAGTCTTGGCATCAGAGAGGCATTGCAGTATTAGTACTGAAGATTACAGCAGCTAAATACTTACCAGTTACCAGTTCAGATACACTATTTATTGTCAGACCCTTTTCCATGCAGTAACTGTACAAGTACAGTAAATACCCTCCATTAATTTGCTTTGATAAGTTAAGAAGTCTAGTGACAGATCTGCTGGTATGACAGCTATATGTTAAGCTCAAGTTATGTCACTGGATAAAAACAAGTAATAGTTTCTATATGGTGATTTAAGTCCATATAATGCATCACGCCAATTGTTTTCAATATTGACGACCTGTAATTTGAAAATTGAAAGAATAAATCAACCATTATCAGAGTGACAGGTATGAATCACCATCGTTACTGGGTATTAAAGTTCTAATAATGAACACCTGAGATGAGGTAGAGGAGAAGATAGCACCTTAGAACACATTTTGAATTAATGCATGATCATTTAGACAGTAGTTTGTATATGCCACTTATGAATTATTGGTACATAGATTTTTGCAAGACTGTAAGATGATAAAAGTGAATGAAGCAACTACTGATTGGAGTCATGTTACGTGGCTCATGTCGGTGAAAAGACTGATTAAAGTACAAGTTGACATACTGAAATTAGTTGACAATACTTGAATTGTGGATTGTGTTTCAGTTTTGGATAGCAGAGATTAGTCAAAGGCAAGAAATAAGAATAGAGGAGCTTTGCAGGTTTGCTTCAAAGACAGCTAGCCAGATTGGTCTGTGCTTCCACACTTTCCTTGATTCACATCTCTTGCATTGCTTGATAGTATTTAAAATACACAAGTAGCTCTATAATATGACTTTTTTTTTTTTTTTTTTTTTTTTTTCTAAAGAGTATATAGGGTTTGTTATGCTTCTCAGCAACCGATGTTGTATTGTCGATTCCATGCATTTCAATGCAGAAAGCACTCCAGTACCTTGTTCCTCTGTATGTTTCCACTAGGGGCAGCATTTTAAACCATTTTTTTGGAAACACTTCACCTGTTCCTTTGTAACATAGTGTCAGTAGTTTTGCTTTGCGATCTACAGAAACTGAGTGTCTGTAGGTGTATGTTCCTGGAAACTATCTGATGAATACGGAAGTATGAACAATATTTTTCAGACATATTATAAACAGAATTTCCACTGATTGGATCGTAGCGGAACTGAGCTATCGTGAGCCATCTAAAAATACGATGTCTGACCTTGCTACTTGGTGAGGTTCCCTTCCTGAGCAGCATGTCTTAAGATGGATAAGCTGTCCTTTGGAGGTGCCATGCTTTTTCCGCCAAATGGGAAAGGAGCCTGGGTTAGACTAGGCATCTGAGATTTAGATGGTTGAAGTTAGGTGAGAGGAATCCTATCTCACATTTACTTTTGCAAAATGAGCTTTTGATCAGCTGTATTGATGTGATACAATAAATCTACACAAAGAATTTCATATATCCACACTTCATTCAGAAGCTTTAACATTTTCATCATATTCAGTCCCATTAAAATTTTCACATGCTTTTATTTGTTGGATGTGCTTAAGTTTGTTGGATGTTTTTCACCACATTTCTTATACAAAGTGCTGGAGCATCTAATCCTGTAAAATCCAAAATATTTTGTCAAATTTTGAGTGCTATCTGTTCTGATTAAGGAGTTACGGTGAAAGTGATGAGTAACGCATATGAACATGCATACTGCATAGTTACTGTTACAATGTAAATGTTTGGAGAGAACCAAATCCTTAACTGAATTTGGCCTTTTGTGTCTTTAAATTTACATTGTACTGCATTGTCATAACTATGATTTTGTCTGTGCTGTGTACAAGTTTGATATTCCAATAGAGTGAGTGCACAGCTTGCCAAACTCCATAAACTCTTACATAATACCTTAGCGAATCTTTGAGTAGAAAAGCAGCTTCTGTTTAATTTAGGGATACGTATATCTGAAAACTAATAATATAGGAATAGTGATGCAGTAAACCACGCTAGTCCACCAAGATGGATTTCATTACTCAAAAAATGTTGACCTACAAGTTATCAGTTTAAATTATCAAATATTTCATCCTCTCAAGGAGACATAAATTGATCCTCAAAAATGATGGCAAATGCAATCACATGCACGTTGTATAAGCCAGGAATACACAGACCTGCAAACACGCATGCAATGTTGGTTGTGCTATTTTGGTAGAATAGGAAATGAAGAAAAGACTGATAATGCCATTTATCACCTCTAACTGAGCTACAGTTAGATTTTCCACTGGAAACCTGAGATTACAGATGTTAGTGGGCACGAGTCTGGATATTTAGTTTATTTCAGGTTAACATTTACCATTTATTACACTTTTAGCGTGTGTATTTATATGTATGTATAAAATATTTCTATATATCTCTAAAATTATGTAACTAGTCAACATGCTTGACATTCTAACTTTGGAACAACAGGTGCACCTGTTGGTCTTTTCTTGTTGTCTCCTTTTTTGATCTCAGTAAAACTATTTCTGTGACTAAGAGCTACTGTATGACCCCCCCCCAAAAAAAAAAAAGGTAGACTTGTGTCTTTCTTGATTTCAGAGAAAACACTTATTCCTTAATTTTCCAAATGGTGGTGCATCAGCATAACTGTATTTCAGTAGTGTATTTTCAGTGAAAGATTAGATTTTTAAAGTAAATTTCCAGTTAAAAAAAGTAGCATATGAGCAGATTCTAATTTACGGTTAAATTTATGAATTTTAATTCTGAACTGAAATTCAGAAGTAAAACTGGTTTTGAGAGCTGTGGAAAAAGAGCTTGAGAATTCCCCTGTTTTCAAATAAATCTTCCAAAATAGGATTAGAAGTATGATTTTTAACATTGTTTTCTAGAAAAGTGTTGCAATGATATGTTTTGTTACTGCTTGATCCAACCTACTGTACTAAGAGAAGTAACAGATAAATAAAATTTTACCAGAAAAATTGCTAAGTATTTGAATGAAAAGAGGTTAATAATTCTACCACCTAAGACACAGACTGGCAGAGTATTTTTCCATTGCACCACACAACTGTAAGTGCCAGAAGCGTGGTTTGGCCATGTGTTTGCTCCTGTAAATTTCAAATTGTTTAGGATAAATCTGATTTATTAGCCATCTGTAAGAACAACTACTGTGACGTGGTTCCAACTATAGTCTGTATAATCCTATAATCCATAATCATGTAATAATTATGATAATTGTCTCAAATGCAGAGTATAAAAAGAAAATAAATGACAATGTAGGTTATTCCAAAGGTTTTCTGTTGCATATCATCCCAAATAAATGGGTATTTGTACTTAAAAATGGTGAAATCAAACCCTTTCAATTAATTTTCAGAAGAGTCCATGTGAAGTAGGCCATGTTTACTGTTCTACGAAAAGGGAAAACGAAGAAAAAACAAACAATTTGATAGGAGGAGAGCTGAGGCTGAAGTCAGGAATTCCCAGTCCTCAGACTGTATTTGGGGGCACTGTATGAAACTGAGTATATCGTTCCTATAGGATACATTTATAGCACCTGCGCATACAAAACAGATTGTCCCAAAAGTCAAAATAAAGTTGCAGTATAATTAAAGCAACATGGAGCCTTCTGGAAGAGAAGACCAGGATACATTAATTCTTCTGGTATCAAATGGTATATAAATATCTTAGAAAATATTTTATTTCTGTGATATATCAGTATTGTATTGTTGCCAGCAGAGACTTGTATAACAATGTAAATGGCTTTTTAAGTGTTTGTTTCCATCCAGGGCTCTTTCAGCCCAGGCACTTCCCAATCTCATTGTTCCTTTGTTCTAACGGATGTACAGAGCACTGAGTGTTTTGTTTTCTGGACCAGATAGATTAGATAAAGTCTGAATTTCTGAACTTCACCTTCCAGGCACGCAATACTTTCTTTGCTTAATGCACCTTGGAAGACAGATTGCCTAGGACAGTATAAGCACTTCTAAAGATGTAGGAGGTGTCTTCTTTTGTGGAATTTGACAAATAATGTGGATTACAACGTTGATTACTTTTGCAGGACAAATGAACAGTCAACCTTATTCTAACTTTGTCAGAGAGTTGAACTTGACAGTTATCATGACTGTTCACTGGGTATTAGTCAAATTAAAACTGTTTCAGCTGTCTGTGCATCTGACCATATATAGTGCTGAAATTCATTTCTGACCGTCAAATTTGACCTTTTCTGGTTAGAACAATTGCCTTCAAGGCACAAGTTTATACTCCTGCTATTCACTTTTGCCAGCATAATAGCCTTTAGTGACTTAGTGTATGTTATAGGTGGAGCTGGTACTCAAGCCCATTGTTAAGATTTCCTGATGCTTTTCATTAAAACCTCCTGTTTCAATTGCTGTAACTGGGTAAAGTTTTAACTATCTGGCCTGAAGTTTGATGTGCTTGGTCTTTGAATTCAGTTTAATTAATTAATTAATTAATTTTCCAGTTTTAAGCAAAAGTAGCTTGGCCTTAAAGAAAGAGGTCAAGAAAAGAAGAGAGTTACTCTTCTTTATTGATTTTCTCAATTTAATTGTCATAATTTTTTTTTATTTTATTAAAATAAAATAAACAGTTTTATTTTTATTAAAATAAAATAAATAAAAAAATAAAAACAGTCTTACTGTTCTGTGTTTAAGGCACTGCTGACATGGAGACCTCATTTACCAGCCTGGATCACAGGATCACAGAATAGTTGAGGTTGGAAGGGACCTCTGGAGGTCATCTGGACCACCCCCCACACTCAAGCAGGTCCACTTAAAGCAAGTTACCCAATTCTATGTCCAGGTGGCTTTTGAAGATCTCCAAGCAAGGAGACTCCACAGCTTCTGTAGGCAACATGTTCCAGTGCTCATTCACCCACACAGTGTAGAAGTGCTTCCTGATGTTTAGATGGAATCTTCTGTGCTCCAGTTTTTGCCCATGCTTCTTGTCCTGGCACTGGGCACCACTGAAAAGAGCCTGGCTCCATCTTCTTTCCACACTCCCTTCAAGTGTTTATACATATTGATAAGATCCACCCTAAGCTTCCTTTTCTCCAGGCTGAAGAGACCCAGCTCTCAGCCTCTCCTCATAGAAGAGATGCTCCACTCCCTTGATCATCTTGGTGGCCCTGCATTGGACTCTCTGCAGTAAGTCCATGTCTCTGCTGTACTGGAGATCCCAGAACTGGACACAGTACTCCAGGTGCAGCCTCACCAACACTGAGAAGAACAGAAGGATCACCTCTCTTGACCTGCTGGCAGTACTTTTCCTAATGCAGCCAGGAATACCATTAACCTTTTTAGTGGCAAGGGCACATTGCTCATTCATTGCTTTTTCGACTTGGTGTCCAAGGACCCCCAGTTCCTTTCCTGCAAAGCTACTTTCCAACTGGATGCCCCCCAGCATGTGCGGGTACCTGGGGTTGTTGTTCCCCAGATGCAGGACTCTGCACTTCTCCTTATTGAACTTCATGAGATTCTCCTTAGCCAACCTCTTTGGCCTGTCAAGGTCGCTCTGGATGGCAGTACAAACCTCCAGTGAGTCAGCGACCCCAACGAGTTTTGTGTAATCCACTAATTTTTGAGGATGCACTCTACCTCATCATACAGATCATTAATGGAGATGTTAAACAGGGCTGGACCCAGTATTGACCCCTGGGGTACTCCATTCATCACTGATCTTCAACTAGGCTTTGCACCACTGACTGCTGCCCTCTGGGCCCAGCCATTCACCTCACTGCTCATCCAGCCCATACTTCAGCAGCTTCTTTATAAGGATCTTATAGGGAGCAGTGTCAAAGGCCTTACTGAAGCCCTGGAAGACAATATCAGGCTGGTCATGTCATCATAGAAGCTTATCAGGTCGGTCAAGTATGACTTCCTCTTAGTGAATCCATGCTGACTGCTTCTGATTTTCTTCTTTGTGTGCCTGGAAATGGTTTCCAGGATTAGCAGTTCCATCTCTTTCCCAGGGACTGAGGTGAGGCTAACCAGCCTCCTGTTCCCCAAGTCCTCCTTTTTGCCCTTTTTGAAGATAGGAGTGACTTGTGAATGAATGTCCATTTGCTCAAGTATTCCCTGACCTGAGCCTCTTTCACCAGGGGGAAGTCTTCCTTGCTGCAGCCTTTCACCCTGGTCTCTGGGACCTGGGATTCCCGGAGGCCAGTCTTGCTGGTAAGACTCAGGCAAAGAAGGCATTCAGTACCTCGGCCTTTTCATTGCCCTGTGTAACCAGGTCTCCTGTAGCAGGCCTCGAGTTTTTGTATGTGGCCAGGAGCTCTTTGTTCATCCATGTAGGTCTCATGGCAATGTATTGCTCTTGAGCTTGGAGGGTAGTACTTGAATTTCAACTAGCTTTCCTGGGCCCCTTCTCCCTCCAGGGCCTTATCCCATGGGACTCTACCAAGCAGATCCTTGAAAAAGCCAAAGTCCACTCTCTTGAAGTCCAGATTTCAAGCTTCTCTTGCACCCTCCTCACTGCCCTAAGGATCTTGATCTCCACCATTTCATGGTCACTGCAGTCAGGGCTGCCCTTGACCTTCTCATTCCCCAGAAGCCCCTCATTGTTGGTCAGATCGAGGCCCAGCACAGCACCTCACCTCATTGTCTTCTCTATCACCTGGAGAAGGAAGTTATCTTCACTGCATTCCAGGAACCTCCTGGATTGTCTGTGCCCTACTGTGCTGGCCCTCCAATAGATAGCAGTGGTTGAAGTCCCTCAAAGGACCAGGGCTTGTGAACATGAGGCTGCTCCTGACTGTCTGTAGAGGGCTTCATCTGCCCAGTCTTCCTGTTCAGGTGGCCTGTGGCAGACCCCCACTACAATGGGGGTCTAACTATATAACTATATATATTTGCATGAAGTCTTGTGAGTGATGAAATACATGTGGCGAGTACCAGTAACCACAGTCTTTTATTTTGGCCATCTTTTGTTTGCCATTTCTTTAGAGTGTATGATATTTTGCAGGTCATTTTACTAGAGAGCTATTTACTAAACAACATAATGAACACAAAGAGTTTCTCAGATAAATAGCTCTAATTAAGTTATTAAATTGTTATTAAATTATTTCCTAAAAGCTTGCCCAATGTACTGTTTGTTTGTGTTTTTTAATTTATATGAACAATACTACACCAGAAGAGAAACATACTTAATCTGTTTGAAGTGGTTGAAGTTAATATGAAAAACAAAGATTTGTGGCACTTGAAACTGTGTAAATGCTCATGCCCATTGGTGATAAAGTGTTCAGTGCGAGTGCTAGGAAATGAAAGCCACTAGTACCATTGTATCTATGAAGTTATGTTTCACTGAGGCATTGAGTGTAATTTTTGTGTGTGTGTGTTTGATGTTTCTTATTAGTCATTATTGTTTTACTATCATCAGATTTCCAAGGTCACAATTTACATCCGCAACTGCAAGTGCTTTTCTATAGGGGCATGTGTCTGTATGTACACATAAACACAAGTAACATTGCTGAACTCTGCAGGAATCTCATGAAGGCAGGTTTCACTTATTTGATGCTTAGAAATGAAAAAAACTTTTTGAAAAACAATGACAGGATGATGATGAAAAGGGAGAGTTTTAAAAGTTTTTTGTAATGCTGTGTAAGGCTTCTTTCAGTCCCAGTGCAAGAAATATTGGTTTGTTTTCTGTCTTACTTTGTACTGATTTATTTATTTTTAACTACAGATCCCTTACCACCATCTCATTTTGAAATTAATAAGGAGAAAACAACATTGACAAGCTTACAAGTTCAATGGGACCGTTCCTCAGGAAAGGTGGACTTATACAATCTAGTATTATTTGATCACAATAATACAAAGATACAAGAAGTCTCTGTACCAGGAGGATCTTCAAAAACAGAAAGCACTTTTACCAGTCTAATCCCTGGGAATAAATACAATATTGTCCTCACTGCAGTTGCTGGAAATAAAAGTACCCCAGAACTTCACATAAGTGGATCTACTGGTAAGACTTCTTCAACTGTCAAATGACTTTGTTCATCTAAGTAAACCACTTAGAGTATTTTGCAGTTCTGCACTTTGAAAGTAGCAAGCATGTATTTCTTCTACCTTGAAATATACACATGTATATATATATAAGTATCAATTTATTGTCAACAGATATGAACAAAGCACGGGTAACTAACATAAAGAGTCATTTGCTAAGAATGGAGGAATGTGTTTATGACTTATTTGGCCATAAATCTGAGGTTAGGTTTTCACTAACCCCAAATAAAATCACCGTATTTGGAGAGTAAATCTGTGCAAAGTTGCTGAAATTGTCGAGATAACCATTAGGCCTTAAGCATGTGTTTTTGTTTTTTGTTTTTATTCCAATAGTGCCATCCCCTGTGAAGAATATTCAGGTCAATGTGAAGACAGACACTATTCATGTCTCATGGTCTCCTGGCTCTGGGCATGTGGATCTATACAGGCTGGTGTTACTGGATAATCAAGTTCCAATTCATGAGATTCAGCAAGAAGATCCTCTGACTTCTTACACTTTTTCTGGACTTACAGCAGGGCACATGTATAACCTCTCTGTCATAACCCAGGCTACAGGATTGGAGAGCACCAGTTTTCGAATAGTTAGGACAGGTATGATTTCAGAATTTGTCACAGCAGAACAAGAAGTCAAGGCTATAATCTAGCAATATTACAGGTCATACTTAATGATAAATGGATCATGTTCCACATGAATCTTCCCAAGTCAGTGTCTGATTTACCTTTGGCAGGTGTTTCTCTCAAAGGCTGTAGAGGGAGTTATAGACTCTCTGAACTAACTTAGCTACCTAAGTTATCATTAAAGCAAAGTTAGCTGCTCAATTAGCTTTTAAGGTGACTGCAGCAAACTTAGCTGCGCTGCTTAGTGTAGGCAGCTCCATCAAGCATTTAAAATTGATTAACAATTTGAGCCTAACTCACTGGTATCACAAGTGCCCTATCTGTGAAATAGGTCCATGTAATTGCTATATCAACTTCCTTAGTCAATTGAGACAGTATGTAGTCTGGTTCTTTCACAGTATTGAAGACCGTTTAACTCTATGATTCTTTTTTTTGTTAGTTTTTCTTTTTTTTTCCCAGGACAGACTTTTTTCTCTTGGTTGCAAAATAGCTGCACTTCTGAAAAGGAAGTGGAAAAAAATGTAGAGCAGGTTAAGGAATTTAAAATTGAACACTTTTTTTTTTTTTTTTTTCCCACCAAAAAAAAGTTTTTTTTAAAAAAACCAAAGTTTTGGATTTCTTTTTTTTTTTTTTTTTTTTTTTTTTCTGGAAAGCTTTTCAGAATGGAGTTCTGTGGCCATAGGGTGAAAGATAGAATTACATCCTACTAGAGCCCAAAAAGACACATGTAAGCACAACCAGGATCATGTCTCTGCTTTTTTAATTTCTGGGAAACTGTAGGCCCAGTTTCTCTTTCAGAAATCTCAACATATATCTATAATTTAATATAATGTGAATGATACTACAGTGTCTGGGACACAGAGGTGGGTGCTGTTGTCACCGGGTACAAGTTGTTCTGGGTATTATGCCCTTATTTTATTTCTTCAGAATTCTTTATTCTTCTACAGTTTGTGGAGCACAAAAAAAAAAAAAAAAAAAAAAAAAAAAAAAAAAAAAAAAA
>CM021765.1:37788346-37853353 GCA_011076525.1 Nettapus auritus | reverse complement strand
TACACTTTTCTTTTGATGGAGGGTTGGATTAAATTAGTTTTATTCCAGTCCCACCTAGACCAATGTAAATTAGGCAGAGCTTCAATGATGCTGTAGGGTTATGTAAACTCTGTGCAGACATCTCCATTCTTAGGAACATGTGCCTTGTTTAGTTTACAGTCAAAGCAACTAGTGCAAGTACAGATGTGGCTCACGGGTTTTCTATTCTGTGAAGTGAGAGTGGGCAGCATAACAGGTGTCACTTCTGGGCTAGATTACTTTAAGCAGGGCTGAGTTCAGTTGCACTGTGCTCAGGCTTTGCCCTTTTCACCATTGATATGTAGTCATTCATACACCATCTTATATAACAAAAAAACAAAACTTAATATTTAATTTATTTAAAAGCAAAACTCACTATTGCGGTTTGGAAGCAGTAGGTCTCAAATGTTCTTTGATTGAAATATTTTATTCTCTTTCTTACTATCTTTTTTTAGCCCCATCTGAAGTCTTAGATTTGACAGTGACGAATGATGACAGCTTGGATACATTAAAAGTTAAATGGAGAAGACCTTCAGGAAACCTGGATTTCTATAATATCACTCTGTCTCATCTTGGATCAGTTAAAGAAGTCAAAACTTTACAGCCAGCAGTCACAGACACTCATTTTGACAAGCTAACTCCAGGACGTCTTTATCAGGTTACTGCCCGCACAATCAGTGGTGAACTGTTTACTGATAAGATGGCAACTGGCAGGACATGTAAGTCTTCTGCTTCAGTAAGAACATTTTAACCAATGCTATTTTTGCCAACACTGGCCTTGTAGAAAATCATTGCAGGAGACAAAGTGATTTGGACTCCAGGCAAAATAAGATAAAGAGCACAGTATCGTTCCAGGAGTACCCGTTCCTGACTCTCTGGCAACGGTTAATCTGGCAGTCAAAAGCAGTTACAGCGTAGTTTGGGAGCAGGAAGCAATAATGCATTTTTGGGACCGTATAGTTGGGTGAGTCTGTCACAAAAGTGTTCTATGCTGTTCCACTTCTGACAAACTTTATCTTGAATTCAGCTCAGCTTAGTGTATAAAATGATTTACATTATGGGGAAGCCCGTATGTAGTCAAATTGCTAATGGAGTTTTAAATAATTTTGCAGCTTCTAATAATATTATCCCTTGCTCTAGACACAAATCTACAATTAAGAAAAGATTAGGTCTCATCTTTCTTTACTAAGGAAGACATGGTAGTCTGGGTAAAGCTGGGTTATGTTTTGTTTATCTTCTTTCTGAAGTATAATTTCCTCTCAGGCAACTCTTGTATGAGTTCTCATCTTGAAAAACCCTGTCATAATTCTCCCACAGAGACATCTTCTCCACACCAGCTTAACACAGGTAGAATTTAGATGGGAGAAATATAAAAGTAATTGAAGAATACATACATAAATAGTTAATAAACTCAGAGCCAACAAATACCAATTGTGTGTGTGTGAGAGAGAGTATTTATTTCAGAGAATATTTATAATTTGCAACTTAACCCATGTGAAAGGCAGGAACATCCTTGGCATATCTAACTGCTACCCTCAGTGCAGTATCATGTGGCTAGAAGATGTGTGAAAAGCCATAAAGCCATTCGAGTCCAGTAAGTACAAAGTAGGACCAGTTTTATGTGTGCTGGTTTTGATTGCCTAGCTCTACCATTAAAGACCTTTAAGATTATCTTTTCCATTTGAAGGGACAGCTTCAGGTCCTCACTTCAAACTCAGTGCCTTGAGTGTGGAAGGGGCTAGGACATACCAGGCCTTTGTGGAAGAAGTGCCTTTCTGTTGTTGAAACCATATTTTAGCCCACAGTGACTGAAGTTTTGGCCTTAGCTTTGAAAAATTCATTGACAATTTCTAAATGAACTTAATCAACTCCAGAAAAAAGCTGGGAAGTTAACTGAAACATGCAGGACACATCCTGGAGGTGCACGGGGATGATTTTCCCTACCCTAGGAAGGGTTTCCTATTTCTGATGTGAGAAACCGACAGTGAAAAAGTGAGTGACTGGTGTGGGGGGAAGAGTAAAATCATCTTCAAAATGAACAACTACAAGACACCTGATGGTTCTTTAACTGATGCAAGGTATTCTACAATAGCTATGCTGTGAGGCAGGTTTTGCCAGTGTCTTGCCAGAAATAACCCTCTTCAAAATTACTCACAATCTCTTTTATTTCAGTTCCACAGAAAGTTTCTGAACTGAAAGCCGGTGGTGGTGGCTGGCTGAGATCTCTGCGAGTGAACTGGCTGCCCCCTGCGGGAGACTGGGAGAGGTACCGCCTGCTCCTCTGGAACCACTCTGCCCTGGTGCTCAACACCACCCTAGAAAAGGAGGCGACCGAGCACCTCATCCAGGACGTGGGCCTCATTCCGGGCAGGCAGTATGAAGTGGAGGTCGTTGTGGAGAGTGGCGATCTGCAGAGCAAGGCTAGCTGCACAGGGAGAACAGGTGAGCAAGTGTGAAAATACAAAACTTGTCTCTGTGGACAATCAGAAAGAAATAGCACTTGGGAATCTACAGATAAATTTCATTTTATTAGTACATTAAAAAGAGTTCCCTTGTAAGCATCAGAAATAGTTATTTTAGCAGTTCTGTGAAAATTTTCAGGTGTTATTTTCATGATAAATATCTCAGTGAATGTTTTGGGAATTACATCACCATTCGGTCATGACTGAGGCATGACATTAGATGTACAAAATTTCATTGTTACATGTTGTAACTGGTTGCAGGTACCATATATAATACTTTAAACAGGACAGTATAGAGCTTCCTGAGTTGTTCACCAGTATGTTCAGTAGCAAACTGGTTTCCTTGTCAGCTTAAATAACTAATTAGTATCAATGGCATTAACCAAAGCTGGCTGAGGTGTATGTTTGCATGACCGTTCCATAACATCACATTTCTTGTTGCTGTGTTCCAGAAAGAAATTGGGGTTAGTTCAATTTAGCCTTTCCAGAGGAAATCCATATGTACTGCAGTGACATTAATGGATTTTTTCTAGAATGTGTTAGTTAAAGCCACATCTGATTGCTTCAAACTTAAGAAATAGTTGCAATATAATTGTTAATTGTTCTGCTCTGTGAATGTAAAAAAGTGCAGTTCAGAGGACCAGAAGACTTGGAGGAGAGGAGTGTATGCCAAGGATCAAGGCAGAGCCTTATCTCACTGGAGAACGTGTGCTAAGATGGGACCACCCTACTTTATCCTCACCCTTCCTGGTGGCCACCTTTCCTGCTACACCTGTCACTCCCTCAGGGTTTCATTTTGTTAGTTTTGCACAACAGAAGGGCCAGTAGAAATTGATGTTTTCTCTCACTTCTAGCCAACTTGATCAAAGCAGGGCAGATTCTCATCTCGCTTACTTCAATATGGATTACAGATAATTTAAGCACATGGTGATAGTTTTAATGGACACAGCTAAGAGATGGGAATGTGGTCAAATAAATAATATGTGGTAGTGGGTGTATCACAAATGTATTTCACCTCAGTCACATACATAATGTACGTGTTAGGAATCACAGAATCACAGAATTTCTAGGTTGGAAGAGACCTCAAGATCATTGAGTCCAACCTCTGACCTAACACTAACAGTCCCCACTAAACCATATCCCTAAGCTCTACATCTAAACGACTTTTAAAGACCTCCAGGGATGGTGACTCCACCACTTCCCTGGGCAGCCCGTTCCAATGTCTAACAACCCTTTCGGTAAAGAAGTTCTTCCTAAGATCCAACCTAAAATTCCCCTGGCGCAACTTAAGCCCATTCCCCCTCGTCCTGTCACCAGGCACGTGGGAGAACAGACCAACCCCCACCTCGCTACAGCCTCCTTTGAGGTACCTGTAGAGAGCGATAAGGTCACCCCTGAGCCTCCTTTTCTCCAGGCTGAACAATCCCAGCTCCCTCAGCCGCTCCTTGTAGGACTTGTTCTCCAGGCCCCTCACCAGCTTCATCGCCCTTCTCTGGACTCACTCAAGCACCTCGATGTCCTTCTTGTAGCAAGGGGCCCAAAACTGAACACAGTATTCGAGGTGCGGCCTCACCAGAGCCGAGTACAGGGGGACGATCACCTCCCTAGCCCTGCTGGTCACACTGCTTCTTATACAGGCCAGGATGCTGTTGGCCTTCATGGCCACCTGAGCACACTGCTGGCTCATATTCAGCCGACTATCAACCATCACTCCCAGGTCCTTCTCTGACAGGCAGCTCTCCAACCACTCATCTCCCAGCCTGTAGCTCTGCTTGGGGTTATTGCGTCCCAGGTGGAGGACCCGGCACTTGGCCTTGCTGAACTTCATACCGTTGACCTCAGCCCATCGGTGCAGCCTATCCAGATCCTCCTGCAGAGTCTTCCTACCCTCGAGCAGATCGACACACGCACCTAACTTGGTGTCATCTGCAAACTTACTGAGGGTGCACTCGATCCCCTCATCCAGATCATTGATGAAGATATTAAAGAGGACCGGCCCCAGCACCGAGCCCTGGGGAACGCCACTAGCGACCGGCCTCCAACTGGATTTGACTCCATTTATCACGACTCTTTGGGCCCGGCCATCCAGCCAGTTTCTAACCCAACGAAGCGTGCGCCAGTCCAAGCCAAGAGCAGCCAGTTTCCTGAGGAGAATGCTGTGGGAAACGGTGTCAAAAGCCTTGCTGAAGTCAAGGTAGACCACATCCACAGCCTTTCCCTCGTCCACCCAGCGCGTCACTTTGTCATAGAAGGAGATCAGGTTCGTCAAGCAGGACCTGCCCTTCATAAACCCATGCTGACTGGGCCTGATCACCTGCTTGCCCCGCAAGTGCTGCGTGATGACTCTCAAGATAATCTGCTCCATGAGCTTCCCTGGCACTGAGGTCAAACTGACAGGCCTGTAGTTTCCCGGGTCAGTCCTCCGGCCCTTCTTGTAGATGGGCGTCACGTTTGCTAGCCGCCAGTCAACTGGGATCTCCCCCGATAGCCAGGACTGTTGATAAATGATGGTAAGCGGTTTGGTCAGCTCATCTGCCAGTTCTCTCAGTAAAGTGTAGGTATTAGTCCCTTTTCTCACTTCATTTTCTTTTATGTCAGCCCGTGGGCATGGAAAGTGAGTTGGATTTCAGCATAACAGAGACAAGGTCAGATCAGGGAACTCAGGTGACAGAAGCCCTCTGTGTGTGCATGCATGCATGTGCGTGTGTGCATACACACACAAACATGCTGATAAAAGTTTGAATTCTTCTTTTATACCACTGTAAATTTGGAGTTTCTCCCAACTTCACTGAGATACAAACCAGTGCAAAATCAATGTCATGCTGAGCCTATAATTTACATCCTTGTTTGTCACAGCTAAATTGACCTAGATATATTTTATGGTACAGATGTTTTATGGCCCTGTCTAGCACTCACAGTTCAAAAGAGGACTTACTGACTTTGCTGAACTTCTATTCACACTAAAATCAACTGGCATAAATTTAAACCTAAACATTGCAGCCATAATGCATTACTGAAATCTGCTGCTACAGCCCCTTACTTAAAGAGCAGCAGAAATAATAGATTTGTAAGATTGGCTTCCTAGAGGAAGGTACAGAATGTCCTCTTTGCTACAAATATTCTGTTGCTGTCACATTTCTAGCTTGATTCCTTACGGCAGCTTGAGATAAGCATGTGTGTTCACTACAAAGTCATGTTCTTGTGATATTTGTGTACTTTTACAGCTCCAGAGCCTGTTCTCCAGCTCCGTGTGAAGTATGCTAATGAATCCTCACTTAGTGTCATGTGGATGACCCCTGTTGCAGAATGGGACAGCTACGTGGTTTCACTGGGAGACAGGGATCTTACTGTCATAAAGAAAGGGCTTACAAAAGAAGCTAAAGAATTTACTTTCACTGACTTGGTACCTGGAAGAAAATACACAGCTACCATCACTACCATTAGTGGGATATTAAGCAACTGGACTTCAGTGGAAGGAAGAACAGGTACTATTTTGTCAATCTATGTTGATCTTTATTTCTGTTAACTATCAACAACTTTGCTTGCTTTGTAGTGAAAAGAATGAACATAGGATCTAAATATCAAAAGCCTTGAATTTATGTTTGCTTCCTCAGTAGAAGAGTTACTTTTCTGAGTCTCTCATTTCTAACTCTCAAATATCTTGCAGTATTTATTTAAAGTTTTGGAAAAAAGTGGATATGTAATTCTCAGCAAAATTGCTTTTTGAAATATTATGTCATATCTGATCAATCTACATTAGCATAAGTTTCTATATAAGAACAATTTTTTCACAGCGTATCTTTGGGAAGGTCACTCCCTTGATTCAAAGCATGCATCATCTGGAAAAAACACAGGAAAATGTTGATTTAGGGCGAACATTCCAAGGTTGACAGACACAAAACATATGTGACCTTGCAAACGTATTTTGAATCTTTCTGCTCTTCTGATTCCAAAATCTGTATCTGTTACTTAGAACGATGACTGTGACACGAGGAAAGTCCCATTCCCACCCCCTACAGGGTGCTAATTTTGTGCACGTGTGCAAGTTTTAAACCATATGTATTCCTCTGCTCTGCTTGACTTGTGCTTTCTCCAGTGCATGCAAAGTCTTAAAATATAGCTCTGATCTGGCACAGCCCACAAAAAAAAAAAAAAAAAAAAAAAAAAAAAAAAAAAAAAAAAAGCTGGTAGTGTATGAATCTAATCATGCCTGTGTCTTGACAGTGGTCCTTACTAAAGTGTTGCAATTCCTTCCAAGGCCTGAAAATTTTGACTTAAACTTTCATTTCTCTGGTATGTGATTAAGTAGCTGGGATTTCACTTCATTCTGCCTTACACCCCTTTAAGAGCCCTGTTTAGGCATAGAGGTTACAGTGGCCCACTTCGCTAAAATGAATCAATGCCTGAAAACACATCAGGCAGGGATAACATGCCAGCAGTACATTCAAAGTGACAAAGAACATCAATACATTTGAATATAGGTTTCAATAAGCATTCCAGACCTCTGGATCTTCTTCCCAGTAGGACAACCTACTTGACTTCCAAAATAATGCTGTAAATATGACAGAAATAGGTTTTACATGCACCCCAGATTGGTCCGCTTTTAAAGAAGCCTAAGGTATCAATAAAAGTGCCTTTAGCAGAGCAATCTGGCACTTCTGTGTTGGAAGACCAACACAGGTTGGAAGGTGGACTTATTATGTTGTGACAGTGTTATAAAACACGTGTGATTTTTGATTTGCATTTATGTGAACGCTGCTTTTTTTCATCTATGTGTCTAATTTTCTAACGATTGTTCATCCAGTAGTATGTATGCAAAAAGGTTGATATGTAACAAGAAGCTTGCAATCACGTTTTCCAAAGCCTGAGGGCTCTTTGTTTCAGCTTGTTCATGTATGAAGAAATACTTAGAAAGAAGTAACTATAATTCCTTGCTTTGAAGAATTATTTTTTTTTTAAAGAAATTTGAGTAAAATCTGTGGTAAATACTCCTTTTTGTTCTTTCTTTTTCCATTTTGGTGTGGCTAAGTTCACCAGCTTATGCTTAGATAAAAGTTATGTTTGTTTAATAATTAATTCATCTTTCGATGCTAGAAAAGTAATTATTCTGCAGACCTTATGACATAAAAAGTAAAACCAAAAACCTCCATCTCAGTACATCCTGAAATTAAAGAGTCTGCTGTAGAGTTCTCCAAGGTATAGATGACTCTGTCTGAGGTATTCATCAAACATGTGTGCCATTTAATACGGATGACAGATGGAGAATAGGAGAGGAAAGGGAGAACAAAAGAACAACCTCTATTTGAAATTGTCATAACAAAAAGAGGTGATTTCCTAAATTTTATTCAATGGCATTTGTGAAATGCTGCCTCTTCCAGTTCTCTGATCTTGAGTCATTTTGGTATGACCAAGGAAAGCTGTGCTGAAGCCTGAAAGACCTTTCTGTGCCATAGTTTCCCATAGACCACATCCCATCAGACAGGAAGCAGCCTACAGATTATTTTTAGTCCTGTTGAGTCTGGCTTCAAATTGGAATGTTCTTTTGATGTATTTCCTCAGTGCGACTAAACTTAGGTTATTTTGAGTGGGTTGCTTTGTTTTATTTTGGTTCTCCTCAGTAACATAATGACAATTTGCTTTGCAGTGCCAGCCCAAGTGACTGGTCTGACTGTGGCAAGTCAGGGATCAACCAACAGCTTGTTCACCAACTGGACAAGAGCACTGGGAGATGTAGACTCATACCAAGTACTACTGATTCACGAGAATGTTGTCATCAAAAATGAGACTGTTCCCAGTGAGACCAACAGATACCACTTCTACCCCCTGAAACCTGGAGGACTCTATTCTGTTGTTGTCACCACTGTCAGTGGGGGGATATCTTCAAGGCAAATGATCGCAGAGGGGAGGACAGGTAAAAAAGAAATACTCCAGCATGTCTTTTTTAAATTCCTAACAGCTGAATTTATTAAAGAGAATGGTCTTGCAGTTAAACCATGGGACTGGGACTTCAGAAATACATGGGTTTCAGCCATATACTTCCTGTGTGTGACCTCAGACATATTATGGGTCAAGATTCAGGTTACATTGCCTTATGGAGCCAGCTGCTCTGCCTACAGCAGGACAACTCTGGAGCAAAGACAAAAAGATGTCCTGAGGTTGACGTACAGCTGTGATGGGTGAATCACTCCTTGGAAGGTCCTTTCTTGTTGCATTGACCAGATGGCAGTATAGGGCAATTGCTCCTCACTGAGGTGTGCAAATTAGCTGCCTAAAGGTGGTAGAATTAAATTGGGTTTCAGTCTCTCATGACCTGTCTTTTTTCTCCAATGTTAAAGTATATCCACTAATGATGCTTACTCCTTACGAGTCCCTCCTGTACAGCATAGGACAAGTTTTACTATTGCATCAACTGCTCTAAGTTTAATGACCTATGAAATGTAATAGCAATTCTTTGGATATTTAAATAGAGGAGAATAGTTGGCAACACAGTGCAATTTCACCTTTTAGATGAAGTTGGAAAAAGTCAGGCATTCTGCAATTTGCTCCAATGTTCTCCTTGACTATTTTCAAGCAGAAAGAAAAACAAAAACAATGGGAGAAGAATAACACTAAAAGACTTAAAACATATAGACATATATTGTGAAATCTAATAATTTTGATTCTGACAGCTGTGGTAAGTCAGTTCAGTGTGTCAGAGTCCAGTGAAGATATAGCAGTTCCTTATGATTAAGATCTGCCACTGTAATAACTCAGATAGTTTTGTACCTGAGACTGATGGAGTTCTGGCTATATGGAGACTTTGATGTCATCTTGCTGGCTGGAAAAACAATCCGAATTCACATTTTGGCCACTAGGCGTCAGAGAACTCATTGTAAATGAAATGCATTCTGCTTTGGGCCTCAACTTCATATAAGCATCGGTGGTTGTTGCTGTTAGTGAGAAACGGCACTTTGAGCAGATCATCTTGTGGGATTTTAGGAGTGATGAGGTGATGCCACCACAGACAACTTCCCTCACTGTTCAAAAAGGCAGACTGCTGCTGAGTGGGTGTCAGCGCAGAGCTCCCTAGTCCTAGGCATTTTGTAGCATTGAATTGCAGGCATTCTCAACAATAGGAACAGCTCTTCTGTTTTTTCCTTTTTGTTGCACAGTTCCTTCCAGCGTGACTGGAGTAACAGTAAATAACTCAGGTCGCAGTGACTACCTCAGTGTTTCTTGGCTGCCAGCTTCTGGAGATGTGGACAGTTATTTGGTAACACTATCGCACAATGACCAGATTGTTCAGACTCTCACCATTTCCAAATCCCTCAGTGAATGCTCCTTTAGCAGCCTTACTCCTGGAACACTTTACAACGTGATGATAACCACAAAGAGTGGAAAGTATGAAAATCATTCCTTCAGCCAGGAACGAACAGGTAAATAGAGCCTTTGAAGAAATCCAATCACCATAACTAATTTGATAGCCGTTATTAAAAACCTATGAATATATGACCAAACTGAGATGGGTGTGTAGAAGTTGGAGGGTCAAACCATAAAATTACAGCTTAACAGACTTAGTCTTATTCTTATGCCCCTACTACTGCTATAAGACATACAAAATGACCTTAGCATTAATAGAAGTTGAGTGTCAGTGCTTGTGAGTGAGCAGAAATCATGTATCAGTTGTGGCTCTAGTGTGTTTTATTGCTCTTAACCTCTCTACGTGGCTCTTGAAATATATCCTGAAGAGAACCCTCCAAGTAAATTATTCAGACACTCTAAGGGGATAGGAGCTAACTATTAAAATATTAGTAAGATGTCACATTGAGTCTATTGTTTATGCAGTGTTCAAGGAGATTATAACAGAATAGGGAAATTGTAGAGAAGGCTGGCAATAATGATGGAAAACTTTTCCAAGCTTCCTCAAAGATTGAAAAGAGGGGGATGTTACACTTGGTAAACCAGTAAAATAAAATAAATGTGGTAAGGTGTGTTAAAATGACAGAGTATTAAGTTAGCGCAATAAATGCTATTTTAGGCTTCTCATGATATAAGTGAAAATCCAGGGGACAGCCATATAAATGAGAAGAAGCAAATTCAGGACCAGTGTCAATCTGTGGAACTCACTGCTGGAAGCAAAACTGACCAAGTTGTTCCAAAAGACTGAAAATGAGAAAGGCAGACCATTGTCGTATGATGTAAAGCAACCTGGAAACTATACAGTTACTATTTTAGAGGGTAGGGTATTGCCTAAATCCATGTTGTGGTCTTTGTGCAAGTTCCTCAGAAATGTCTGGTAATTACCATAAATATAATCCCTCTGCAGCAAGTCCTGTTATTTCAGGAAGTTACTGCTTTCTGAATCTTTAATTATGTTTTTTTTTTGTTTGTTTTTTGTTTTTTGTTTTTTTTTTTTTTCTTTCAGTCCCTTCGAGTGTTCAGGGACTTACTGTCAGCAATTCGGCCAGAAGTGACTACTTGAAGGTGTCCTGGCTACACGCCTCTGGATATTTTGATAATTATGAAGTGATCATCAAGAACAACAATGATTTCATCCAAACAAAAAGCATCCCAAAGGATGAAAATGAATGTGTGTTCACTAATCTGGTCCCGGGGAGGCAGTACAGTGTCACAGTCAGCACGAAGAGTGGGAAATACGAAACCAGTGAAAGGGTCTATGGCAGAACAAGTAAGTAAATACCCCAGAAACATCCTGAGACAATCCAGGATTTTTAAAAATATATTTACTGTATATTGTTCTCTAAAATACTGTATGATTTTAACATAGGATGACTCTTGAGTGTGACTCTTCAAATGTGTGTCATTCCAAAGATGAAAAGCAATATTGAGTTTATGAGTGATGCTTAAGTTACAGACAAACAGAAAGTGAAAAAAGAGACCTGTGCTGTGACCTTGGAATGCTAAATCTTGAAACAAGGAAAACTGAAAACCAGAGCTGTACAGATTTCCACATCAGCTTAGTATCTATACTTCAGCTAGGCCAGAATGTACAAGACATGGATTTTTCTTGTAATATAGATATGTGAGGATGTGTAATGAAGCTAAGTGCCATATACATCTCTTAGTAAGGAACTCAATGAAAAGTTTTAGCTCAGGAATGTGGCCTCAAAGCTGTTACATTTTTTGCTGTGATTTGTTAAGAAGTACTGAGAAGTTTTCCTTTCTCACCTCTTCAGTGCCAGAGTCGGTGAAGGAACTGACTCTTAGTAACAGAAGCACAGAAGATCTACAGGTAACTTGGTCAAAGGCTGAGGGTGATGTTGATAAATATGAGATTCAGCTCCTCTTCAATGATATGAAGATCTTCCCACCCATTTTCCTTGGAAACACTGTTGAGGAGTATCGGTTCACAGCTCTGACTCCAGGACGTCTATACAAAATTCTTGTCTTGACAATCAGCGGAGATGCACAACGTGCTACTTTCATAGAAGGCTTGACAAGTAAGAAATAACGTGGTATTTAAAACGTGTTGGGGCTTTTCAAGGTGAAAAAATGAGGCACAGAAAATCAAGGCTGAATCATGATCTTATTTGAGTTCCTGTAACATGGGCATGAACACAGATGTCATTGAAAATCACACTACATCAGCTAACTTGATCTGCACTTAATAAACAAATGTCACAGTTGTCAATATGTGATTGTTGGCAGATAATCTGATGTGCTGCATAGGAAGGGTGTTGAGATGTCAGTGTGAGGGTTTCTGTTATTCTTACACATGCCACTTTTTTGCTGAGTATCTCTGGGTAAATCAGTTAAGTTATTTTACACCTCTGTTTACCTACCTGAAATGAGTGGGTGAGATGATAACTGCAAAATGGCTAACAAATTCAGTGTACATAAAGAGCTTTGATCTTCTGAGGTGTTTCTAAAGCATCACTTGAAAAAGAGGGAAGTAATCCTGATAAGGAACATTTTAACATTTTTCTGTTTAACTTGCTTACATTTTCTTTACTGTTGTCGCCATAAACACTTAGAATTGCTTTTCTAAAATAGTACAATCCAACACAAATGTCTGAAGCTTTACTTGTGTTTACCCATGAGTGAAATTGTTTGTACCCGTAAATGCTCTTTGTCCTTTGAATCATTTGCTATGGCCATAAAAATGTAAGAATCTAAAAGTCTGAATGAAGCAGGAACTTTGTGAGCAGGTGTCTTTGTGTTCCTTTTTTTTTTTTTTTTTTTTTCTCCAGTCCCAAGTGCAGTGAGAAACATTCATGTTTCACCTAATGGCATGACAAACAGCCTGAAAGTGAGCTGGACACCTGGAGGTGGAGATGTTGATTCCTACACAGTGACTATATTTCAGCAAAACCATCAGCTTGGTTCCCAGAGTGTCTCCAAACACGTCTCTGAGCACACATTTCACAAGTTGGAAGCTGGGGAGCTGTACCGGGTGGTGGTGCAATCAAACAGCGGTGCCTTGCACAACAGCTTAGCAGCTTTTGGGAGAACAAGTACGTTTCTTTTGAGACAAGGAGCAACTTTCATTGTGTCTACCCAGCAGCTGACTCGTATAAGTTACACACTGCCTGTTTATGCAGCACACTGTTGAGTGTGGGGAGACACAGACTCATGAGGAGTGTTTTTATTTCAAAGAGCTTGAGTCCTTGCCCTTGCAAACGCTGGACGTGTGGCTTCATTAACAGCAGTGAGATCTGTCACATAAGTGGCTTTACCTGGGTGAATGTGTATGGGATTCAGGTTCCCAGCCCAAAGTGTGCCTTTGTAGGAAGGATGAAGCTTCATCCCTGCCCAGTCCTGTGTCCAAATCTATCCAACAGATGCATCTGTGGGACTGCAGTCAAATGCTGTGTTCCTGGCAGTACTCATGGCGTGGTCAAGGCTTCTTATGTGATATAATGCCCCAATACACTACTTGTCAGGATGCAAAAGACAACTTGTTTTTAATCTATCTTCTCTCTTTTGCACCTGTATGTTTGCTGTGGCCTTGACTTTTTTGCAACAGCAGGTGGCTAACATTTTCTATTTTGTGCCACTATTTTAAACCAATTTAACACTTTTGTATTTTTTGGTTATTCTCCATATGCTTTTCTTACCTGCTTCAGACAGTTCATCCAACTCTCCAAACCCCTTTTCATTATAATTTAAGTACATCTTTTGCTTTTCCATGCCCATCCATGATGTTTTGTAACTGCCTGACTGTATGTATGTCTAGGGGTTATTCACTTGTGCAAATCCATGCACAGACATCCATCACTTTTCCCATGAATGAACATGCAAATGTATATTCTCTATTAATTACTCAGAATTGTGTACTGAATAGTCCTTATTTCACCTGGTAATGTCATGCCTTTCACTGTTGCTTCCAGTTCCAGCATCTGTCCAAGAATTATTAGCCCACCATGCTCACAGCAGTCATTCCTTGTTAGTAACCTGGCAGAAGGCTCCTGGTGTAGCTGAAAGATATGACATTCTGCTCTTGAATGAGCAAGGAGTCCTACTGAGCAACAAATCAGAACCAGCTACTGCCAAACAGCACAAATTTGAAGATTTATTAGCTGGCAAGAAGTATAAAATACAAGTTTTGACAGTCAGTGGTGGACTCTTCAGTAAACGAGCAGAAACTGTTGGCCGAACAGGTAATTAGAACATCTTGGTTTATTTATAGCTCCCTCAGTAAGATATCATTGAATACATGAATCATCTGTATATCTCGATACTGGAAAGCTTCTGATAAGAACAGGCTCCAGATATTTATGCATCATTTTTCCTGTTATGTTCTTGATATGTGAATCTGAAATTTGCTGGCATAATAAGGTGGCCAAGGTGGCCATAGTTCCTATAAGTATACTAAACCAAAGTGCTAAGTACCTCCTTCAGTTTGTCCATCATAGATTGATCTGAATTCCTTATTGTTACAAAGTTTTTAATTCACAGTCTCAAGGCTTTTAGCACAAGACTTCATGTAAATAAGAATATTTAAACTTTGAGCCAGGTCTTGTAGTCCTCACTCTAGTAAAGCTTCTTGTAGAAATTATTGGACAGTTCTGTGCTGAGCACAGGCCAGAGAACCAGGCCTACTGGAAAATACAAATATTATATTGGAGAGACTCAGTGGCACCTCATAAATGTTTTTCCCTTGCTTATGAAAGTTGCTGTTGACATTACTTAGCTACTTGAGGCTTAATGGAAATATGTTACAGCCATGAGTTGTTACTTTATTTAAGGTTCGGCTTAGTGGATAGTCACCCTGATACTTACTCTTGCATTTATCCTTCTCTTCAGTTCCTGCAGCTGTCACAAATCTGAAGGTCACTGAGAACACCACTGACCGCCTGTCCTTTAGCTGGACCACCTCACAAGGAGAGCTTGATTCATACGACATCTTCCTGTACAACCCAGACAAGTCCCTTCATGACAGGATTTCAGGAGAGCAGCACCTTCAGCAGTGTTCTTTCCTGAACCTGCGGCAAGGCAGGATGTATCGAATGGTGATCGTTACCCACAGCGGAGACCTCACTAACGAGTCATCTGTCTTTGGGAGAACAGGTAAGAACATACAAGAAAAGCAGCTGTCTCCAGTGTGGTACTTGTGAGAGACACCAATGAGCTATTCTGAGTGCGATGCTCATGCTAACTAAGGGCAACTATTAGAAGTATGTAAATTTTCTTGTATATGAAAGCATTAGACAGATAAGAGGGAAAAAATAAGTTATGTGGCTACAAGAAATGTAGCAAAAAAAAGGTCTATTATCTATGTTTTACAATAGTTTCCAGGTACTCAGGTTAGGAAAAGGGCATCCCAAGTTGTGCTGCATAAGCTTTAAAGGTAAACACTCGTCTCCCACCCAAAAACCAATACTGGTCTGTGAGTGGAAAAGACAAAAAGGCAAAGCAAGAAGGGTTAATGGAGTAGACAGTTTCCCAATGAAATAAAACTTTTTTTCCCATGGGGAGCTCTGGCTGCATCTCCGTGTTTGCTCAGCCACATGTGGGAAGCTGAGTTTCCTAAGCAGCTCTAGCAGACCTGACCATCTGTGAAACCTTCCTTTATTTTCTGATTCGCAATGTACTACCACCTGTGTACCACTGCTTCTGGACAGCGATGCACTTTCTCCAGCTACCTCAGAATTGGATGTTTCCAGACACTAGCTAGGAAAAAGCTGCTTAACATTTGCAAAGCTATCTATTATGAACATTTCAGCTCCTTTTTGGGACAATGGCTTTTCAAAATACAAAAGCAAACCGTTGAGATTTACTTCCTGATGCTTCTTGGATTTATGGCCAGCTGCAGTGTCTGTCTATACTACTACATGGCTGTCATTATGTGAAACCATTGTACCTAAGTATAAGGTCTGTTTGACATTGTTGTTTCTCCTCACCCTAAGGAAGTTCTACACAAAGTAATATCTATTCCCTTTCTTTCAGTACCAGCACCAGTTGTTGGTCTCAAGGCATCCAACAGAAACATGACAGATAGTCTGTGGTTCACCTGGGGTCCAGCAGCAGGAGACGTCGACTTCTATGAGCTGAATCTTTACAACCCAAATGGGACACAGAAAGAAACGTGGCACAGGAAAGACCTGAAAGAGTGGCATTTCCAGGGGCTTGTTCCTGGCAGAAAGTACACTCTGGTTGTGGTGACTCACAGTGGTGACCTGACCAACACAGCAAATGCTGAAGGAAGAACAGGTAAAACCCAAAAGGCTTGGGATTTTGTTTAGTCATCTCTGTGAGGATTCAAATCAGTTCACAAGTATGCAACAGACTTCTTTTTGATGAAGGATTTTTTATAAGAGTCACTTAAGCTCTGAAAGATGAAGGATATCTCTGAGGGTATTAAACGAATGGAGTGTGATTTCGTTCAGCACCATTTTTCACAAAAACACAGTGTGGTTTAAGTTGGAAAAGACCCCTGGAGGTCATCTGGTCCAACCTCCCTGCTCAAGCTACCTAGAGCAGATATCTAGGGCCACCTAGAGCAGGTATTTCTTTCAAAGTCTTAGGAATACTTAAAGGCTCTAGAAGTAACCACAGTCAGTGCAGATACGCTAACTGTGTATCCAGGATAACATCAAGTACTTTGTGGTGCATTAAGAAAATAATAGATGTTTCATCTTACTTGTTTTGTGTAAAAGTTTGGTAAGAATCTCTCTCTTTTTTTTTTTTTTTTTTTTTTTCCTTTCTTTCTATGTAGCACCCAGCCCTCCTAACTCTGTCTCATTTACTGATGTTGCAAACACTTCTCTATCAATCACATGGCTGGGTCCTCCAGACTGGACAGACTATGATGATTTTGAGTTGCAGTGGTTCCCGAAGGATCCCCTCACAGTATTCAATCCCTACAGCAGCAGCAAATCAAAAGTACGCATCATCTATGGCCTGCGACCAGGAAGACTCTATGAGTTCAGTGTGAGAACAGTCAGTGGTGACAGCTGGAAGACATACAGTCAGTCTCAGTCTGCAAGTGTGAGAACCAGTAAGTAATGATTTCCATTGCCCCCTAACACTCAACTAGAGAAGTTGCAAAGCTGTTAAATCTTACCAATTCCTTTCACAGTTAGTAATTTCCATTAACAAGTTCATGAATGACTGGCAATGGATTCAGCTGGACTCTAAAGTAAACCCTTGCCCTGTACAAGATCAACTGGTCAAAGATTTAAAACGGGCATACACTTGCAAACGTCACATCCAGAGTGGGACTGTTTGGTTGCAGAGTCTGAATTGATCCATTTCAGGGATAAAAATAAGGCTGAATATCCAAAATTCTCTGGCACTGTGGACAGTAGGATATTGAAATTGTCAGAATATTTCTGAACAATCAGAGAGGAAAGCTGAATGAAACCCTGCTGTACTAGATTTGAAACTGGAAGCAAAGTGTTTCATTGATGTGCATGTCTGACAGTCAGTGAATGTCTGGGGGTTTTCATGACCTCTAGCTGTTTCTAGCAACCTTGGTAGCAGGCTGATTTGAAAAAGTGACCTGGAATTGTAAAAATGACTAGGCCTTGGCAAACTTTCCTGTCATACGGTGGGTTTAAGCTCCAAATTCACACCAATGTTTAGTATGCTGAATAGCTCTTTAGACTACATTCAGTATATTAATTAAAAATGACAGCATACCTACCTCCTTCACCTGTATTTAACTGCTTAAATGTAGGTAGGTGCCTGCCATCTGAAAGCGAAATCCTGTTCTTGCTACTACATGTCATGTTACGTACAACGCTCCAATATTACATGGACAAAGCATACTTCTCTGTTGTGCTTTAGTAATATGGACACACTGAATGCTATCCAGCAAACTTGAGCACTAATGAGATAACAGTATCAGTATTGACTGATACTGTTAATCAGATGTAACCTCCAAATAAATTGCAACACACTGCTAGAAATCCATTGCTTTCCGGTGTTGCTTTTCTTAAGACCTCAGCAAGTGATTTTGTTTGTTTATTTTTTTCACAGTTAATTACTGAAGCTTAAACCTCATGGGGCCAATGGCACTAGCTCCAATTTCAGATTCCTGAAATGAGCTAGACTGTCTTGCCTAATAATCAGGCAGCACATGGTTGCAGGAGAGAAATTTTGGCTCCCAGCCTCCTGCTCTGGTCAAAGAGTTGATGTAGAATTTAGGGGTGCTGCCTGAGCCATGGGGTTAGTAGAAGTGGATATGATGCTTGTCCCTTTTCTCACTGAATTTTAATTTCTCAACATCTCTCTAGAACCAGACAAGATACAAAGTCTTCATTGTCGGCCCCAGACCTCTACTGCCATCGCATGTTCCTGGACTCCTCCTGACTCTGACTTTGATGGATATAGCGTTGAGTGCAAAAAACTGGACACTCGGGAAGTGGAATTTTCTAGAAGGATAGAAAAGGACAAATCTCTGCTTAATATCATGACCCTCGTTCCCCACAAGCGCTACCTGGTGTCCATCAAGGTGCATTCTGCAGACATGACAAGTGAAGTAGTTGAAGACAGCACCATCACAATGATCGACCGTAAGTGGAATGCAGAATCACTGCAAAGGGCGGCAGTGAGCAGCTATAAGTAATTGCTTGTGTTAGCTAGGCAGCAGAAGTTCTGAACTCCGCAACTGCCAGTACATGGCACTCTTAATTGGGTAGCCAACGAAGAGAGAACCTGTCCTTTGGCCGCTGTCATGACAGGCAACATGGGTTTTTAACTATCCTGTCTCTCAGTACATTGCCAAACCTGCTTATTAGGCTCATTCATGAAATACAGCTTGGTAAACAAGAAGAATTATCCTGTTACTCTAATGGTCAGTCAGCACCAAAGATGTCCTCATTATTATACACTTTTATTCGTCCTCACTGTTGCTGCTTGGCTTTTTGTGCCCGGCTGTTTCTTCTCACTGACAGTAGCTACCTTCAGAACAAAGATCCCTTAACAACAACGTTGGCTTATGGCTCTGGGTCCTCTTTGGGCTCTCTGTGCTCTCTTCTGAGATGCTGCCTGACCAAATGACCTGTAAGAATTAGACCTGAGGGAGGATTATACATTTCCAAAGCTTGTGCTTTGAAACAGTTTCTGCAGTTTCCCCACCCTTAGGCTGCTGATAGTCTTATTTCTCTGACGCAGAGTGGAGGGCAGCACCTGCTGGTGCCTCTGTGCTGCCAGGCATCTCTGCAGTCAGCAGCACACAATGGCTGGCCGTAAAGCTGCTCCAGTTTTACCAGCACCTCTGAGTTCAGTTGCACAGTGTAACGCAGAGGCCTGAACAGCTCCAGTGCTAAACTTCTTAAAAATGACAGGAAGGCCAAGAGGCCTATTCAGAGTTGCCTCTCTAAGTGGTTATTAAAGGCCACACTTGTGTGAAGCGCTAGATGGTAAAAGTTGGTTTGGGAGCTACTGAGCTAAGCTACAGAGTTCAGTCACAAACCCACCTTTTCCCCACCCCAAAGCAATTACCTTTTAATTGTAACTATGTCCATCTCCCTCCTGTACTACAAGAAGTTGGACTGAGTCCTGTTTGAATGTTAGCTCTCCCATACTTGCTCTCAATTGTTGTGCACACTGCTGCTCTCCCAGTTTATCACTGGAGGCTCTTCCCCAAAGGAACACAGCTCTTCCCAAAAAAATAAAGCTTGGTTTTAGAGATTTAAGAGATTTAGCTAAACACCATGAAAATGTGATTTTTTGGTTCCTTTTCCAGTCTGAAACCTTTTGAAGTTAAGCCATCTGCTTATGTATTTGACATGTTTTCTGTACATGCAATATAATTTCAGTAGTGCAGATTTTTAAACGATTCTGCAGCGTAGATCCTTAAAATCCCTACTTTTGTTGCACTAGTTCTCTGAAGGTTTTTCCCTACATTCTTGGCTTTCCAGTTTAGTTCTGCTGTGTCACTATTTGAGGTATAGCTTTCTGTCATACAAAGAACATTTCCTGTAGAAATCCTGCAGTCAGCCTGGAAAATGGTACTTTGTAGTTGAATGCTGTGTCTGACTGGCTCAGTGCTGTTCATTTGGAAAGGGAAGCCAACATTTAGATGTTTAAAATAGGTAACTTCCTGTAGTGAGTGTGCTAACTGGCCTCCATATACCTGATTTATACTTGTGTCATATTTAGCAGCTACAAATTCTAATTTCCTAGATTTAGCAAGATGTTAATGCATTTCCATGTGGGCTTCTGGAGGAATTCCTGCTGAGGAGCTGCCATTGTTATTGTGGTTAACTCATTGCTGGCTTGTTTCATCCTTTGGCAGTTTCCCTGTGGGAGATGAAGAAATTTTCTTGATTGCCATGAGAATAGAATCAGAAACTTGGGTCCAGTCAGCTGAGTGTTGTTAAAATTGCATTTCCTTTGCTAGGTGTAGCTCACAGAAAATACATAGACAATGCTTTTCCTTTTTTTCCCCTTATTTTGTTTAATTTTTCAGGTCCTCCTCAGCCACCTCCGGATATACGAGTGAACAAAAAAGAGGTGCTGATTACCAAATCCTCCATCAACTTTACTTTTAACTGCAGCTGGTTCAGTGATACTAATGGAGCTGTGAAGTACTTTACTGTGGTTGTCAGAGAGGCAGATGGTAAGTGTCATGAATTAATACTGTTCTTTGTGTAGCTTGTACAAGTTACATACGGAGGTGCACTCCCATCACTGCACAGCAAAGTGACTTCTCATACAGTAGCTGAGTTTCATAGAAGTTTTGGGCTCCCTAGCGTGGAATCTTAAGCACTCGCTCTTCTCCTCAGAAGGTCAATAGGAACAGCAGAGCTCAGCCAGAAGCAGCCTTTTCTGCAGTTGGCCTATATGTGACAAAGCAGATGGATGTCTCAGCAATTAATATGCTGTTTTTAGAAGCGGCTTCATTTACTGGCATGCCAGGACATATTTTATGATCCCTAATAAAATTTCTTAATCTCTCTGTCCATCTTAATCTCTCTGTCCATCAGCCCTTAAATGAAAAAGCAGAAGTAGTATTTCCACAGTCTACTTTGTCATGCTTGTGCAGACTACAAAACTCTTGAGAAAGTCTTTTACATGACACTGTGAGATTCCCTTCAGCAGATTCCTGTCGTTTCCTATTGCAGTTTTTTCTTTGTATACACTAGACCCTGCTAGTCCATTTGTGAGATTTTTTTACTTGCTTTTTGAAATAGCTGGTGGTAGGATCCAGGATTTTGGACCACGGAGATTACCACCAACAGCACAGGAAAAAATGTCATAGCACCAAATTTAAACTGTGCATACCTATTACAGTTTTGTGGCTGGAAATGGTACAGACAGCTGTTCTCTGGTCTTCTGAGGAAATCTGTTTGAAGTTCCCCAGAAAAGTAGTACCAGCATTAATCCTAGAAACAAGGTACCCAAGATACTCGCAGGAGAGCCAGTGCAGCCCTCCAAGGAATGCTAGAAAGCTGGATAATAAAAATTTTGACTGTCAGCACTTTGAGCTTATAATGCTGCCATCACATTAATGGCTGTGATATGTACATCTTCTCTCTTTCTCTGCACGTGATGTAGGTAGTGAAGGACCAAAGCCTGATGAGCAGCACCCATTACCTTCCTACCTGGAGTACAAACACAACGACTCTATACGCATCTACCAGACAAATTATTTTGCCAGTAGGTGTGCTGAAAACCCTGACAGTGACTATAAAAGCTTTGACATCAAGGTTGGAGGAGAAATGGAAAATCTGGGAGGAAAGTGTGATCCAGATCAGCAAAAATTCTGCGATGGACCCCTAAAGCCTCGGACTGCATATAGGTCAGATTTATGTTGGCAACTGTGCTCTGTCACATTATGAGGCATGGTGCTCTCTGAATGCCTGATACACTTGAGCTTCTGCAGGTTCATAACTGTGTTGTATAATGTTCTTTCTATTTCACTTCACAATTTATAAAAGCTTTATCTATGCCCAATTCCGTAGGTATAAAACATTCTTTCATTAACATGGGAATGATACAAGTAATTACACATAGTGAGTAAGTTTATTTATTTCCTTTTCATGTGAGCTTTCCTGTAGTTACTAAATCTTTCTTTAGAAAGACTTAAGACAGTCATCTAAGTCAGAAGAGTACTTAACAGGAGAAGGCAGGGATGATACACTGAATTTATGTGGCACCACTACTCACACCAGTCCTTTGGAACAAGGTAGAAAAACCTAGAGGTTATTCTAATCCATGGCATGGTCCAGAGGCTCCAGAGTGAGCCCTGAATTAGTTGTAGGATGTAGAAGAGCACTGCTGCCAAGACCAGGCTCAGTTGCTAAACAGGCTTTGAGGCCAAATGTGAGCTCCAATGCAGCTCAGTCACACCTTTCATGCTGGCAAACACTTTGCAAAGAGGTATGCAAGATGCTCACCAGCCAGCCACATGGACAGAAGGCACATGCCAGGCAGTGGATGCCAGCTTCTTCACAGTCATTAAGACATTGCTGTGGAGCCCCTTCTACTCTCTGCTCTCATTAGGGTACATTTCCCAAAAAATCAGTTTGGGAAATACCAATGTTACCAAAAGGATTGTAACATTTCTCCATTAACACAGCCTGGCTCCCACCACCTGAAGCGAAAACATCTTCCCACCAAGAAGCATTTCTGAGTCATCTCACCACTGCAGCTTCTGCTGGCCCAGACTTCAAACTCTGTCAGGCTGCATGTGCCAGCAGCAAGGGCCCCATCCATTACCTCAAAGGGTACCTCTGAGCCCTCCATCTGTTTTAGCTGGGTTGGGATTTACCTCTTTCAGCTGCTGTACTTAAGCACCTGCATTAAGAGCTGTCTGTGGTCAATGGACAGGTTTTAGATATCCTTAAGAGGCAAGCGAGCTCTATCTGAATCTTTTACTTTTCCACTGTTGGCTCTGCACATCTGATAAGCTTTAACTAATAATTGTACTGTTTTATTTAGGATCAGCATACGGGCTTTCACCCAGCTCTTCAGCGAAGACCCAAAGGAACTTCCCAAACCACTCTTTGCAGACACTTTCTTCTCTTTACCAATCACTACAGAGGCAGGTTAGTTTCAGGCTTGGTTTTCATTCACTGTAGCAAGTGATTATCTATTGTGCCTCAAAACACTCTGGTATCCAAAACTATTTGCAAGGAGTGGAACAAAACTAGATTGTTGTACAATGTTGTTAAGGTTACTTTGAAATGAGTCTGAAGCCGTGGCTTATCTATGGACATTATTTGCCATGGATAAGCCATGAATTTGAAAATTGAGAGGACTGCTTGATGGACCTGCTGACAGTGGAAGAAAGGGTGAATGCTCAGTGATGCTGTTTCCAAGAAACTTTGAAGTACAAGATAAGCGAACTCCCATACGATGGGGCTATGTTTTATTTTACTCTGGTTGGGTGTGCAAAGCTTTGCACAGTATTTAGAAAAAAATCAGAACAGAAAATCAAGGCCTGGTTTAATTAGATGTTTTGAATTTCCATTAATTTAAGCATTTTCTGTGAACATATCCCCTGAACGTTGTTGATTCTTTGATTCTTCATATCTTTTCTTCAAAACATTTAAAAGTGCTGTTTCATTTCTAGAGCCTCTCTTTGGAGTTATTGAAGGTGTGAGTGCTGGCTTGTTTCTGATTGTGATGCTAGTGGCTGTTACTGCTTTGTTTGTCTGCAGACAAAAAGTTGGGTAAGTAGAGTCCTTTAATCAGCCTCTATTACGAGGCTGATTATTTTGATAGAAGCAATACAATATTTAAAGCATAACTGTAAAATCAGAGTAATGCACTGAAATATTCAACAGTTGAAATATGTGTCCCCTATTATCTACGCACACTGAGTGTAGAACTAATGACTTAAATACTAATAGATAAATAAATTCTGGATAGGAGATTCAACTACCCACTGATGTTAGTAAGAATTGTCACACAGAGGATCCCTGCAACTTCTAGTTTTCAGTAGGAGACTGAATATTTCTGAAAATTAAATGTTTCAAATTATTTTCATTCCTGTTTTAGATGAGTTCTTGAAACTGTTCATTTAGACTTTATTATTTCAGTTCAAAAAATTTTAAGTGTAACATTACCTAGGTGTCCAAAACATTAGTTCAAACTTTACTTCCCCATTTTCTGTTGATGGTAACTTTGTATTACACATTATAGATGAATTTTAAATAGTGAATTTTAAATATGTTTTTAAAAGGTGAAATACTCTCTCAACTTTGAAAAAAGCTTTATCCATTTTGCATGACTGAAAGAGATGCAGCATTATTGGTAGGAAATAGAATGCTCTCCTTAATGATAAGCTGCGAGGAATGAAGTCGTATTGCCTGTTCACATGCATGTGCCCCACTTCACTATCAGCAAACTAAAATACGAGAAAACTCTGCCACAGCTAAAAACAGTGTCTCATGATCAGAGCCATAAATCAAAACAGACTTTTTAAAATTCTTTTTTTTCCAGCTTACTACTGTAAATCATGCTACTGGCAGCTCTGATTGGTATCGGACTGTTATGGTAAAACAAGTGAAAATACCTTCTTTTTTGTTCCAGCAATGGCCATGAGAGACCTACAGCAAGGCTGAGCATTCGCAGGGACAGGCCACTGACAGTCCATCTGAACTTGGGGCAAAAAGGGTAACATCAAAAGTTTTGTTTCTAAGAGCACTATTTTAACATGGCATCATGGATGAGCAGCTCCATTCAGCTTACTGATGAAATGTTTCTTTTTCTTTTAATACCATTTCTAGGAACCGGAAAACTTCCAGGTAAAAAGAAAAATTAATACTTTAAAAAGCTTGATAAACCAACTGGATAAATTATGACTGTGATTCATCCTGTGATTTTCTTCTTCCTGTTGAATATTTTAGTCCAATCAAAGTCAGTCACTTTGAAGCACACTTCACCAAACTCCAAGCAGACTCCAACTACCTCCTGTCCAAGGAATATGAGGTGGGAACCAAATCTAGACAAAGCATCTTGCTTTAGGAATGTGTGGGCTGCTTGAATCAATGTGTTAATGCATTTGAAAGACCTACATTTGTTTGTCTCACACAAACCAAAATAAGTTTGACAGTTTCACATGAACTCCACTTGTGCTAATACAGAAACCAGCTCTTCATTTGGCTTAGTACCTTCTGGCTGGTAGCCTCTGCCTGACGCCTGCCTGGCTGAGGTCAGGGGCATTCATTTGTGTGCCACGTGTGTGTGACAAATGGCATGGAAAGCATCTGCCAACTGTGAGCTTGCCTTAAACCATTGTGGTTAGCTATTTAATTTCAGTTTTGCTTTTTGTTTATTTGTTTGGTTTTGTTTTGTTTTGTTTTTAAATACACCTTTTGCCTAGTCACAGCCTTTGGGAGCTGAAAAGCACTGTGCTGTCAAATCACATCCTTTAATTATTTTCACCTCATATTTTATTTCTAATTTTTTGCAGGACTTAAAAGATGTGGGTCGAAACCAGACATGTGATATAGCACTTCTGCCAGAGAACAGAGGGAAAAATCGATACAATAATATATTGCCCTGTGAGTTTTACTTTTGGTTGTGTAATATTACATCACACCAGCTATTTTTCACTTTTTCAGCAAGCCTAGTGGAAAAGAGAGTGCAGCCAGTCCTTTCCCTCCTTTCTGTCAGAGATGAAATACCTTTGCCAGCTCAGGTCCTGGTGCTTGGAGGCAGATGATGTATGGCCCTAAGCAGCTTCACGCAGACCAGTAATTTCATTTCACAGCAGAGATGTAGTGACTAGTATTCAGTCTAGAGAGAAAAAGCTCAAGCTATTATCGGCATTCAGTCACTGCTGATAACAAGGATAGTAGAAATAACAGTAGAGTTGTTTACATACGGTGTCATCCATTCAGGGCTGCCTGACATGGCTTTGCTGACTCTGTTTCTATTTCAGAGGACAGAACAAACTTACTGTACCATGTAGAGCTAGTGTGGTTCTGCATGGTGGGACATGTGTGAGGTTAGCTGTGTTCTCTTGGGGCAAAACCTCTCACTGAAAGTTGCCCCCATTAATCACCTATCGTGCAGTTTTGAAGTTAGCAGGTGCTGTGCAACTTGTGGCTCTTTTGTTGCTGTGCAATAAAATTCTGTGCAACAATTCTGTGCAACAATTCTGTACAACTCAGCAGAGAAATTTTTGGATATTCACTGCTTCCATCTCACCTGCCCACCTTGTAGTCTTTGGAACACTCCACAGCCCTCCTGGAAGAAAGAAGCAGTACAAACATAAACAGTTTTCCTTCTGCATTAGCCCTCTGTATAACATCCCTGTAATAATCTTGCTGGTCCTTTCACAAATGCACTTTTATAGATGGGAGAGGGACTGAAAACCAAGACTTAACTGTAAACCTCTTGCAATCCTTTTCTTCCTAGATGATACATCAAGAGTGAAGCTTTCCAATGTTGATGATGACCCTTGCTCAGACTACATCAATGCAAGCTACATACCAGTAAGTGACTCAAGGATGTTATTTTACATTCCTCCCTCCAGTGGCAGTTTGTCCTTTATCTGAAACTGAATACAAAGCTGGAGGTTTAAGGCTCTCCTCCCCCTTCATTTATTCACTTCAACTAAAAGTCTGAGAACTCAGTTTGTGGGCGTGCTGAAAGGCCATGTCTGACTGCCCCTAAGTTAGCTGTGAGTGATTTAGCCAGCACTCAAGGACTCTTTCTTGGATTGCTATAGTTATGTAAGATAGCAGGTCTAATTGGCCAAGGACACATTTTCAAAGGTCACTGATTTTATGCACTGTCCACAACAACTGTAGCTATCACTGCAGGTGGCACCCATATTGCGAAGCTGTAGCTCATCCTGACAGTGTTGGCATCTTGCAGGATGGTGAAGCTGGCCGAGATTACAGTAATGCCCTTTGCCAGAGAGTTGTGATTGATAATAGCAGTGGCTTTAACAATGTAAATTTCAAGCCAGCACTCAGCTAATTTATTAAAAACAGTAAAAGTAAAACAAAAGCGCGTGGTAGTTCCAAATTGCTTGAGACTGTGTTGTACACAATAGAACAATGAAAAGCTTTGACTGTCACAAAAGGAAGAGTATTTGTGTACACTGCTGCAGTCTCTTCCTCTCTCAGCTCCCACCAGCCTTCTGCTTCAAAGTCCAAGGCAACAATTTAGCTCTCAAAACCATTATCCCAGCAAGGGCACCATTGCTGCAGAGCCCTGGCTGTAGCCCCATGGCTTGTTCAGTTAGAAGATCATTCTTCTGCCTTTATGGAAACTAATGGAGTTCTCTTTGCTTGCAGGGCAACAGTTTCCGCAGAGAATACATAGCAACTCAGGGCCCTTTGCCTGGCACCAAAGATGAGTTCTGGAAGATGGCATGGGAACAAAATGTCCACAATATTGTCATGGTAACCCAGTGTGTTGAGAAGGGCCGGGTGAGCAGTGACTTTTCTTCATTATTAAAGACTTTATTATTGTTTTAATGTTTTTTATAATGACATTATTAATGTTTTAATATTTATTAAATGCTCGTGCTTATTATTTGCATTGCACTCATGCCAAAGGCCCCACTCAAGGAGATGTATGGTCATACACAGTAAGAGATGAAAGCTGTAATCTAATGACTGGAGAGAGATTGTCTGTTAGGTGAAGGATGCAGTGAACATCCCAAGATCAAGCAGCTTGTCAGAGTTAGAGCTAGGAACAGAGCTCAGTGCTTCTGGTCTCCAGTCCAGCACTTTGTTCACTAGTACTAATATAATTACCTTAGGTACGCAGAAGGACAGCCAGCCACAAGAGAAAAGCCAGTTTATCACGTCTACCACTACCAACTACTACTTTAAATATAAGCTCTAGAGAGCAGATATTCATCATTAAATACATGGCATTCTTTTTGATGCATAAGCCCTGATGTAGTAAGAAAGAGACCACTCACACACTTACCAGCTTTCCTGAGCACAAGTTTAAGGAGGTTGTTTAGCTGTCTCAGCAATCCACCTCCCCATGGATGACCATATCCTGCACCTTCTGTAAGACAAGGACTAGATATGTAAAAAGGTTAAACTAACTTGAAGTAGTGTTCATCTAGTGGACGTATGGGGATGTTTCCTTTTAGTTTACCATTTTTCCTTGCGATGGAGAAAGCAGATGCAAGCAGGCAGCAAGCCATCTCTTCCTGCACCTCACTGGCTCAGGGTGGAACCCTGCTATCATGTCTAAGCAAGAGGCAGGGAAGCATACATCAGAGGCCTAGTTCTCATCTGTGCAGAGCTCTGAGAAGAGTGAACACAGAAATGTTGTGGCATCCACAAGGGCATCAGTGAAGTGCTTCCCATTCCACCCATCACAAACATCTACAATGAGAACTCTCACTTCCAGCCCCATCCAAGTCCCTTCCCAGCCCATGTTTATTGAGCTGAAAGGGCAGGAAGAGGCATCTCTCTCTGAATTCAGCTGCTGTTAGTACTGCCTTTCTTGGTCTCATGAGGAGCTTCAACTTCCCAGATGTCTGCAGGACATACAGTGCAGCAGAGAGGAAACAGGCTAGGAGATTTCTGGAGTGCCTGGAGGAAAACTTCCTGATACAAGTGGTGAGGGAGCCATGTGCCCCACCTGACCTGTTGTCTGCAAACAGGGAAGCACTTCTGGGTGATGTGATGGCTGGAGGCTGCCTTGAGCACAGAGATTATGAAATGGTAGAGTTTTGATCCTTGGTGAAGTAAGGAATGTAGTTAGTTGAACTGCTACCTTGGATTTCCAGAGGGCAGATTTTGGCCTATCGAGAGGCCTGGTTGATAGAGTCCCCTGGGAGGTGGTGGTTTTGAACTGTAAAGTCTGGACCTTCTGCAAGAATAAAATCTTAAAAGGCGCTACAGCAGGCGGTCCTAATGCACCAAAAGGCAAGCTGGCAGGGGAGATCAGCCTGGCTGAAACACAGAGCTGCCTCTGGAACTCAGGAAGAAGGAAAGCTTATAAACTCTGGAAGAAGGGGCAGGCAACTCAGGAGGACTATGGAGAGTTTACAACTCTCATTCTTCCTGTAAGTGACCTCCTGTATGTGTCGAACATACATAAGTCTATGGGGCCAGACAGGAGTCATCCTGTACTGAAGGACTTGGCACAAGTGCTCATCCAGCCACTTTCAATAATTTCCCAGCAGTGCTGGACAACCTCCCAGCTGACTGGAGGTTAGTGAATGTGGCACCAGTCTACAAGAAGGAAGATCTAGGGAATTACACAGTCTGACCTCAGCACCAGGGAAGGTTATAGAGCAAATCATCGAATGCCATCACATGGCACATATGGGACAACCAAGTGCTCAGAAGCAGCCAGCATGGGTTTATGAAGGGTGGTCCTGCCTGACTAACTTGATCTGCTTCTATGACAAGACGAAGCAGACATTCACTTAGTAGATGAGGGAAAGGCTGTGGCTGTTGTTTGCCTGGATTTTAGTGAACGGATAGGTTCAGTCCCTTTGGTGGCTGGTCCCCAGTGGTGTTCCCCAGGGCTCAGTAGTGGGGCCAGTTTTGTTTAACATTTTTATCAGTGGTCCGGATGAGGGGAGTGAGTGCACCTCAGTAAGTTTGCAGATAGTACCCAGTTAGGCAGGAATGTCAATCTTCCTGAGGATTGGGAGGATTTGCAGACAGGTCTGGATAGGCTGGATCAGTGGACGACATTCAACTGTATGGCATTCAGCAAGGATAGGTGCTGGGTCCTACACTTGCATCATAACAGCCCCATGCAGTGCTATAGGCTGGTGGAAGAATGGCTGAAAGGTTGCCCTTCAGAAAAGGACCTGGGGTGCTGGTCAACAGCTGGCAGAACACGATCCACCAGTGTGTCCAGGTGGCCAAGAAGGCCAATGGCATCCTGGTCTGCATCAGAAATAGTGTGGCCAGCAGGACTTGGAAAGTAACTGGCCCCTCAAGTACTGTGTTCAGTTTTGGGTTCCTCAGTACAAGAAGAATACTGAGTTATGTAAGCATGTGCAGATAAGTACAATGAAGCTACTGAAGGGACGAGAAAACAAGACTGATGAGGAATTGCTGGTGAAATTTGTTGATAAAGCTGTTTATTCTGGAGAACAGGAGGCTGAAGGGAGACCTCATCACTGTATGCAACTATCTGAAAGACGGCTGCAGCAAAGAGGATGTCATTCTCTTTTTTCTTTAAGTGATAGGATGCAAGGAAACTGTCTCACATTGTGCCAGGGAGGTTTAAATTGGACATTAGGAAAAAATCTTCATGGAGAGAGTAGTCAAGCATTGGAATAGGCTGCCCAGGAAGTGGTGGACTCCCCATCCCTGGAGGTATTTAAGAGGTGTGGACGTGGAACTATGGGACATGGTTTAGTGCTAGGACTCAGTAGGTCAGGTTGATAGTTGGACTTGATGATCTTGAAGGTGTTTTCCAACCCAGATGATTATGTGATTCTTCCTTCATCCTTAGGCACAGGAGGTCTGAAGTCTGCTCCTGCCGGTGCTGGATGGAGGCACAGTTTCCAGCTGTCACTGACAGTGAATCAATCTTGTTCTGTGTCCCTGCAGGTGAAGTGTGATCACTACTGGCCCCTCGACCAGGATTCCTTGTACTATGGAGACCTGATTGTTGAGATGCTGTCTGAATCAGTGCTCCCAGAATGGACAATACGAGAGTTTAAAATCTGCAGTGTAACTTTGCATTCATCTTTTTTTGGGGGGGTGTTGAAATAATTGGCTATTGGGTTAAAAATAAATGCAAGGCTAAATCAGCAAGGTTCCTCTTGCTGTAGCAGAGTTGCATCATTCCCAGCTCACCTTTGGTGGTAGCTGTAGCATTCTGAAGATCCATGGTGTGCATCTCCTCTCTTGGCTGTTCTGACCCACACTTTTGTACCCTGACAGGAAGAGCAGCTTGACTCAACAAGGCTCATTCGTCACTTCCACTACACTGTGTGGCCAGATCACGGTGTGCCAGAGACCACCCAGTCCCTGATCCAGTTTGTCAGAACTGTAAGGGATTATATCAACAGGACCCCAGACACAGGACCAACTATTGTGCACTGCAGGTATGCACAGCAGCAAAAGGTCAGCAGCACAGAGCTATTGTGCTTGCCATTGGGAAGATCCCAATGGTATGAATCCCAAGTATTCATACCTCTTAGGCTACGGGCAGCCACAGAGAGATAGCCGATGGGCTCAAGTCCCCAGATGCATCAGAGCAGCATTCCCAAGGCACATGCACTCGCTCACAACCTTGCTCTGGTGATTCCCCAAAAATGATTCTCAGGGCACTGCTGTGTCTTTGTGGGACCACTGGAGAGCACTTCAGAGTGTCAGCAGCTGCCATTGCTCGTATGCTTTTGCGTTCTTAAATTGCCTTTGTGCTGCCGATTGTGGCCCAACATCTGGATCACAAAGAACCATTCTGAAAAGTAAATATATACCGAGGAATGAGTTTGACTACATATGGATGTTGTAGGCCAACTGACAGATCCATCCTTTATCCCCTTCTGACAGGGATCTCTCCCCTCCCTCCCCATCTCCTTTGAAATCGCATGCATTGTTTTCTTTTTCAGTGCTGGTGTTGGCAGGACTGGCACATTCATTGCACTGGATCGAATTCTGCAGCAACTGGATTCAAAGGACACTGTTGACATTTATGCAGCAGTGCATGATCTAAGGCTTCACCGGGTCCACATGGTTCAGACAGAAGTAAGTTTTGGATAGCCTACAGTATACAGCAACACCAGCAACAGTATATAATCAACAGTCTCCCATCTTAAAACATGGCACAGTTACTCCAGTGTGAAATACTAGTTAATTTCTATTAATACTAGTTAATTCATATTACTATCATTTTAAAACTCTAAGCACAGTGGCCTTGTAGCTTTGAAGTTTGTGTTTTATTGAGCTGCTCTGCCCATTTGCATTAATGGCACTGGAAGAATTGATCACCATTCTAACGTATTATGCAAAAGGAAGTATATACATTCTACAAGTGCAAAAAAAAAGTGTTCAGGATTTCTTTCTGTGCTTTTAAAACTGCAAGAAAATCACTTTCAGTTAATAGCAGCTAAACACTTGGGAGCTGATGTAATGAAGGAGTGTTGTTGAGGCAGTCTACAGTTTTGCCTGGGAACTGTTAATAGAGGAATCAGAATGTTTGATGGGTCTGCCTGTATTAACTTGATACTAATGGAGCTCTTTGTTGCAATTTGGAAACAAAAATATCAGCAGCTGAGCTTCTTAGCAGAAGTCACAGATGTATAAAGAAAGGTGCCGTTGGGAATGTGAGAGAGATTTCCCAGAACTGTCTTAATAACAGAACACCTCCTCTTTTAAGGGAGACATTCTCAGCCTGATCTGGGCATCCTCAGAGAATACATTTCGCCTTCCACACATTCCTACCATCCATAGTCAACAAAGGCAGACAGCAGGCATCCTCCCTTTCCTACTGCCAGAGCACTGAGAAAAATGCACAGAGCAATAGCTGAATTTCTTGTGGAAAATAGATAGAAGATGTGGGGGGAGGAAACACGTGCTTATTGAAGAAATTTTATCTTTGAGATGAAGTAATATTTAAAAATACATCTTGATATAAAATATGCTCAGCCTAATATGGGGTTACCGTGCTACACTAATTGCAAAGCAATAATGACCCATTTCATAAACCCTGAAGGGTGGCAAAGCATGGGGATTTAACAATCTGTTCTATAATGGTAGTTGATAGTAACATCATGCTGATCATCTCTACATTGGTTGTGAATGTCTTCTTAGCTCCCTTCTAGTGAAATACATTCTGCAGAAAAGATGATCTGTCATTCACTGCATATTCAGAAGCAATCTTATAACTTATATCAGACCAAAAAATACAGTTTTTGCAAAAAAAAAAATCTAGATCATCAAAGTTTTATTAAATATTTATATATTTTTTTAAATTTATCTGGAAAATACTTTTTTTCAGAACAAAAAATAAGGAAATTATATCTTCTCTGTGCTTCCCTGTACATATCAGTTGTTATACATACAGGTTATCCAAGCATTCAGAAGTAGTTGCTGTCCAGCATAGCCTCATGTCAAATTATGCCTTACAGTTGATAAAGCTTTCAGTCATGACATAAAAAACATATTATGACAGTCAAAACATATTGACAGTCAAAAAATGTTAGTTTATGTTTTAATGGTACAATTTCTAAAAAACAGATGATCACAGAAGTTCACTATATTACCACTGTGAAAAGGAGATTAATTCCAGAAGTACATTTTCACTTTTAACACCGCACTTGTTTCTGTGGGAGTCAGCCTGTAATGATTTTTCACGATAAAGCAAATGAATTATGAAATCTTCCAAAGTGACTTAAAAAAAATATCTTTTGCAGTGTCAATATGTGTATCTACATCAATGTGTGCGAGATGTGTTAAGAGCCAGAAAACTTTGCAGCGAACAAGAAAATCCCTTGTTTCCAATATATGAAAATGTGAATCCAGAGTATCACAGAGGTAAGTGGAAGTTTATCAAATTATAAACACAATAGATCATTGGCAATGTAATTAAGGGGGAAATTGCTCTATCCCTTGCCATTGATGTTTGTTCTCTTTTTGGGCATTCATTTCTTCACTGCTCTTTTCTTGTTACTCTTGCAATTTCATCTGCTTCGTAGGGGGCTTGCCAACCATGTTTCAGCAACTTTATTTCCTTCATTAGTAGTATTTATAGCATCTCTTCCTGCTCTTGCCTTATCTTCATGCTCTCCCTGTCTCATGCTTCTCGATACCTATGCTGTTGTGTGAACTGAACCCCTTCCCTATCCTGATACTGGCCTCCTCCTTTACCTCACAGCTGTTTACACCATCTACTTTTAAGCATACTGAGGTCACTGGCTGGGATCTCTGGTCTCTGTTGTCATCAATGGTGTTCATCTTCTGTCCTGAATCACACCCATTTTCTGTTCTAAAGTGGCCTTAGGGGAATTCCTGCCTGTCCTAACTGTAGGTGTCCAAGGTTGGCCTCCCACAGCTCTCCATCTTTACAGGCTTTTCTTTCCTAGCCTATATCCAGTTCCTTGGGCTATTCCTTGGGCAATTTGGAGAATTAGAGAATTCATTTAGAGAATTTAGAGCTATAGCCACTGAAGGCACTGAAAACCCTCAACCCATGTGGGTGCCTAGGCTGCCTGTACAGGTAGGCCTTGAGAAAGTGGTGCCAGGAAACTCAGTCTTACTTCAGGCAGAGATGAACATGAAGCCACCTGTGCTGTTTTATTTTTTCCTAATCCCAGTTTTCCTTGCTTTCAGATGCTGTTTATTCAAGGCACTAAGAATGTTACAGACACCTACTTTTGTGACCACATTTGTTAACTAGGGGCTTTGTTTGTTGTTTTTTTATGTATGTATTTCATGCACTAGAAAGGTGCCAGACCTTTCTATCGAGACTGTATTATTTATTGGTCTGGTGGTTTTTTTAAAAGATATATAATTTAAGTGTAATAGATGTTAATGTATATAATTGTATTTTGGCATTATGTAAATATGTATTTTTTCTATCATGTTTATATTAATATTAAGCTTCAGATAATACTATTTTTTCATATCACAGTTTTTATGAACTGTTCTACATAAACTATTTTAAATTGTATGGCTAACAGGACTGCTGTATTTTGAGCAGGTTATGTATTGGCATTTAACACACAGGAAAAATCCTACAAGAAAAGCCTCATTTTTATTTTGTTTAACTAGTTCAGTGTTCGTGAGATGAAATAAGCTACTACTAAGAAAGGGAACAGTAGTCCTGCATAAGAGTTACAATGCTACTTTTCACTTTAACCTTACTGCTTGTGATCTGACCAAAATGGATGAAATCCATGCCACCATGACATATCTTTTACAGAACTCATTAACAACGAAGTAAAACAGGGTCCACCTCACTAGACACAACTGTTTCAGTGTAATGTGACATAGTAGAAAAATATCAAACAACACATGCTGCCTTGAAGTCTAGCTGGCCTTTCCCCACACACACGCTTTGCGGGGAACAGGTCACGTCCTGATTTCTTTACACTGGTTTAAGAGAGCAGAATCAGACCACAGCCTGTGTCTGTGCATTTTTACTTGCATACAATTACAGTAAGAAAAGTTTTCAAGAAAACACCTCATACGCTTATGTTAACAGACCCATGAGGATGTGAAAGCAGTCAACTTCCATAGCTCATTAAAACAGTGATGTACCATGACAGCTTAGGAAATAGAGTGGTTAGAAACTTATTGAAATGAAGACATACAAAGATACATATCCCACAGTTTGCACAACTGGCTTTGATTTTAAGCTGCTTGCAGAACAGCTGCCTCAGCCCAAGTGCAGGTCTCCTTCTAATGCTGTTTGCTTTCACAGAGGGAAAGCGTGGCCCCAGGTTGTCCTCACAGAAGGACTCCTCCACTAACATATTGCCTGGTGTCACCACTGCAAGGGCAGATGGAATAGAAGAAAGCTCATCATAACCCAGGGGATGTAGTCTCACGATGATTAGCTCGCTGTGCTAATCACAAGATGCACTCAGAGCATCCTGTGATTAGCAAGAAGTGTAATCCAACAGCACCCACCAGGTATCTTGCCCATCCAAGCAGTTTAGGAACATCCTCTTTCCTCTCCAAAAGAGGCTTTTCCTTCAAGGAACTGATTTGAACACTCTGCTCAGCTGTTCTTTGTCTTTGAAGAGCATTTTATAAATAAATAGAAAAGAGGCAGCACGCAGTTCATCTCCTTCACATGTAGGAAGTGTTTGGTAGTTCTCCTTTTATCTATTCGTTCCTTCTTTACTTAGAAAAAAACTTAGCCTACTGCTGAAGACAAGTGCCTAGATTCCACTTTTATTTTGGAGATAAATCAGTATTTCTGAAGGCCTCCAGAGAACCAGCCAATGCATCTAAGCGCCTTAGTTAGAAACTGCAGTGGCTCTGGGACAAGATTACTGTGTCTTCACCATTGGAGGCACATTCTCCCTGCAGTAGGAACACCTGTGTGACAATGGGTGAAGAAATCTGCAAGGTTTCTCTGACACAGTTTTCTTAAATCATTCTAAAACAGAACCAGCAAGACTGTGCACATCCATGTCACTCAGGTTTTCCTGCAGAGAAAGAAACAGCCTGATAGTGCCTCTTCCTTCTTACTCCAGCTGGAGTCTCATCCTTCTTGTCCAATATCCTCAGCTGCCTCAGAAGCAACCTTTCATATCAGCTTTCACATCTGCTCAGAACACATAGGCTCAGATAAGCTTTTAGGTGTCCATATGAAAACGCTGCTTCTTCCTCCTGTACGTCCCTATTGGCCCCCACACAGACCTCAAGATTCACCACCCTTAGTGGGATCTGAAGAAGAAGGGAACAGCATTGCAGTGGAAGCCTCGTCAACAGAGGGAAGTCTAGGCAAAAGCACAAAGAAGGGTGCAAATTTTCTGCAAGCCTCTTCCCTGTTTCTTGTGCTACAGAGACTCCAGATTCACAGGCAAGGACAAACAAGCATGGCAGCATTAGATTGATCATGGGTTCCGCTAATAACAGCTGAACTTAGGGCATCATGGAAATTGCTTTTGTGCTACGTGCACTGCATTTAGTCCTTTCTTTCTGCAGCAGTAGCTGCAGAATGAAGATCATGTTAGTTACCAGCAGTACAACAGCACCGTGAAGACGTACCACGTGCACTCTGTAAATTAGCTCACACTATATATTACTGTGTCATTTCTGTATGCTGAGGGAAATGGAATTCGCTCAATAATGCATGATTGGATGGCAAAAGTCTGATTGTATACTACTATATATGTATGTTGTTCATTGTTTTCAGATGGGCACATCATTCTGCTCTTCATTTTAATGTTGTTTCTCAGCTCCCTTCTCAGAGGGAACTCTGTAGGGAATGCCTATAGAGTTCACAAATCTACACCCAAAATGATGGTGTCGTAGCAAACCTTTTCTCTCAGCTAAAAATGGACACAGTGCATAGGCCTCTTCCTCCTCATCACTTAATAACATGACAGATGACCTTAAACACTCTGGCACAGTGCTCTTGAACAGCTTTACATCTCTGCCTAGTTAGGTCATGCAAGAAAGTGTACATACACTTAATTGCTCTGGTTCTGCTTTCTGGCCAATTCTGGTCCTATGAAACCGGTGTAAATCCACTGAGAATAAGTATAAAGTATCTATGTAGCATTTTTTTAATATAAGACACTTACCAGTTTAATTAATTATATTTACTGTGCCTCTAAGCTAAACAACAGAATCAAAGGGAAATAATTAATGTAACAAGAATGGACTTGAAGAAGCCTGTGTACTGAACAAAGATGGCTCTGAAGGAAAGAGACATCCTCTGCTGAAGAGGATGCTTCTGTTTTGAATGTCCATGAATGATGTTCAGAATTCCCTTCTTGATGTTTCCCAATAATAATGTTATAAAGCAAGGCTAGTGTTATTGCTGATCCATAAGCTAAGATTTGCACACTTGGAGCCCAGTCCTGTGAATACTCACATTGTCCAAAAAGCTACCTGAATACCTTATTGAAAGTCAACTGGAATGTTTGTCTGAAAAATACCATGCAACTTGTGAAGCACTTGCAGGGTTGGGCTTTTAGGTTAATTCAAATTTTTGTATTGAAAGTTATTTAATAATGAAAAAAAATATAATTAATGTTTTTAATCCGTGCAATACAATTACAAGATCCACTACCGATCATAGAAAAGAAGTAGATTTTGCATAGCTGGAGTTGATAAATGATATTTTTTGTTACTAATGGAACACAAAAGTGGGTGAGAAATAGGCATACTGTGAAGATGTCATAAAAGTGCAACTTTATACATTTTTCTCTGCTGCTATAGTTATTTATACAGCTTATATACGTGCCTAAAATTGCCAGAAATATTATTTTATGCCGTGATATACTATGAATTTTCTTTCAGTTGTAGATCAGAGAAAAGAATATGTGTGAGCTTTAAGTTTGTATTATGTATCGTATACAGTTATCTGTGCTTTAACTTAGAAAGCAGAAAGTCAAATACTGAACAGATCAGAGTACATGAGCACTTTGCTGTGTTCATCAGCCTGGGAGTTAATATGTGGGCTAAAGGAATGAGCAAATAACCATCTAATCACTATATTAGCATCTCCTCCCAGGGTCACAGATCAGAGGAATACATCTGACATTCAGAGATGCAGTCTGCAGCAGTTACAGCTTCGATACCAAAGAGCGGCATGTTGGGTGCTTAGATTTATTCAGATTTCTTTCAGTACTTACAGTGTTTTTTTTAAACAAAATACAATATAAAATGACAACCAACCCCCTCATAGCCCTGTCACAGATGTTTGGGCTCTGGAGGTGTGAGCTTTGGGACCCTTAGTCCCAGGAGGCTGCAACTTTGAATGAAAGGTGTGTGCGCACCACTGCATGTAGGCAGCTCACTTTGGACTCTGTGCCCTTCACTGTCCCTCCCAAGCTGACAAAGTCAAACTCCTGACCTGTTGGTATGGCTAAAGCAAAGTGGTCTGTTACCAGTGACCCCACAGATCAATATCTATTTTTTTAAGACTGGCAGGAAATACTGGAGACTAGGGTCTCGCTAAATTTAGCAAATACTGTGGAATTTGGGCACAGACAGTGTCAATGATGCTGGTAGATTGGTATGCATGACTTCGTTATTTCTTGTTTTATTTGAAAGCTAAAGAAATACTATAAGTAATGTCAAGTAGCTAAATATATATTGCTCTCTACCAGGGCTGTATGTTGTAGTGAAAAAAAAAGCCATGATTTTGAAATACAGCTAGCCATAAATTCTTTGCCAGTGCCTGGAGTAAAGTGACTGAAAAATTCTTCAGCACATATTCCATTGTCATATGCTACATAATTACTTATATTTGTGTTCCAAACAAACACTGGGTGAACACAGAATTGTGCTACTCTTGTCAATTTAATTTATGCATTTGTTAAGCATATTTTTATATTTTTAGCTACAGTCAACAAATCAAATATATTTGAGTGTATTTTACACATTTTTATAAATAGTTCATGAATAAAACATTCATTTTAAAAATCACATCTTTGTCTTCTGTTTGACTGCCCTTGCATTATGGATTTTGTTGTCCTGCTGCTCACAGAAAAGGTCATAAGTGAGTTTGATTTCAAGTGAGATGGTCTTCAGAGAACATTAAATTCACCAGAAGCCTCAGCCTATTGGGAAAAGGGGTTCTGTTGTTGCCTGCTGGCTGGATTAGTGCCCATGCAGAAAGTTACAGTTATTTCACCCCCAAGTTTTCTGCCCTTATCCCCAGACAAATTGTCTGGATTATACAATGTGCATTTGAAACAACAGTGCAACTCAGGAACTTGAGTGCCTGTTATTTTAGAGATGTTTCGCAAAGCAGTTGTACCAATTAAGACTGCACTGGAGCTACATCGCTGTCTACCACCTGAGGATCTGAACCATTCTTTATAACAAATATATTTTTTCTGCTCCCCCTCTCCACAATGCTTAAAACCCATTAGCATTCTTGTGGGTCCAGGGAGTTCAGCAGTAGCATGCTTGTTGCCAACCCTGTGTGTCTCAGTTAGTCCTTATTTGTCATCAAAAGTGTTCAGAACAAGGTGATTCTATTTATTTTAAAGGAAGAATGATGTATTGGGTTACACATTGTACTGTGAGCTATTCGCTGAGAAGCTGTGTACTGAAGGCTATGTTGTTAGATATGTCCTGAGGAAGGTGTAAGATTTTTTCTTTGTGATATAAAAGCTCACCTCTTAAGCACACTCCATCCTGAAGCCAACCTAGGCACAGAAGAGCAGCAATAACGATAATGTACGGTTAGTATCTCTATGTAGGAGAAACATGGCCAGCACTGCAGACAGGAATAAATACAGATGCTTTTACAAGGTGCAGCAAGGAAACCGAAACACAGCGGGTCTCCAGCACTTCTGGTTTCCCAAGAAGACAGAATTTGGATGGCAATACCAGTACATCAGAAAATGCCATAAGTGAAAATGTAAAGTGCTGCTAACTGAGCCTTTACACATCACTCATTTAAAATACCAGCCCTGACCTATGCAGACATTCCCCAGCAACAACAAAAGACACATAAAAGAGAAAAACAGCCTTCCAATTAGACAGTGAAAAAACGTTGTATTGCGGAGGAGTTGCAAAAGCCAGGCATGCTTTTCCTGTCCCAAGGGGGCCTTGGTAGCTGTTCATATCTGCATAAAGAGGCGTGTGTGCCTCCTTGGGGTCTGCCTCTCATAGGAGCCTGACATTACATCAAAGTGAGGTGGTGGCTGTCATCTCTGTCTTCCAAAAACCTCTCCACAACAGGCAGCTGTGCTTCCTGCTTGGTACTAGGGGTGGCTCCCTGAGGCTATAGGGCTAGGCAGCACTCCGCGGACATGTAGGCCCCAAAATCCAAGGAGAAGCCTTTTTGCAGACCTCAAAGTATTCAATTCTCCATGCAAAAGATTAACTTAGCACCTACAGCTTTGCTGTTTTGCAGGTTCCGGGGACCCCAAAAAGGCTGAAGTGCCCCGAGTGCTGTCACTGACCAGACAGGGTCCCTACTATCAGCACAGGAGGGGGCGCAGCTCCAGGCTGCCCTCCCCACACACCTCTTTCTGACCCAAATTCCCAGCCACACTGGGTTGGTAGAAGGGTGTCCAGCCCCTGGAAGTTCTCCCAGTGGTTACACACAGCTTCAGGGGACAAAGAGAGGGAGAGAAGTGCCAGTAGGCCCAGCTGCGCCTGGGCTCAGCACCACTTTGCTTCCTCCCTCCACACAGAGGCCTTCAGTCACTGAGCCTCAGGGCCACACACCCAGTGCTTGTGGGAACAGCAACAGGGACAGGCGAAAAGCTGGGGCAAGAAGAGCAGAAACCACTGATGTTACTGCAACCCCACTTGCAAAGCAGCTCAGAGGAGGCCGAGCACTGCCAGAAGCCTGGCCAGGGGGGTGACAGCAGCAGCCTTGGGCAGCAGCCGAATGCTGGGCACCGAGCATCACTGGCGAATGCTGCGCTGGCGGAGACAGGCATTTGTACATGGCCTTCCCCGCGCTCGTGCCAAAATCCCTGCCAAGTTTCACGCCATGTCCTTGCTTGTCTTTGGTGTTTGAGCACCCAGACCTGCTTATGCACCAAATGAGCAGAGACCTGCAGCAGCTACCTTTTACCAAGAGTAAAGGCAGAGTTTTCCTGCTCTCCCCACAGTGGTGAGGCCACAGCTGGTAGCTAGGTGCTACCCAATTTGAGTCCTCACAGAACAAGAAGGGGACAGAAACCAGGTATTTCTACTAGAGCTGTAGCATTTCCATTACCTTTGTCCTTTGGATGGGGAACCAGGCACCTGGATAGCATTGCATGTACAGTGCACTTGAGGGGCACTGACCAAGCTGCTGCATAAACCTGGTTCCTACCATCTTCTCAAACCTGTGGTGGCATCTCAGGTCCAAGGAAGTTTGCTCTGGAGGCACAGCAAACACTAGGAGTGTTTACCTCTATCTGCTCACACACAGACTTTTCTAGTACAGAGATGTCTCTCTGAGGCAGGCTTCCCCTATGATTGCCCATCCCCAGATAACCAAAGGAGGTCAGAAGAACCATACTGCAGTCATCAAAGACACAGAAAGTGGTTAGGTTGACAAAGCAGATAGCAAGGCAAATAGCTACGGTGCCTATGTAGATATCTATGGGCTTAAGTAAACTGCTTACTATCCCTGTATCCTGGTCATGTTTGGGATCGATGAGGGGTTGAGCTACTTCACCCTGCCAAATGGAAGTGATCGGGGGCCACCTCGGAGCCATCAGCCCCTCACAGCTTTGCTACTCATCATTTTCTGAACAAAGCTCTGCATTCACAGCTGGTGAGAAAGGTGTGCAGCTAAAGTCAAGCCACTAATCATCAGACTAGTAGAGTGATGGGGAAAAATTACCAAGAGTCCCTTCAGGGATGAAAGAAAATGCATTGGATGGCTCCACAGGACACTAGCACTAGGTCCTTGCATTGATAAGCAAACAAAAAGGACTGCCAGAAATTACTTCCCTGTCCATGGTATAGCACACAGACAAGCCAGTAAGGATGGGGCTATATTTCAAATCCATTTGTCTGAGTTGTCAGACGCCTACTGGAAGGTACAAAGATAAAAGCATTTCCACTTTGCAAATTTATTGCTAGAAATTTTAAAAGTGATCTGTTGCAACTATAATCCCAAGTTCTCTCAGACTCCCATGGCATATGTGGGACAAACAGGTCTGGTTTTAGCCCACAGCAGGTTTGGGACTCTAGCACAGCCTGCACAGAAAGAAGGCCTTTTTATTTTCCATCCTACAGTGAATAAGGAAACCTGAAATCGGAGAAGAGACTAGTGGTATTATGGATAAGAAAGCCCATACTTGCTGGAGATGGCATGTAGTAAAGCCACCAGAATAGAGTTGGTATGAACTGAGCTGCACTGTAAAAACACAGAGTAAAAATAATCAGATGCAGACAGTAAAGTGAAGGTGGTCTGAATGCTCTGCACAGCTTGGCTAGGGAGGAAAATGTTATGCAAATAAAGGACAGATACAGAAAGGTCCATGTGTTAATTGGGGGCACTTCTCTTGCCTGTCACTGACTAAAGCAACAGTAATGAAACCACTAGCAGAAAAATATGGGTACTTGCAAAGGCAATAAAGACTCACATAATGTCCAAAGTACCAAACAGATCAGTAAAGATAGGCTTAAGACACCAAGCATGATAAATGCCAGCCTCCTGTTATCTTATCACTGGATCTAAAAGACACCTGGAGCCAAATTATTTGTGAGCCCAACTTGGAAAGACCAAACTGGCAGACAACTGGAATTAATTAATGCCCTACAGATCTGCGCTAGAAAGATTGGGGAGCACTAAAAATAGCTGAGGAGCCTGTTTCTTACACATCATGCCAATTAGATCTGGTTGGGCTGTGACAAATTTTCTGTAAACATCCTGATGAACAAGCAACTCCCCTAAGCCCCCTCCAGGAGCTCCTGGGCAGCTGAAATCTTGCATTAAAAATGCCCAGAATTTCAAACAGCAAAAATAGAGAGGGAAAAAAGCAAAAGGAAGTGCTGGTGTCAAGTATGTTGTGGTTGATTAGTCAGGGTAGGTGGGAAGATTTCTGATGCTTGACTTAATGATGTTCTGGAGCATGGATTTCTGTTTGCTTTGGTGGGATTAGACCTAAACATCTGGTTGTACTGAGTCAGTTAGAGGAAAAGAAGAAAAGTCAGAAAATACAGTGAGCGCACTTCTACTGCTTTTGTCTAGAGAGTGCGTTACTCACCTCTGTTGGGAAAATTGCACAAACATCCATGCTGAGATGGGAAGGCAACTGGGTGGAAGGGTAAAAAGGGGTAGACTCCCTGGTCTGTTTCAGGAGAGATCTGCTCTGGCAGAACCTGGCCTGCTCCTCACAACCCCACCAGGATGCCTCAGGTAAAGAGGACCAATCCCCAGCTGCCACCTGCATCCATGAGGAACAAGGATGCTGGATTTTGAAAAAGGTGGGTCTAACACTGGCTTTCTCATAGCTACAAGTGTGCCTGGTGGCTGGGAACACCCCCTGGGGAAGAGAGGATCACAAAAAGGGAGAACAAATATTTGGGCAGCAGGAGGATGCTGGGCTTGGGCCTATGCTCTGTGTTAAACCAAGTGCACAAGACCCTATTGCGGTGGGACTTTGCTCATTGCACACACCTCTTCTGTGGAGATGGGGAAGCTGAGGGGTTTGTTCATGTGGCCAGGTCCCCTTAGCTCCTGAAATGCCACTTTGCACTTCAAACTGAAAGGGAAAACGTGGTGCAGAGCCTTCAGAAAGAGCTTTTCCCTTAGCTGCATCCCCATGTCTTCCCCTCTCTAGCACTTACCTTGATAATTAAATTATGCAGCTGAGGAAAGTGATTTGGAAACAGATGGCATGCAAGATGCTGTAGAAAACAGTGGTGCATTTCAATCTTTCACAGCAGATATGCAGACAGATTTGGGTGGTATATGGGCCTTGAAGTAGTTGAACTTCAAAGTGTGCTTGTGCAGTGGCCTTTAAGCAGAAGAGACGAATAGCCCGTTAGCCTCCAACTTGATACTCACCATTAAGTTTTAAAATCAAGCTTTTTCCTGAACATTGTGGCCAGTCTAATTTGCCACACCAGTTGGTGTGCCCTAACCAAGGTTCCCACTAAGCTTCAATGACATTGTCCAAGGTAGGAAATACAAGATTGGGGCTAGGTGGGATCTTGAAACAAGCAGTTTAGACAAACATAGCACTAGTCCACAAAGTATGGGAGAATGATCCAAAAAAGAACAAATCATTAATTAATCTGTGTGAGAGTAAAACATTAAACATGTGAAACATCTCCTCTTCACTGTGATGTTTTCCTCCTTACTGCAACCACGCATCCCAAGCAGGCCCCATGCTCCAAGCCCGTTCTCTTGCTCTTCTCCTTGTTTTAAGACATTTAATACCACTGCATGAACTCGGTGGGGTGAAGACCAGCTGTCCTCAGCCCTGCTGGCACAACACCAGGCAGAGGGATCCCATTGCTGCCTCCCAGCCACAGCACACACCATGGGGAAGGAGACGGGGAGATCTTCCATCAATGTGGGCAATGAAAGGGGTGCACCCACGACATCTGCTGCTGGATCACTGTTAAACATGTCTTCACTCTAAACTTAGATGGTAAAAGACAATGTGCTACATGGGGCTGCTGCCTCCTTCCAGGAAAATAACACGGTCCTCAGATCCCACCCTCTGAAGCAGTGCTGGAAAATGCCTTGTCCTCGCTGTTCTGGTAATGAAAACCATCACGAGAGGAGCCCTCCTGGCAGCTCTTTCCACCACTGAGTGTATTTCCACTCAAAGCTGGAGGCAGTTCTCAGAGAGACTAATAAATTGGACATAAATAGTTTAAACTGTCTGGATAAATAATGACAGATGCTTAGGGAAGGAGTAGCAGGCAGAAGTATGAGTTTCGCAGTGCCCGCAGTTCAAAGGAAATTAGTTCAAAATGTGGGGGCATTGTTTAGAGGAACAGCAAGGGATAATGGAGCGAGGGGCAGGGGAAGTTGTCTCCTTCCCTGTCACGGTGATCTGCTTCTCCATGCCAGCACTATGCCAGCACCTAGCATTGGAGCTGCAAGGGGATGGATGCACACACCGTCTTTTGTGGGGAAATGCTGAATCCACCAGCAGAGGAAGGGACTGAGGGCCTGGGATCACTGCGTTTTGTGTCCATCTTGGCTGCTGTTTCGTGGTATAACCCTGCACACAACGCGTAACTCCTGCATGCTGCAGTTCAGCTGCATGTAAAAGAAATTCTTGCTTCCTGGGGATCTGAGGAGACTTACACTCCAATTAAAATCCCACTTTGAAAGAAGCTATTAAAAATAACCATGCTGCCAGCCCTCTTTTTCCTCACCCAAGGATGGAGCAGATTTTAATATGGCACATTTGCCAGAAAAGGGAAAGCTCTCCTGAAAAGGGAAGCAAACTCTGCATTGTCAGAAAGGCTGCAGTACTTCTTATGGGTTGTGTGGTGTTTTTTTGTTGTTGTTGTTGTTTGTTTTTCTTTTCCTTCAGATTTCATATTATTTCGTAATAGCTACTATTCAAATGGAAAGGGCCAAATTATCAGAACTCTTTTGAGCTCCATAATGAGCAATCCTAATAGCAACATTTGACTTGGCAACATGGTCTTCAAGGTTATTTAGCAAAGCACAGAATGTACATCAAATTTAAAAAAAAGAAAAAAAAAAGAAAAAAAAGAAAAGTGAATTCTAATGTGCCTCTGCAAAATAAATATGAAACTAATCAATCTGTCACTTCTATTTTGTTTTGGCTATCAATAAAAGCAACCTTGAAAGTGTAACTTGAGTGTTAGAGAGCGATAGGGGAACAATGCTACAAGGAATGCGAGTTGGTACAGACTGTTTTAGATCATTATAAAGCTAATCATTGAGAGAGACAGCTCAGTGTGCACGAATACAGAATAACGATGAGTTTAGTAAACATCTACCACATGATGTGGGTGCATTTGTGTGCCTGGAGAAGGGTGCTTAAGAAGGAAGGAGCAGGGTGAAACCAGAGTGCGTGTAACACGCCAGCAGCACAGGAAGGAAGGGCAATGCCCAGCTCCTCTCAGGGACAAGTCGCTCTGACAACCACTCTCTAACAGCACGAACGGGGCTGGAAGTCACCAAAAAAAAAGAAATAATCCCCACAAAGTTTCCAAATAGGTCAGAATGAAATTTGAGCAATAGGTCAATAAAAGTAGCCCTGGTTTGAAATATGGAGTTTTGCCCAAACTATCATTTATTTTCACAGAATCACAGAATTGTGGGGGTTGGAAGGGACCTCAGGAGATCAACAGGCCCAACCCCCCTGACAAAGCAGGTTCCTTAGAGCAGGTTGCCCAGGTAGGCGTCCAGATGGGCCTTGAATATCTCCAGAGAAGGAGACCCCACAGCCTCCCTGGGCAGCCTGTTCCAGTGCTCCATCACCCTCACTGTGAAGAAGTTCTTCCGCATGTTGGTGTAGAACTTCCTGGGCTCCATTTTGTGGCCATTACCCCTTCTCCTGTCCCAACAAACCACTGAAAAGAGGTTGGCCAAATCCCTCTGTCTCCCACACCTCAGGTATTTATGCACATTGATGAGATCCCCTCTCAGTCTTTTCTCCAGGCTGAACAGACCCAGGTCTCTCAGCCTTTCCTCATAGGGAAGATGCTCCAGGCCCTTTATCATCTTTGTGGCCCTCCGCTGGACCCTTTCCAGGAGATAGCTGTCTTTTTTGTACCAGGGAGCCCAGAACTGGACACAGTACTGCAGGTGAGGCATGACCAGGACAGAGTAGAGGGAGAGGATCACCTCCCTTGACCTGCTGGCCGTGCTCCTTTTTATGCATGCCATTTTGCTCGATTACAAAGGAAAACAGGCTAAAGAATACCACGTCAGCCCCATGTTTCCCCAAGAAGTCGCTGAGTGGCAGCTGCTGAAGAGAAGGCCAGGGTGTCAGGGCAGGTGGATACTCTCAGCCCCTGCCACCCACTGAACACCACCAGCGGCATGCCGCTTGCTGTGACCACACCACTGGGGGCTTTACGGTCACATTTCTGCTTACTGAGGACCTTCCTCCCCCAAGTTGCTGTATTTGCTGTATTCCTCCCATCCTCATTTGTTAGTTCATACTTTTCAAGAATGGAAAAGACATTTTATTCTTCTGCTAATGCTCTTAGCTGCTCATATTTGCTTTTGCTTCATCTGCCCATCAAACCACTGCTCATAAACCTCCTGATCTGACATATTTTAAAAATTCAATTAATTTGCCCTTTACCTTGCCATGTCATATCACGAGTAAAGCTGGTGAGACTCCTCACCCCACACCTGCGGTCGGCATCTCGCGGTTCATTATTGCTTTGTGTTGACACTTCTTCAGTCCATTTTCAGTCTCCCTGAGCTTGTTGCCAGCCTGATATAAATTAATTTCTTCACTGAGTTCCCAAGGCATTATTTAAAATGCTCCCTGTGGTGTATTGCTTCCCGTATGTCTCCATTAGTCTACAGTTTGACTGTAAAAGAGCAGCAAAGTTCACAGGACACTGCTTGCTTTTCATACAGCAGAATCGCTGGCTGCTGGGATCCACTCATCTGGATGCTTGTAGGTTCACAGCATACTCTCAGTGGCTTCAATGAGGAATGAATATTAATCCATCAAAAACCAGAGAAGCTAGCTAATTGCAGAATTTGCTTTTTTCCTTAGGGATCAGGCCAATTTTTCATGATTTTTCAGGAGAAAAATCACCCGGGCATGGGAAGTGCCTTGCCCAGAAACCACCACCAGCTGCTGGGGGCTGCTGAACAAGCAGTTACAGAAAAGAGCTGAACATCTGATTTTTTTTCCTACTCATTTTAGTGAATGACAGTTGGCATGAAAGTAGGAAAAGGGACAAACAGTTTGCTAGCCAAAATGTTACGGAAAATTTATATTTTGCAGGTTTGTGTTTGACACTGCATTAACTCATTAAATTAAATTATGGGTAGATTAATTAATTAATTAATTAATTTAGGCAATATCAAAGCTGATTTAAGTAACTTTTACTGCACTTCTGGGAAAGTAATTTCAAACGAATTGCGTGCTACATACGTGTGTGCTGGGGTGTCAACACAGCGCAGCCTCGCAGGCACCAGCTGGGGTCCGATTCATCCCCTGGGGCCCTGACCCGACAAGGCAGCATGGTGAATCACACACGTCTTCCTTCCGAAGTTTCCTCACTCACACTTTCTGCACTTTCTGCAGCAAAGATTATGCCCCACGTATCATCTCAGAAACCCCCTAAGAGGGCGGAAAGGAGAGGGCTTTGCTTCTGACTGGAATTTAGTGGAGGAGTAGCAGCTGTTCCTTGCTGAGGAAAAAGTGGGTTTTGACTCTCAGCAAAATTACACACAGAAATAAAGTGATTTATTGCTAACTCCAGCTATAGGATTATTGTCAGTGACCACAAGAAACTATTCACTGGGTACACTGAGCTTCATCATTAGGAATTCTGCTGTGCTTCATTTCATCTGCTTAATTAAATAAAAGCCATAACCTGAGTTGTTTTGTTTTGTTTTGTCCTCTTTTTTCTTATTCCAGGTGTCTTCTCTTCCATGCAGACATTCTTGTCTTTAAAATATTTATTTCTGGCCATTTAGGCAAAACTGAGCAGAAACACCATCTCAGTGGCCAGCTCCTGCATTTGCAGTGCTGAGCAAACTGGTTTGCGCAGCACATTTCTGCCATTAGCAGGCAATCTGGTATTGTGTTAGACCCTCTCAGATTTTGACTTTGCGATTTGAGAGTTTTGCATTTTCAAGTAGCCCCTCAAGTGAAAAATTTTTTAAGCACCAGCCAAACTTTTCCCTTTCACATCTCCCACCTGCATTCACAGGGAACAGCCCGTGTGGGTCGAGTGCTTTGGTCCCAGGGGGCTGGGGACACCGGTGGCAGTGGGAACAGCTCTGCAGTCCCAGAAGGGACAAATCGCTCGACAGACAATGCTCTAGTTACTCCAGCTTCTAAAATTAGGCTAAGATGTTAGCTGAGAAAGATGCTGTGTCAACAAAATGATTTAATTGCACCACATGAAAGGGAAAGCGGGGTGTGCTAAAGCTGAGCGACAGAGAGCATGACGGAACAAAATTCCTCAAAGCAAGAGCGCATAAATATTGAATAAAATGGAAAAGTCAACTCTGTGGATGGCGCTGAAGAAAGCAGACATGCTGGCTGCGGATACACTTCAGAGAATTTGCCACAAAAACTGGAAATACACAAAGCCAAGGGGGAAATCAGTGTATAATCCTCTGCAAGGAAATCCCCAGCTTCCACCAAGAAGTATGGGGATTAGAAAGACATTTCTGAATCAACAAAGTGCCGGCTGTGACAGAAGAGTGAATTTTAGGATTTTTTTTTTCTCAGCATCACACACGGGCTTGGCAGAGATGGGTACAGCCTGACTTTGTGTGCCAATGTAGATGTTTAACTTGTGATGTTAATCTCTCTGCAAAATGATTTAATATTGTCCCTGTAGCCATTACTGACTTCTAGAGGGCCTTGCAAACCATGTTTCTACCACACTTAAAGACACAACATAGAGTTGGGGTGAGCTGCGTGAGCTCAATTCGCTTCTTGCCTTTTGGTTGGAGAACCAGTCACCACAGTTCGTGCACAAAAGCTTCTGGAGCAAAGATAGAGAGGATTTTGTTAATCTGGATTTGTAAACCCCAAGCTACCGGTTTGACAGTCTGGATAAATCTGTGTCACCACACCTCTCCTCCTGTAGGAAAACACAGGACACACACGTGGAAAAATCATGGCCATTCCCCTTACCTGTAAGAGGTTACCAATAGGGGAGGTAAACTTGGCACTGCTTACACACATCACAAAATTGCCCCACAACTGGTGTTTTTCGCAGAGTGTGAAAAAAAAAAAGTATTAAATTTTAGGGGCTTTAAATCTGGGGGCTTTATAAAAAATGATAAAAATAAATAAATCCCGAAACCACACATGTGCATGTAATGTTTCAGAATCACAGAGGATGCAGGGATGCCACGCTGAGAAGATGTGAGATGTTGACACACTCACACATGCTAGGCTGTGTGCCCTGTTTATCCTGGCAATAAATATACTGCCTGTCTTCTCTGCAGGCCGAGATGGCACCTCCAAGTAACAGGCATCCTGCTGGGGACTGGAGGATGCTCCAAAAATCACCTGCAGCACCCCGAGGATGAGGTCAGGCAAACCGGATTGTATGGGCAGGGGCAGGGAAAGACGTGCAGGGAGCAAGCCCGCATCTCTGGAGGCAGTGGAGCAGGGATGGTAGCCCCGTCGTGCTGGTGTCCTTCCCTTGTCACCTGCAGTTTGATGGCATGGGTGACACCAAGGCTCGTGGCCCTCAGGAAGCACTGGGACACCCCACTGTTCGGGGAAGTGTCTGGTGAAATGCATTCAGGTAAAACCATGCCAAACGAAATGTCTGCTCCTTAGGGCCTGAGAGCATTTGGGGACAGCTGAGAGGGGATGAGAGAAGCTGTAGGGACTGAACACCACTGAGGCAACAAAATTAGATCCAGTATTTAATCACCTTATCCAGTAATTTGTGTGTTGTGTGCTTTTTTTGTTTGTTTGTTTGTTTGTTTGTTTTGGGGGGTAGGTTTGGAATATTTATCAGAGGTTTTTACATTTTCTCACAATAAGCAAGTGATGATGAGGGATTTTGTCTGGACAGAAGTTAAAGTTTGAGTTTTAAAGTGATGTTCTTCTACTCAGTGAAAAATAACAAAATTAGCATAGTGATATTTTTATCTTAAACCTTTTCTTAATAAAAAAAAAAAAAAAAAAAAAAAGGTAAAAAAAAACAACAACCAACCTTTATTATTTTGGAAATACAGTCTATCATAAAGGAAATATTTTAAATATTAGATAATAAACAGTAGCAAAGATCACTTTGAAGAGATGAAATGAGCCACGTCAGGGGTTTTCAGAAACTGTCTCTCAGTACCGCTAAGACCCGGGCAGCTGCTGGTGAGGACTAACAGAGCACAGCATATTTGGTGCAGAGTAGGGTTTTTTTGGTAGCATATACTTGTTTACTGCCATAGCAGAAGAAGCAATTAGCTGACATTTCGTTGGGTGGTCTCCCAGGATTAATCCTCAGGCAAGAGCATCTCTACCATCAGATGGGATGCTGGGGAGACGCGGTGTGTTGGGCCTCCCCGTGTGAGACTCGTGGCCCAGCTTCTCCATTCCCCTCAGAGCCCTTCGGATTACCAGTGCTTCTTCTTCTTGATGGCCTCTGCCCTTGCGGCCAGGCTCCTGGCGCAGGCGGTCAGCACCACGATGAGGACGCCCACCAGGAAGGTGACCAGCGGCCAGAGGAAGCAGTGCAGGAGGACGGTCTCGTCGTGGGTGCGCTTCAGCATGACATCGTCTGGCCTGCAACGGGAAGAGATGAAAACCTGCCCGACTCCGCCACCAGGGGAAAGCATCTACCGTGAAAATAATTAAGAGGCTTTGTTCACAGTGGCACAGGGTGTGATTAAAAGTGGCCTGCTCAGCTTCGCTCAGTGCCTTGGTTGGCCTGTCTCATCAGCACCCATGGCAGGCCGTGAGGACATTGCCCTTGCAGTGCCTACAGATCAAAAAGTTCATTCAAACAAAAAAAAAATAAAAAAGCACTGGCACTTTAGGTCTTTCTGGGGTCGTGGTAACCACAATGATATATAATTTCACACTGCAGATTGAAAAATCACTCCAGGAAAACGTTACAAAAGACAGCAATTACACATATCTACCTGAAATGGCCTCAGACACCACACAATGAACTGAAAATGCAATTAAAGCTTCCCTCCCAGCTGTGAGCCCTGGCATGTCTGTGGGGCCGCACGGAGGCTCCTGAGGGAGCCCTGGCTGTGCTCTGTGTCTGGGTGGAGAACCAGCGACACTCGGGGGACTTGAGCAGGCAGGGGTACTTTGGGGACCCCCCTGAGGACCTGCCCCCCATGCCTCTGCCAGGGGTAGCTAACACAGCTACGTGTGGGTCTGTAAGTGATGTGCACATACCCAAAGGGAAATGGAGGGAAGGATGGAGGAGGAGAACAGCAAAGAGGAGGCATCTCAAGAGGCTTGGCAACTCAGCCAAGCCAGATGTCAGAAAGACCAGGTGTCCACCTGCCTCCCCCCAGCCTGGGAAGCTGGTCTGGACACTTAGAGGTGAGTTTTCCTCAGCTCTGGCTCTGTCTGCTTTTCCTGCAGTTTAACTGTGATATTAGTCCCTTTTTGCTGCACCAAGAAATTAATTAATCTGCAAATCGGCAGATGCCAGCACAGCACATCTCTGTTTGTGTAGGAACCAGCAGAGTAAGTCTCTGATCATGAGCAGCTCGTCTACATAAAAGTTGAGACTCAGCTACATAAAAATCTATCAAAAGAAACCCAGGTGTATTCAACAGGGGAGCAAGTAAAGGCTGCTCAGCCGAAATCCTCCAGACACATAGTCAGGCACATGCAGAGACTGCAATGTGAATGAAATAATATGAGTGTGATGTGCACAAACTCACCAGTCTATGCCAAATTAATGACAGCACCCAAAGAGGAAATCCTTTCCCAGGAGGCATAATACTGCTTCCCTCCTATTTACTGTATCATCACCTGTGAATTACAGAGTGCTAATTGGCCAGGAGACAATAAATAGACAGCATTCAATCCTCTTGGCTCCAAACTTGCAAGAGATTGAATTTTAAGTTGTTTTTGTTTGTTTGTTTTTAAGATACTAATCAAAGAGTTTAAAAACAAAGGGCATGCAAACACACTAGAGAATTGAATTTGATTAAAGAAAAGAAAGTGTGCTTAGGGAGACCAAGATATCCTCTTAATTAAACCCTAAGAGATTTTGGAAAGTATTTGATGTGACAGCAGTAATGGATTCCAACCACTCAGTGCAGGTGGGATTGTGAATCTCGCAATTTAAGTGATTTAAAAGGGTTTACCTTTTGGAAAAGAGGTGCCGTTAGTGAAGTCTTGGGATGAATGCTGCTTTCAGATGTATGTTATTATTAATGTTAGTTGCAGCAAGAGTCCCTGTCTAATTCATAGACTGTAGAAGGTAGGCAGCAATTCCCTGCTAGCTGCTCACAGCACCTCTTCAGACATTGCATTGTCAAAGCAGCTGTCCTCAGGCACTGGAAACACAAACAGAGGACATCTGCGAAAATCCCTGGGACAACTCATTCTTCAGCAAACACTGAGGGATAAGGAACAAGACCTGCCTGTAGCAAATACCCTGAGCTTGTTGCCAGAGCTCTGCACCAGTCCTCCAGCAAGAGCTGGGTCCATCCTGCTCTCCCAGTACAAAAACCTTCAGCTTTGCTCCACAGCTTACACAGTGGGACGTGATTAATACAAGAGAGCTGCCTGCAAAGTTTTTTAAATCAGAATAATGCACCCAGAGGTAGCTGTCAGGAGAACGTGCCTCTTGGTGTTTATCACCTGCCCACAACACGGAAGCCCCCAGCAGAAAGAAAATGTTGCAGCCATCAAGAAATGGTGCACGGGGACCAAAGGAACAGAAAAATGTAGCTGAAATCTCTGGACTCCACCTCTAAAGCAATAGCTCTTACCAGCAGTAGAAACAAGGAGAGGAGGTAGCAGAGGCTACCAAGGGTGGGCTGGGAAAACTAGAGGATGATGGAAGGGTAAAGGGAGAAATACGGAAAAAGAGAAGAGAGTGTTGTGGCTGTACTTCCACAGCAAACAACTCCTTTTCTCAGGAAAAAAAAAATAAATAGCTATTGGGACACCCAGAATACACCAAAAATAACATAAAAGTTTTGGGTTTGCACTGCAAGGTCAGTATGCATCGAACATAGTTTTGTATCGAGCAGTTTTGACTTGTGTTTACTGCTTTTGTAGAGGTGACCAGCCTGATGGCAGAGTATGAAGGCCTGTGTTTGGCTTGGAAACAGAAAAGGGAAGGTGCATCCATCCCCAGGGGAAGCCCTGACTGCACAAGGATGTGGCTTTGCTGGAAGTCGCCCCAGCATCACTCCCCCGGTCTGGAGGCAGCGATGCTGAAGCTCAAGGAGGTATGTTGTGCCTGGAAACATGTTTATTTTCACTGTGAATATCAGGAGATTTTAACTACTGAGTGAGGGGGAGCTCATCCAGCCCCAGGGCATGCCAGCAAGACCTGGAGCTGCTGCAGACAGTGATGGATGCTACCCAACACCATCCAAACAACTGAACAACCCAAAACCACCACAACTCTACACTAACTGAAAACATACCTCCCCTTTCCCTGCAGAGATAAGGATGGCATAAATCTGTTTTCATTGTTAAAAGGTGAAAGCAGCATTTATTTTTAGCAAGACTTCTTGCTCAGGGTTGCAGCCTTGCTGGCCCTGACCAGACTGTCCAGACAGGCGCTGCACAATGAGATGTCCTTTCCCTCTCTGACCTGAGAACAGCTCCACAGGCCACACAGTGAAAGAAAGGATGGAAAAGAGCAATGTCATCATCTGACTGCAGAGAATTAATTTAGAAAATTGTGTGGTGTACCAAGACAAACTGAGATTTCTGTTCCACCCTTTATGGATGAGCAGCCTGATGCCCACAGCGCCCTCGGCTTCTGCAGATAATTATTCCCATATAAATGTCCTACAGGGTAGACCCAACACCATACAGGTGGTCACTACTCACTAAACAGCGTTTGCTTTTCAAATCTGGCATTAATTTATGTACAACACCCTGCAGCAAACTCTGAAATGGATCAAGCTGTTCTGCAGCAAAGCAACCACAGTGCATTCTTGCTGTCATGGATGAGCCCAGAGCTGAAGAGCAATGATTCCACATACAAGAGCCACATTCAATTCATAAGAAATGAACTGACATATGTTGCTCTGTCTATCTCTGCATGGCATGAGATTGAGGGGTCTGAGCTGACAGAGATTCTTGTTTATTGATTTTTGGTTGATAGCAATGAGACCTGTAACTTGAAGAAATTCATCACAGAACCATAGAATCATCTAGGTTGGAAGAGACCTTCAAGAACGTCAGCCTGACCTACTGAGTCCCATCAATACACCACACCACTTAGTGCCACATCCATGTGCCTCTTAAATACCTCCAGGGGGGAGGGGGACTCCACCACTTCCCAGGGCAGCCTGTTCCAACGCTTGGTCACCGTTTCCAAAAAAAAAATTCTTCCCAATGTCCAATCTGAACTTCCCCTGACGCAAAGTGACAGGATCTCCTCCATTCTGCCCATTCCCTCAGACCTCCCACTCCAGGACATGCAGACGTGATCCTTGTTTGTACGTGGTCATGACTGCAAGCCCCTTGGGGCACTCAATGGGAGATCGACCAGCACTGAAGTGCTAGAGCTCAGTGCTTTCTCTAACCTTTGCAGCAGCCTGATAGCTTTATCTGAATTTGTTGCTTCTTTTGTGTTCTGCAACGCTGGGAGCTGGTTCTTGCTGGGCAGCTCTCCCCACAGACCTGAGTGTCATCATGCCAACAGATTGGCACCTTATTCAGAGATCCAGAAAACTTAAGCCATGCTTTGGTTGCCTTAGATAAATGTCAGGCAGCAAGTTGTGCTGGGGCTTGCTATTAACAGAGAATGATTGAAATTGCCAAGTTTGCTTCTCACCCCTTTTGTCTAAATTTGAACCGTACTAATTGCATCACTTTCTTCTTCTTCTCAAACAAGCCTGTTGACATGTGCCCCACCAAGCTGAAGAGAGGAGTTGCCCAACAGCGAGCTCCACACGCAGCAACAATCCTGACAGTGTTACTGAATTAAGTCTGATGAAGAGGAGATGATGTTAATTCATTACCTTCATACTTACCTAGTATTTTATTCTACCGTCTCAAGAGAACATTAATATTGTGGATACTACTCCATCTAAGGGACCTGCCACTATAATTGTATGTTTTGTACAGAGACGGAGGAGTGAGCTCCACCACACAGCTCAAATAATGCTGACAGAAAATATGCACATTACTATTCTGAAGTGAACAGAATTTTCCCTCCGTTTTTATGTTTGTTGTTTGTTTGATTGTTTTTTCTCTTTTCCTGCTTGGCAAGCTCTTTAGTTATCATAGCTCCAGCAGTATACCTAAGCAAACACCCTTCTAGTCAGCAAAACTTATCTTTCGAAGCTCGTTCTTATCTCCAGAAGAAAATGGATGGTGTGCACATTTCAGCTTAGGCTATCTTCAAGTATCTCTGGCAGTTAGCTTGCCTTCTAGCATATATAAATTGTTGTACAATCAGCAAAAGGCAGCGTTTCAAGGCAGCCATAACATTTGGCATTAACACTGAACAATATAGGATGCGGCAAATATAAGGGGAAAAAAAAAACAAAACTTGCCTGAGTGCTGCATAATTGGCATTTTACAAATGTTTCTGAGAATCCTTTGTTGCTGACTACGACAGCAGCTGCCTGCCCAGTGGAGCCAAAGCCATTGCTTAGCTCCTGCTCAGCAGACCTGAGCACTGGCACCTTGTTGACCAAAGGTGTCCCAGCAAGGGCGGCAAGGGCCCTGCCAGGTGTGATGCCACTGCCCTGGGTGCCCTAAGATTTAGTCTCTTTATGCTCTAAACAATGCTTCACCCCTCCCGTAAGAAACAACTAGATTTTGCTACAAAGCACTGGTAGTTCCCCCCTGCAACGGGCTAGTTGGGGACAACTGACGGTCCTCATAGGTGTGCCAACTAGGTCTGTGGCCTCACCAGGGAGGGGAGGAAAACCACGGCCAGCCTAGGAGGAACCTGAAGCCCCCAGAGCTACCCACAAGAGTTGGGCATCTCTGTGCGAGCCAGCCTGCTCCAGCTCCCTGGTTCATCCAAGTTCCTAGCACACACTGGCCTCACATTTTCCTCCCCCTGTGTCTTAGTGAATGCAGATATCTGATTCCAACACTTCCATACTGAGCCCTGAACCACACCATTCCCACCCAGGTCTCCCTCACCTGTTTAACTTCTGAGTGCTTGTGGCATAGGAACCCCACACTACTTTAGTCACTAATGGGGAAACATCCATTCAGTGCTTAACTTAGCAGCCAGGAACAGTCTCCTCAGCTCTACCAAAATGGCTCATGCTGATCAAATCAAGCACATGCTGTATCCTTCCAGCAGTGGAGTCTAAATCCCTCAAAACCTGAGATGATTTGAGGATCTTAAGTATTATCTTTCCACCTCCCTGTCTGCATGGACCTGTGATCCCCTTCACTGCTGTTCTCCTACACTCCTCCCAGCGTGCCTGCACACTGCGGTAACACTCAGTTCCAGCTACCACATCACCTTTTATTTCCCAGCACATCACTACCAGAAGGCGACAAGCAAGAGCACTCCTTCCTATTCCTGTTTACTGAAGGAAGGAGGCCAGCTGTGACCCTTGTGCATGTGTCAGTCACAGTAAAAGGAAGAATTGAAACAGAAGAGGTGATGCTTTCAGTTATAGCTTTCTACTCTCAGGCATGTATGAAAACTGACAGTTCTGTGAACATTTACTGGATGTATCTGATTCATTAATCCTCTGTGAATACAATTCCCGAGTTGGTTTGTACTATTTACTGTCTCCCTTTTTCTTCCAGCCCCTCCCAAACACAGTACGGTTTCTCTTCCCTTGAGATTTTGAGATTGACAATTATATCCAAGCCATAATGTTGACACCAGAGTGTTAAAAACCAATGTGTTTTTTGCCATAAAATGCCATGTTTAAAGGAAACCTTCCTTAGAGTTTTGCATTTTTACTTTAAGTGGTAAAAGCGCTTTCTCACTTCCTGTGTTGCTTTTCATCAATAGAGCTTGCAAAGTTCTGCACTAAGCACTATGCAGTAAACCATATCACTGCACGTGTGTATGTGTATACATATGTATGCATATATATTTTTTCAAACAGAACCCATACACAGCTGTTAAGCAGATGTGTAAGCACATTCATCTGTGCAAATGCGGATTACTTACCTCAAGTGCTGGTTAAAATAGCATGTGAAGGGTTGCGAGCCCACTTTCTCTTTCCAGTATTTCTGCTTGTACGTGACATTCTCGGAGTTCTCCTGATCGTCTCTGGCGCAGGGAGGGATGTACGAACACTGCCAACACACGTGGGAAAACAGAGTTACTTCTGCGCTCAGTAATGGTGCACCACTTTCTCTGCATTTTCCTCATAATGCCATAATTATTGAAATGAGTGAAAAATAATTATTGCAAGCTCTAAAGAAACAAAACCAAAATTTTACTTGAATTGCTAGTAACATTCTGCAGGTACCAGAAAAGAATACGCCAGTGTTCACAAACAAAATAAAGGCTTTAATGCATTTTGTTCTGTTATCAAACCAACCTGCTACATAACACCTGATGTGTTTGTTGGTTTTCCTTATTTTTCCACGATGTATGTAAGAGCAATCATTTAATTTTGAAGTGCTCCTACCCGCTGTCTGGACTAGGTTTGAAGCACTTCCTGTTTACAGTGGGACACACAATCACTGGCACAAGACGCTTATTCTGCCACTGTTACGACCTGGGCAAACAAGCACAGACTGTTCAAAGCCCCAGTTCAGCAGAAAAGTTCAGTGTCTGCTTCTTCCATAGAGAAGCCAACAAAAGCTGAGCATCCAGCACGCTGGGTGCAGATCCCAGCCTCAGACATATGTTCAAAGCCCAAGGAGATCAAGGGCAGTCTCTCCCCTACCTTGACACACATGGGCTTTCAGAGATGCAGCTCTGGGTGGCACATAACCCACACACCTTGTTTCTGAGTCTCCTCTTTCACAGAACCACAGAATGGTTGAGTTGGCAAGGCCTTTTAGAGCCCATCTGGTCCAACCCTGGCTTGGGCAGGGCCACCCAGAGCAGGCTGCTCAGGACCATGTGTCTTTGACACACCGCCCTTCCCTCCCAGCCACTGGGAATTGAACATGAAGAAGCAATTGGTCAGCTGAATCCAGTACTGGAAGTATTAGGGTATTGCTGTTCAAGCACAATTCCTCCTGTCACTACTAGGTGTCCATACAAGAAATCACTACAAACAAACAGAGTTACACAGTTTAACTTACCCCACATAACACGAGGCACTGGCAGCAAGACTTCCACATCTCTGTTGGCAAAACTTTAGCTGCCTCCTTCAGATATCTTTCAAGTCCCTCAAATGTCGTGTGGATCCTCCACAAAGTTAATGACCTGGTGAACCATTGTATTCCCATTCTGAACTTCAGCCTTAGGAACAACTACAGAGATTTTTTCCAGGAGATGTCTATCTGAATAGACAAGCTTCTAACTGTTAAGAGTGTCCAAGGACAGAATCATCACAGAGGACTTCACAGTATTTTACAGCAGCTCCCACGCTTTTAGCTTAATATGAAGACATACTGGTTGTATTTCCATCTCTTCTGTCTTTATCTTCATGGGAAAAACACATAGGAAACACATGGGGACTTGCCATAAATCACTGGGACCTCATTGCTTGAACCTGTCAAGCACTGGCCACCTCAAAGAAAGAAGCAGTCCCTACCTGAGGAAAAACTGTCACCATATGAATCCTGTGGGTCTCCCTGAAGCACCTCCTCAACCTGGCGAGGACCTTGAGCCATGGTCAACACCTTAGGTCCAACTCCAGCCTGGATTTGTCACCTGCTGCACAGACACCGGAGCTGGTTTGCCTCCCCAGAATGGTTCCCACTAACCTGGTGTTCATTTTGGCTCCTTCTGATCCATGCAGGTGGTGAAGCTTTCATTTCTCAGCTTCACAAGCACACTCGGGCACTTTGCTTGATGAGCTGCATCACCCTCCAAAGCACAGTCAGCATGTGGATAGAAGGGAATCATAACCTGGCAACGTCCCCTGCCGTGATTTTTGTGTATGAAGGGGGGATGACCTCCTGCTTTGGCAACAGGCAGTTTCTGAAGGTTAATTCTACAGTCCTTCCCCACAATGCACGGTATGAAATCCTACCATCAAAACACAAATAAATGCCAAGCATCTGAAAGCAAGCGAGGATGCCTTGTGCTTAATTGCAGTTCAAGCAGCAACATTAATTTTCAGTGGAAGTGTCTCACCTTATACTACTTTGATGTATTTTCTTAAACCAGTTACCAAGTTGGAGAACAGCACTTAGGCCGAGACACTCAGAATAAACTTAATGGTGTGGAGACCTTTTCAGAGAATCTAGTGGTACAGGGTGCACCTCCTACACCATAGCGTAGCAACAATAGTATTCTTATGCAATTCAAATACAGTCCCAATTACACAGCTCAGAATCAGCACCAGGCTAATAATATTCTCTCTTCAATCAAAGCCACTGTTTAGATAGATGACTCAGGGTTCAATTCAGTACCAGTGTCAGAGAGCAGCTAATACACCTTCACACCAAGGTTTTTGTGAGCTTTGTATCTGCCACGTTTGCTGCTAGGTGCTCACCTTCCAGTGTCCCTGCAGATGCCTGAAAAGACTCTTGGTTATTTTGAATGCTTCTTTGGAGCCTACCATGGAGGAGGGACAGAGGTGTGAGCTCTAGTTTGGCTTCCAGTTTGCATTTCATGCTTTTCAAAGACTAATTCTTGCCTAATTCAGTAACATTTTTATGGAAAAAAAGGCAGACTTGGTAAACTCTAAGGGGAGCTGTCTCAAGCCTGGAAGATGTCGACTACATGAAAAGGCCAAGAAATTTTCAAGTGCAAACAGACATCAGGGCCCAAAGTAGAAGCAAGTCAATGCATCAAAAGACAAACATATGGCACTAAAAAGCAACCTCTCCAAGGCTGAAAAAGACCTCTAAGATCATCTAGTCCAACCCTTAACCTAGTACTAAAGTCCACCACTAAAGCATGCTCTAAGTTCTACACCCACACATTTTGTGAAGACCTCCAGGGATGGTGACTCCACCACTTCCCTACTCAGCCTTCCCAATGCTGCACAACCCTTTCAGTAAAGAAAGCAAACACAGGCATGAAGCAAACACGATGACCTCCCACTTCAGCCACTCTACAGCAGGGTGATAATTAGCCCCTAATTTACCTGCTTGTATAAAGACGCTCTAGGTAAGTATTGCTGAAAAAGTACAACACACCACTAAAACTAACATCGTCCGACTCCTCATCTCCAGGCAACGTATGAGCTTCTCCTGACTTGTTGGGCAAGTATCTCCACACGTTTCTGGGTTATCTTCACGGCCTGGGAGTAAAGAAGTGCTGCTGCGATCGTCCTGCTGGTGAGGAGCAGCGGTAGGAGATAACCAGGGGCTCATCCATAAGCACAGAAAAATAAGTCCCCATAGCTCACGGTGCCAGAGGTCACACCTGGCTTTCACCAGACAAACCCGGCAAACAGACCCCGTGTGAGACCTGAAGAACGAGCAACACGGTGTACTGGAGAGCAGACAAGTCTCTGCAGCCCACGCCATGCCCCAGAGAAGAGCCACACAAAATGGCAGAGTTTAGGAAGACCCCTCTGGGCAAGACAGAGGCCGTTTGGAGCCAGGAATCTCGTCGTGACCCTCACACCCACAGGCTGAAAAGGCTAATCCTACAGACCTAGGTATTGCAGTCTAAGTCAAAAAGTCTGAAGTCTGAAGAGCAAGAGAGCAGATCTTGGTGGTGATGTGCTCCACCACAGCTTCACCCAGCCAACCCCCAGCCTGGTCCCCGCGCGCCCTGTGCGTGCTGCCATCTTGCTCCACGACCAGAACGACAGCGGCAAATTGACTTCGCAATTAATCCCCCCTAAGCCTTATCTCGGAAATGATTATTGCTATCGGCGCAGCTGAAGAAAGGCTACCATGGCCCTGCTGGAATTTATTCCTCTGAGACAAAAAAAATAAATAAAAAAAAATACACAAATCACTCAGACTGAACACAAATGTAATCGTGTGCAGCGCTTTTTATATACATTTCTGGATTAACTCTGACCCAGCTATATAATCTTTTAAGAGCTAAATGAATCCTGGGCTGTACAGCGATGTGATCGTCTTAGGACACAAGAGAAAAAAAAAAAAAAAAGTCTTTTCCTGCAGCTAGACCTCACTGGAATAGACAGATTCATAACCACCGTGTGTATGTTTATACACCAGCCCACTCTATTACAGAAAGTGGAATAATTTTAGTCCAATACACTGGGGATTTTTTTGGTGGAGTGAAGCTGGCAGCTGATGCAGTACAGTTGTGTGTTGCGAGGGGCCTGAAATATGCACAGAGCCACCCCAGGAGGAGGAGAAGCAGCTGAACAGACAGAAAATCCTAAGACCCTCCAAAACAAAATTGTTCAAATATTTTTTTTTCCTTATAGTTAGGAGCTGATCAGCCCGCTGTATGTCTAACCACACTAACACGAGCAGGCGTGCTACAGGAAGGTGAGGGAAACAGGCAGGGTTAAAAGGCTCCTCAAGTGCTCGTTCATAAGCACGTACCGGACCCAGATCATTAAATCCATCAGATTCCTGGCCTGTTGCTATGACTAATCTATTTTAGCATAAAATCCCGAAAGCTCTTGAAGACGGTGAGACCTTGGGACAAAAATAAAAAGGAGACTCTCTGTGCCTGGCTAGACAGACACTTAAACCAAGGGAAGGAAACCAGAGCACCAGCTACACATAACTTCACTTGTTTTAAAAGGATTTAAGTTCCAAATGAGACCCAAACAACTCTGATTCTTGTTTTGTATTGGTATTAAACAAGCTCCTTGCTTGTTAATTGTTGCATACAAGCAGGCTAACGAGCTCCAGTCATCGCTTTGGAGTCTCTGGGTGCCGCCTGCAGAAACTGCAGCCCAGGTGCCTGCACCTTCCCACCAGACTTCCAGAAAGGCAGGAGAAGACGGGATCAAGAAGTAAAAACCAAACAAAACCCTTGAACCGCTTGGAAGCCCCTGCCAGACCCATGGATGTTGCAGGAGATGATCAGCCCGGGCACCCCACACCCGTCCCTGCCGGATGCTGCACCCTCTGCGGCCACGCAGCATCTTTGCCCTACACCACCAGGGTTTTTTGTCCCTGCACATTGCTGACGGCCCCAGCCCGGGAGAAAGGCGAAGTTTGCAAAGCTCCCTCACGGGCCAACGCTTCGCCGCCGTCCAGCACTGCAGCTTCATCGCTCATCACATCTGAGCCGTGCCAACAGCTTAATCCAAATCCTGTCAGATTTACTGTCCTGCTTCCCGCTCTGCTGACTTCTGAACGTGGGGAAAAAAGCAACGTGCAGCCCTGAGCTGACTTAATCCGTCTTCCAAGGGCCACGCAGGTGTGACCAGGGCTGTGGAGGCTGTGAGGCTGGGTGCCCCAGCCTCGACATGTGAGCCTGCTCCCCCCGTGGCCCCTGCATGGGGGTCAGCCCGCTGCTCCGCGGCCACATCTCTTGTTGGAGATCCAAAATCTGCTTCTCTGGCATCACACTTGGGCTGGGTGCTTCTCGGGACAGAGATTTTCTGATTTGCTGGGAACTACTTAGCAAAATCTCCTCCACCCAGGCAGAAGGCTGCCAAGAAAGACTATACTTGGTGTTAAAAGGAGAGAGCAGGATGAAGTTACTGCCTCTAAAGACAGAAAGAAGCAGCACGCATCGCCTTCACGCTGTCAGGGCTCGCTGGAAGCTGCAACTTCTTCCCGGTCTGGTTCCCTCTGCGCGATGCAGAAGTTTAGGAATGAAAGGAGCAGGGAGGGAAGTTTGGCTTCAGCGCAGCGCCTGCCCTTGGTTTTGGGGCTGCGAGTCAAGACGTGTGTGAGAGTACGTGTACATATATATATGTGCACATAGACGCTTATATAGATATGAACATATATGTGCACTTATAGAGATAGACGTGCATATGTATGTGCATATACACACTTAGATATGTATATATAGGTACATATGCACATATATAGATATGAATATATATATGTGCACATACACACTTATTTGGATAGATAGGAACATATATACATGCACATACACATTAGATAGATAGATACGAACACATACACGTGCACATACACGTTTATATAGATATGAACACATATCCGTGTCCATACACACTTGTATAGATAGGTACGAACACATACACATGCACACACCCACTTTTTGCAGAGCAACAGCCCCGGGACAGCCCCGAGGGCCACCCCACGACCTTCCCCCCGTCTCCAGGACCCGCCGGGCTCCCCCCAGCTCCAGGACCCGCCGGGCTCCCCCCAGCGCCGCGGCGAGGGGGTGCCCGTGGCTCGGGGCTCACCTTGGGGTTGGAGCGGAGCTGCCGCTCGTCCTCGTGGAGCAGCGCGGGGGCGGCGGAGCGGGAGGTGCGCACCAGCACCTGCAGGCAGGGGTAGCGGGCCGTGCCGCGGCAGGCGGCCCCGCAGGAGAAGGTGCAGGCGAAGCGCTCGCCCAGCTGCCGCACGGCCAGCACCGTGCAGTTGGCGGCGCCGCCGCCGCCCCGCTCCTGCAGCGCCGGGCGCAGCCAGCAGCAGCCCAGCCCCAGCAGCGAGAGCAGCCCGGCGGCGATGAGCAGGAAGCCCAGCCGCATGCTCTTGTCCTCCGCCTCCGTGTACTCCGTGTGCGCCGCCCGGCTCCGAGCCATCGCCCCCCCCGCCTGCCGCCTGCCGCCCGCCGCGCCGCGGCCATCGGGGGCGGCTCTGCCCGGCCCCGCCGCCCGCCCCCGGCCCCGCACGGCCCCGGCACCGCCTCCGCCGGGAGAGGGGAGCGGAGGTGGCGGGGGGAAACGGGAGGAGAGCGGGGAGAGGGGGCAGCGGGAAGGGAGAGGAGGAACGGGGGGAAAAGGGTGAGGGTGAAACATGGGAGAGGAGGGAGGGGAAGAGAAAGGAGGAAGAAGAGAAAGGAGAAGAAAAGAAAGGAGGAAGGAAAGAGAAAATACAGAAGAAAAAGAAAGATAAATAAAAAAAGAGAAAAAGAACAAAAAGGAAAGAAAAGGAATAGGAAAGACAAAATAGAGAACAAAAGAAGAAAGGAGAAAAGAAAGAAGGAGAAAAGAGAAAAAGGAAGAATGAAAGAGAAAAGAGAAGAAAGAACAGAGGAAAAAAAGGAAGAAAAGAGAAAAGAAGAGAAAAGAAGAGAAAAGAAGAGAAAAGAAGAGAAGAGAAGAGAAGAGAAGAGAAGAGAAAAGAAAAGAAAAGAAAAGAAAAGAAAAGAAAAGAAAAGAAAAG
>CM021765.1:37692138-37788336 GCA_011076525.1 Nettapus auritus | reverse complement strand
AGAAAAGAAAAGAAAAGAAAAGAAAAGAAAAGAAAAGAAAAGAAAAGAAAAGAAAAGAAAAGAAAAGAAAAAGGAGGAAAGAAAAAGGAGGAAAGAAAGAAAGGGAGAAAAGAATGGAGGAAAAAAAGAGAGAAATAGAAAAGAGACAAAGGAGAAAAAAGGGAGAAAAGAAAGAAAAGAAAGTAGGAAGAGAAGAGAAGAGAAGAGAAGAGAAGAGAAGAGAAGAGAAGAGAAGAGAAGAGAAGAGAAGAGAAGAGAAGAGAAGAGAAAATGAAAGAAGAAAAAAAAATAAGGGAGAAAAGGGAGAAAAAGAAAAAATGAAGGCAAGAAGAAAGAAGTAGTAGTAGGAAGAACAAATAACAAAAATTAGAAATTAGATAAAAAGTAGAAAGAGGAAGTAGAAAGAAGAAAAAGTAAAAAATTAAAAAGTAAATTTTTTAAAAAAGTATGAACGCAATTTAAAAAATAAAGTATAAATAAAATAAAATACATTATCCAATTACAAACTAGAAAAAAATATATATTATTAAATATATATATATATACCAACCCATCTGACCTAGTTTGGGGCCCTCCGGGGGTGGATGGGACAGCTTGCAATGGGATTATCTGCCCCAGGGAGATTTGCTGCAGGAGCGCTGTGGCAGATTAGTGCCGAGCAATGCACAAGGTGCGATGTCTAGAGGGGGGATGGCGGGCGGGGGGCACGTTGCTGGCCCCCTGCCCGCCTGTCTCCTCTAGGGCAGTGTGCCCCTATAGCCAGCCCGAGACCCAAACCCAGCATCCGTACAACCTTGAGGTCACTCGATATTTGAAGACAGGTAAAACAAATGTAGGCTGTTGAACTGCTTTGGGCTGCAATTGCTTTTAGTGGAAAGGCATTGGCCTTCCTAAGTAGCCCTAAGAAGTGCCCTCTTCACAAGAGGGCTGCAGAAAGGATCCAAGAAAATGTTCTCACTTCACAAATAGGGTTTGGTTATTACCCAGTGTCACCCACCATGGCAGCTACTCCAGCATCTAAGTGCCACAAGCACCTGCCATGTCTTTATTCCACAGTCTTTATTGCAGGCAGTTACGCAGAACAAAGTGTGACAATTTCTGAGATGATAGCTGAACCCGATGATGCAGCAGGCAAGGTACAGAAATAATAGAAAAATAAATAAGGGAAACAGCACTTTCCTCTGGCCACATTTTTCAATCACTTTTCTGCTGCAGAGAGCAACGTCAAACTTTTAAAAAATAAAGTTGATCCATAGGTTCTCCAACTGGAATATTGAGCAACGGTTGGCAGGATGGCTATTAAGCATCCACACTGTGACATGAATATAAATGGATGCAAATATTGTCCTCGGCTGCACCAGCATGCTGCTGCTCCGTCCTCAGGCTAGCTGCTCTACAGGAGCCATTCCTAATGCTAGAGGTTTCTCTGGAAAAGTTTGCTGACTCCAAGCACGGGATTTATTTTTTAAACCTGCAACAGGTTTTTCTACTAGCAGCAGGATGCTAGGCACGATGGCAGTTTCCAGTGGAGAAGCTTCCTGCGTGGAGCTCCCAAATGACAAAAAATATCGTTGTGATCAGGCAGGTTTGCTCCCCGCCACTTTCCTGAAGCCACGATCCTGAAGTAAATCTCCAGCCCCAATTCCTGACCGTTTCACCTTTGGTTTAGATGGGCCATGACCTCTTGAATACCTTGTCCTTGGAGTAGCTCAGTCTCTGTACATCTGTCACTTGGTTCAGCTCTTGGCTGGGCCCTGCACATAAAGTGCCGCCAGCCAAAAATTAACTCACTGGGTGACGCCGTAACCTTGAGAGCTGGCCTTCCCGCGTGCATCAAACCCTGAGTCCGAGATCTGAGGAGATGGCAGGGCTGTATTTTACCTGTATTTTTGCAGTCCCGCACTGATAACTAACTCAGGATGGGAAGTCTTTTTGGGTCAGTCGGAGGAGCAGGTGACCATTAGCGCCCGGTTTGGAGGAGAGCAGGGCTGGGTGCCCATGGCCTGTCCTGCTGTCAGCTGCTGGGGGCAGGAGGTGCCACGCTGGCTCCGGGTACGTGTCTTGGGCCAGGAGCAATCTGGGCTGAGAAATTCATCACAAAAAGGCTGACATCTGTATGATGGTGTCCAATGTCAGGTAAAGGCCAGTTCTGCAGCAAACACTGAAGCACGTGGTGCTTGGAAAAGGTAGTTTTCACAAGACTTCTGAGCTGAAGCCCAAGAACCCCATTGAAGGACTTGAGCACCTCCACAGCCCCCTTCAGGCAGACCAGGCCGGTTTCTGCCCGCTTGCTGTCAGCCTGTCTTGCCCTGTTACCCGCATGCAGGCTTACCTGTTGCCATGAGTGAGGGGCCCACACACAACTACAGGCCAGAGGGCAGCTTGTGTGGCACATGGAGGGACGCCTCCATCTGGGGCACATGTGGGACCCCTCGGCAGCAGAAGGCCCACCACCGACCTGCCCGCGTGGCAGTCCATGTTAACCAGGCATCATCCAGCACAAAGGAGCGATGGGGCAGGTTCTCCACACCAGTCTTTGTGGGAGGTTCCCCTGAAGTGTGAACGCACACTGACAAGGGATAGAGTATGGGGAAGAGCTCTGCGAGGCCACGCGTGTGTGTCCTTGTGGAAGCCTGGTGGTGGTGCCGGTGATGTCCGTCACGGAGCTCTTGCAGTCTTCCATCACAGTGCCAGTGGCAAGCTGCTTTTTTTGAACAACCACGATGTGCATAAACACAACAACAAAATGCCTGTTTGAAAGCAACGCCGTGACACCCAACAGGAAGTAAAGCGGACTTCAAAGGGAGGAAGATGACAGCTGGCTGGTAGAAACACATCCTGGGGCGGGGGAAAAAAACACCACCAAAACAAACCCTTTATCCGAAAAAGAGCTGTAGAGAAAGACTGAAGGGTTTCCAAAAATTTTCAGCAAGGTCTGCAACAGAAAGAGCAGCTTCAGGATGCTTCCCTGTGCTCCTTATCAGGAATGTTCTGCAGGCGATGCAGGATGTTGCAGATAACTGTGAAAATTGGCCAGTTTATTGCTGTACAGAAGCGTGGTACAGAGGCATCTGTTTATTTAAACCAGAGGTGGTTGAAAGAAGTCTTATTGCAGAAAATTGTGACATATACCTACATACAATACTGTCAGGTTAATCCTGATAAGGCAGCATGAACTGCAAAAGGTAAACTAGAGCCTAGGAAAATAAGATCCAAGAACAGTTAGCACTGCTAATCCCAAAGTGGCTTGAGTCAGTAATGTTCAAAACCACCGCTCAATGGGTTTTAATGTTGCTTTCAAAACATAAAGTTCAACCCCAATAGCCTGGTTTGAAGAGGTAAGTGACCCAAGTCATTCAAACCACAGTTACAGAATAACGCATCTACCTGCATTTCCTCTGGCCTTTCAAATGCACCAGAAGCTTTCAGAGCTGCAGAAATGAGAGCATGCTTGTTTACCGAGGGGGGTGGAGGGGTGAAACCAGCATTTTAACCCTGGTGCTCTGTGAAAACAAAAGCATCAACCATCCATTCACCCAGATTAGCTGCTCGACCCAACCTGCATGCTTCACCAACATTCAACTTCTACTAGTGTAACTTTTAGGCAGCAGCAAGTTTTGAGAAACATGAAATGGTATGATATTTTAAAAGGAAGCACATTTAGAAATCTTGTTTTAGTAGAAGCAATTGTTATAGCATCTTAAAACAAAAGCACTGTCCAGGTACCCCATGCTTAGCATGCCAGTGGTGCCTTTGGAAGCCCTTCTGAGTGTGGCAAAGAGGGGCAACCAAATTCTCTTGTTTCAGTCAACATCCAGCCATGGAAATACTTTTAATCAGAAATTATGGGAAAGTTATTTGTTTATTTATGTTCCTTCTAGGGGGCATATACCTGTAACTTTAAAACAATGTTATTTAGAAACTGAATACCCTTCAAAAGCCATTGCCACCTATGCACCATGCAGGACTGAGCTGGCTGCCACACCAGACTTCTGCCTGTCAGCACTGCTTAAGTCAATCCAAAGGTGGTTTATGGTTTCTTTACAGGTAACAGAAGGAGCCTGCTGTCACGCTGTAAACGTTCTCAGAAACTGATTTCATGTCTGACAACAATACACACCTATTTTGTGTAGTTTCACAAACTTTAAAAAAAAATTATTTATTCCCCCCATGGAAACTAAAACGGAAACAGAAAAGTACAAAAAATACTGGCTTAGGTAGAGAGGATTTACAAACTTTAAGTAACATAGCTCATAGTCACACACAAAATAGTTCAACGATGTGAGCATCTACAGGATTCCCATTAGTGTATTCATTTAGACTAATCAAGCACCTGAAGGTACTTAAGTATGTGTCACACCAGGCACCAAGGCCTGAGTGTTCTTTTGGTTGTTATTGAACACTCAGGTGGTTTGTCCTTACCTCCTTCCTCTGGGATGCCCTGGAAATTAGGTGGACTCACAAGGAGGGTGGGCTGAGTAACAGCTGTGAAAATACAAGCTATCGGTGCTTTCTGAAATAGTGGTGATACTGAAGTGCGTAAAAAACATTTTAGCCCTGGAAATTAAGGGGAGAGGACTTCTAAAAGAAACGGAACTATTTAATGATTCAATAAATTCTTATAAACAACGTACACTAAGAAGAGATTGAGTGTGTCTGTTGCACGGGCCAGAAATATGAGTGCTTCTAGTTGTTTCCAAGAATGCTGATTTTATTGCTCAGAACTTACCTTGCATGTTCTACAACATTTTAATTATGGGGGAAACACCTCAAGTAAAAGTATTTTTAAAGTAGTATTCTACTCTCTGCTGTTATTCATAGTGATAGCGAAAAAGATGTAAGAAAAGCCTCAGACCGTAGCTGTCGGTATTAAAAACCTCCGGTTCAGTTCAGTCACCCACTTGCCATGCGTAAATGAGGTTTTTCTTCCTTTCAGAAAAAAAAAGGCAGCGTAGGGTCTTTCATTTTGATTAATTGATGTGGTATCAGGCTACCAAGTGCTTCCAATTTGATACCTTCTTTTATATTTAAAACCGTTTCTCCTGCTTCAGCACAGGGTGTAACATGAAATGATATCAGATTCTTAAGTTTCTGTGTATTTAATCACACAAAATACAGGTGAGAGCTTCCGTGTCCCCTGCGAAGAGCAGATCACCAGTTCCTTGCTAACAGTTGAGAAGTTTGCAACAATCCCGCATCTTGCATGCCTGGAGTACAGTACAGTTGAATGCAACTGTATCACTGTAATAACCTGCTGGAAAACTTACATCTCAATTTCAGCTTGGCTTTGAAGTATCACAGGTATTTAGCTAATGAGATACTATTTTTAATGTAATTCATCTTGGCCCCTTTATCACATCTGGCATTAATTTCCACAAGACTAGCTCAGTGGAGAAAAACAAAACAACTAAAAAATGATAAGGGGAAAAAAGTCATTCGAAGTAATAAATGTTATTTCCAGAAGCTTTCAAAAATGCTAAGGTCACAGAAGACCTCTGGCAGTAAAAATAAATTAAAAAAAAATCACATTTATCATGGAGTGAGCAATGCATTTTTGGAGAAGTCTCCTTTGTAAAATTTAGAGGTGTATGCTTGAGTAGTCAAATACATGTACACGTTTGTATCCACTATGAGAAAAGAAAAAGCCGCTACATTTTTCAGCTGTGTTAATCATCATCTGGATTATAAACATTCCTTATTTCAAGTTGAGGAAGCAGTTCAGTTAAACAAAAAGATGATCATTGGCATTTTTTATATCTATCATCTTAAATTACACATAAAAGTGTAGAATTTAAAATCGCTACACATCTGAATGGTCAATTTCAGATGTTCACAGTTCAATAAATCCCATGAAGCTATTTTTATTTTGCACTGCATAGAAAAATAGGTTAAAACCTAGAAATAAAAATATTTTTTAAAATGCTGACATTGTTTCTTTTTTGTTGTTGTTTGTTTTTTCTTATATGGTAATTTCAGCTATTTTGAAATGGTTGCATTACCAAAGGCAACTCAAGGAGAAACAGCAGTCACATCAAGAGAAAGGAAACTATCCAAATGGTTCAGGTTTTTCTTCTTCCACTCTCAAGAAGAATTGTGTTTTTTTTTTTTTCCACAAACCGTGTATATTCACATTTGTTCACGTCTGGAAGTCCCAGTACTAGTGATCATCTAATGAAGCGTGCATCTATCGTAAGTGGGAAAGTACCAGATTGGTAGTAAGGTATGATCAGCTCTAACCCAAGCTTCTTTCGAGCTTTCCTTCTGTGATGAGTTCTTGAAGCATCTTTTTATCATGATATCAAGATGTCACCAACCCCCCTGTTGTACAAATGACAAATGATGTGTTTTGTGGGTTTTTTTTTGAGGATTTCAAACCAAGATGACCAAACTTTATGGCCTACTGTAGAAAAAAAAACGTAAATCTCTCTCATAAAATTACTTGTCAGCAGCAAAAAGACTCTTCAACAAGTGCCTTAACCACTGTACAGCTTGATAGTTTTAATACTTCAATTTTTTTCCATTTTTCATTGTTGAAGAAATAATTTCACAATCTCAAATCAAAGTCAACACTGCAGTGAGGAGAGCTTTTCTACTTTATTACAAAGAGAAGAAGCCTTTATGTGGTCAGAAAATACAAGATTGATCTTTTTTTTTTTTCTCTTCCTATGAAACGCTGCTGTTCAAACAGCCAGAGTGAATTGTCTCAGTTCACTTAAGTCCCATCACATTCACTTGGGTATGGATGTCCTTGGCTGCTGAAAATCTGGCCCTTTAGTGCACAGGGCGACAAAGTAGTCCCCTGACCAGCAGTTCCAGAATGTCCCGTTTTCATATATTGCATCCATGCACACCTCCTAAAAATGAGGTACAGCAGGGCAAACATTTTCCAAAATAGATGTCATATATATAATATATACACATTCGTACATACATACCTTTATTCATGTGATGTCCAAAAATTTAAAAAAAATGTACACATTTATTACAAAATCGTAACAAAGACTGGACAGTGTTTTGCTCATTCTGGAAAGATGAAGCTCAGTAATACACAACTCTGGAAACTAACCAGAGATTGTGGCAATATCTTTCTTCTAAACAGTCAGATATTCTTGCATTAAGCTTGGCGAAAACTGCCTTTCAAAAACAGAAGGGGAAGTAAAATGAAGGAAGCAAACCTTGCTCATCTTTCCAAATGAAATACGAGAAGGATCTTCACATAAAAATGCACAAACATTTTTATTACCAATAGTGCTACAATGAACAATGCAAATTTTGTTGTCTAATTTTTTGTCTTTTTTCTTTTTTTTTGTCTTTTTTCTTTTTTTCCTCCTTTTTACATTTTGGAAAACTAAGTGGTAAACTTTTGTCAGTGTACTCGCTTGTCTTTACAGACCCAAGCTTGTCTGCTGGCAAAAAAATAAAACAAAAACAAAAATTCAGACCCTGCTCAAACTAAAGAAAACAATTACAAATTTAGTTGTTGGGCAGCACATAATTAGTAAGGCAGGACCTCAAATGGTGACCCTTCGCATGAGCCAATTGCCAGATCCTCAAGGAATTAAAACCAGGATGCCTGAGCCACATCAGTTCTGCAGTTATGTTGAGTATTGTGCTGAGACAGCCATACCCCAAGAAAAGGGAAGTCTTTAGAAGGCTTGCTGAGCAGGGTTGTAGTTGAAGGTTGATGGCAGATGAGGCCTTTCTTCTAATTTGTCATATTCCAGATGGAACTCCTACAATTAAAAAGAAAAAAGAAAAAAAAAAAGACAAAGCCAAATAAAACAACATATCATTTAACTGTTGAAAACTGTTTTCTACAAGCCATGTTTGAAAAGCACAAATACAGAAGAGATCAAGTCCTCATCTACCTTAAGACAAAAAACCTGGGATTCTACATTTTAGAAGAACCTCAATATCCTGAGCCATTACACCTGCAATGTATGGGCTCTTTCTCTTTTTAAAAATAAAACAATACATTACTCTCAAAGCCTCTGGTACAATCTCAAACAATTACATATATATACACATGTATACTCATAAAACACATACATACAATCATTGCATGAGCTGAATTACAAATAAAAGCATACGTCTGAAATGTTGGAAGACAGAAAGAGTCTCATCTGGGATTATCTGAAGTTTTGAGATATTTTGTGGAATACTACCAGGCCCAAGCCTAAGTTAAACTAGCTAGGTTTCTCCTTAGTACAACATTGGGAAACATGACCTAAAATGCTAGAGACAAACTACTGAAACCTCCTTAAGCCAGAGTTGAACAAAATATTCCACCACGTTTCATACTCAAGCTTCAGATTTAACCAACCCTCCTGCACTTCCTGAGTTCCTCACGATTACATCACAATTTGTCACCATCTTCATGAGAAATTCACCTGGTGTTTTATAAACAACCATATCAAATAGAAATCTTTTTCTATGTATTCGGATGCCACACAAGCTACTGACGCACAAATAAGTAGCTTTAGTGTCTCACTGGCACAATCACCAGACTTTTGTTTGAGGGTGTCTGCGTTGAGTAATTGTAAAATATCGCAGTAATCTAGCAGGAGTTTTAAATCTGACTATAGCAGTTACTACAAATCAGGCTGTATCCAGCCCTGGTGTCTAAATGCACCCTGATTACTACCCTGAAAAAATATTCCCCCCCCCTCCCCATGACCTTAATTTGTGCCCACAACCCTAATCAGTATGCTTTGACATGTGGTGCTCGTTACTTCATACATGCAAAAATGTACAAGGACTTACTTAAATCTTACATTTTCAGATCCTTTCAGCAGCTTAACTGTGTCTCCTCCCCATTTTATCTTCATTCAAGAAGCAGAGTAAGCGGAAGTTGCACAATTTTCTTTAAGGCTACTTCCTGTTAATTCAACAGCAGCTATACCTTGGACACACAGAGTCATTTATTTTGTCTAACTGCATGGTCGACCTCAGCAGATCATCATCTCTATCTATAGAGAACACTTATCCCACTCTTTTTGTGTACCAGTAGAAACACCAAGAGTACTGAACAGATTTTAGAACACTCCCTCAAGTGATTAATAGCATAGTGTTTTAGTTTTTGCAGGTAGACAAACTAAGGAAAAAGTCAATGCAAGATCAGAATTAACATCTAGGAAATCCAGCTCCCAGATCTCTCTTGCAAAATCAAGGTCTATCTGGCATAGAAGGTACACTGACCATGGTAATGAAATAAATTAGGGGAAAATGCTACAAATTCACGAAGTCTGTATTCCCAAGAGAATATTGTACCTAAACCTGGAAAATCCTAGCAACACCTATGTGAGGTTATAGCCATCTGCACTGAAGCATTGCATGTCTACCTTGTTTTTGCTTCTCTGCTGTCTGCTCCAGCCGCTTTTTCTCTTTCCCTGTTTTTTTGCACTACACCCTGTGTAGCCTTTAAGTTACACATACAGGTCAATTGCTTTTGGCAATCCTGATTAACACCACGTATCTGTTGGTGTACGTTCTCCTCTTGTGCAAATCCATACATGTGCTGGTACTGAAGAAATGCCTGCTCTCTCCTTTTGTCAGAAGCAAGATCAAGGTGTACAAACCCATGCAGGTTATCTTGGTGCCAAAAGCTGGTTTATGTTGGGTGGGTCTTCAGTAAATCTGATGTAATTTTGTAATAGAAAAATACCTCTCAAACTTCTCTCCCATTCCTGGCTTCAAAGTTTTCATTGTGCACATAACCACGGAAGGGTCTGCAGGTTACTATCAATCTACTGTCAGCCACTGGGGAATTGCTTCTTTATCAGAATTGTAAACAAAAAAAAAAAGGGTTAATGAAAAAAGCTTAGATCGGTTACCTGAACCTTCACAGGCTCTGAAACACCCTTGAAATTACACATGGAAAACAGCTACTTAAGTAGCTGGTAAGATGGTATCAATTACCTAAAAAAGGGGATTTCCAAACTTACTGGGGTTGCATGCCACTGTTGACAGCAGCTGCTCTGCGTGAGGTGTGTGTCTGAAGGAAATGCTCAGCAGCTTGAGCAGTGCTTTGTGTGCCGCAAACAGAAAATCCTTCATTAAGAAGAAGGAATAGGATTTCCTACTACAGTTGCTTTAGAAGTACGAGTTGATACTTCAAACTGCCATTGTTTTTTAAAGTAAAAGGCTTAAAAGAGCCTTTTTGATTTACATCCCTAAGTCAGCAATGCTGAAGCCCAATATCCAGCAGTGTTTAAGAATACCTAAAGTTATATCTGACAATACAAAAAAAAGAACTCATTCACCAAAACTTGTTGAAAACTAAAAGGCAATTATTTATTACATATAGAAAAATACTTATATTACATGTACTTTACGCTTTACTTTTGATTCCAGGGGCCACTGTAGTTTAGGATGTGAACAGCAGCACTGATATTTTTGAGTATGAGCAGATACAAATAAGGTGTAGAAATACCACTTATCCATTGACAAACATTTGCTAAATTGTTTTATTTTCCATATGGAAGTAGTTTTTAAAAAATAAATACCTTTTATTAACCAAGAATAATGACTAGTAAGTGTGTGTGGAAACTTAGAGCACATGTGCAACACTAAATAATAAATTGTTCTATGCAATGAAATCAATCACGTCTCGTGTCACTCTGAAAGCTTATTTTGATGGCAAAGTTACATCAGCCTGCACATACACAAACAATAATAGGTAAGAATACTAAAGATAGAAGAGAATTGGTTAAGGTGACCCATAGCATTAATAGAGTAAATCAAAACAAAGTTTGCTGAATGGGAAGTGTCTGAGTGTCCAGACAAAATATTCTGGACTGTGTAGTCCAAAGGAGATTGTTGAAATTTCAAATGGGAGCAAAAAAGCAGCATTTCTACTGGATTAAGGATGGATGCAAAGAGCCAAGATTAAATTAGGGACTGAATTAAAATGCTATGGCACATTTCTATTAGAAGAACAAATTTAACTTTCTAGCAATTATAAAAATATGTAAATTAATATTGATCTTAAAATAATAGAAAGTAATTTAATACAGGCAGCAACCCTTACAAGCAAATAAACATTTGGAAATTTAACCTTCTCTCATAAAGAACTCCACACTTTATAAATACAAAACAAAAGTAGAAGGTTTTAGATTTTTTCCCCCTTGAACCAGGATTAATTCTCCTTACTTTCCAAAGGAGAAATTCCAGGCAGTTTATACTTCAGACAATTTAAATCAGTATTTCAGTAAATGTGCAATTGTAGAAGGCATTACTGGTCTCATATCCACTTCCCTTCCTCTCTCATTTGAGTGTCTTTCATGTCTCCTCAACAGCAGCAAACTACAAAGCCAAATCCTCAGTGAAAAATCAAAGTGTCTTTAACCATATTGTACTTTCCACATGCCCTAGGATGAAAAACCATATACAGAGACATATCTGTAGTCAGCATTTTCCTGGGTTTTGTTTGGCATTTAAGGTGAATTTGAAGTTAATTGTCATTCACATTTAAAACCACATATCAGCGTGGAATTAAGTAGAACCTAACAGTTTAGGAAATGTCTCAGTACTCATGCTGCATTTCCTTCTTTTAGGAAATCAAATAGAATTAGGAATAGAAAATAGAGCCTATTCTTTAATAAAAAAAAGTTTTCTTGAAAGAAGTTATGCAGTCTGCTTTATTGGGCTTTGTTTTGACAGTATCTAGGTTGGTTCACAACCTGCTAAACTACGTTTGTTGCATTTTACAAACTTAGCTGTAAGATTTAGTAATATTATCCACATTATACAGTTACATTTCACTGTATCAATTGTAATGCAGTATAACTTTAAAAATTAAATGTTATTAATTTGTAGATAAATACATAAGCTAATAATTGCACAATGTAGCTTCTGCAAAGCACTTTACAATCTGTTGCCCTCTATTTGAGCATACACATTAAATAGAAGATGAATTGATAAAGCACCTTGAAAAATAATTTAATTTGCACATATAAATAAGAGAGAGTAATTTACCAGAAATAATTCTTGTCTGACTGCTCCAAAAGAGCATTAATTAAACCACTAAAAGAGCAGTTGCTGTTATGGCCTTCGAAGGAACGGATATTCCCAGTACTCACTAATAGTATAGCTGTTACAGTAAAAAACTGCAATTTATCAGAATTCTCTTTTTTCCCAGCTTCTTATAGTTTTAATTTCCTGAAACATTAATACTCCCGTGGGCATATTTCCCTCCACTTTAAAGGTCATCAAATATAGCTACTCTTGTTGTATTACACCTCTCAGGAAACGTCAACTCGAGAAATTATTATCAGAGGTATCATCATTACCATAGAATGCCAAGAATACACTTGACAAATTTATAGAAGTTCTTATTTCCTTATCGTAGGTGGAAGTCTCACAAAATTACTTCCAATAAGTGATTTTTTTTCCACATAACATACCAATTTTTCCTCAAATCCTCTTCTAGCTTCCTACGATCAATACTCAACTTGCCTGGTGCCCTTTGCACCAAACTAAAATCGAAAATACAAAATAATATTCCATTTCCAATTTTTGTATTAAGAAATGTGCAAGCATAGAAGAAAAGATACTGGAATTGATACAGACATTGGAAAGAAATCACGTTTCCCTTTAGCTTACTGTAGCAGGTAAAAGACTAGAAAATTATATCCCTCCCCTTACTAGCTATCAGTTGCTTTTTAGTGTTAGGGAAACTATTTTCAGCATAGAAAATAAAGAGAAGATAATCTGTACAGATCTCGGGCAAAATCGTTTAGAGAACAGCCATGTTTTGTGTATCTGTTTCACCACTACCTCCATGAGCGCCTATTATATGAAGCGAGCTTGACTTTTTAGCAGAGGAGGGGATGTAGAGGGCCAAAGAACAACTCAAGCACTGGATGCTGAATTTCAGGACAGCTCTTACAAATCCAAACACAGAAAATACCATCTTCAAAAGCAGTGCTTAAACATCAAGTAGCATCGTGGTACGTTTGCTACAGGCAGAGAAAGAAACAGCATTAAGGGGTTACTATCCTTATACTATGGGCATCACTTTTCTCTAATAAAAGATTTTTTTTTTGTTTCCAAATATGGTAAAAACCTTAATTTGATCCTCTGTGTGGGTACCTACATGAGACTCTTACTGTTCATTAATAAGCAGAACGTATTAAGTTGACTCCAAAGAAGAAATCTATTCTTTCAAAAAGTAATTACTTCCTCTCTGAAGATCTTAAGTAATAATAAAATAGCTTTAAACGGTGCCTTGGGAAACCTAAGTTTTACTTAAGGTATACCAAGCAACAAATAAATAATTCAAAAAGAAGTTAAAATTTTGCTTTTGTTTGCATTCTCCTTTGAGGTGAGCGATGTCTGCTTAAAGGTCGTGGAATCACCTCGCACATACCCCCAAGAAGTTACATAAGCAAGGTTGGCTATTGAAACCTTCCATTTGGAAATCTTTGATTTGTTACGAACACTGGAAAAGTAGCAGAGGCAACAGATCACACGTGCAAATGGATTGAAGAGCTCTCTGTATCACTTGAGACAATTAAAATGTAAATTTCTCAAAGGGTTGCACAGACTAACCATTTATTGGATGGAAAAACACAAACATTCTATCTAGTTAATCTCTAGATGATGGCAAACTTCAACGTACTGGGTAGGAAGAAATTTAACGCACTTAACGGAACAGGAATACTCAGTCTAACCCCTTCAATTTAAAGCTGATGTTTGAAAACACATCAACCAACACACAATTCAATGGAGTATTTCATCATCTCAAAGCATGTAGATGCAACTTGATCACAGAAATGAAGTGCTTTATCAGAGAGCAATGCAGAAGATAGGCTCCAGGTGAAAAGATTTCAATTTTTAAAAAGACTTAAACATGCAGAACTACAATGCATAGTTCCAACATGTAGGAATCCCATCTCTTGAGTTCAAGGCTTCAAGATTAATTTAGTCTGGTTAGTGAATGACAATACTCCTGATCACTCAAAAAATCTTTTGGCACGTATCCTCATTACAAAAATATTTGCTTTTGTGGAGTAAAGAAATCACAGAAAGTTTGGAGTTTGAAGATATTAAGATACTGAAAATGAATTATCTTTGGGGGAGGTAGGACAAAATGAAGAACAATTCCATAAAATGCAAGTAAAGGGTGAACATTACGGACAATACTCATGATCAGAAAGAAACAAATTATCACAAGTGCAAAAGGGAGAAGACCGTTGTTCTTTAGTGTTTTTTTAATGCCTCTTGGCCTAGAATACAGAAAAGCATCATGAAAATATATCTCCTCCCTAAAAGTGATCTATTTCAAAATACTTGGATGTTCAAACAACAGAGCACCGAAGTCCTAAATTATGCTCAGGGATAGGCAATATTTGAAAAACAAACAAACGAAAAACCTCCTCCCAACCAAACACCTAGTTTTAATTCCAAAGTCTGATGTGGTAGCTTCCTATCCAATTTTCTAAAGAAAAATAATAAAATATTTATTTGCATGCACATTTCTAAAATGCCAAGTAATCCTTTATATTCTATAATTTTGTACTTGGAAAAAAAAGCTTTCAATCTCAACATAATTTACAGTGAAAATGACAAGTTCCAGTTCCTTGTACTTCCCAAAGAAATCAGGAAATGGAGAGAAGCTCCTCCTTTTCTACAATCAAGACATCCTTTTTAGGCAGTCTTTGTCCTAGCACACATCAGAAATTAAGATAATGAGCTTAAACGTTAGGAGGAGGATAGGAGGTTAAAAAAACAGACTTTTGGGAGGAGCTTGGGTTTCTGTCCTTCTAAAAATACATGGTTGAGAGACTTAAAATATCCTCACAAGGGAAAAGAGGTACCTTAGCTACTTTCCTCCAGTTAAGACAGTCAAAGAAGTAATATGTTCCCCTCTCGTATGTATTGGTTTTCATTGTTGGCTCCATGCCGGGTGCCCTGGTGATCCATACTCGTTCTTCTTTGTGGTATCTCCAATCTCGGTTAAATCTTTCATTTTCAATAGGAAGGAAAAAATATTATTTAGTATTAGTAACTTCAGTTTGACTTCATAAACTACATTTTTTTAAAAAAAAGTTTAAATCAAAATTATACAATGCATTTAAAACCAAACCAATATTTCTAAGATATCATTATACCTGCCATCTCACACCTCTTCCAGACAATTATTACATGTTAACCTAATCACACATGAAACTTCAAGAAGTCTGGTAAGTTCAAGCAACAAACTCTTTTTATGCTAACTTATTGATGTTCATTTTGCTGAAGATGGCTAATTTCAATGTTTAACAACTACTGGCATCTGCATACCACTTTTTTACATTGTTTTATAAGAATACCAAATGTATGAGATAGACATTTGATTTCTACTATACGAATGAAAAAAAGGTACAAAATAGAACCAATGTTGGAGGAGGTATTTTAAAAAAGGTTTCCAGCTTTAGTGTCTAAACTTCTGTTTTCAGTGTCTTCTTTTTTGTTACATGTACTACTTCATTACTGCAATAGATTAAATCATATAAGACTGACAAAATAGTTTGAACGTACAGCTCTACTGCTGCTAATAGCTGTAATACATCTCCTCCATTCATGTAATAGAGATAAAACAAGAGATCTTCTCCATATCGGCCAAGTTTTATTGCAGCCAGCTGCAAAAGATTGAAAAAAATGAGGATGAAAAATCACAATAGATAAATGTTTTAAGACATACTATCCCACTTAAATAACACTAGGATACATCCAGAATGTGCTTCCATCCTAAGTGTGTTGCAAATGATAATCTAACATAACAAGAGTAATAATTATTAGAACAATCATTTCTTCTTCACTTTGTTAACCTTTCCAACTAACGGGATACAGTAGGAAAATAAATTGAATTAATAAATCAGCAAGATGGAATTTTATCTCTGTACCTGTGTCCATCATCTACTTGTTTATTCTTATTTTTTTAAACCATTTGAATGTATTTGCTCACTTCACACTGTATTAAGTAACACTGTTACAATTTCTTACCATATTTCACAATAATCCCTCTTAAGGAAATACAGTACTTGAAAGAAAACATACCTAACAAAAATTTCTATTCAAAAATACATGGGAAGCAACAGATAAATGTGAGAATATCTTGATTCACAATTCTGATCTCATCTGAAGAAGAAATGTCTCAATTTAATATGGCATTTGAAAATTATTACAGTATATGGATTATAACAAACTTGTTTTTGCATGAAGGAAATACTTGTAAAAACATAATGCATTTGTTAACTAAGCGTGCCCATTCTCAGTTTTATTTTTCCTTCCTTTTTCTATGGTGGAATGGGTACATGATACATGTAATTAGCTGGTTAACGGATAACTGATCTTAAAAAGATTGAGAACATCCATAAAATGCACTGATTTTGAAGAACATTACCTATCTGAAAGAAAATTCAGAAAATTACTGGTAATAAACCAACAAAAAATATGCACACACACACACACACACACACACACGTACTCACCTTATCCCTAATGTGAATGTTAGTTAAGTATTCAGATGGAACATGGAAGTCTAAAAGAGAATCGGAATTGATGCAACTATTAAGACATGTAAATGAATATAATTTGCAAATATTAATATTGAATTGAATAGTCATTTCTCTCTTACCTATGTCTTGAGGTCGACAAGGTGATGATGCCCAGGGTGATGCAAATTTGGGATAAAGATTTCTGAAGAAAAAGAAAAATATGAATTTACAATTTTTTTTTTTTTTTTTTTTAATGTAATGAACGTACCACACAACCAACATCACTACACCTGGGGTGAGAAGGAAGGAGAGGGGAAAATTTCCAGCCCATTTTCCTAAAATAGCTATGTTTATTCATTTTCTTTATAATATGCAAAGAAAGGTTGCATTTAAACTTCCTTCGGAATCTACAGGGGCAAGATTTCCTTCCTAATCTATCACCCCTTACTTATCATTCCAACTTCAGTGCCAGGGATCCAACCGTTTTTACGGATCCGATTTTATGTGGTGTTTTAACTTGATGGGGAACAGTTCATTTATTTCTCTGACCACAAATACATTGAACCCCAGTACAATTTTAAAGTAAGTTTATTAAGACTTAGTATTTTGCTTTCAAATTGACTTTGCTAACATCTCAAAGTCATTAGTTCAATAAAGAGAATATTACAAACCTTCTAACTCTACTACAGTGACTGATGTACCAAGGAATGAGTTTTCCAATTAACAGCTAAAGGAATGAAAAAAAAGACCAAGTAAAATACACTTTTGGCAGATAGCTGCGATGTACTTTCACTTATCCACAACAGCAGGCTATTATTGCATGTTGTGGAAATGAAACTCGTGTATGGTACGCTCTATTAAATCTTTGCTTCCTTCTTGTCAAGGGCTTAATAGGTGCTACAAAATAGCTGAAGCCTACAAAACTACCTGAGCACAACCAACTCCCAACTGAGATACATGAGTCAAAAACTACACTGATAAAACTGTGTCGGCCTGGTTCTAGGTTAACTAATCCTAGTGTTAGCAAAAGCTTGTGCTACAGAGTCTGAAGGAAGATTTCAATAGCAAAATTTGCAGATGTTGAAAAGAACTGAAATATTACGTTGAAAGCCTGGCTAGGCACTGCCCAAGAAGAGGAGTTTCCTGCAGCTCCATCACATCATGCATGCCCTAGAGATCTCATTTCCTAGGGTAAAGGATGCAGGATTTTTACAGACTCAAACTGCGCTTCTTAATACAATAAAAACTGTAGGGTCTGTGCATTGTGTTCCCTCTGTGACACAAATAAAACTCCACTAACTTAACATTTTTCACGGAGGTATTAGACAGCATACAACCTACTTGATTAACATTTCGGAGTGCTTCTGAAAATGAGTGAACTACTACATGATCTCTAAAGAATTAAATGAAATACTGCCATCTGTATTTTCATTTTCGTTCATGCAGAATATTAATTTATCTTAAGGAATGAAAATCATTTCCCTTAACAAAGAAATTAGGACTGCACAGGCAATACATAATCATTCTTTCAACAACTGAAATGAATGTTAACCTACCTGTACAGAAGACATTTATAAAACTAGGAGTTACGGGGGTTAATTCAAATAAAAATATATATAGAATTCTAAAATTGTTTTTCTAAAAGCACATTTATTGTGCTAAGTGTTTAAGTGGTATAGGTGTCTTTAACATCAGAAGTACCTCACAAGGCAGAAAAAAAATCCAAAAACCGTGCAATGCTTTTAGTTTTTCAAATGGCAATTTGTAAACCAAGCAAAAAGATGTCTAACATAAAGCAAGACAGTAGGCCAGACACTAAGGATTGCACAGGCTTTCCACAAAACCTTTCTGTTGTATAACTGAAAACTAACTTCATGATACAGAACTGTCCAGATTAAATACTAAATCTAACCCTCCATCCAACATCATAAACATCCTATATATTGCACGAAATGTTAGAAGCTTTTAAAAAATCTGCTATTTAACATTTACCTGCTAAAGAAAGCAGCAGTATGCCATGTATACATGTATACTGTTTTATGTACACACACTAATAATTTGGATGCTGTCCTCAGGAACTGTGTAACACAGCTACAAGTCATCCCAAAGCACGTTTAGTATTCCTCTGCAGTGAGGTACTAGTTTTACGCGGACTTTCCAATAGGTAGGTTAAGCTTAGTTTTAATGCCTAAAATAAAGCTTAACACATAGCATTGTGTAAAATACCAAATAATATAGCCAGAAATACTGTCCCTACTACTTCTGAATGCTGATACCTGGCAAAAGTAGCTGTGTAACCAGATTTCACCTGGGTTAAGGAACAGTGAGACAGAAGCTCAAGAATTCAGACACAGACGTCCTTTAAGCTATTTTATGAGCAAAGGAATTTTTTTTTCAGCTGATTATTCTCAAATTATGTTTGAGCAATCTGTGATGAGAACAGCAACTGACTATAGTATCAGGCACACTTGGGTGACCCATCTCTCAGGGAGTGCTGAAAATTCTGAAACTACCGAGGAAAAGAAACAAGCCGTGGTCAGTTTGATTGTTCTTTATGCATTCTCATCACGTTGTTGAAGAAAGGGATGGCAGTGGGAAACTACTAGATTCAATGGAGAAGGGAGCTGTGAGGCTAACACAAGTGAAGAAGCTACTATGTTAACGTAATGCATTCTGCAAGTAACTACATACAATTGTACCAGAAGGCTGAGTCTGGGACCTGGTTTTGAAATATTTTTTATGACATGACAATGACAATTTGACTAATTTTGATGCAAACACGATAGGAAGACTTTCTAGAAATTATCGTTTCTAAAAGTTACACCTCTAGAAAGAAATATGTAATTTAATGCCAATAATTTCAAGATAGCAAAGATCAGGAGCCATTTTTCCCGTGACTTTCCTCTCACCTTGATATCCCCATTCATGTCTTCCCTGAACTCACACATTCAGGGTGCAGCTGCGCATAAATTTATGAAACACAGAAACTGTGTATGTATGCTGTTTGGCCTTTGTTTATATATATATATATATATATATATATATATATATTTTATACAGAAGCCTTAAGACGCATATACTACACTGCCAAAAAGCCTAATACTATGACAATCTCTGCTGAAATAAAAACATCACAACTCTATCCAAGGCAACTACGTATCTTTTTGGTTTTTTTCTCCCCCACAATTTGTGCAATTGCACAAAAATGATCTCAGTGAAAGTCTATAGCTGCTCTGCCATGAAAGTAAGGTAAATGACTGAGTTCTGCTTTTTCTTTGCCAAAAAAAATGAAAAAAGCCATTTACGTAATTTAACACAGTAAATCAGGATATGGAAAGATTTTAGCAAAGGATATGGTAAACACTAGGTGTGCTTCCTACCACTTGTATCTTCACAGATCAAAATAAACCAGCAGCCTACAGTCTCCCTCAGAGACTCCCTCAAAGAGCAAGGTTTATAATTCTTGAAGACTCTAAAAGAGTCATGATAGGACATTCCCAGCTGAAAGGGTACCAGAAATTCAATTTATCTCACACAACTGCAGTTCTCAAGACAGGCATTTTTCCCTAAACTGATCATCTAAGTTCCATCTGTAACAGGTAGAGAAAAAGAAGCACTCAGGGCTGGTGATTCACCTTACTATCTTGAGAACTTCTCTTACCATTGTGCAGTCACCAATTGCTTTTCTCTCCACTGCCTCTAAAGGAAGCCTGGATGACTAAACTTAGGTGAACTGAATGACTGGAAGTTAACCGTAACACTACATTTTCATCTTTGGTGCAGAGTAAACACTGTTAATGTAGTAATATTTACCCCCAGATTAATGACATCTACATGTAGATATCCTCGAGGAATATTATTATTTGAAAAATAACGTATACATGAAATTTATTAACAATACACTGTCAATTCCTTGAAGAAAGTCCTGAAGGAGTTAGGAGAATAAACAAAGCCACTAGGTTTATTGAAAGCTTGCAAAACAAGATTTCAGTATGCCTTGGAGCACAATTCTCTTGTTTATGAAAGTTTTATTTTACTGTCATTACATTTTCAAATTTTATTTGGCAAAATATCGTGTGGGTTTGATACTTATGTGAGCTAAGTGAGCCTATTATTATGAATGACAGCATAATAAAAACAAAACTGAAGACAGTACTAAAAAGCAGAAACTTACTCAGGAGAGTTGAGATTGAGACCTAGTGTTGTTAAATCACTTCCTAATGCAAGATGTACCATTCCTGGATCTGTCTCTGCTGCCCTGATGAATGTTAACAAGCCAATCATTCCAAACTGGTCCGTCACCATCCCTTGAGGAATGTTGGTAACCCGACCTGGGCAAGAAGAACAAATTAATTTTCTCCTTTCAAGAAGTGGAGAGATCAACATGACGTTCTAAAGGATTGCCAAAACCTTTGTAGAGGACAAAGTAGAACAACACGTACCATCAGGTAACACCTGGATCCCTTTTTTCTGCTGGTTGTTGTTTTGCGTAGTTGAGCTTTTATCTCCAGGAAACTTGGGCCCATCTGTGCTGGATGATGTTTTGCCTGATGTATTCAAATTCTATTAAAAATAATTTATAGAGTTGGTATGATGGAAACAATCCAGAATGGAAAGACTGGTTAACCGTATTTTTTGGTCAGGAGCTCTGAACAGTACATCAGGTCACTCTAATATACTAGGCACTAAAACAGTACAAAGCTGAAACTCTTGTGTTCTGCTGACAAACCTTATGTAATATTCAACACTTCCTAAAATATACCTCCCATACAAAAGAACTCGAAAAGGATAAGAAAATATTTTACACCTGTGTTTGAACACAAAACGGGTATCCCAAGTGCATGTGGTTAGCAAGTATTTTGGACTCATCACATCATACATTTTTCCAACAGTCTTGCTCTGGCAGTCCATAACGCTCCAAGATATAGCAACAGACAGTAACTCCAGCCAATTTCAGGTGCAAACAACATACAGTTGGCACCTTTGCAACTATCAAGAAAGAGATGTAAACGCTATGTCTGGCAAGAAAACTCTCACTGCTCTCCAGGAGCTCGTATATTGACAACAGGTATTTTCCATAACCGTTATTTCTTATTCTTTAATATTCTTTAAAACAACTCTGCAGCAAGACGGTGTAATCACATCTACTCTCTCTTTCCTTTCAACTCTAAGTGTATCAGAACATTTTCCATACCATAAAACTGGTGACAAAGTTTGGGGGCTAGGCTTCCCGCTTGGCCCCCACCTTTTTTTGAAGTCACATTTTTCAGTTTTCACACGAGTTTATAGTCGCATATAGTATCTACTTATCAGTACTTTTGGCACACCAATTAACATATTTTTGCAATTATAAATGATAAAACAACTGTAAACTAGAACATTTTGTTAAATTCTGTAGAACTCTGTTCTCTACCACCCCAATTTTAGTGTATTTACCTTTCATTTGTAATAAAAATAAAAAATAAAAAAAAATTATTACACATCTTTCAGAGTACACAGTGAAAAAAACACAGTAATTCAGTAATTACAGCAATATTTAAGATATAATGTATCCAACTAGTCTACAACATACCCACGAATGCAGTGGTCTCTATTAAGAGAGCTTGTTCCCTGTGCTTTCATTTTCCCATCAAGAATTTTACCTTGACTCGATATTGTAACACCTAATATTTAAAGGATTTGACAGCTTTGAAAAAAGATGTTAAAATGTGTAAATTACTGCTATTGATGAGAGGCATCAATGATGAAAAATGAGCTAGAATTGGTAGAAAAGGAAGTTATGAACTGTACAACTTAAAAAATATATATATATGTGTCAGTTATTGAAAACGAGTTTGAAGTATTCTTCCAAGTTCCTCCCTGCCCAGCCCCACTCCAAATACAAAAGGATACACAGAACTCTTATGAAATTAAGAAAGCAAGGTTACAGTGACTGTTGGAACAAAAGAGCTTCCTGAGAAATACCATGTACATAGCCACAGATGAAAATCTGCTTATTTAAGATTTCTCATTAATTTTAAGGAGCAAATTTGAAAATCTTATAAATATATTCCACTGTGTCTTTTGTAATACAGCCATCAAGAAAAGTACGAACACTTGAAATAAAAGCAGCTTCATGGTTTACTTACAGATTTATTATCATCATTACTTGATGTTGGGTCTTTGTAGCTGGAGCCTGGTAATGCTGGAAAATCTTCATTGTGTATTGAAAAGTCCTGGGACTGCTCACTTGCTGGTTTTGTTACCATTCCAACTATTATCAAAATGAAAGCGGGAATAACATTAAATGACTGCTAAGAAAAGAATTTTCTGCTGTTGATCTTGCTTACTGAGCATTTTCATTATGTGCACGTTGTACAGCAGCAATGACTTTCAAAGAAAACGGGTAAAACAAAACAAAGCATATTCGCTTAAAACATCCACACAGATTAGACTAAAGCCTCTATTTAAGTGTGAGCTGAGAAACACTCTGGGTTAAAGTCATAGACAAATTCACTGCTTTAAGAACGAAGCCCAAAATTTTTACCACAAAAAGCACCTATGTCGCATATCTAAATAATTAAAAAAAAAATCTTTACAGGCATTATTGTAGTGGTGTTTAAGGAAATCTACTGATGGAGGAAGGATGTACTACTTTCATGATTGTACATTTTTCCTCCATCCCCTAATTGTACGTAGAATTTCCTAGCATATTCTCTTTAGAAGCAGGTATTCTTAAGTAGATGCCCAGCTAACTTGCAACAGAACATATCACCAATGAAATACTTGCCTGTGACATAAGAACGACTCCTACTTTCAGTATGAAAACTGAAAGCATTTAGCCTGCAACTCTCAGTGCTCTGACCCTAATTTAAAAAAAGTAGGCCAGTCACATTGGAACATGGATTCCGACTACTGAAAAGCAACATTTTTTCTATGCCAGTTCAAAACCAAACCAAACAAACAAACAAAAAAACCCACACCAGGCACCCAAGGGCAAATACTCTTTGCTGAGATAAGTGATACAGTGACTTGTTTGCAAACTACACGACAAGTAAGGGATGGCAGAGGGAAGTCCAGGCCCTATTTTTCAATATCTCTTAATAGATGTGTAAGATCTAAAATGGTTCAGCAGCTGACAATACGTATGACTTCGTCTAGTATTCTTAAGTTAAAGGTCAAAGCTCCTTTAAGAAAAAACAGAGTTAATGTTGTTTCTACTGTATCCCCTTTCCATCCAGAGTTACTACGATTTTTTCCAATGGGTGAATAGAATAATAAATTAACTCTATTGCATTTTCTCTTTCCATGTAAAAAACATTTGAAGGCTTATTTTCTTAAATAAGATAAGCATGAAGAAAATATGCCTCTGCTCAGAGTTTCAAACCTTTTTCTTCACCACAACCAAAAGCACGCTCCACTTTTTGCTGGTGTAAACAGCATCCAGTGCATCTCATATCCCTATGTCTTAATTGTTTCTACCATGACACCTATCCCCTGCACTTAGCAGATGCTGAAGGTAACTTTTCAGACAGACATTTATTGTCCGGTTCACCACACAGTCACGCAAACAGGTATGCTAGCCCCAGAATGGGGAAATGCTTTAAGAAGAGGAGCAAGTGGTTAATTTTTATTTATTTATTTTTAATGCTGCTAAATGTTAAACCCGAGACCCACGCTGCAAGTACATCTGTGTGGACCTCTCTCTAAGTTTCCATCACTTTTTCAAGTAGAGGCTTCTCTTGAGGAAAGAGAAAATCGTGTGTAAGCTACAAGCCGTATTAGCTCTCCACTCTCAGTGTGACTTTCCAGTGCCTTTATTCGGGGGAGTGACTTTTGCCTGTGTTCAGGAGCACTTCAGTTTAATTTGTTTAGCTATTTCTCACAGCTATCTTAAGCAGAGGGCCTTGGTTACACCCAATCCATGAGGCTACTTTCTCCTGATAATGCAGTATCTATTATTTCTCTCCAATTAAAATTGGAGCTATCTCCTAAAAACACTAGCTTTTTTTAGTTGGAAAAGACTAAGGTATTTTTAGTTGGAAATTTGACAAGTGTCACGAAAATAAGTTATAAATGCAACTTTTCAGAGCAGCTGATGCAACATGCATGACAAAGTCTACTAAAGCAGTAACAAAAAAAAAGTTTTGTCCTTCATGCTAAACTTACCTAAATTTTTTCCAGACCCAAATAGCAAGATTTGAATCCACCCTTAAGTTTTTCCTTTTATTATTTTTTAAGCTGTTCAGCAAGAGTTATATAAGACACAGATTTGGAATCTGACTGATAATAGTTGATGCTTACAGGCTACTTTTTTTGAAATCTGATCCCATCATAAGAGTGACAGTGAACAGTGCTACAGCAAGTACTATCAATAAACAGTGAAAATAAATGGTATGCTTATAACTGCTACAAAGTATTATTTCTAAAACAAACTATTCAGAATTCAACAGGTTTTGTATGCATGCAACTCGAAAACAACCTATTGCTCAAGACATTTCTTGAGGTTGAGAAGCTTTAGAGTTATCACACAGACTGAAAACCCCAGCAGCCTCTATTGGTGCTGAATCTAAAAACAAGTGAGTCCTAATACTTACAAAAACCTGAGGGGAATCACCAGTCATAGAGATATACTGATGGTTTATTTCCAAACAAAAATGAGACTTAGGAGCTGGCATTTTACAAAAGGCTACCTATTGTCTTAAGAACCACAAAAATGAAACAAGCAAATATGTATTTCATTCAAAGAGTTTTCAAATATATAACCTTACCATAGGGAGCCCTTCCAGCTAAAGGGTTTATTAATGGAGTTGGATTGCCACTTCCTTCCCTTCTGTTTCTGTCTGCTAGCGCTGGAAAATCTGAGAGGTCCAGTCCTGTCACGTTTTCACTTCCATCTACAATAAAAGGAGGCATTTTATATTTCCAGGTTTATTTATTTTTTTTAACTCAGGGACTTCATTATATGCAAGATAAATGTTAGACATATTTTCTTATTTCAAATTCATCTTTTTTTCTTACTATAATTATCACAAATAAATACAACCTCTGTGTTACAGGACTATGCTAAAGAGCATAAAGATTTTATTGAAAAAAATATCGAGTCAATAGTACTTAGTAATAAGGTTTGCTCATTTTGAATTAAACACTGCATGTATAAAATCCAGACAGACTAGCAAAACCACAGTATTAGGATAGGTAGCCTATTTAAAACGTAAGGAGCTGTCAAGGAAAGATCTCAGAGAAGATAATAACCCATATCAGCAACAGCACCAAGGAGCTCTATTTTCCTTAGGAAAGGTAAGACAAGATAAAGCTCAAGCAGGTACAGTGCCAACGCAGGACAAGTAACACAGGAAAATTTTTTAATCGCTGGCGAAAACACGACATGGGCAAGGTGAGCAGCGCAGCTCCACGGAGATGTCACAAGGTACCAGGGACACCAAACCCCTCAGCTGAGCCTTCCATGCTGTGACATCAGCGGCGCCGCAGGGCAGGCGGCCACCAACAAACCACAGCACCCATGAGCCCACAGCACCATCGAGCAGGAACATCTCCTTCTCTCGAATATTAAAGTCAGGTGAGGAAGTAATTCCCTGGGAAAAATCACAACTGAAACAACTGATTGAAAGGATCGCTTTATAAAGCAGCTGCTCAAAAGGAGCTTGAGGTCTCTAAAAATGCTGTCCTGCTGCGTTTATCCTCTGTAATGCTTTCGTAGGAACGTGAATCTTTTCTTCTCTGATTTCCTTTCCAATTCCATATGTTATTTTGCATTTCTAACCAACTAGGTATAACTTATAGCCACGTGAGGTACAGTGAGTATTCTGCTCACAATCTGCTGTCATGAAGTAATAACACTGGGTGTCGTAACACTGCTCTTATGTTATGTTATGCCATGAGAAAAAACAAACCAACCATTAACACACTTAAATCTCCACTGAATCTTAAAACTAAAGTAACAAAATACTTTTCCCACATTAATGTCAGGGTTACAGACTCTGCTGAAAATCATGTAGAGTTATTTTCTAAGGGCAGCGCTTCTGTGCAACAACTGCAAAGTATTTCCAACCAGCCTTATCCAATAATAAATAAATAAATCTTTCTGCTGTACTTCAAAATCAGCATAAATGCGAGTAAACTCACCTGTTCCATTAAAAATGTTACTTGATAAGGAGTTATTCATTCCAAACGCCTGATTTCTGTTCATCCCAAATCCAGACATACTGTGAAAAAAAAAAATAATCCAAGAAGTCAGAGAAAAAGGTATTGAGGCTTCATGATTCCCCACTGAAGGCGTTATGGAAAAAGCCTAAGACACTTAAAATATTTCAGCTAAAGCAACACACGTTAGCCTAAACTCAATTTTTAATTACTTTCCTTTATACTTTTGAAAATTCTGAGCAAACACTGCTGAATCAACACAACCGGAAAGACTTCAAACCTTGATTTTTTTAATACCCACAATATCTATGAAATCTGTCAACCAACAAACTATGACAAACATGTTCGTTACTGAAGAATTTCATATTGAAAAATGAAACAGCAGGAAATAAAATAGCAAAAAAGTCAGACTAAAGTATTCACTTGCAGGTGGTAAGCTGGATCACAGAAGCGATCAAGTTCGTAAAGATTCAAAAGCTGGAAAGTTATTACGTGCAATCATCAAGATGTACACATGGCATTATCAGGAACACTGGTGTGGTCTCTGCCACACAAGGACACCAGTTAAAATAGCTTCATACAGTCAAGCAAAAATGTTTGAAGACATCTAAGAATTAGATAGGGCTGCTGTAGTCTGACAAGTGATCCGATCCATCCTGGGCAAGCTGAAGATAACGAGAAGTTGCAAAGTAGCCCAGAACTGAGTGAAATTCGGAATTTCTGCCCTATGGGAAACCCTAACACTCACTTCTCCCTGTAACAGGATGCAAACCGGTATTTTAGAAGTTTCTGTGCAAATAAGTGCCAAATGTTTTCCTAGTGGAAATTTTATCTATATGACTTTTTCACAATTCAAAATCTGAAGCATTTAATTTCAATTTGCAATAACCCTAAATGCTTCAGTTTGGATTGAGATATCAAGAAAGGGAAGGGTTAGTCAGGAATGGTCCTTTCCCACTTTGCTCCAGCAAGATGGCACATTTGAAGGACATCCAGATCTTTGACATTTCATGCATTGGAAGGAATACATTTCTGGTATCCTCTGTGAATCTTAGACCTGGTGAGAGCACCAACTGGACACAATTTGATCTTGAGGGCATATAATCTAGCTTGATGACAGACAATGTTTCTTATACAAGGCTTGCTTGTTTTTAAGGCAATTAGAAATAACGAGGTCAAGAATTTCAAGGATAAGAAAGGGGTTAGGCCACAAAATGTGTACTTCCATACAATATGCAAACTGTTCTTTAATCAGCATCATCTCAGCTTCCAACATCTTTTTCTGATGTAACTAAGAATAGGAAAGTAAAGTATTTTATGTGTTCAAAGTATTAAAAACATTCATTGCTCCAACTAAGGCATTCATTCACAAAACACTTCATGGAAGTCACTTCACTCATGCACCTCTCACAAAGAAACAAACTTCTTTTCCCTCCAAGTATAATTTCACCATTTAATCAAATTAATAATTGGATATATACTATTTTGACACTTGCAGACTAATAAACCATGGAATAAGAACTTATTGTTCCAGTGGTACGTCCTTCTCAACTTGTAAAAACTGTAACATTATTAACATGAACTATACAATGCAAACAGTAAAAAATGAGGATTTTAATTCAAATCCTCCTGCGCACTGGGATTTCATTATCTTTGTCTTACAGTTGGTTGCTATTTAAACAAGTACTTCCTATATATATATATATAGGAAGTATATATGGAGATATATATATCTCCAAATTCATTATCCTCTTCATGTAGAATTTTCAAATATATTACCATTTCAAACTTTTCTGATGCTCAAGTTTCAAAATTACTTTAAAATATAAAATTATCTTTTAAAATTATCATTTCCTTTGCCTTCTGCTACAGCACAGGAAAGAAAAGGCAAAATACAAAGTCTTCTCATGCTCCAAGAACACAAACTACTACCACCAGATCTCTATTACTTTAAGAGAACTTCTATGTAATGCCTTTATCATAATGCAAAGCTCCAGAACTAAACGGACTGAGCAAATTTCAGATAACTGTGAACATTATTCATTTTATCATTTTTTCTTTATCTGTTTTGTAAAATACTAGACTGGGTAAGAGGTCGCATCTGACTGTAATGAGCGAGTTTCTGTTCAGTGTAAATTCAGTGACTGTTCAGTCAGTCCCCCAGGTAGGGCCTAAAGTGAGAAATAGGAATAAACTGGGAGCATGAGGCTGGGGAATGAAGCCTGGAAAATAGTCAGTTGTGTGAAGCTGTGACTACACGCTATGTAATTAGAATCAACACACTTTTTACTACAACGTAAACAACATAAACTAAGCATAAACACACCAACAAAACACAGTTAAAGCCCAATGATTTCTGATGCCAGAATCTTGCCCAAAGATAGCAAAAGAGTGGAAATGACTGAAAAATTTCTGGCAGTAAAATGAACACCAAACCCTTAAATGAGTGGTAAAACACTACTCTCCATATTATTCCAGAATTCAAAGAAGTAAAATACAAATGTCTCTGTGTCCAAATCAGTTAACTATTCTTCCAGAATAACTATTATTGTTCAGTAGTTATTCTGTATTACATCTTGCCTTACTTCTTCCCAAACACATAGATGAATAGTCTTAAAATGGACGGATATACACAAAAATCAAGGTATGTTTCCAAAATAAACTCAAGAACACAACAGAAACATCATGTGTTTTAAATAATTAGTAGTAGAAATTCAATAGTTAGAATTTAGCTGAAAGACCTCAAAAAGCCTGTCTGAGCATTAAAAGCAGCTTCAAAGCTTACTACTGATTGGAACACACGAAATAGCACTTTCAAGTTTTCTTCTAATGGATAAAAAAAAATCAGACTTTGAGAGGAGTACTAAAGGATGAGGATGTCCATCCAATGGCTGTACAGGGATAGTGTGACCAAACAGTCTTACCTGTTCACAGTAAAAGGTTGTCGAGAGGGTTGCTGCTTTGGCATACATATTATGCTTGGAGAGCTTCTGTTGGGGCTGCCTAACCCTGAACTGCTCATGCTGTTTGTCCTGCTGGGAATTCCAATGCCCTGACCAACCTGGGAGTGGTTCATCATATTCCTAGGATTCATAGGCAATATCCCCCTGAAAGAGAAAAACCATCCATAGAGATGAATCTATACAATAGTATTTGGTTACTCATTAAAATTACTAATGTAGGATGGACTTCGAGCTGTTGCAACTTAATTTATGCTTAGATCAACACAGCGTGTTTGGATTACTCTCTGTAATTAACGTAGTTTGGGATTTCTTCAGAAACACCAGATGACCCATTGTGTACTAATCAAGTCCTCGGCCAGGTTTAGATAAATACTTAAGTATTATGCATTTGAAAAGGTGTCACAGCTCTGTTTTAAAGAGCGCTTCAGACCTACTACCTTAATATTTTCATATAGTGTACGACATCCATACAAAAATTTTAACCATTCATTTACCAGAAGAGCCAAAAAAAGTCTCTTACATTCTGAAGCAGGATTTGCCAGCAAATTGTCCTTTACATACAAAACAAAATACTGTTTTACAGTAAGCCTTATCTTATTGTTTTACAGTTTTACTTACCTAACACAGTGGTCAATAAAAATATATATATTTTTTAATTTAATCAGACTAAAGTAGCTGAGGCACAATATGCAGAACATTTAATAAGTGCTCTGCAGAAAGACACAATTGCAGAAACATTGGCTGTCAATAAATACCTGCTCGGAGATGGAGGCGTGTGAAGTGACATTGTTGGTACCCCTGTTGTTGGCGTTACGTGGCTCGGTAACTGAGTGCCTTGTGATAAGCTGCGATTTAACTGAGGGGTATTGTTGCTCATTCCCCTCATTGGAAGGCCTAGTGCACCTATTGAAAAAAAATTCAGAGGGGTGGAGATATATAGCAATCCGGAACAAAGTCTTAGCCATCAGGTAGGTGTGGGTGGAAACAATTTATGCTGACAACCTGAAAAAGTGCAAAGACTGAAGGAAAGTGCAGTGTAAAAGCTAAGTCCTTCTTTGCATAGTAGAAGCCCAGTTATCTCACAGATAGTCCAGTCCCGTTTTTGTTAAACTTGAGCAATTTCAGTCTCTGAGTCACTAACAAAATGTTGTTGCCTTTGAGATGTATACTGAAGGGAACAGGGTGAGTTTTGATCTTTTTGGTGAGGACATGGAGATCAATATATCATCTTAAAAAAGCAGCATTTCGATAAAATTAATATCTGCATGGAAGGAATAGGTTAATTACATTTGAATAAACTGACGTATATTTAGCCAGTACTTAGAACGCTGCTCTATCTCGTTAAAAATTACGTAAATCATGCAAATTTATAATAAAAAAATAAAACTTTGAATTCTTAGTGACACTGCTTTCAGGACAACAAAATCAACCTTTCAGGAAACTTCTCTGTAAAGTTTAAACTTAAAGTTTCCTTTTGATAAGAGAACTTCAGTGTCCACGGTCAAGTTAAATTTGATTTTTTGAGGAATGAAAGCAAGCAGGAATTGAACTGCCCTCAATTAGCACGTAAAAGCATACAGTAGAGTTTTTTCTTTGTTTGTTCATTTTTCTGCTTTTTCAACATTGTGATCAGGAGTATTTTCTACACAAGGATTTTGGTGCAATAAAATAAAGTTAGCATTTTATTAAATATACATATATATATTCATATATATATTGTGAATCACCTTAACACAGAACAACAAAAAATAGCCAGTTGCTCTGTCTTAAAATGTCAGAACACTTCATGAAGTTTGTCATCGTTCTCACATTGCTTTTCTGTATTCATGAAGTTTCAGAGTGATGTCCAAAGACAGGAAAAAGCCTTTTAGTGCAACATATCAACAGAGAGACGCTTGCATATAAAACGTGTGAGCTATAAATAACAGCCCTATCACTTCAGCATAAAGCTGCTGAGGTAGACTCGGAATTCAAAACCTTATGTAGTAGACAAAAGGAAAGAAAAATTAGGAGGAATCAGCACTCTGATGATAGATCACCCCTTCAGAAGAGCTGAATATGCCAGCATACGACATGATGAAGTACTAGGAATGCAAAGAACGGACAGAGCATACGCTCAGGCTATTGGTACAGACAAGGTCTGAAGGAACCCCCCCAGTTGTTCAACTCCCATCCTTGCAGCACTGCCTGCCCAGTGTTTTACCCTAGCCCTAGAGGCGTGCAATGAGGAATTTTGATACCATTCAAATTTCTCTCTGTACATTCAGACTAAGAGGTAGCGTGACTCACTGTAACAAGCCTCGCAAGACTTCATTAATTGCTGATTGTATCAAGGTACTCGCTGTAAATATTTTGGCAATTTGCTGCATCAGAATAATTTCAATGAGTGTATTATAAATAATATTTCACACTAATTAACAATTAGGTGGAATTTTAAAAATAAAATGGTAAAAAAAAAGCATTATTTGAAACTAGAAGCAATACACTGAAAAACATGATTACTACATTTAAATTAATTTTGTCAAGCATTCACTCCAACATAGCCCATTTTTCACTAATAACTTTTTTTCTTGTTTTTGGCTTTCTTTAGATCAGATTTATTTTATGGATAGTAGTGTTACTATATATTTATGTCCGGCTAGTAAGAGCAGTTGAAATATTCACCATTACAAAAAAAATCTTCCTTATGCTTCCTTTTTCCACATTTTTTTAAACCGAGAAAGAGATCTACATGGGCTACATCACAGACCGATTAATGAAGTGGCTTGTTTTGTGCTTCGGAAATACGTTTAACTTAACTCTTTAAGTTGACATTGTGCTAAATGATTGACAGCTACCAATCTAAAAGCACATGGACGTCAGCAGCTTTGTTTTTCCCCAAAATATTTAATTATAAACATTGACACCCCCTTCTTTCTCATTACTTGGAAGAAACTAAACCCTGACAATATTTAACTTTCTGATTTTCAGCCATGCGTGTCTCCACGTGAGATTAAGTCCTAGAAAGAACATACAACTGACTGAATGGCCAAGTTTCATGGAGAAAAAAAAAAAAAAAGTGCCCTTAAAAATAATCAATACATAACAGTGACAAACAGAATGAATCGCTACTTCAGTATCTTTAAACAGCTGAGCCTGAAAGGTTTAGTAGTGCCACATTCAGGACCCAAGCCAAGATCCAAACCTAATTCTCAGACTGGCCAGAAACTGACCATGTAAGGTCTCAGTAGCATAATCAAAAGCCACTTGGTATAATGTGGTCACCCATCAACAGCCCCTGAGACAGTCAAAAATCACTATAATTTTTAAACTATTTGAAGAAAGCCCAAATAAAAATTTTACCTTATGTCATGCACCTAAGAGATAAAGCTTTTAGTTTGTTCTGATAAAAAATCCACACTCTAAAATACCCTGAAGACACTTTTCGATAGGATCTGAGTGGGAAGCACTTGGCTAGAAAGCTGCAAACATTCAAAAGCACAGTGATGAAAGATGTTCACAAACCTGTTTTACTTGTGTAACTCTATCTAACTCAGGTGCTCTGAGTCACTCTCTGCATGTGCCCCTCTCAACTACAGGGAGGTTCAGTTCTTAACTCTGGCACTTAGGTCAGATCTAGCACTGCACACTGACTAATTCTCTATGTATCTTCAGCAGCAACAGCATTCACTAGACTGGCAGATACAGGAAAAAAAATCTTCAATAGATGGAAAAAAGGGAACAGAAGGAAACAATCTTACTGGCGTAATTCTTTGCCAAATGTGAGCTGCCAAACATATAGACAAGACTTAATTTGCTCCTGCAGAGCATAAAATAACAGTTATAATTTGTTCCCTTCTATTCCTTATGTGTTTTTCTGGTGTAGGCTCATTTTGGCCCACCTCACCTTCCGTAGGTTTTTTTCAGTCAGTTAAATCACAAACATACTTAATAGGATTACTGTATTTAGATATTTAACAGCTATACAGTGTCAATACATGACACAATGCATACTAAACACTGCAAAAAATGGATAATAATGCAAAAATGTATCTTCCAAAAACAGATTAAAAAAAAAAAAACAAAACACACTGAATCAGACAGTCCTGACAATCACCAGAAAAGCTCAGAGCTAAGAGCTGTCTATCCAAAGAGCGTGAAACTAGAACGTCTAATAAAAATCAATAAAAATAGTTCTTACTTTGTTGCCCGTATAAACTTGCCCCAAACTGAGACAGCTGACCTGATGTTGATGGTGATGCCAGCATCTAAAATTTAAAAGAAAGAATAAAAGGTTAAAGACGCAAAGATATCATGTTACCTTGCTCCAAAAGTTTGCAATAGCACATTCTTTTACCAATAAAGCAAATGAAAACCCCCTCTTTTTCAATCATCAAGTTTTAGAAATTGCCTAAAATATCTGCACAATAAAAACTGCAATAGTACATTACATGTCAATAAAAATCTATGACTGAGTGTATAAAGACAGACTAACTTGCAACAATTAACACAGAGGAGGAAGATAGAGAAATAATGTAGAAATAATGCATACTACCAGGTATTTCCATTAAAACATTTTTTGCCCACTTCCATGCACCACACATGAAATGTGATTAACTACAGAGTCTCAAGAGTAAGTATCTAAAAAGTAAGAGTAAGATCTAAAAATCCATGATCCATGAAGAAACACTGCCAAAAACAAGGCAACTAAGGCAGGGACGTTGACACCACTCACAACTGTGAGGGGAAAAGAATGAACTACTCTCCATGCTGCTGCAGAAGTGGAATGCGTTAATATATTTGAGGAACAGGAGATTCAGGAAAAGAAAAAAACAAACAAACAAAAAAAACCACTCTGCAATCTTAAGGACAGTTAAGCATTAGAACAGACTACACAGCTTCCTTCAGCAAGCTTCCATTCCAGGATACATACATACACACACACACACATATATATATATAACAAACAAGCAGGTTAGATGTTCATTAATGGTAGGTATAGCTGATTTTCCCTTTGAACAAGAACTGTTAGTTGAACCTGATCCATCCAGCTCACAACAGAATATGCTACTCTTTCTTGCTAATCCATGGGCAAATGCCTGCATGTTTAATGCAGTAGTCTGGACCTGAACTGATGGATGGTTTTGAGAAAAGGAATACCTGGATTCTTCGATGTAACGGGATTTCAACCTTTCTCATCTTGAAAGGAAAAAATTCCAATCAAAATTACTTTTACTGTGATGAACTGCGAAGTGTTTTGTTGACTTAAACTAGATGTAAAGCTCAAACCAACCTTAGAAACTGAATTTGTTAGCTAGCTGTCTATTCCTGAGTCAAATCTAGATGGCAGAAATGAGAAGTAAAACTTGCAAGGTAGACACTAAATATCAGGAGCGGTTTTGAAGTTTATAAATTACATAAAGTATTTATGATTTTTTGAATACATACACAAGGAATGAGAGGAAAAATTACAGTAGAAAATTACTATAAACTGTCAGAAAATATATTGGAAGTATTACCTCAAACTTCTACACAGTCACGTGTATTTTGAACACCGCACACACTTTTTGCAGGAATCAACCACAGCAATAAGCACACGCTTGCATACATAAGAGGACTGAACTACTGAGACAAAACCTCTGCAGAAAGAAAAATTAACTAAAATACATGCCAGTCTGCAGCTAAGTTCTTCCTTCTTGGTGAAAGACTGCCTGAAGGCCTAACATACATACTGTATGCATTTCTAATTGGAGTTAGCCTTAATTAAAACACCTGATTCTGTGTACCAGTTGCCCATTACTGAGTGCAATATGATTGTCGCGCCCCTGGAGCATCTCTTCCAGCTCACGTTGCTCCCAAAGGGATCAGAAGGATTCACACCATGGTTGCACTGTGACATGAACCGAGGCGTGGTGAAGTGGGGACACGTAGGAGACAGGCTCCAAAAGCACGCTCCCCACCCAAGCTACCAAACTCACGCATGTTAAACACTGATAAAACAAGCTGTTACACCAGTTTTACTTCTGCTTTCCTTTCTTAAAATGCTTAGAAAAAAAAAAACACTAACATCTGACAAGTTGGAAAAGCCTGGAATGTGCTGCAAGGGATGGCAAATTCTAATTCCATGGAAAAAGTAAGTTTAACACATCTCATAAAACAGATTGACAAAAAAAACAAAAAAACAAAAAAAAAACAGCAGCTGATCAGGCACCGAGACACAAGCAGCAGACCAAATTACTGCCAGCTTTCGGATAGATAAGCAAAACAGTTAGACCAAAAAGAAAATCCCGCAAGAATAGCTGCCTAGGTTATTCCAAATTTGCTGTGATAGCATATGATATAATAAGCAGAAGACGGTACAAATCTCAGCATAATAACCTTGTATTTATAACATCAGCTTGCATGCATAAAGAAAAATAATCACAGACCTAGGAGGTACTAAATTATTTGAAAGAGGAAAATAAAATTCCAGCTCTTCTACACTGAGTACTATTTTTTTAAAAAACAGTTAAAAGAAAAGGAATGGCAAATAACATTTAACGAACAATGCTTATAACAAATTGGATTTTCTTTTGAAACACTGCAAAGTAGGTCACATGCATCGTGCCATTTGCTGTTATAGGAAAAGTGAAATTCAAAATGACTCGTAGAGAAACCCTTCTGGAAGGCCAGAATAAAGGCCAAGTATCAAATTCAGCATGTCTAGCACTAGTTTAAAGTCATGTTATCCTCGCTGTTCTAAGTATATTAATCCTCCAGAAGAAAGAAGAAACACAGCAGATCCCTTCCGGGCTGATTAAACGCAGCACTTCTCACATCTCAGGCAAAAGAAATCTGCTGCATGGGTTTCTCTCTCAGTCTGTCTCTAGTGTGTTTTGTAATACATCAAATCGGTGTTAAACACTTTTTTCAGTCATAGCTAAGTTAGGAGCAGATTAATATCTTGTCTTATTTCTCTGTAACTTCCATATCACTTAGGTGATATGAGACAAGAAAACTACCAGGTTAGCCAAAAGCCGAAGTTCTGCTATCAGGACCTTTATTTGTATGCACAACCTCTGGGTTGCTACTACTGCCTACTTGAACTTGGCTACCAAGGATAATGCAGAACTGAGGTGAATGCTATTAGTGCTACTAAACACATTCCTTCCAGCATCATTATTTTAACTGCTTGTGGGCTAAATGGCCACAAGTTTCACAAAATACAACAATTCTCCAAGAGCGTACTTAAAAGGATGGCTTTAGGTCACTTCTGAATTTCTTCTAGTCTATAAAAACCAAAACCTTACCAAAAACTGAAGCAGTCTAACCTTCAGGGTCACTAAAGAGCTTACCAAGTGCAGGACAGGCTTTCAAACTTTACACCCAGTTATATCCATATTTTAGGAACAATACTCAAAATTATACCAGTAACAACCTTTGGGAAAACAAGAAATCCTAACCAAATTACTGAAATCACGTCAATGAACAGCATATCCCAGAAGTATGCACCCAACAAGCTCCTGACACCGTTAGCTTTTGCTGCACACGTACAGATAACCACTCTTCAAGCTTTGGCATTTTTGCTTCTCTTCCACTTTAGGATGATTTAACTATTTCAATTGGCTTTCCCTTACATGCTGTTAGGTGCCAGAGGAAGCCCAAGATTTGCATCCCCCAGAGGGAAAGGAGACAACTCTGCAGGCAGTGCCTGGTGTAACACCGATTTACTCTCGCAGCACCGCAGGACCAGTACCCGGTACTGGGAGGCTGCTGGACTGACCTGCTGCCAACCAGCTAACATGAGACCACCGCTTTACTCACAAGTCTCAGATGGTCCCAGTGCAATTCTGACCATATGTCAATCTGCCTCTAAACTCGAATCACCTGATGATCAAAGGAGGTGGCCCAATTTTTCTGGGCTGGCCCACGTCAAAAATCAGTAAAGCGTAACATACTATCAGGCAATTTCCTGCCTCTAGTGATGAAGAAGATTTTACTTGTAACTGCTTTCCTTAAGCCTTGATGGGTTTCCTGCAGTAAATTTATCTGGGAGTGTCAGCAATCCTGAAAAAACTGCTTGAATTTGCCAGAACTGGGAAAAAACTGCTGCATTTTCAAACTTACTTAGGAGACGAGCAAGCACGGGCTGCAGCCTCCCGGGAAGCAGGGTGGGAGGAGGCTCAGCACCAGCAGCGCTGGCTTACAGGGTTTCCCCCTTCCTCCTGTGCTGCAGCATCCTGCTTCCTCCAAGCCGCCTGCACCCCACCGCAGGGACAGCTGGCTGTCACCACACCTGCCCTGGCAGCACACCATGGCACGAAGAGAACTAACTTCAGCAGAGCAACACTCCTGCAAAGGGCACTATGTTATGCTGTTACAGCCTAAAGCCACGTTAACACAAAGCCAACCTCAATCCGACTCTAGAAATTCAGTTCCTAAAAGCAGAAACACGTTAGAATAAGCAAATAAGTGTGTGAGTAATATCTGGCTTGATAAATGATGGCTTTCTCACAGGTGCAAGCATCAGCATAATTTTGTATTTGCACTACTTTATTTCTGGTATCTGCCATCTGTGCTGCACTATTTAATAATAAAACAGCTGACCCACAGCCTCAAGAGGAGAAAGTGTTATAGTAATGCTCAAAAAAAAAAAAAGATACCCAACCTAACAAATAACCAATAAAAATGTGATTTTACATGCTCTTCTAGTTTAATATTTAGAATTATTATCAGTCTTCCTCTACATTGCAAACTCATTCTTAATAGCGTTCACAAAATTCACACGTTACAAGAAAATATTTCTAAACCTCAAAATCAGAGAACAATGAGCAAACTTTGAAAGCCTGGTAACTGGAGGGAATTATTCATAAGTGAAAATTTTACTGACATCCATTACTTGTGAAATATAAAACCAAATACAATAGCAAAAAACACATGAAATTGTATTCAGTCTTCCAGATTTCATCATTTAAGGTTGTGGTCTCCTGTCTCTGGTGGTGCACACGGAGTCAGCAAGCACCACCTTCTGCATTACAGTCATCTTGAAGTTTTGTTGGCAGCTGTATCTGAAGGTCTCAAAGGCAAGATATTGCCTTTGCGTGACAATGACATTATTAATTGTCATTAATTGTTAATGACAGAGGTTAACATGGCTATTAAAGTAAAAGTTTAAAAAATTTTCTCTGCGTAAGACATTCAGTTCGATGTTGCAGTGCATTAATGAGCCAAGAGATTACTTAGAACTTGTTGAAAGCCGCTACAAAAAAACGCCGTAAGCCATCAAGAACTAGGACAACAAGCAAATATTTTATTCTAATCAAATATCCAGTTGCATACTAAAAGCTAAAATCAACCAACCAAAAAAAACACCACCACCCCACACACGCTGAGAATATGAAGCACCGCTACTATGATGCAATCTGTTCCGTGAACTGAATCTTTGTCTTAAAAGACCAGAACTTTTCCCTTTTACAAGACATGTGATTTTATGCATGGACGTAATCTGGTCCAAATGCTAATACTGACATGTGAAACCTATCTTATACTGTTGATTTAAGTGAAGATAGAATAAAATATAACTTTTAGATAAGGTACAGAAACAACACTTACCACAGCGATTTAGCTCTGCAAAGAACTAAATGCAAACTCAACAGTATAGAATTAATGCTACAATCATCAACAGTGAAATTAATTTCTTTGTGACAATTTCAGATTGTAAAGTAAGTGATTTGAAATAAGCTAACTCGGATATATATACTTCTTGCAAACTGTCATGATATGTAAATCTGTTTTCTTAACTAAATTAGCTTATATATTATTTGGTTTGATAACCCCATCCAAATACTAACGTGGAAGTGAAACAGGAAAAGAGCATTTTGCATTCTGAACTTAAGTTACAGCATATGAAGTTAAGACAAAAATGCAAGCTATAAGCAGAATGATGATGGATTCTGTAAAGGTGCACTGAATTAAAAGTAAAAACAAGTTGAGGGAGTTTCTCCTATCTCATCCCATGGAAGCCATCCCAACTGTTTTCAACTTATGGCATTGTACCTTTTAACCTGTTTAATATGCGTTAATATATATTATGCACCCACTATAAGACATCAGACATGTCAATCACTCTTCGGAAAGGTAAAACACAAGCCCATTGCTTTGCACCTCATACTTCAAGGAATCCATCTCACAAAGCAAGGTGAACGAACCCCCTATTTAGTCAAATCAACTAGTATGTTTACATGCAATATAATGCAGACAAAAATACTCATTTTCCATTTATAATAGAAGACATTAATTTATTTTTCTCCTAAAATAAGCCTTTCCTTTTTTTTCATCCACAAATGGATCAAAGCTATTCTGAATATGAAAGTTATCTTCATATAAACTAGCTCAATTAAACCTGCCAGCATGAGCTTCAGTGCTTCGACTGCTCCTTCTGGTACGAGAGGATTCCATGGGAATTTTTAAACACAACAAATAAGTGCAGCATCTGAAGTTGAATTATGACTGACTAAGCTAACAAATTCTCGTGCAATGACTAAGGCAAATGCCAAGCAAGATGCCTTTGGAAAAAAGACACCACAGGATTCCTCAAAATCCTCAAGAATAGCATGAAAAAAGTCCGTAGTCAAGCTGGAACAACTTGGTGTGTTCAGCAACCCTAAACCAAAGATGTCTCTAGAAGAGCTATTAAACCCTTCCACATTTAGTTTCCCAAATCTAGCAAGATTCTGGATCTCAATCTCCATGGTAACCTTAATCTTGTCTCAGTGCTTTCACCTATTGTAAAAGTACCACACATTTCTAAGGCTGAATTTTTGACAACACAATAAGTTATGTAAAGGTTCTACAAGTTACTTTAAAAGGAGTTTGCAGGAAAAGGCTTTGACAAAATCTTCAGACAACCCCTTTGCAATATTATCCTCTCCATTACAAAAACACAATACCAACACCTCCCTTCACGCCCTTCATGCAACTGGGTCTACAATTGTCTCATAACAGAGGAACACCTGAATTTAATCCATGGCGAACACGCTTCTGCTACACGAGGAGGAAAGAATCCTCTGGAAAGCAGGTCCCCAGAATCAATAATCCATTTCACCATGCCCAGTATCCAAATCTGAGGGTTTCCTACTTCAGGAAAGTTCAGGAAAGGTTGTGTCACGGAGCCATATTAATACGTGCAATGAGCCAAATCTAATCTGCAGGCTTGATGTTACTTGCTCCGATTGTTAAAATATATTTGATTTCACAAGAAGCCAAGTTTTGAAAGAACTGAGCTGCAAAAGAACATCCGGTCTCAACTGAGAAAGCCCAGAATCAGTTAAAACATTAAGATTTTTTTTTTAATTTATTTTTTTACACAAGAGAATAAGCTTGCTAAACTTACCCACTTGAAGTGCAAATCAGAATTACTATACAGCTATAAGCCCTTTATCATCTGTTGAGCAACTAGGAGAAAAAATGATCAAGAAAGCACTGGGAGAAGAAACACAAAAAAGCATTCACTGCAAAAAATCTAACTTCTCTCAGTTTTTGCAGACCTTCATTAAAAGGCATGACTGTGCACAATCAGACCTGTACCTGCAATTAAGAGCAAAAGAAGATATTTTTTGACATAAAGCATACTTTAGTTTCAGCACTCCTTACCACAGGAAGAGGTGGTTGATAAAATTGCCTCAAATGCGAATGGTCAAATCAATGGAAGATAAAGTCTACCCCAGGTCTTTGCAGGTAAGCTGCCACTTCTTTTTCACAAGTCCCAGAGCTGCCAGACTGAAGGCTGCACATTCTTTCCAGGGAAAGATGCTGCCCTGTTCTTACATTCTCCATCAGGCATCCTCAGTGGATTGGACCAGACTGGTCAAACCCTGCAGGTGCCACTTCTTGCATTCTCATACATGAGAAATCAAAGAAATTCACATCGAATGGGTCCCAAGTTTATTGTCATTTTTCCCTTTGTTTGAGGACATTAGTTCAAAAGTATATTAAACCTATGAATTACCAATTTCTATCATTATCACTCAATCCAACATGGACCCGTCCTTAAAATGATCTTACTGAGTAGAGACAGCTTAATTAGCTTTGCAACACTGGCCACAAGTAAGCTCTGTACTTATTCTGTGGGTACAGTACACCCCTTCTTGGCAATTTAGGTTACAGTACTATGTTTGCTTCAAGCCAAGTCTTAAACTGTTTTATTTTATACAAGTCCAATAAAATATGCAATTCCTTTGGCAAAGGAATTTTGACCTGGTTATCACAAACTAAGTGCAGCAGAATTGAAAGAATGAGCATTCATGGCAATACTGTGTTCACTTGCCTACTTATCACAGCAAGGCTGCGATGACTCATGGCAAAGCCACCCATAAAAGTGGCTTTTTTAGTAAAGAGGAAGTGTTAGATAGCTTGAATAAAATCTAAGGAACCACTCTTTTGTTCTCAAAACAATAGACCCTCGCAGCACCCATACGATTTTAGAAGCAATTGTGTAGATAAGCAACATGCGACTTTTCCATTTCAAATAGCGTATAAATCCCGACTGTCTAGAACAGTGCTCCCTCGTGTAAAAAGGCAAATTAGGAAAAAGCTTTTAATTTTTAGCTAGAATAAGACTCTGAAGTAAAAATATCTGCTAAACTATTTGCTGCTACTTGTTGCCACTGTCAGAAGTCTTCAAAATTTAAGATGAGTTTAGAAGCTTAGTTAGTTTAGTTTACCTTCAGGTAAAGAAAATTCTTTTAAAAATTGAATTAGCCAAAGGAACAAGTCACAAGAATACCAAATCAGTAAGTGCATTATATAAAATTTTACCTACTCCAAGTAAAGACACACAAGAAACTGAAGATGAAAAGACATGGAATAATTTAAATTGCAAAAAAACTGCATAATGTTTAGGCAACTCTACTACAAAAAAGACGGTGCAGTTTTTCAATTACTGTTGCAAACAGATTGTGTGTGCTAGGTTTTAGTCTTTTTATTGCCAGTTGTATTTTCTGAATATAAAAAGTGATCATTGACTCATTTGCCCCAAACTTCCTCTACGTTTTTTTCTCCCACATTTTGATATACCCTATTTCAACCAAAGTGTCAAGTTAGACTGAAAAATGTTTCAAGATCTAGAATGTTGGAAGGTTTTCCCACCAGGTGTTCATAACTCCGGATCCAGGTTCTGAACATGATCCTTTATTAGTTTACTCACTGAAAATTCTAAGAACACTTATTTTTGTCTGTCAGTAATAAGTGTTATTCAGATAACAACACAATCAATATATTTATTGTGCCTTCATACACAGAACATCATCTCCAGTTGAAAAAGTATTTAAAAGCGTGATTAATTTTAGTTGGAAAAAGTTTTCAAAGCTGCAAAATTGGTGGGACAGCATCCAGAAAAGACAACCACCTTTGCAGATGTTCTCAACTGCTGTGAGCCACATGAGACACCAAAAGAACAAGTAATACATAAAATACATTTAAGCTGTACATAGTGATCAAAGGTGTGCAAGACAATGTCAATACCACCACCACATATTTATTTTGATCAACTTTTTAAGAAGTTGTTACAATACCATGTAATATTTTAAGATTTCATAAGCATAAACTCAAATTTGTAATGGTCAATAGTGAAGCTACACAGGAAAAAAAAACAACGGTGATTTGGAAATGAAACTTTGAAAAGCTTTTGCAAAAATCATTCTTCCATTTCCTGTTGGTACGCCATCACTCTTCTCTGCCAACTACAGCAGCTTCTATGCCCCATTTTGTCCACTTCTCCCACAAGCTTTCAGGATTTCTCATTTCTGGTGACTGGAACACCCACCTTCCTTCTCTTGAAGTCCCATCCTAAGATCCACTTCTGCAACATTGCCTACAGAAAGAGTAGGCAACTAAAACACTCATTCACCATGTCAACAACGTGCCAAGCATTAGCTTTCACCGTGTAGACCGTGCGGCATGGTGTCCCACTTTACCTTTCTCACCACATCTTAATGATTTCTCTCTAAATGTGTTAAATCTAAAAGTGGGGATTTAATATCTGAGAATCACATTGGAGTAATAACATCGAATAGCATCTATGGTTTCTGAGAGTACTGGTTGCATCTTTAGGTAACGCGCAGAAAGGAAAGTAGGTTCAAACACTACAAATATTGCCCTGTGTGTCTGCATGCATCTGTGGTACGTGCACATACATAACTGAAACAAGTGTAAAGAAAATTAAGTTAAATAGGCTACTCTTTTCTATGCGTGTTTTGCTAGCTCACCTGAAGTTTCTCAAACTCACCAGAATAACTTATGAAACAGAATTGGAAAGCTTCATTTAAGCATTTTTTGCACACCCATTTAAAGGAAAAAAAAAAAAAAAAAAAAAAAAAAGCCTTGGCTCTAAACTTATTTCATCCTATCCTTGAAAAGCTAGAATAATTTAAACTAAACATTTTCTATAGGCTGTTAACAAAGTTTACACAGGTCAAGGTCTATCAGGACTGTGATCAGTTTGCTATTAAACCATATGTATTTCTGGACAGCCATGCAGACTTAAAGCAATGTCACCCTTTATAAAATCTGAAAGGAAAGCTTTTTTTTTTTTAATTATAAAAGAAAATCCAACATTTATGCTGCTTATAGACACTAAATGCACACCTGCCTGGCCATGGTATTACTGACCTTCAGGTGACATAAACTTTAAGTCATGCTTTCAGTCTTTTTCTCCTATATATTCCCACAAGTCACTCCATATAAAATGGAAAAACTTCACTGGCTTATTTATTTGCTCTAATAATAAATAGCTTAAGTAATGCCAATGAAGTTCTAACATAAAATAATGCATTACCAAGGGAAAAAATGTTTAAGAGCAACTGTTTTTGTAACTTTGGACCATTATAAGGTGAGAAATGCCTAACTTTGACTAACTGAGCAGATAAGCAAGCTGCACAAGGCACTGTCAGGAACAAAAAAGAGTTGAAAAATGCAAAACACAGAGCAAAACCACATGTAAACACTAGACATAAACAATGATCCAATTTAAATTACAAATGCAATTCTTAAAGGTGAAAAAAATAAAACCTGGGCAACACTATGACTGAAGCTTTATACGTGTAATACACTAAAATTACTTGCCACTGAAAACAGTCATTCATGACTTAAAACTTGAGGAAGCCCTTCCTCACATATATTTCATGTGCTTTAAACTACCTCGCTATTAAAAGGTGAAAAACAATCTTAATGTGACTTACATCTTTTTCTGACCGATGTGGGAACATCGATGATTGGCTGTAGTACATGTTTTCATCATGGTAGTCACCATCAACCCCCTCTACAAACTTCTTCCTTGAAGCACCAAACATGCTGTTTGTCACCTAAAGAATAAGAAAAAAAGATTCTATGTTACATATGGTTTGGTTTGCTACATACTTGAATATTATACATTTTGAATACATGTATGTAAGGATTGTTAAAAAACTGCTTCCAGAAATTTGAAGATTCCTCTAAAAATCTTTTTTTGCATATTGCCAGTGTAATGGCTAGTCCATCTGCGACTTTCATCTGACAGAAACATCTATTGCAGAAGGGACTGGGGTGGGGAGAGGGGACGGGGTTTGGTTTTGGAAGGGGTGTTGGTTTGTCCCATGGCCTTTCACTGAGGTTTATTGAAAGTTACAGAACATCAGATAACACGCCAGCAAGAAAACTGAAGAATGTTCTTTAGCGCTCAGCCACCTTAAAAAAAAAGTAATAAAAAGGACAAAAAAAGAACCCATGAAATCACTGCCATGTCTGCACACCACAGCTTTGTAGAGGACAAAACAAAAACAAACAAACAAAAACCCTTCTATTTGACCCTGCCGTCAGACCTATGATGAAGTAAGAGCAAGTTGAGCTTAACCGCACTTAACAGTGACATCAAAATTGGCAAAATTACTGCATCCATCCATAAAGAAAAAAATACACTAGATGTTATTTTGCCCTTACTCCCAGAGGCACGCACATACACAGCTGCTAAGTCAGGAACTTGAAACTGAAGAAACAGCAACCAGGCAGCTGTTCACAGAGCCATAATTCATGAGAAAATTTCATCCCACAGTAAGGTCATACAATGTCGCTACAGGATCTGCTACACAACAGTGCGTATTTATGCACCTGACTTTTTATTTATGTAAAAACACGCATTGCTGTCAGATTGCTAATCCGTCTGGCTACAAAACGCCAAGAGCACCGTGCAGATGTTCAAAGCACCTAAACGACACATACGGGCCAGCACCGTGCGGCTGGCCCCGTTTCTTGTAGGGTGCAGAAGACTGGAGGGAGTGCGACGAACAGGAGGCAATCAAACACGGGCTGCTGTGCACCTTCACGTGGATCTTTAACATCTTGCGAGATAAGAAAGGTAAATTGCAGTTAGCTTACAAAATGCTCTGAGCCGTGAGATTTACTATCACTACTGACAGCATCGACTAAACTCGAAAAACACAAGTCCTTAGAAGTGGCCTTTTGCACTACCCTGGGCTCACACTTGACATTGACTGAATTTCAAAACATTTTTCTGGTCAGCTGCAACAGGAGTTACTTTCAACTCAAAATCCTCTTATCCTTACTGCCACAAATTTACTCCGCTGTTCCTCGCAGAGCGTGGCTTATTCAAATTTCACTAAGATTTCTAGGCAGTGCTTGATAACACGAGTGCTCCTACACTATTAACTCATCCCCGCGATTTCAAAGTCACAGCACTTCTGAGTAAGCGTAGAGGGAACGCTTCGGATGTGTGCAATACAGCTGTAATCACAGAAATTCCCTAAGTTGTTCAGCTAAACAAAACCCTACTCCACTATTCCTACATGAAATTTTCAGTTATTTAGACTGTTGATGTCTCCAAAAAATATATAATCTATTAAACACATGTAAAGGCAAGTAAAGGCACTGTGCATCTTCTCCAGATGCATCTTCTCCTTCTTACACATTTTTGTCAACACCACAAAATACAAATGTGAAGTCCCAAACTGCTTGAATGTATCCAGCTGACTTTCACACTTCTAGGGAAGCTTTCATTACGCTATAAGCATATCCCACCATGCTAATCCCCTTACAATGCAATTATCACCTACCAGCTGGAATGGAGCATTTAACAGGCTAAGGGGATTATCTTGTCCTTTGCTCTGCCTGAGTAAAGTGCGGAGAGAAGAGTAGCTGGCTTTCACCACCGTAAAAACGATAATGAAGTGTTTTGGTGAAGCTGTCCCCTAGCAATGATGAGAAGCTCAGCTTATCAGCCAACTACAGCTTTTGAAAAGGTAAAAATGCGGGTTCGCACAGGTCCCTAAGAATTTTTCAGTACTCTTAACAATACCCGGGATAAGAGAAGACTTTTTTTTTTTGCCAAGTAGCCTTCTCTTGTAATACATCCTCTCATCATCATCGTAAGAAAATGTACTTATATTTTTGTGATAGTATTTTAGAACTTGTGACTGAAAGTCACTGAGGCATACACCCTAAGGTATAACCAAAATGCCTAATTTTCCTCCTGTACAGCTTTTGGTCTCATTTCTGCAGAGGTTTCCACGTGGCTGGCTACACACACACACACAGTAAAGATTTCTGAGTCAGTGGGATAAGGTCAGAGAGCTTCGAGTCTCAAAACATGCTTAAAGCTGCCACAAGAAAGCTGGTATGCCAGCAGATGAAGTCTACACATTGAAAAGCTGAAAGATATTGTAACACTCTGCCCCAAATTAAAAATGTCTGAAAGATTATGTTCCATGCTGATAACTGTGTAAGAAAGTGGCCCAAAAACTAATCAAGATTATGCCCAGAAGACTGATGGAACACACTGATATTAATATGGAGTCTTCCACGTGCATGGTTATTAAAAGAGAAGAAAGCTTTTAATAGATAGATAGATTAAATACTGCTGGTTTTATTGGCAACCCCTATTTCTACTAACCCAGGCACCCTGACAAATCGCAGAGAGCAGAGCAGTGTTATCAGGATGCATCTGAGAGGACAGGGCCAGCCCAAAGGAACCCTGCCCACAACACCATGCTGCAGCCAGCTGCTCTGGAGTCTTTCAAACACCGGGTAAGAGCCCAAACCTTTTGGGGGCACCGGCACATCTTCACAAGCAGCCTTTTTGTAAGCAATCACGTTGTTCAAGGTTACCACGTGTGGTGGCTGTGCACGGGCCTTGAGCTGCCCCTGCTGTTCCTGGGACGTGGCACGGCACAGCCCGCCCTCCAGCAGCACCCCAGGGTCCCAGGCTGATGCTGCAGCTGCCACACGCACCCTGCTTAACTGGGGCTTGCTGGTAGGCGAGGGCTAACAGCCCATCCATCTGCCTCCCAGGAGCAGCTGGTGACAGCAAATGGCAGGCAAACTGGGTAAGAGCACCTCTCCTGTGCAGGCGTTTATAGCGTTACAGGGGTTTATGCAATGACAGCAGCGGCGTTGCCAAACCAGCAGTCGGCATCTCCCTGCCCGCACTTACTCCAGCACTCGTTCCTGTGTTCATTAATCCGTCATGCTCCAAGTGTGCCTGCGGATATTGAGAAAAGGCTCCTGCAGCACCGTTCCTAAGAAGGTCTGATAATAAACGGGGCAGATGCCCAGCTGGAACTTGGCTGCTTGCTTCTGCTGACAAGAAGCCACCAGGCAGCCTCCTCGTGTACCAAGACCACCGCTTCTTTTTATTACAGATAGATAGATAGCATCCAATCAGCTGCAGAACAAACACCAGCAAAGTTCATGCAGCACTTTAAAACACATTTTAGATCATTTTTAAAGTAACAGTGATGTCACTTTTGGTACCTTCCCAGGGTCTAGAAGGATGAGGTGAGGCAGCAGTCAGCTCTCGCCCAGCAGTCTTCTTCATTCACACACTCGTACGTACACACACTCATATTTATACTAACACCACCTTATAGAAGTGGTACTCCAGCTGCATGGCATTTTATTAAGTAAAGAACTCCTGTCTACTTGGCTTAATTTCATGAACATCTCCCTTACAGTCCTGCAACAAGACTACTTCTCATGGTCCTCCATCGCACAGAACACACGGGCAGAGCAATCACTCACTAGAAAAAAAGGAGGTAAGAATGGTACACTGCCAACAATTTGTCCTCCACTATATTATTCACAGCTTCAAGTCAATGCTGACCAACCAAAATGCAGGCCCAAGCCCAACAAGGCCTTTAAATACTTCTGTTGACCATTTCCTACCACTAGCCATTAGGAGTGAACTAAAAGCATCTAATGAGAAGTTTGCTGCTGTCATTGACCTTTACCCTTCAGATGAGCACGTAACACACAACAACCAACAACGCTTCATTCTGTGCTACTCTGACAGTGTACATAAGTAAAAAAATAAAAATAAAGTGAGATTCCAAGAAACACTCTAGCGTGCTTCAGCATACAGGAAAACTGGTTTGTTAGCAGTAACTTCAGCTACATTACTGGCACAGAATTTGCCTATGGAAAAATTACTTAAAACTTTTTCTTAAGCTGCAAAAAGATCTTCTTTACAATAATTTTTAAAACAATGCTATGATTGCATATGACATTACTTCAGCAACTTGAAGCAAATGTATTATCATTTTAAAATATGAAAACTAATTACACTGCTGCTTCGCAGGGTTACTATAGGCAGTGCCCAAGGACAGCTCGCTCACGACATTAACACAGTAAAGTCAAAACTAAGAGGATACTATAAAATCCCCCTGGAGAATGAATATTTTTAATTTTGCACAGAGCAGGGAAATTGATCATTGAGTTACAACTGATTAAACTCCTCGTTATCTTTATAAGAGCTGAAAACCTTAAGATAATACAAATTTTTAAAATAAACGACTTTAGGAGTTTGGGCAGTCTGTGCCGCTCCCCAGTTGCCAAGGTTATTGTCAGCATGCACACTACCTTCATGCCAGAGAGCAATACAAGTTACAGTCTCTGTGCAATGTTCGGCAGCTTCCATCAAGCTCCAGCCCAGGGCTTCTGATGTTGCTGTTCAGCTCTTCGGAAGCCAAGTCAGCAGTTTACTCATTTTTATTTCCTGTTACAAATCAATGTTTTCACATAAGGTAATGTACCTGTGTATCTGAAGTAGTTACAAAAGAAAGCCTCAATGAGACTTTGAAATGCAGGTGTCAGTTCAATTAACTATCACAAGTCACACACTGCTAACCACCAAACCGATCTGCAACGTAAACCAAAACACGGGATTTGGAATTCCACCAGTTGGTATTTTTGCAAGACAGCATAAATCTTATTTATAGGAAAAGCTGCTATCATTTATGAACCTACTTCTCAGTGTCAAAGATAATTCCAATTTGGCACAAAGGGGAACCGTTCTACAATAGAACATGAACTGCCAGCTTGCTTGATGTAAGAGCAGCCTCAAATCCCAACCCTTTAGTGGGATATGTTATAGTTATTAAAAAAACGTACATGAGTATAAATCAAAAAAAATACTTTTCATTTTCAGGATGAAAGAAAAACAAAACCTGAAGTTGAGACACTTTGTTCCCTGTGTAAGTTCACAACCCCAGCCACTCCATTTCTCCAAGGTGACTTACAACCTCTACCAGAGCATGCTCAATGCTTACACCATGGTTACCCTTCAGATAACAGCTGTCCTATCAACTTGGCATAAACATTTTTTTAAATTAACTTTAATGAACTTAGTACTAGCGCAGATTTGTACTCAAGAATACGATAGTAAAACATGGCTTTTGTCCACCTTCATCACTGCTTTTATCATCTTTTAACTTAAAAGCAGTTAGATGAGTTAAAATCTCAGAAATATGGAAAACTGAAATGAAGACCACCACAACATAATTGAGAAACAAGTCTGCCAAAGAAATTAGAAGGTTGGATACCTTTCAGAATAGCGTCATGGTTTTTGTGTCATATAGTTGTTTTTGTTTTTTTAATTCACTGAACTCTGCAGAAACCAGCCGCCATAAAACAACTTTCATTTACAGACTGCCTTAAGTCTCCAAGTACTTCAAGATACAACCTGCCTCGTTAAAACGCTACATGGTTTTTCCTTTCAGAACAGAAACAAGATACCAGATGACCTGCATAGCGAATTCTATGCAGAAACTCAAGAGCATGAAAGAGATAAAGGACATTTAGTTATGATTTCAAACTATCCTCCACTCGCATTCCCAAGAACAGACATCTAAAACCTACAGTTTTCCAAGTGTTTAGGGAGAGCAGTAATGCTTTCAAAAGCTACACAAGCACAGCAAATCTGTGCTGTATGCAAACTGTGTCAGTTAAGTGCAAAAGTCACTGACATCAATCAAGCCACAGCAAAGCCACAGACATTCCCCTGACAAAGACCTACATGCTAACTGTTTTAAACCTTTAACCATGCTTAACTACTACGAAAAAAACATTTTAAAATTCTCCCAAAACAAAACAGCATAGCAGGAAGAACAACAGAAACCATCTCTCGTTAAAATAAAATCATCATCATCAAAATTACTAAAGCTAAACTTGAGAATTTAGATCATAAGAAGCCCCATTTGGTTTCATAATCTGGTTGACACCGTGTCCATTCTGGGAGCAGGTTCTGCTCCCACTCATCACAAGCACAGGATTTGGAAGATGCAAGAAGCCAGCAGTGGTTGGGGCTATGAGTGTTCCCTAAGCTGTGTGGATGCTTTTTACGGATCTGATCAATGAGGTGTACTCACAAAAAGAAGACCCAGGCCAGGAAATAATCTTTGGACAAGCCATTCAACAGAATCCAAACGTAGAAAAGACATTTCAAAGATGCAAAAGGTCGCCAGCAAAAGAAGAGCAAATGAACTATTACTCTATCTGGATCAACCACAGCAAGGCAGAAGCTGCCAAACTCCTTCTACCTTATTTAGCAAAGTGACCCAAGCAGAAGCAGGAGCGTGTCCCTCTGTAGACATGGCAATGAAGTCACAAGTTGGCACTGGGACGGGTTGCCCAGGGAGGTGGTGGAGTCACCGTCCCTGGGGGTGTTCAAGGAAAGGTTGGACGTGGTGCTTAGGGACATGGTTTAGTGGTTGACAGGGGTGGTAGGGGGATGGTTGGACCAGATGATCTGGGAGGTCTTTTCCAACTTTAATAATGATTCCATGGTTCTAAGTTCTGACTAACAGGGCACACCCACATGCACACTACAGAACGTGCAGCTGGATCATCTGCTGAAGAAACATTTTAAGGGTTTTGTCAATCAATCAGGGACAGTGGTTACTTGTCTGATATTATAAACCTGGTGTTATTTAGCCAGCAACAAGAAAAAAAAAAAAATACACCATCTTCAACAGACTGTATAAAATGTGAGTACATTTGCTCACTTTCTCTCTTCCTGATTCTTCCAGTCCTTTGGAGTATTTACAGTCCATGCAAGACTAAGATTGGCTCTAGGCTGGATTTAACACAGCATTTTACAATATTAAGCCAGAAGTACTATACACTTGACTGTGAAATGCCCTTCAACTTAAATGCATTGGCATAAAAATGATAGTTCAGAAGGAAGTGACAATTGTGTCAATAACTTAAGTATCCTATACGCTGGGTGATAGAAGTCAGTTTCAGTGTTATTCTAAGTATGCATGCAGAGGAAAAACAGGAAGAACCTTTTTTAAAAAAAATAAAATAAAAATTACATACCAACATACTGTTACTTACTTCATAACCCTCACAGACATGCTATTTATAAATTGAGCTAATTTTGTAGGTTTTTTTTTCCCCCCAACTTTTAAAGTACACTTTCAGTTGATGGCCCATCAAGAAGCTATCAGCTTTTAAATATGCATTGTGTCTATCATATTTTTTGATTTATTTTTTTTTCTGGGAATACCATCTGATCTGAAGTCAGATCTGCTTAGAAACCAAACTTAAGCAAAATTAACTTCAGAAAACAAACAAGCTTCTGAAGTACCTATGCTGTCAAGGGAAAACAGACCCCAAACAAACAAACAAAAAAAGGAACTGACATACAAATTTGAATTTCTAGAAAACTATTACAGTAAATATGTCCATGAAACCTGTCCATGGTAATTTTTTTTAATATGGAATTGAGTCAGTCTCAAAAAGGAGAAATTCAACAGCTGAGTTTGCGAATAAAAATAATTTTTAAAAACTATACCTCAGTTTCAGTATACAGGTCACCTGAGTCTTCCAGCCTAGCCAGACCAGAACAATCCCTTTTTTAATAGGAACAGTAAGAAACTGTGCTAATCAAGATGCTAAGAAAAATTACTGAGGTCACGAAGCAGTGCAAAATCATAGCATCACCTGAGTTCTGGAAAGATGATCACATCTGCTTCAAATATTCTCATGACTGTATTTCTATGGTAGCACTTCTAGCCCCTGAAAGCTTATTATATGAGTTTCTATCTACTGGTATTTGAACACCAGCCATAAGAAAAATTCTCATTGGAAGACATCAGAATTACTTTCACCCTTTCTTGTGTTCAATAATCTTAAATTTGTCCAACTATGCAATTCAGAAATGCACTGGTTAACAACTGTTTGCAGTTTTGACTAAAGATTCATTTCACAATTGACCATTTCAGTTTGTCACATGGACTGCATTAGAGCTTTACAGGATTTTGCTGTAGACACAAACAATTTTTGCTGTATTTCAGAAATTAGCTTTTCATAAGAGATTAAAGATACTCTAATTCAGAAAGTTTACTTATTTGAATTCTATCTCAAGTTTTATGCCTGTGCTTGATTTTCTATTAAAAAAGGGGGGGAAGGGGGGGAACGGGCATTGCAGAAGAAGGCACTTTACCCATTTGGAAGTTCTGGATCCCCTCAGATGCACCCTGAAGAGTCCCTTAACAGGGCATCCATAATGGTAAAGCCCAACTTTAAAAGATGAAGAAATAAGCTACTGCAGTAAATTCTTTAGAAATAACTAAATTCTATCCTTTCCTCCAGTCCCCAAATCAATTGGAATACAGCATTTTCTTAAACATTACAATACTCAGAGCTAACAGATAAAAGTACAGTTTCTGCATTCAGAATTCTGATTAAAGAAAAAAAAAAATCCACTAGTTTCTCTTGCTTACCAAGCTTTAGGTGCTTCAAACTAGTTCAGTTTCAGTCCTAAGGTGCTCCCAACTGCACTTGCCATGGTAGCTGAAGCACCTTTACTTTAAGCTTGTTCACGTTCACGTCCTATCAACTTGGAAAGGAGCAGAGTAGGTGCATCCCATGGTGTCAAGGAAAGTATATTGTAACTCCTTCTCCCTAAAGGGGGGCGGTGGGGGAGGAACCACACCACTGAAATAAAAGTGTAGCCTCTATCCAAATATGGGTAGTAACAGGCCACCTAAATGAATGACAATCCTGTGACAAAGCAGCAAAGTCAGACTGAAGTGGAGGTGCCTGCTCCCAGCAGGACAGCAGTGACATCAGACTTCCTGGCTGTGCACCCTTCAGCCCACCAAACTCCAAAGAACTCAGACAGGTGTGGGTAGCAGAGTCACTGCTCTTAATGTGCAAACCTGGAATAATATTTACCTTCCTCAGATGACTCACAGTTCCTGTCTTTTTGGCTACTGCAGAGCAAGTTCTTGACTTAAGGTTACTCATGTGTCAACTCCTAGAACACACTGAAGAAACAAACCCAAAACGTTCGCTCTTGAGAGTCAACTATTTAAGCTGTATCAGGAATCACACGCCAATTCATTCTGTCACTATGCAGACCCCAGTTTGTTGCTGTTTATTTGGGGAGAGGGTGAGGTGGGAGGAATTGTTTTTTTGCATAAGAGGGATGAGGCTGAGAAGCATCCTGTCCCAGCACCCAACCACCCTCTGGGTGCAGAACCTTTCCCTAACCCCTTGCCTGACCCTCCCCTGTCCCACCTCCATGCCGTTCCCTCGGGTCCTGTCGCTGTCCCCAGAGAGCAGAGCTCAGCGCCTGCCCCTCCGCTCCCCTTGTGAGGGAGCTGCAGGCCGCCAGGGGGCCTCCCCTCAGCCTGCTCTGCTCTGGGCTGAACAAACCCAGGGACCTCAGCTGCTCCTTTGGGCACTGATAGCTTTATGCCCTCCTTGCACTGTGGCACCCAAACTGCACACAGTGCTGGAGGTGAGGCCGCACAGCGCAGAGCAGAGCGGGACAATCCCTTCCCTCGCCCGGCTGGCAGTGCTGGGCCTGATGCACCCCAGGGTGCGGTTGGCCCTCCTAGCTGCCAGGGCACGCTGCTGATTTATATATTCATTTTGCTGTCAACCAAAACTTATAATCAAGAATTAAAAAATGCCAGCAGTAAGGTGTTTAAAGAGGCCCTAAGTATTCTAAGCCTTAACTGCAGGATCTCAATTTATCCATGGGACACCTGCAGCTAGATGAACAAAAAATTGTTGAACGTGTGGTCTTGTCCCTCAGGCCCACATATGTCCTTAAGCCCAGTTCTAAGGAGACAAACAACCACGAAGTTCTCAACGGTATTTCTCTCCTGTTAGTAATTGCAATATCCAAGTGCTGTACCCAGACACATTTTTACAGCATCACTTTGGCAGTATATTTCAGTCTACTCTTACACTTCAGAGTCTAGAATTCGCCTTTCTTACCCTGCCTCATAGCTTTCCTTCAGAAACATGACATCTCAACCACTACCTGCCCTCAGTCTGCTCTCCTCTAATCTCAACATGTTCCCATTCATTTTGCTTTAGCAGCCAAGAACAGCAAACATTTAGAAAGTAACAATTTCTTACACAGAAAAGTGGAGCATACATAATTCAGATAATTGGAGAAATGAAGCCCTTAAAAAAATAATCACACCAAGCACATGCAAATTGCTCTTCTCAAAGGCTTGGAACTGTGACAGATTTTATGAATTTCTCATGGAAACAATAAAAGGTTAGTGTGACCGAAAACCTATCAATAGGAAAGTTGAGTTGGAAGGGACCTTCAGAGATCATCGGGTCCAACTGTCTGACCACCTCAGGGCTACCCAAAAGTTAAAGCATGTTATTGAAGCAACGGGCACAAACTGAAGCACAGGAGGTTCTGACTGAATATGAGGGGGCATTTCTTTCCTGTAGGGGTGACAGAGCACTGGAACAGGTTGCCTGGAGAGGTTGTGGAGTCTCCTTCTCCGGAGATATTCAAATCCTACATGGATGCCATCCTGCACAATGTGCTCTAGGCTCTCCCCTGGCTTGGGCCAGATAATCCGCACAGGTCCCTTCCAACCTCAACCGTTCTGTGATTGAGGGCACTGTCCAAATGCCCCTCGAACACTGGCAGGCACAGGGCATCAACCACCTTGCTAGGAAGCCTGTTCCAGGGTTTGGCCACCCCCACGGCAGAGATTTCTCCTCATGCCCAGCCGGCAGCCCCCCGGCGCAGCTCTGGGCTGTCCCCACGTGTCCCGGGGAGCAGAGGCCAGCACCTCCCTCCCCGCTCGCCCTCCTCGGGAAGCTGCAGAGAGCCAGGAGGTCACCTCTCAGCCTTGTCTCCAGCCCAGGCAGCCCAAGGGCCTCAGCCTGTCCTCAGCCTCTGGAGGCTTTCAAGCACCTTAACACTCTTTTTGTATTGTGGAGCCCAGAATGGCACACAGTATTCGAGGCCGCACCAACATTAAACACAGCGGGAGAGTCACCTCTTCTGACCTGCTCTGCTGTGTTTAAAGCATCCCAAGATGCAATTTGCCTATTTTGTTGACATAGCACACTGCTCACTTATGAAATGAAATTAGTGTTAGAACTAGTTATATAATAACTTAAGTAAAATCAGCTGAAAACTCAAGCAGGTAGGTGGTACAAGACAAGGAGGTAAAGGAGGTGTTGGGAACAAAGACATCGCAGCATGAAAAAAAAATGCAATTTGCATAAGCAACTGAAAACAGGATATTTCAACAGGGAAATACCAGCCCAGTGTTGAAGTACCCATAGTAACAATCCGCTTGTTACTGTATTTCTCCTCTGCCAGGATGCACTGAAACAGGACAGTCACTTAACCAGTACATGTTCCATGGTCTGCGTTATGGGCATGCAGAAGAAAAAAGAACTCAAGGGCCAAAGGCACTCCTGTAACCAGCATTAAGCAGGTTAAGGAACAATGAGACAGGCAGTAAACCAGATCTGAATTCTAACATCTTCGGTTGGACTTCTGCTTCCCTATAAAGAGACACCACCAGGCTAAAATGTCTTCTCTAACAGTTACAGCTTCAGTAGCAACACAAACGTACTTTACTATATCTGAAGTTTACCGTCACTCGTCTTTTTCTACAAACAGACAACTCAGATGATGCAGACATGGACCAAAAGCTTAACCCAGAAAATGACACGGGTGTTAACCCAGTCCAAGTTGGCCAATTGCTCTCACTAAGGTTCCACTTAGGAAGCACAGATAATTGCTCCCAGTACGACAGAAATTATATGAAGGTTTTATTGAAAGCTTTCTACGTTGCACCTTATTATACTGAGACCCCAAAAAGTTGTAAGGAAGGCCTTGCTGGACTAATGTGCAACACTGATTTTATACTGAAAGAAGGTACTCACCTTTTTTCAGTATTATGCCTGCTCTGAGTAGTATGTTAACAGCCGATACTCTTCACAAGAGTCCATCGATGTCCTCGAAGCCAGCTGTCTACATGCTACAACTTACTGAGAGCAAAAAAAGCCATTTGCCTGTGCAGAAGGCAGGTATATATGTGACTGCCAACCTCACTGCAAAGAAACTGTCTACTTTTCAGTGCTTCGAAACAGATAGCTGTGTGTTATTACATAAATTAATGTCAGCTTCATTATACCCTCATTTTTAAACATATATACACTTATTTGCATACTGGCCAAGGCTGACATTATATCTCATTAAATATATACATACATACACACACACACTTAAGTCTCCAAAATGGTAAGACATGGTTAAAATAAGACAACTTCAAGTAAAAGTGGCACACTATACAAACAACAGTTTGTGTACTGACAGCCTAAGACCTTGCTAGTTTTGTACAATTAAAAACTCTTTAATTCACATGTAAACTATACCCCACTGCCTCAAATTGCTAAATTTCTTCTATTTGCCGAATGTGAAACTTTCCCAAGAGAAAGTTGGTGGTGAGCAGAGAGAAAAACAACACTCAGAACTGTTAGAGGCATCCAGGGGCCAAGCAGTGAAGAAGACCAGCAGCGCAGCACTGACAGGGCAGAGGAGCGTGGAGACCAGAGGGGACGAGGAGGAAACTCATGTCAGCTGTGGCTCACGGCCAAGGGAAGATGGTTGCTGATACCGCAGCTGAGCTGAGAAGCGACTCTGGGGTTAGGAGGACAGCACTGATATGCTTGTCAGTAAGCACCCGCTCCGTGCCACTGGGAAAATGTTCTTCCCCTTTCTCTTAATATCCTGATGCGGTCTCTTGCATCACATCTGAGCCAAGCGGCTATCATTTCATCTGCTAGGCTTTCATCTGCCAGTTTTCTCTGCACAGTCACTACTGTAAAGTCATACACTTCTAGCAGTATGGCTTAACAGTTTCTACACACCCTACTCAGTTGAAGCTCAAAATGCTTCAATTAAGACTTATTAAATTATGTATCTTACAATAACTATCATTAGGTAGTCTGTATCTGTTCACTGGCCACTATCTCCTGTTAGTTCATTTACTATTTAAAAACTTTTGCATTATATATCAAAGAGATAAAGCCTATAAACAGAGGGAAAAGAAAAGACTTTGAGGTAATTCAAAATTGGGTCATATCCTTAAGATATATGATGTGACAGAAACATCAAAACCTTCTATTGTGGGAGAAGAATGAAAGATTAAGAAATAGGAATTTTTGACTTTTTATCTGCTTTCTAACTTTTTAAAAAAGCAGTACTGCCTACCTATTCCTTCCTGGACACAGCCAAAGCTTTCAGATTTAAACATTGTATTTGAAATAAGCCGTAGTTCCCTAAATCTTTCCTACAGTTAAGTGCTATACAGTAAGATGCAGATCATGATTACTGGAGTATCAGCAGTAATGTATTTTTCCTTTCTTTTCTCCTTCCATTTATTATTTGGATAGAGTTTGTTGACGTGCAGTAATTCAGAACTAGGCCCGTTATCACTCTAGATTTTGCCAGGAAAAAAAAAAAAAAAAAAGATAGGTTTTGCTGTTGTTGTTGTAGCTTAGGAATCACAATATATACAGGACAACTGGAAAGAGCACAGCTAGTTTTTAGAGGTATATCTAGCAGTACATTCACACATACAATATGAAGGTAAGCTGCAGACCACCTGTTTGAAGCATCGTCAAGAAAAAGGTAATGCCACTGTTTTTATTTTATATTCAATTTTAATAAAGTGTTTCTTTGGTTTGGTCATCAGAGAAATACCTCAGAATACTCTGGCCAAAAAAAATCACTCGGCACACAGAACACATCAAACATCTTGTCTTACCTTAAAACACAACTGGAAAATTCAAAACATTAAGAATGTTTAATATATTGAATTTTTGAAGAAAAAATATTTACGAGCTGCCACAGCTTCCTGGCAGCATACTTGCTTCTCGGTGACTCTCCTTCTCCAGACACCGCACGCACAATAAAGGCGCACTCTGCAAAGGCAGACACATTTCCCAAGAGCACAGACAGGTTAAACTTAAATGCATGTATGCCTTTTTAGCAGTTCCTCCTAAAATATACCTAAGGGAGTCTGTGACTCTTCAGGGGAAACCCAAAAATGCAAAGTTAACCGAAGGATAGGGATATTTTCTTTTATTTTTAAATGAAAGCATTAAGTTGCTTCAGGAAGCACGTTTCTTAAAATATTCCAGGGCCTGCTTCTTGTAACCTTCTGGCTACAAAGCCAGGCTGTGTTGTGATTACAACTGTGCAGGGTTCAGCCATAAAATAAAGAATCACAAAACAACTGCAATGTTTTTGCACCGTATCTAAAGAACAAGGACACCAGCAGTCTTTAAAATCAAAAGAATTGCTGAATTTATTTTAAAGATAATGAAAAAGTAGCAGACTTGTTTTACACTTGAACTTGCTGAACTGCAATTGTGCACTGATTTTTTATTTTATTTTTATTTTTAAAGCATTAAATGCTTTTCATATGGAATTTGCAGAGTTGGATGCTGTTACACACTGGGAGAGAGAAATTACAGACTCGGTGAGATCCCTGGCATGTCAAAACAAATACGAGCACCAAGTAAAATTAAGAAAGTAGTCCAGTAGAAAAGCATGATGCATTTACTAATCTTCCACGTGTTTAATTTAAACCTATTCAATCACTCTGTTCACCATTAAGGTTGTCAAGAAATGAATTAATTAGCTGTTGCTCTCCCTCATTTAAGCAGGTGGACTTCAGTCAGACTGCCATACTCTAAAACTTTGGCTCAGCGTGCACTGTAAAGCGTTCAAATACCAAAAACCGAAATAACATGTCATTTTTCATTCTCAAGCAATTCTCGTTTGGAGTGACAGACTTTATGCCACAACATTTTAAAACAGAGCTACCCCAAATTGGCAGTCTGAGCTCAGACTGCAAATGCTGCTTAGACCTGGCCCAAGTCCCAGACATGGGATGTCCCCTGCGCCTCGTACCTTCCTCCCAGCGTCTCTGAAAGCAGTGCCGCACGTATTTCGAGCACTAAGACAAGATGGCAATGTTCAGTGCCTCAGCAGCCTGGTAAAACCAGCAACAATACAGCACTTCCTGCTATTCTGCTCTCATTAAAGAAAAAAAAAAAAAAAGTGCTTTACTGAAAATAGGACTACTCAGCCTTCTACTCAGATGTGTAGTCTTGCTCACTATGAAAGTTTTGTCTTCGGTGAGGTGTTTGCAAAAGCAAGCCGTCGACTTTCAGTTTTTCTTTCCCTACATCTGGTTTCATAAAATTCAAAACTTATTCCTGGCCAGCAATATTATTACACTTTCATCTAGAGTTGCAATAGCAAAGCTCTCAAATCATTTTTAGTCTCAATCCATTTTCCCAGTATTGCAGAAGGGGGAAAATGCAAGAATTTAAATTATGACACTGCAATCTGATGCCAAATTCTTTCAAGTCTTCTCAGGGTCAGCCAAATCCTGGAAGACGTTCTTGCTTCTTAAATGACCCAATCCTTCCCCCCACCCTGCACAGTGTCAAAGCAGGAATTTTAAAAGTTTTGCTTTTGAAAAGAGACATGGTCCCAGCATTAAATCTCATTCAGGAAAGATAACTGGATGGAGAACGAATAATTTATTTGCCACATTTCAGACTGCAAAATAATTTCAGAGAACTCCATCCAATATATCTCTGTATTAAACACAAAAGTGAAATTAAGATTTGCACTCAAAATCTGAATTAATACTTCAAAGGCAACAATACATCTCTGAGCATCGGGCTAGTAAAAACACAAAAGGTGATATATTTCATCAGGAATCTATATGCTGGATATGCTAGCCTTCATGCTTCTGTAACTAGAGGCAGTTACAACTTACACAAATTGGTAACGTAACTATTTTTAAATTAAACAAAACATCACCCACATAATACAGCTCCTTTCAACAACAGGGAGTGTACAATAATTAGCTCCCAAAATCTAGAGGCAGCAAAAGCATTCACAAATCCTGGAGCATTCTTTGTTTTTCATCCCCTTCGCTGCTGTCATTGTTTTTAAAAATTTGACTCTGAATCTCTGTGTCGCCATCCTTTTGTACTGCATTGTTAATTAAGTGTATTCTTTGCCACTTTTGCTAACCCTTCCCCCTTTTTGAAAAGGAAGTCATCGAAATGCTCACTGCTACAACAAAAAACGTTCCTGGAGGCAGCAAACATAAACAGCCTATAGAGAAGCACTGTGCAGAATTTACAACTGCCAAGACCTGATCATAAACAAAGTGGTTTTCTTGTTCTAGTTCTGTTCAGCACTGCACAGAGAGTTTATCTTCAAAAAGCTAATTTAGAAACAACACTACTTTTAATGCACGCAAGTAAGAATAAAATAGCTTAAAAAAAAATCTTTATGTTGTCTGGATATACATGTTAACATCAAAAGCCTAAAGCTTATTAACGGGAAAAAAATAGCAAGATTGCTGGATCACCCACATTTAAGTGAAATGCAGAAAAAAAAAGTCACAAACGCTTTCTTAGAATCTGAATTTATACAATTCTTAAGCAAATTGTGTTGCAGGCAAACCCTTTGCCTCCAAATTTGGAGATTCCTGGAAGGAACAACACTTTAGATCTCACTGCTTCTAAGGCACCGATCAGAATTTTGTTAAACAACTGCAAAGAAAAGTCCAGATGACTCACTGAACTGAATACCTGATGAAAGCTTTGAAAGCAGAATGAGGAAGAACAGATTTGCTACTGATGGTTGGTCAAAAGCAGTTTACTTCAGATTCAGAAGTACTGTTTGAGGATAGGAATGTTGTTTAGGGTGTTCCAAAATCAGCTCTTAAGTGATAGCAAGTCAGCTGGGCGGATACAAATGCATAACAGTGATCTGCTACAGTCTGAAGGTACAAAAATCTGATGCAAGCTTTTGGGATTTTGAAGCAACAGAAGCCTTCTACGCAATTCCTGAACTGTTCTTACATTTGAGGTGCTGCATAGGAAGATTTTATTTATTTATTTGCAATTGAAGATTCACTGCACTGTGAATCATCACCAGCACCACGGAGCAGGATTTTCACATCGCGAAAGGTTTCGCAGCAGTAAGCCTAGTGTCACTGTCCTGCTCTTGGCCAACTCGTGAAACTGATTTGGCTCTGCTGGATGGTTGCAGAACACCACACCGTAAGGAATGGGCAGGACAATGTAATAGCACAGCCCCCATTTACATTACCTTAACTGTATCGTATTTTCATCAAACTCCTTCCCCCAGGGGCTGCTGACAATTTGCAGAGTACGAGCAGCAACTTCAATTCCTGATTTATTCCTGTTAGGATACACTGAAATCCACACAGGGTTTGCTACACATCCTGTCCAACCCCGCCTGCGGCTGGCACGAGGATCTCTGGGACAGGAGTAGAAGAGCCACAGATGGCTATTGCTTCAGCCACTGCTTTCACTCCACAGGGCACAAACTGCCCCACAGCACCCTCACGTCTCCTTTTCCTTACCTGTCCAACTGCCTCTGCATGGGAAAAGGACAACAACAGTCTATAAAGGATCCTAAAAGGCATTAGCTGCTAGCCTTCATGCTTCTCAATAAACCGCAAACTCTCAATCTAAAATTTCAACTGGAAGAACTTAAAATACTGACCAGTGCCAGTTAATTTGGGATTCAGGTACTAAAATAAACCCGCTAAGAGAAAATAGTCCTAAAGGAACAGAATCTGTCAGCAAGCCACGAAGAACATACAGAGAAGAGAGACATGCTTTGAAGGTTTGTGGCCTTTTTTTTTTTTTAGAAGGAGATAAGTTTGCTAAACTTCAGATTAAACGCTTTGATAGCTGGTTTGGGCATTGGCCTAGTTAAGCAGAAAAAAATGAAGGACTAAATATTTTCTTTTAAGTAGAAAGTTTCTACTTCATGGGTTACTTTGGAACAAAATAATCCAACAGATTTTTAGCATGTTATGGCTCTGAACTTAAAAAGAACTCTGTATCCCCTAAGCATTCATTTTTCTAGACTTCTTGTAAAGCCCATAGTCAAATTAACTGACAAAAGATTGAAATGAAGCTGCTTAAGCTTCTTACTTTCTGGGTATGAAGCGCAGCCTTGGTCCCTTGTCTTCCTCTTTTTATTACCGTTTTCCAGTTTAACAGCCTTCTTATCACAATTCCGATGCCTTTCAGAGGAAAAAGTTTTTTCAAATCTTAATTATTCAAATTGATCCAACAGATTTCAAGGGGAGAAAATACAGGGTTTAAATTAAAAATTGAGAAAAATACAGAAAAGATATGAGTTCCTTTAGGAACTTAGTGACTTCTAGCATTTCTTATCTGATCTATCACTGTACTGATAATGCTTGCCAATTCCTTCTCATCAAGAGATGAGCAGGTGTGCTGTTCTATGCGAACAGCTCATTGCAGAGCTCTCTACGTTCTCCAGTTTGTCTGTAAAAAGCTACTAATTTTTATGATTGGTCTTGTCCCTTATACAAAAGTTGAATTTTACAGCTTGTTTCTCTCCCTACCCCAGCACATATTTGTATGGACTACTATATCCTCAAAATCAGTGTCTCTGAAATATTACTACCTCATTCTTCAAAGCCGTAGATTTGTTCTCAATGACTTAATTCAAACAAAAATGCACGTTTGAAAACATTCTCATAAAAAGCATCCCTCTGTTTTAAGTTCTGCTCTAAATACCTACTTTCAAGGGAAACAAAACATACATTGTATACGGCCTTCTGTGAGAGGATCCTGTAAAAGCCCTTGTCATCAAAAACATTAGGCTGGAAAAAAAGAATAGAAAGAGAAGAGCGCACAACTAAAGCAGGTTCCTTTTACAAGACAAAATCATGTTAACACTACAGAAAGAATAGAGCTGAAGATTACACGCAGAGAATTAATGACTTTCCATCTACGAATCCGGTATTTCAAAACAGGTCTGTCTGGTACTACTTCATAAAGCATCAGATCTAGCCCAAATTTAAATAAGTAGGGCTGAGCAGCCACTCCTGAATCACATGAGGAGGAGCACACAAGCTCTACCAGTCCTTAATCCCCATGCCCTGATGGCTGTATCCATCTCAACAACTTCTGACTAGAAGAAGTGATTCTATTGCTGGATTCAGAGCAAGTAAGTTTATAAACAAGGCAAGTCACCTGTCTTCTTTATCACTGCAGTTAAGTCAGGATGGGTCTCGTCTTCCTGACACCACGGGTACCTTGTACTGCACCTTCCACGCTCCTGGTTACCAACCTGCATGCTCTATTGTACCTTAAATGCTGACTCACAAAACAGAGCCCTCACCTGGAGGTCGAACTGTACTCCTGTGCCACTGCTCCTCCAGCCTCAGCTTTTTTCAAGCAAGTCTCAGAAACTACTTGTGAAAAGGCATGCTCTCTGATGGGGAGGTAAACTACACATCCCAGCTTGGCTTTAGGAAAGCCAAAACAACCCAGAGAGTGCCTCAGAAGCATAAACAACACGCTGATAAGCTATTCCGAGGCACAAGAAACCAACCTGGGCCAAGCAGAACTTTTTCCCAACCCGTTTGTAACGCTGAGAGAAAAGCTAGGAGCACGCAGGAGGGAAGCCCGCGGCCAAATTCAAATCCCAGAACTGAAGGCTAGCTGAGCATAACAAACAACCCACGGCAAATGGAAGAAAAAAAAAATTCCTCAAAATGACTTCTGGGACTTTCCGTGGTACAGCATTAAATTCAAACACGTATGTGCCAGAACGTAAAACAAAGTAATCACAAAAACAAGCTGTTCTTGAGGTTTACTGACTCTTCTATGCTCGTCTTATTTTAATGAGTCTTAAACATGTCATGACATGTCACTGGGAATGTGCCCATTCTCCTTTCACTTGGTATTTGGCAAAACCCAGAAGCTAACACGTACGTTTTTAGCTTTGTATCTTTATACCATGTTCTTTTTTTTTCCCCAATAAACTGTAGGCTCTAATTATCTTACAATCTGCAATCTGCTGAAATTCTTTCCCAACTCAGAGCAATTCAACAAATTCTACTTTTTGCGTGGCACAACACCTGTTTAGAAACAGTTGTTCTTTTCTTCTCTACTTTTTAGGTCATATACATGGAAACTGGCCACATTATCTAGCATCCTGATTCATGACTTCCGATAACAAACTGAAAGCACTGACTTTTTAACTCAGTGATCTTGAGAGACAGCAAAAAAAGTTGTAAGGCTGACCTTCCCATCTTCAAAGACAGATGTACTGAATTAAATGCAATTCTATCCTAAAATAGCCTATGCAATTAACATACATTTCAGGATAAACAACAAAAAGTTGGTTTATGGGATTTTTTTTTTAGTCTTTTCCATTTCAGCTGAAGGAACATAAGGCATTCCAAAAAACATTCTATTACAGAGAATAATATATTATTATGAAAACCTCACATAAGGAACTTAAAAAAAATTTAAAAATTAAAATTAAAATTAAAATCCAATTGTGACCCATATGCCCAAGTGCAGAACTCACCTACCCACTGTACAGCATTACTGCTGCAAAGTTATAAACATGGAACCTTGACTCATTTTTATTAGGATTACAGAACACTGTAAAAGAAAATAACTTACTGAAGTGTAACTACTATTGCACTGAATTTTGATGCATTAAATGTAGCAAGACACCGAGAGTCACTAAAATAGAGATGTCCATGCCCAATCCCTTCACAACTTTGTAAAGTTACATTCAACTTTGGAAAAACTGTCAGAAAAAACACTTTGTAAATCTAAAGAAAAGTATCTGTAGCATTTTTAGAAGCATATATGAAAAGTAAACATAGCTGTATCAATTTCTCTCTCTCACACACACATACATCATTCCATTCCTTAAATAAAATCTCATTATAAAGGTGTTACACTTTTTAATACACTTCCAAGTTACTTCCTTCAACACCTCCTCGTTCAATCCACCGCCTGAATATTTTAAAGAGCAAAATGTTACGTTTTGATGGCTATCCCACTCCCTTCGAGTAGGATTCTCCTTGAAGAGCCTTAAGTGCACTAAAAATAGCTACCTACCTACAGACTGCACTTTTGCCCATTAATTTTTTGTCTCTGCTGAGGTAAGCAAATTTGGACCGATGAACACTTCCTGTAAATGAAGTAGATTAATAAAACATTATTAGTAAAAATATATTGTTACCTTCTAAACTTCATACAATTCTTATTGTTCCATAAACTGAAAAAAGTCCATTTTAAAACACTTAATGCACTGAAAATAATTTAAGATTAAAATAATAAGCTTAAAATAAAGGACTCCTAAATAGTTTTAAAGCAAAATGCAAATGCAATAAAAAGCAATAATCACACAGGTACTAAAATGAGTCATTAACCACCAAAACTTCACTTTTAAAATGAATTTAATAGTATTAATACTATTAATTAATAATAGTGTTAATACTATTAATTAATACTATTATTAATAGTATTAATAGTACAGTCATAGGGGAAAAATGAATCAGCAGTGAGTTTAAAAAAAACAAACACGTTCACAGGATGAACTAAATGACTACAGAGACCCAATGTATCTACACGTCCTTTGTCAAGACAGAAAAGCTCAGATTCCTTGATCCTATAAAGTCAAATGATTCTAAAAGCTCTACAGAAAACCACATAAGACATAACAAATGCTCCCCAAATTATTTTTAACCGTGCATATCTTTCTCCCTGCTAACCCCAGCAACACCTGAATACTGGCTGACGCTTTGTTATACACCTTAAAGGCAATTTTGCCTCCCTACAAGAAATACAGAAATGCTCCCAAGCCACCCTTGAGACAGCACGGGAGGAGCAAGTTCAGATTCCTGCCTCCACAGTCCTCAGAGATAACCAGAAAAACAAAACCCAAAACTGGAGACTTTGACCTTTTGGGATCTTCAGAACCAGCGAGCTCCGGCTGTAACTGGTGGCGAAAACGAACAACTACATCAGAGAAAAACCACACCACGGGAGTCTTAAGCGTGGAGTGCTATTTTAGGACCTGAGGCTGGTGAGATAACCAGCCCCTCCGTACAATGACAAAGTTGTATTTCATCGCACCAAAAAGCCAAAAGGCACATTTGCACCCCTAAGACTGCACTCTCATGAGCACTCTCCCTTCTCCAGCATCAGCAAAGCGCGGTGAAACCCACTGCCGGGAGCAGCGCTTGGCACAGCTGGCAGAGGGATGGGTCTTGACAGCTGAATCTTCACCTGACGGAACAGAAATGGTACCAGATGCTGTAGACAGCCCACTGGTTTGGTTTTTGAGGAAGGGATCTTTGTAAGAGTTATATTCACTATAAAAACACATGGCATAGCGCTTTACAGACTGATCCTTCTCCTCTGACGAGGGACTGGGTCCTTAGGCCCAGCACTGAGACATAAAGCTTTAAAGTCTCCAAGACTCCCTTCCACTTCAGTTCTAAACTCACAATAAGTAACGCTGGTTTCTTTACCTGTCTTAAAATTCTGCCTGTTTAGTTCTAGCATCTATATGCTTTACAATATTAAGCTCTTTTTCTAACCCCGCATTCATTCAGCCTGTACTAAGTTTCCTTTATTTCACTGAATTCAGACTTGCTACAAGTGGCAGGTTTCTTGCATCCAGTCCTATAAACCTATTGATGGGAGCGTGTACCACACCTGATGTGCAAATATAATAAAAACTGTAAGAGAAATTAAGGAAGAAGGGTTATGTTCCTTTCCTGAATGGCTATTAGAAATTTAGTAGCAGCATAAACAACTGCTTTTAGGGTACAATCACTGAACAGAGTATCAACTATCAACACAACACAAGATTTCCCCTTTCCCACACAGGAATAGAAAGGACCTGGGTTGCAAAGCCTCTCTAGGCAGTGCCACAGAGGTAGCTGAGGTTCAGCTTCTCCCTCTCGTCTCTGAACAGCATCAGCCGACACCAAAGCAGCTCCGTGTCCAGCTCCAGTGGAAGGAAGATGCCTCATGCCAGTACAACGCAGCCGTCACCAGGCCGAATAAAGCAGCACTGATGAAATGTGGTAATGCTCCAGCCTTGCCATCCCAGGATGGCAATCAATAAAGCAAGAGGGAGCCCACATTCAAGTACCAAATATGACTTGAGAGAGCTCCATTACAAAAAAAAAAAAAAAAAAAGAATACATTTTGAATGAGAAATTGCCATCATTTTGTTACATACGTAATGCTATACTGAGAATGCAACTTGCTAACACAAATATTAGCCTGTTTCATTTACACACAAAAATTCTGATTGAAATCACTGTAATTCCACCCCATTACAGGGCTTTTGTTCTCCATGTTTCGTGAGAAATGAGAACTCTTGTGGCCCAAAGGCTGTGCAACAAGCTGTATTCTTCTTTCCCAAAGGAGATGTTAACTCGATAGTGAAGAATTTGCACAGAGTGAGAAATGCTACCTCTCAAAGACATACCTCATGCTCAGGAGGGGGTACCAGCTGCTACCAGCTGCTGGAGACGACAGCAGTTTTTGGTTCCTCCTGAGGTTTGACTTCTGCAGAAGGTGGGCGCCAGTATCTACTGGGTAAAAACCAGCAGCTGCCAGACCCACCAGAGACCTCACACAAGCTCCTGGAGGAATCCATTCCAGGGCCTGACTGCACGCACCAGAACTCCCTCCGACCTTCTAAAACCCCTTTGTACAAACATCACGATCTTATCTCTTCCCGGAGGGCAGAGAGCAGCTTTTCCTCTCCCTTTCCCTTTTTACTCTGGAGGCACAGTCCCTCCTTTGTGTTCTTACTCCCCAGGGAAAACAGCTTGAGTTCTTCTCTGATCTTCTGGGCCCTCTTTTCCAGACCCACGTTCCTCTCTGGTCCTTTTAATGGTTACTGTACTTCTCTAAGTGCAATACTCCACGTGAGGTCCTAACATCTTTTGACACAGCACTAGTATTTCACCATGCTTGTATATATGCACTCACACATCCTGGAACAGTATTTACTTCCTTCTGTCCCTCACCAGCACACTGCTGACCCAAATGGCTTACTACACACCAATAAACTGAATACAAAACCTTTACCAAGACGCAATCCCCAGGGTTTCACCACAGTTTTCACAAAATTGTGGAAGGGCTGAGGCTGGCAGAGCCCTCTGGGGCCCACCAGGTCCAACCCCTGCCCAAGCAGGGCCACCCAGAGCAGGCTGCTCAGGGCCACGTCCAGGTGGGTTTTGAAGATCCCCAAGGAGGAGACCCCACAGCCTCTGGGCAGCCTGGGCCATGCTCAGGCACCCACAAAGCACAGAAGTGCTCCCAAGCCAAATTCAACCCACAACATGGGGTTAGTTTTTCCAAAAGTCCATGTGACTGACTCTGTTTTACCAACTTTGGTGCCCACAACACAACTTAGCACCACAAACCTGAAAGAAACTGAGAAGCTTTGCTAGGTGCTTCAAAGGTTTAACAGAAAAGGAAAAAAAAGCAGATGTGACACCCCCTAGGAACTATCACATTTTAAAAGAAAGTTAAACACAGAGGAAAAAAGGTCACAGAAAAATTAATATGTTAAAAAGGAGAAAGTGGGTAAGCTCTTCTTAAGTATCAGCTTGACTTTTTTTCCCCCTTTTCGTTGTTCTTCAGAAATAACGCGCACTGTCTGTATTGACCCAGTCCCATTCTGACTTCCAGACAACAAAACTTGGAACATCTGCCTCCATACCACCCAATCCTTGTTGAACAAACCAAAACCAACAAAAACACACCAAAAAAAAATTGCCTGCCAGCAAAATAGGAAAATACTTCTTCAAGCATTCTGAACCTTAACAAGGATGAAGATAGCTTCAGCAAAGCCAGACCAACGGCACCCCTCATGTTAAGTCCTTACAAACAGTAAGGCCAAAATGAATTATTTAAGTAATGAAACCCTTTCAATATTGAATATACAAACCCCAGTAAAAATGTCAAAACAGCGTTTATATTGAAATAACATTAACATATACACGTCATTTTTGCATAACATTTCCTCTCCACCACGCTCAGAAAATAGAGCCTGCTTCTACTCGTGACACGGTAGTTTAATATTTGCATTTTAAATACTGGAGAAGGATGCCTGCACTTTTCCCTGTAGAAGAATTACTCTGGAAGATATTTCCTCTGTAGTCGCATACTCATTAGTCACTAGCCCTGCACTCATTAGTCTGGACTGACTGACAGTTTCATTATTTTCAACTTCGGTTTGCTGTTGCTACAGTTAAAAGATTAACCTATTTCAGCACCTTCTCTCAAATTCAGATAATCTGCTGCTGCTTGGACTTTACGTACTTGTGAAACCTTCAACCCATCGGTGATCCTAATCCCAACCACATCAGGTCCTTTTCAGGAACAAACCCTGTATAAAGAAATCTCTCTCCTCCAGTCTGTACTAGCGCAGGAAGAAAAAGAAAAGGTTCCTCTAGGTAATGAGGTTCTCTGGTACGCTCCGCTAAGCCACGCAGATCTGCACCACAGGGTCTTTGGCAGTAACGTAAAAGCTCGTAAGCAGACAGCTGTGTGAAGGAGCCGGCTTTCAAAAGCCGCACTGAAGTTTGCTTTAGAGTCAGCCAAGAGAAGTATTGGGGAGGAATTGCTCTCTGGAGCAACCTCTATCCACCGTCTACAACGGGACCCCAGGCAGGTAGGTGAGCCAGACCTCCAACTTGCAGGTAGTCAAATACAAGCAAGAGAGATCTAGTAATGAGAGAGTCCTCATCTCCTGCGATCTTACCAACTGGAGCAAACTCAATAATCCTAAATTAGTTACTCCACAATATGAATGGTTTATGGTAAGGAGTGCATCATTATTTTATTTGTTACACTGCAACGCAATGCCTTTTAAAATGAATGATTAGCCACATGTGACAAACTAAAACCAAGCTTGCCTCTTAATGTATTTATCTGCAGCACATTTACTTGGGCTCTCACACACTCTTATTTCAGCTGCATCTCCTTCTCATCTAAGGCAGCTCTAACTCGCTCTTAGTAAATCAGGATGCAGCACTTGAAACCTGAAGTAGAGCAGACATCAATGAGCCGCACTTAAAACAATCAAAAATGATTTAGAAAGCGCTCAAACATGCTGAACTTTGGCAGGGGCTCAAAACAACTCCACAAAAGGTAGTTAAGAGAAAACAAACATTAAACACAAAGGAGCCGTAATCTCGCCTCACCTCTTACCAGCCACTGCCACTACAACGTTCAGCGGGAGGCAGCCGGCAAAGCACAACCTCCGCTACCTCGCAGGCAAATTCACCTGCGTGACCCGAGTATCGTGCCTGGCGAGGACAGGAACAGACAAAATTCCAAAAAAAGGCTTCTAAAACTTCTTATTGTGCAGGTAAAATTAAGTGGGAAAAAGAAATACTTGACATTTGTTCTAGTAGCTGTCTCCCCTTTTTCATTCTTGAGCGGTTAAAGAAGACCTTTCCTTCCACGTAGAAGTCCCAAATGGAAAATCTTGCTGTATTTTGAAAAAAACATTTGGCTTCCACGAAGAAAAATAATGCAGGGGAGTTTTCAGGAATAGCTTTAAGATATTACCAGGAAGGTTATCTTGAAGTATTCACCCTTCTGTCCAGTTGCCTTGACAAAAATAAACTTCACTGCCGGGCACCTTACCAGGACAGCTGTGCTCACTCGCACCACGCAGGTGACACAACAGCTCTAGCAGAAGGCTTTGGCTGGACCAAGGTTAAGGGGTGGGAGGTACAGCCACCCATATATGACAGAAATTCTTGTGTGTTATCTCCACAAAAAGGCCTCCCTGAAGACCACAGATTCCAAAAGCTTTTTGAGCTGGCAGCACTCACAGGTTTTTATTTGTATTTTTGAATTCTATAATAGAAGGTTCCCGATTCTATCTTTCGCCCCCCGTAAGCTCACAAAGGAGTAAGGGCAGGCTACACGAAGTTATCAAACCCCAAGCAGGTATTCAGTTTCTGGCTGATGATATTCACAACCAGTAACATTTTTCAAGTTGCTCAAGTTTCTGCATTAGCCTGAGTGGTCTGACAACTCCTTTTCATCTCTCGCTGCTAATCCCTGCTCATATTGCACCTCAGATAAAGTAAATTTTAACTTCACATCTATCTGTGCACAGACCAGTGTCTTCCTCTGTATCCAGGGTGTGTATACACATTGAAGATTTCATCTGAGTGGCGAACATCACACGGGAAGACCATTTACATCCAATAAAGATGACTAAAAATGGTAAAGCGCTCAGATTTCAGACTGTCAAAGAACTTCTAAACGGGTTTTAAAAGCTGAAGCAAATCTCACCACAAAACCACAGAGAACTGTGCTGTTCCACAGACACTGACTTGGGTCCACGCTGATTCTGTTTATATCCATAGTGAGCATATTTCCAGTGCTAAAATAGCGCCAAACGAGAATAAACATGCATATAAAAGGAACTTTAGATGGCTACATGGTCAAACAGGTATATAAAAAAACAAGTAGCTACCTGGCTTGGGCCAGTAAAGGTAAATATTTACAATGTCAATGGAAATACGGAATTTCCTGTTGTTACTTGCTTTTATGGTCTCACAGATTTGGTCTGTTACCTGGAAGTTACAGGTACCCAAAACATTCCGGCTGTTTTTCTCACGGTTCTCCTATTAAAAAGGAGATTTCAAAATAGCCACTGTAGGCAATCAGTATTTTAACCCCAAATTTTAATTCAAGAAACGTTAAATGAATATTATCTTAAACATTTGAAAGCATTACTGTTGGTAGCTAGGAACTAAAAAGCATCTTCAGGTTCCCAAGAAGATGCTGAGGCAGGTCCAAACAGTAGTGTGGGCAGCGCTTTCTCACTGGCTTTAGGCAAATTCTGACCTTGCAGCAGCGCTCTCTGAGGGGTTCAGATCCCAACACATCACTGCAGCGCCGAAATCAATGGAATTGACATTTCAAGATTTTTCCTCTGAATGAATAACAGTTGACAAAGGTCCATCTGTAGACATCCATCTCTAAAATGACAGCCTGAATTTCCCATTCAACCCAAAACCGTGAAATGACGCACTTCTACAGTTCTCAAAGCACTCAGAAAAACAACAGATAAGCCCCAACCTTGGCACATTAATTTATTTGGTCCTTGATGTGACTTCACAATATTGTCTTCTTCGGTACTGCTATACAGTATTGATACACACTATCACATACTCTGCTTTAGTCAAAAGTTCCCAAAAACTGCTGTGACATTTCTAATTCCTCATGAAAAGCAACTCCAAACAGCAAGACCAGCACATGCTATCTTAGATTAAACAGGATCAACTCAAATTGTAAGGAGCAACACATTACAAAGACAATCCTGAGGGACATCACAATGTAAAGAATTAGTTGCTATAGGTCTAGGTATCTATCTTACTGCTGAGACTCAACAGTCCTAAATCCACCAAGGCAGAAAAGCCGTCAATGATTGTGTGTCCACAATCACCCCAGTCAGCTGCACCAAACTGATAGGATGTAAATAAAATTTCTGGGCACTTCGCTATGTAGTTTAGTTCTCCAGTGTAGTTTAGTTCTATGTAGTTGAGTTCTCCCATGAGACAGAAAGATGCTTCAAGTTAGTAAAACAGTTTTTCTGAGTCCCTTAAAAGACCCTGGTTTCATTATTACGAAAAGAAAGGAGTAACATCAGCACGAGAGAGTGGACCAACCAGATATTTTACTGTTAGTAGATTTGCATCGCTACAAAATACAGACACTTCCTCTGTGATGCTCACTTCGGTGTTTCCATTCTGGTGCCTGGCAGTCAAGACTCCTTTCCCTCTGCAATGCAACACAACTTTCCCCAGTGCACAGAGCAGGTCCCCAGTCAGTATCCTGCGGGGAAAGGCTGCCCTGGGCCCTGTAACAGCGGCATGACTGGTGAAACTCCTGGCTGATGTATCAACAACAGGACAGAGGTCAAAGAATAAAATGTTACAAGGAAAAGTTACAAGTTTCCTTGTAGAAAAAGGAAACTGCAGGCAGGGTATACAAGGACTGCTGGGACACCTGCAGTGATACCAAGGGAGGGAAAGCAGCTGGGCTGCAGGCTTAAGGCTGGCAGTACCTCCCTGCAGGTTTGAACAGAGATTAAGGAAAAAAACAAAGCAGAAATCTTCAAGCTCTGTAAAAGACATATTGCTTGGAAAAAAAACACAGAGGGAAAAGAAGTGACTGAACTGTCAGGCTGAATCCCTGACAGAATATAAGACCTGCACAGGCCAAACTGCACAGGTTTACTAAAAGGCTGATCCTCTACAACACCTACAACGATTTTGCCCAAAGTAGACATATTTTTGCATGTCCTGGGTGCTTTACAACAGCCACCCCTGAACTCAGACTATTGTCTCAAGAAAGCTGTAGAGGAAGGCAATACCAAAAATTCTTCCCCGGAGCTTCTTGGCCTTCCTTTTCACCAGCAGAGGAAGCAGAAGGCTGCAGCAAAGCTCAGCTGTGTTCAGGAAGGCCACACCGGCAGGCAAGGACACCTCGGCTACTGCAGAACATCCCTGAGCTTGTGGGATGCCTCCCTTCCTTCCTCCGTGTGAAATCCTACGTGTGTGCAACCATGAAACCAGTGACAGGCAGGGAGGGGAGATTTAAAGGCCAGAAGCCCAGGGTGAAAATGTGAAGCTTGGGGAAACACAAAAATAGTAAAATGTTGTCAGTAAACAGGGGATGGCACCAAGGACACTCCACCTGAACACCAATTTCAGAGAAGGGCGCTCTGGTTCAAGTTGCTGTGGCCACACAAGGATCTGTGTGAACACACGTGGCTCGTACCTCAAAGGAAAAAAACATCACACCTCTGAGACACCTGCAACAACTTTCCAACAACTTTTTTTTGTTGGAAATTTTTATTTTTTATTTTTTGGAGTTCTTCAGTACACATCATGGCAACCAGATCAAATTTTACATTGGAATTGCATCTCCTTCTACTTCCTCTAAGAGACTGGGATTTCTCCAGGTTTCCTTCTCCTTAGTTCCTCAAGTACCGTGTGCTGACATGGAGCACAGACACTTGGCTGCGCTAGCCTGGTGTAGTCAAACACCTGCACCATCATTTTGCTTCGTCTTCTCACACAACACAGCCCAGAAACCACCATCACTAAGACAGAGCTGCACCTTTCTGCTCTTTTGTCCAGCCTTTTCATTTAACCATCACCGCAGCCCCATCTCCTATGGACGTTTCACGCATTTTATCCATCACGAAGCTCACAGAATACAACGGACAGTAGCTAATTCCCAGATGTCCTTACTTTTAGGTTGTCAGTACAGTAATTTTACAGTAACACAGCAAAACTCAAGTGCTATTCACTAGGAACAGCTGCCTATCTCTTCAGCAGGGCGGAGCCGTGCTTCCACCTTGCACAAACACGTACTTCTCAGACAGACCCGAGCTCACGGCTTCAATAAACGCACCTGATGTGTACTTGGTTAAAACCACGGAATATTGGCTTGTGCTCTTGTCAGCTCTGTTTGCGAGCACATGCCTCATCACCAGCGAAAGTTACTGAAAGTATTTTTACTATTTTTGTTGCCTGGGTTTCAGAGCGCTCTGCAGGAACTGGTTTCATTCTCAGTGGCACTGCCGGGGCCATCCAGGACCGCCGCGCGCTGCTCAGCCTCTCCTGCTCACAGCACCAAAAAGGGCAGAAAACTCTGACCCCGCAGAGCCAGCAGGCACCGAAGAGGGCATGAGGAGAAAAAACCAGCACGGTACCTTTGCTGACGTGCAAAAGGGGTGTTGTAGCAAAGTGCAGATCAGCAACGGAGATGCAAGGGGGAAAACAGACTCCAATAAATAAAAAAGGCTTCATGGTAAAATATTTTAAATGTCTTATTAGAAAACATCAACTTGAAGCAATCAGTAATGCCCCTTCAAGCACTGTTTTCTTTTTATACAACCTACTCAACCTGAAACACTATACGCACAGTTTGCCTTGCTGAAGTCCAGCGACAAGCTTGTGTCTTAAATCAAGGCCAGTTGGCACTGCCTTCGGTGCTGTGACACGCTGATCCTACTGATACCACCATCGGCCAGTCTGCTCCAAAATTAAGATCTGAAAGTTATGATGCTCGAGAGAAAGAAAGCTGTGGAAGAGCTCTTTTTTTTCCTCTTCCCTCCTCTTGTTTTAAACAGAGGAGAAGGAAGAAAAATCCAAGGGGAAAAAAGCCCCAAAACAAACAACAAAAAACAAGAATGGCATCGTGGTCTACTACTCCCTAGTAATAACACACCCTTCGTACAGGACTTACAAGAAAAGCTGGTTTTCACATTAAATAATAGAGCATAAACAGCATGGGCTTTCCTAACGGAAAGCTCCCCTCCACAACTGGCTTGGGCCAGGTACACCAATTTGTGCTTCCTCACTTTCAGTGCTGGGAAACTGACTACAGCTTACTTAAATTCTTCACCAAACATTGCAGTCTTTGCAGAGCACCTCTTATCAAGCAAAAATACAAAAATCTAATTGCACTGAGCATGTAAACTTACTACAAACTGCTTCTTCTAAGGCTCATCCAGACTTTACACCCCTTTAGAGGAAGGAGCGAAGTGCTGTCAGCTCACCAATCTGCACGTCTCTTCCAGCTGCTGTGTTCACATTATTCTGCCTTTGATCAGAAAATTCCATAATGAAAAAAACAAACAAACAAACAAACAAACCAACCACAAAGTAACTAGGAATCATAGAATCACAGAATCATTAAGGTTGGAAAAGACTTCCAAGACCACCAGGTCCAACTATCACTCTACCACCAAAGTCACCCACCAAACCATGTCCCAAAGCGCCAGGTCCATCATAAAGTTTATCATCTCCTCCCTGGTAAATATGCTTAGCTCTCAAATCAGAAGACTATTCAGCCTTTTGCTCTTTAAATTGTAAGGCCTAAATGGCAAGCTTTATTTTTTTTAATGTGTTGCAGACGATAATGCAAAAACTCTTCGTGTCAAATCATTGTTTCAGTACTGCCAATGCCATTCCACGCACTTAATTTTGATGATGGACCAGAATAGTATTCTGCTCATCAGTTCTTAAGAGGCACTAATAATATTTAATGACAGCTAAAGAAAAAAGCTCTCTTTCTAAAGGAAGCACGGATACATCTGAAAGCATGTGTCTTGTAATGAAAAATGTGTCATTACACAGGCACTTCTATAAACAGACCTACACTGAGACTGATTAGTTTGCATTATGTTAAGACCAATTCTTTTAAGGGAGGGTACGTCAGAACACTTCAGGCTTCGCAACAAATTTCATTATTAGAAATCTTACTACGCATGCTAAACCCTTCTCCCAAAGTATTTTACTTGAAATTAATTAGGAGCTTCTAGCAACTAGCACCCAGAGATCTTGACTGACAACATGTAACTACAACTGAAAGTTGCCTGCATAATAAAACAGCCAAAAAAATGATCCAAAGTTAAATGTTGAGGATAATGTGTTTACATGAAATATACTACAGAAACACCACATCTATTTTTTAAAGTTTTCTCAATAGCAACATCCCTAGACTGCCTCATATTCAAATTTCTCTTGCTAGATATTTGTTGGCATTTGCTCCTTACAAACAGCTCCTGTAGCAACATAGCAAGGAAAAAACATATTTGAAAGCCTTCTGCAACAAATCAATTAAAAAATGACAGTATCATCTCTGGTCTCATCCATATCTTGATTCCTGAATATACCTTAAGTTACACTATCAATACGCCTCATGATTTCTTGAAAGCACAAAGAAGTTTACATTTAGATACAAAGATGGGTAAACATTAGTTGGCTTTCAGAGCTTGCTTTGAGTTGCACTGGACAAGCCCTATCCCCGTTTTCACTCACCTCTGAAAGAAGCATAAAGAACAGCTGTGACGAGCAAAAAAAGACAGAAGTCTCAGATAACTCTACCAAACGCCAGATGCAACAAGTAAGGAGAACGGAGCTGATGGTATTACCAAAGATTGGCAACCAATTAAGAGGATATGAGCTTCCCCCCCCCCCCCCTTCCTTTGCATGCTATCAAGGAGTCTCTGAAGTTAAAATTTCGCTCTAAATACCTGTTAGTACCAGACGGACCATAACCAGCTGAGCACAGGAACACCAACAAAGTTATAAGGAATTATTAGCACATTTTGTCACCATCCAAAAAGGCAAATCCCAGGCTTCTGCTCCTCACTGAAAGGCACAACTCCCCTCCTTCACTCTCTCCCTATGGATACAATGTAAGGAATGCAACTTCTGTTTCTCTATCTAAAGTTTGAGAAGTGAGACAAATAAAGCTTAGCATAAAAACTGTTATTCCCAGAGACATAAATCCTATCAACCTATTAGGATGGATACTCCTAATACTGCAGCCAACAGCCAGACTTATGACTTGCTAATAGAAAGGGGCACGGCCTGGCTCCTGCAAACAGACACGCTCCGAGAAGCTGAGAAATTATTTGACTGCGAGGAGAATGTCTGACAGCTAATTGGGGGTAAGACAGGTATATAGATAAAAACAACAAAGCGGACAAAAGAGACGAGTCTGGAGCAATGCAAGAGGACAGATTTAGTTTCTCCTCCCTACCTCATTTGGCAGATCGATCCCAACAGAACTCTCCTATTTTGAGTTAGCAGCTTATCAGGTGACTTCTTGAAAAAGTTAATAATGACACAGAAAACAACAGGCCCCTTCAGCCCATTTGCTTGCTGGCGTAATGCTCACCTTTAAGTCGGCACCAAAGCAGAATGAAAATGCAGAAATTCTGGAAATGCTGTGCAAAAGGATCTTTTCTGCAGTTACAGAAAAAAAGGCATCCTGTACAAAAAGTCTCGGACTTCGCCTCAACTCAGGCAATTTCAAGCAGATCCTCTGTGAAGTATTGGTCACATCATAACCAGATGCACAACATCTTACTTCAATGACACGTTTAAATTAGTTTGTGACCCAGGATCTTGTTCCATCTCTGAAATACTCCATATATGACCTCCAAAATCAGATTTTCTTGAGAAGGACCTGGAACAGGAATAGCTTCCTCCATGAGGTTATGCTGGTGAAGAGCCCAGCAAAGCACCTGAAAGATCTCTTTAGAAACTTGTTTCTGCCTTTCCCTCATGTAGCAGTCCTCTTTAATTCAACTGCCTCGCTGGAAATCAGAGATAATTGTTACAGCCTAAGGCAAGGTTTGCAAGCTTGTCTAGCAAGGAACAGCGAAAAAACGGCTTTCCACATTTCCAGAGCAGGCTTCTGCCAGCCAACTTCTCCACTAGCTCTCACAGTAACTGTGCAGCCAGTTCAGGGACTGGCAGGATCTCTTTACGGGCTCACTTCCCTGTCATACACATACCTGTGGCTGGCAGGCCGCTGTGTGCCAGGAAGCTTTCATGAATGAAGGGGGGAAAAAAAAAAAGAGGAAAGTGTTTTATGGCAGTGAGAATCATAAATCTTCTGTTCAAACATGACTGCTTCAAAGCTGTTCCCTTGCAGGCTGGCACCGCATTCGGACAGCTGACAGCACAGAGGTGAGGTGCAGTAGGCTTAGATCGTGCTTCCTAAAATCTTCCTCGGGGGAAGCTGGCACCTTGTGCCAACTGTTTGTCTTTTGCTTCAGAAGAGAGCATACCACTTTCCTGAACAGTCCATGCCATCTAGAACCTTCATGTCTTTTTATACTCCCAAGTTGTTGTTGACTTTTTCCCAAATCTCTCTAACGCCCTATGCTTCCTATGCAGAACAGCTTTCACAGGCTGTGAGTGGCAATGCTGGCGTACTCAAGCAGCGCAGAGAGGGGGAAGAAAAAAATAGCGAGCTGCAAGAGCAGCTGTAAGAAACCAGTGAAACCATATAAACAAAGAACAGTTTAATGACTTTCTCTTTACAAATCCTTGAAGATCATTTCAGGAGACACCCTCCTACTGTATTGATCCTTTAGTGGCATCTTCCAAGGCACTTTAACTACAAGATGAGAGAGGAACAGCTGATCCTAGATTCCCTGGAGAAGCAGGGGAATCTCTGGATCTGAACACAAGGGGACAACCCCAGGGGAAGGAAGGTCCTCTGAAGGAACAGAGAGAGCTCACCTTAGTTACCGCTCAGGGGTTAACAACAGCATCACTTGGGAAGTGCCTCAAGTAGTTTTAAGCCCCCCAACAACACCTTGTTTGCTTAACAAATGTGTATTTGGAACAAACAGAAGATAGCACTGTCACAGCCTCCTATCTGGCCACCAGCTAGAGATCCGTTTAAGTGGATACAATGCTTTTCAATTTTTACATCTCCTGTACTCACCTCCCTGATCCTGAGGTCAGGATCAGAGCCCTGTGCGATAGCCAGTGGTAGCACAGGCATTTCTCTCCGCTGTATTAGGCTGCTGTGCTGTGACTTGATATTTCTCAGCAGAACGAAAACTTGAACTATCTTAAAAAGAACATACAACAAAGTTCACCTGAGGACTAGCTACTGAAGTCAACAAGAATGCACAACGCAGTAAAAGAGCTTTAGTACAGCCACCATCTAGTGTTACATTATCCCTCAGAACAAATCTGCGTGTCAAACGATTGCCTGATTTTGTAATGTATATATCTGATGGCATCGCAGCAGTTTTGGAGAGTGTCTTTAACATTACTCATGTTTGCAAATCAAGAAGAAAAATGCAATTCTCACTGCAGAACTCAAAAATTGGAAGTATTCCAGAAGTCTTTGGACTTCTCTCTAACATGGGAAAGAAATAAAAACAAACATCTTCCATTAACTGTGTCACCTGCAATACTGAGAAAATATCGGTTTTAACACTGAAATGAAATCTAAGGAGGCTGCTTCTTAACACAAGAAATGTAGCTTTTTAAGAGAACTGGCCCATCAAGAACCTTCAAAACCACATGAAACATGAAGCTGAAAGTTTTCAATAAAGCATGAAAGATCATCATCCTCTCTAGGCATAGTTACCATTTAATGTCATTTAGTATGGCTCCAGTGTAAAAAAAAAATGCTTTAAGTAAAAGTTTTCAATTAAATACAATTAAATTGCTAATACTTCTTATTTTTCAGAGTTTTGGCCCGAATTATGGCCAAACGTCCCAAGATAAAAGCATAAACAACAGGCATTGCTTCAGTAGTTTGCTCCTTTGAAGTGCATCACGATTATCGTGTGTCAGTAACGCGATGTATATGGGAGTAATACTCGGCTGCTTCGCTAGGGGAGGCCCCCTTAGCCACTTCCACATCTACCTCTTCTTGAAAATTAGACCTCTACCATTAGATTCTGGATTGATCTGGAATTATTTGGAAAAAAAAAATCATTGTAAAAGTTTATAGTAGCTTTATCGGTATCAAGCACATTCCTACAGTTGTAGGATCTCAAAGCTCATTTAAGGCACATGCGGACATCAGAAAGAAAATTTAACACCATTACAGCTCTGCGATTGTTTCGTATGTTACAGAGGACTTGATACAGACAGATGAAACTTCAATTTAAAAGTCTGAAAAAACGGAGAGTCAGCAAAAAACCCAAGTGGCAACACAGCCTGACTGAGCACTTTGTTAGGACCCAGAAGAACCATGAGAATACTACCTCGTATTTTAAGGTAATTTTTATAAGCAAGGCCAGCACCTTAAGTTAACTTAATACCATCGGTATTTGGGCCCAGTAAGAGCTTTTTCATGATACATACAAAGATAAGTGCATTAGAGTACACCGAACCATTTACTGAACAGAAATTACACGGCTCACAAAGTTTTTATTCTGTGTGTGTTACACCTACGCCACGTTACACCATTCTGATTCTCTAAAACTAAGCACAAAACTCTAACTTTTAAATATTTATAGTCAGAACTGGTAATGATTTATATACGCATCTGCAGGGGGGAATACACATTAAGTGTCTGCAAAATTAACAAAACTATGCGCTAACACTACTCCACATCATTATAAAGTTATGCATTAAAATTTTATTACACTTTTCAGCCAACAGAATCTAAATACATTCTATAAACTAGAGGCTATAGTTTTCCAAGACAAAGAAGGCTGAAGAGAGGAAAGACCCCAGAGGCGCTGCGCCTGAGGTAGGAGCAGCCAGTAAACAAAACCTAATTCGAGACAGGCCCCTTGCTGCAGAGGACGACAACCACAACACAGGCCTGACAGAGCAAAAAAGAAGAAAGTAAGAATCCAGAACTGATCCGTTACAGGAAAATATGCTTAACCACAGTCTAATTTGTGATCTCAATAAACACCACTTGCATGGTCACACACAGGCACTGTTCAAAAATGCATAATCCCACAAGACTTCCAGTGACTATACATTGTGGTGGTTTTTTGTTTTGTTTTTTATCTTTTTAAGCTTCACAATTGTTAATAAATTATGCTCTAATTGCTACACTGATACAAGATGTATTCAGGCTGTTATGCCTTAGCACAAGGTTAGCATTGCTGCTGCCTATTATAGTGAGATTTTAACCGAAGCCCTGGGTTATGGGAAGACACGTGTTATAAAAAAACAGGCCCTCTACCTGAAAGCTGAAGCGTAAAGGCGAAAAGTTTCCCTCCACCAACTCACAACGTCAACATACTGCAAGTCCTAGTGAAGACTATTGACTATTCGTTACCTGCAGCATATCTGTATAACAGATTTACATCTTCGTATCACCACAAGAACAGTCTGGAGAGGAGGCAAAGCGTTCAGTGCCGCTTACACTGGCGTTACCCACCCAGGCGTTGCAGTAACACCCCTACTCTGATCAGTTATCTTGTCCATCCCGAGAGCAAACGCTCACTCCTGGCACACACGCCTCTTCAAGGATACGCATGATGTTCTTCCCTTTCTTTCACTGGGCCTTCCGAGGCATAGAGTTCTACCTTGTGGCCAGCTAAAGCCAGAGGAAAGAAATTTCACCTCAAGCAATGAAATTAAGTGGAGGAAGATACGTGGGAGATCTTCTGGATCTTAAACTGATACCAGAAGATTTATAGTCAAGTCTGGATGTTAACTGCTTCACTTACAAAACAAAGAGAAATAGAAAATGAGGCATATGTTACTCAAACACATATCTTCATTATTTTCATGATAGGTTTAATGCAAGCAAACACACCGAATAAAACCAAAACTTTCATCTTACCTGAGACCATTCCCTCCTACTCTAACAAACACTTTCTCTCTTAATTGCATCACCCTTCTTCCTCTTATGTAACCCTCTGTTACCCGTACAACTCAAGTATCTCCATGTGCAACAGAATCGGAAAAAAGCATCCATACAAAACAATAATAACAATAAAAAGAAATCCTACCTTGTTTTAAATGTAGCAATGGCACCCATGCCGTAACTCTGAAGTCACAGCTGCCCACTCCCCTTGCTTTCCAACCCATTTTTGCAAGCATCAGTAATCTTCCTACAGATTTACAGGCCAAGTTTTTTTTTTCCCTAAAATAGAAGTTTTCTGAAAAGAAACTTCACTTGAGGAAAAACAAAAACCACTGAAAGAGCAGCAATACTTTGTCTGCGCATTTCATTCCAATGTCATTTTAAATACATCTCTTGGGCAAATAACTAACTTTGAAAACCGTATCATGTTTTCAAGTCAGGAATTCTGAAAACAATCCAGTAATTTGATGTTTATCCGACACTTTGGGACTACAGATTTTCTAGGAGTTTTCTACAGCCCTTCTTATATTCCGTACATATTTCACATTTGGAGAACTGCACGATAACTTGAATGCTTATGACACACACTTTGTTCCGGACCGTCTTTAAACTGCCTTCAAACACACTGCTTTGGAAAAAGACACTCTGAAAACATACAGATCTGGTTTTACCTTTAAGAGCAATTGCATTGTTACAGACAGCAGGGGCAGTAATATTCTGTTGGATGGTCTTAGTATTTGCTTGCAAGACCCCACATTCATTCGTTTTGCTGAACTACAGAAAGTGTGGGGCTTAGGTGTCCAAACTGGTCCTTTAGCCGTCTCTCGGGTTGAACTGAGCCATTTGAAAAAGTAAATCTGATAAGATATCCTGTTTAAAAACACTCAGAAGTGATGGGACTAACATTTCACACACCCAGCCTCCTCCCACTTTAAGACCCAGCCTGGGACGCTCCAGCACCTGCACGCTGTGCAGCAGTGACTACGGGGAGAGCTGGGCAGGATCTCACCGCTTCTCGCCTCTGATCTGCAGCCCCCCTTGCATTTCTTCGCATCAGACTTCTGTGCAATGGCACAGACAGCAGCCACAGCTAAGGACACTTCATCCTAGGTCCGAGACAGATTCATTCTCTTACAAGTCTTTTGGGTGCCATCAAGGGCACAGCTAGGAGACAGGCGAGGGGCAAACCAAAAGCGGAATTAAGAGCTAAGAACAGGAACAGAAAGAGAAACTGCAGAGAGAAAGAGGCAGGCGTGCGACATGCACTCGGCGGGCAGCCCCGAAGATGCAGCCACCACAGCGTGCGCAGCTCCGGGCCTTGGAGCCATACCCACCGCTGCTGGGTCTCCTCCGTCTCCTGGTGGACAGCCAGGGGCCGCTGTCACGACGTACCTCTACGCTCTTGCAGCTACTGAGGCAGAGGACTACAGAAGGAAAACATGCCTGGCTAAGATGTTTAAATGTCACACATGTAAACTGATTTCATGCCCCTCTCTTAAGACTTGTCCTTTTTTTTTTTTTTAAATAACATTTGGAGACACACAAAGATTTTCCTAAGTGCTTTCCGCTTGAAATATTTCAAGAGGCTGTGCAGAAGCATTAACCTTTCACAACTGCAAATTAAATGAAAGGTATTTCTGCTATGAAATATTAAGAAGCACCCAGTCGATACCTCAGTTCCTCTATCTGTAACGCGTGGCTCTCACACCAGTGAGGTAACATGAAAATATAACTTTTTCCAAAATGTATTATAAAGCACTTCTATGAAACCACAATAAAAAAAAAACAGGAAGGAAATGCTAATCCTGCATTTACTTCTGATTTTGGATAGCGTGATCTGAGTAATGGAATTTTAAAAACTCCGTATCTATGCAGTGAGTGAGCACCATGCATCTTGTTCAACAAATGAGGCCAAAGTCCCTTAGGAAAAAGCAGCATTTGATCAAAAACCCTATGTAATAATGATATGCAGATGGAACATGACTCAAGACGGGAAAGAAAACCTTCACTCGAGCATTTCTTAAATTCAGAGAGCCTTGAGTCTGCAATTTTAACATTCATTTAGGTGGGGTTTTATGTACCGACTGAGGGAGAGAGTTGTTTGTAACTGAAGTTTAAATGCTTATATAAACGGTGACCTACATCCCTCCCAGTTCATGAGTTGAAAATGAGACAAGCTTACAACACGGCAATACAGAGACTAAGCATCAGGAAGAACAACAGGGATAATCCAAAACTTTGCTTTCTGATCTTCAATTACAGTTAAGGATGGTGGAAGCAAAGGAAGAGAGAAAAGAAGAGATTAAAAAGCAAGAAATTTACAGGGACAAAAAAATACAATTAAAAAAAAAAAAAAACACAGAGAAGACTAGAGAAGGTAGAAAAAGGACGCTTTCTGAGAACATGGGAGACAAAAAAAAGGATAGCCAAAGCCTTTCATGTTTATCCAAAACCCTGTCTTCAGACACAAATTAAGTTCAGAGCACCATATGCATATCCTAACACCTGGAATGCCCTCATCACGCTTGAAGGAGCGTAGCTCATCCTCTCTCAATTTATACAGCAACCCAATTTAAAGCTTCTTGCCCTAAGTGGAAAAAAATGCAAACTTTTAATAGGTAAAATTTCAAAGCATATTTGATATTACTTGAAAAAAATGTAACGGAAATATTGCAAAATGAATACGTAATGGCTTCGACCACTTCAGCAGCGTTACATAGATTTTTACCACTACCACACCATGCATCAACCCGGAATTCAAATCAGTGCCTGGTAACCCAGGTGTAATTACAAGGTATCACTACGAGTCTTAATTTTACTCAAGGGCCATATTTACATTAGCAATTTAGTCATTTGTAGCGCTGACTTTTGCCAACTTTATTTTGCAGGTCTTGCAGTGGCCGAAGAGGTCAGACTGCTAACACGAGGAGGAGCTGGGGAGGGCTGCAGAGAATGACAGCGACTTGCCTGGGAGCCCACCTCGTCAGCAGCCTGCGATCTTGTCCAGGACAGGGCTGGGCTGTCACTTCCCAGAGAAACACACTGAGTGGTTCTTCAGAGGAAGAAAATAAAGTAATAATAATCAGAACCATAATCATGTGGGCAGAGCAGCAGTAGCTGTGTTCAGAGATGAAACAACACCAAACGAATTTGTGCTTGGCTAAACAAGTCAAAACTCTGTGTTTTCTGGGTTTGACACTACAAAGCACAAGGGTAACTGGTTAGGCAAGACCACCATTCACTTTTTTCTGTTTCAGCATTCATGCTTAACATCGACAACTGCATCGTGTTTAAATGCTCTTAATGCGCATCCATTTCAGAAGCTTGCCTTCCACATGAAATCTGTCACTCTCACATTTTTTTCCTTTCCAGTAAGAACGGTGAGAGATATTTTAAGGTGTCACTACAACTATTAGTGACTAAGAGTTTTCACAGAAAACACATTCACAACCAAAATATCCATACCTCGTAAGGATCAAAACATACCCACACAGTTTTATGGAGTGCTACAGCAAGGGCAACATTAGATGGATGTGAGCTCATTTCGGCCCCGCATTTTTCAGTGAGGAGACAATCCATTCATTCTAACATGTTGCAATGTTGCATGGCAGCCACTGAAGTCACCTGACATAACATTTCATGGTTTTATTTGATTAGGGAGGGAAGTGGGGACACACCATCTTTCATAAAAATCTGAAACTTTCTATAAATAGCAAGTTACAGAAGCACAGCACAAACACACGGAGCTCACACAACAAAATAGGGCAATTACTAGTTTAAAGTAAAAAACGATGTACTGAGAGAGGCTGCAGATACCCCACGCCTGGAGGTGTTTGAGGTCAGGATGGACACAGGGCCCTGAACAACCTGCTCTGGTGGGTGACATCCCTGCCCATGGCAGGGGTTGGGACTAGATGATCTTTAAGGGCCCGTCCAACCCAAGCTGTTCTCTAAGATAACTACATAAAATAAATAGGCAATTCTTTTCACAAAACTTCCCTCTCCTCACAACCACCCTTGAATCTAACGGTACCAACAGTTTCCTCATACAGTCCTGCCCAAACCAGGTCAAGCAGACTTGGGGTTAAAATGCCAGGAACCTCCAGGGCCTCCTCTAATCCAGTGGTTTTCTCTTACTAGCAGGGACAGAGGCACGGTAGAGTGTAGTAGGGTAAATCTTGGGATAACCAAGGAGAAACAATACCAAAGAGAGCAGAGGAACACCAGTACAAACATTTTATTCCTCCTCAGCGAACGCAGTGCGAGCTCTGGACTGAGGCGCTGGGCACGGCGCTAACAGGCCTGCCCTGCACAAGCTCTGTCTCTGGGATGCCTCCCGCATCCCTGCCCTCCTGGCTCTCCCCCAGCCCACGGCAAGGCCAAGAAGGTTTTCTTAAGATCCACCACCAAAGGGAGATGTCACAGGACGACAGGCCGGACAACAAGCTGTCACATCATCACTCTCCCAACAACCAACCCAAGCCCAACATAGAAGCGAGGCCTACCCATGCACGAGTGGCCTGTGCCTACCCGCCCCAATACATAAACACGCTGTTTGGCCTCACGAAGGACAAAGCTTAGCCAGAAGTCACCACGGGCAACCCTCGCAGTGAAGCGTGGGCTACTGGTGTAATGACAAATCACACCACACGTGACAGATTTTTTATTTATTTTTTGGTCTTTCCTGATGCCATCTGTGCTTCACAAGGAAGTCTGATGGCTGACAGCATTTCCCCAGCCCCCAAATTCTGGATCACTGATCTAGACACTGCTAGGAAATTACATTATTTAAATAACTCTGATAAAACAATCATCAAAATCATCTTTGATATCTCATTTATTCTTAAAACTGGGAGCTGCTGAAGAAACTGTGTTTAATTTACACATATGTATTACTTCAGCCCTCGATCCCCTTGAATCTACTCCTCACCAAGCCACAGGATCCCTCAGGGAAGGACCTTATGAAATAAAGCACTTGGGATGTCTGTAAACAACACTACAGAAAATTAGCTTTTATAATGACAACACCAGAACAAATAATAAACGTCTCCCTGTTTTGGCCTTGTATTTTCAGTCTCACAACTTCCAATCCTCTATTCTGAAGTTTCAGTTGTGCTCTCAGAATAAAAATATAGCACCTACTTCAAGAAGTGGTGAAATACGAGAACCAAGTTACTCTGCTAAAGCCATAATTCTTGATAAATCCAATTCCTGTCCCTTATATTATCTACGTATGACAAGTCTGTTCCGTACAGATGCCACCCGATCAGCAAGACATAATGCATTCCGTCACTTAATTTAACAACGCATTATTTGTGGCCTGAATTCAAGTTTAATTGCCAACAGGACAGTAGTGCAAGAAGCATGAGAAAAGGCACATTGAAGAGCTCAGACTATCGCTACGACTACAACAAGAGGCATAAAACAGCCAAGAGAAAGTACCATTTGATTGTCACCTAAAATACTGAAAAAACGGGGATCATTTTTGAGCATATTTTTAAGTTTGCCATCAAAGTTGCATTAATATGATTAACATTTTTTCACACCTGCAGCATCCACATGTTTTCCTAACTATTAAACTTACACTGCAGACAGATTACGTGAGAGTTCAGCCAGAAAATGTTACTTGTGAAGTGCACGCACCTGTGAGCAGGAGTGCTCTGGGCTTCTTCAAGTTATAGAAACAAATGTCTGAAGAACTATTACGGCTCTTTCAAACTGTTGGTTCTCTCAGATATGCCAAAATAGCGCTGTAAAATTGTGCAAACGGAGAGGAGCAGCTCACCTAACTGCGTAAACAAGATATCTGATCATCCTAAAACACAAGCAAAAACAGCATTTGGCCACAGTCATTGACAGGGAAAACAGTTCAGCTGTCAATACCCACATTCAGAAATGAGGTAGGATGCAATTGTATTCCGCTTCATACCAGTGGGGATGAAACCTCTAGGTGCTAACAATACAAGAACCGTTACATAAGACTATGCACTTATTTTTAGAAGCACATTACAAAATTAAGTACTGCACTCGAATCTGTTGCCGAGCCATGGACAGTCACATCAGTGTGCACAAAGGACAACTGCTCGATTGAAGCACGGCGTTAGATTAGATTCAGATTAGAGCTCTCTCCCGCCAATCCACAAAATACCGAACTATGAGAGACTAAGAAAGTCAATTTGGGTTCACTGAAAAAACACTACTCATCATAAACACAAATGTATTCTTTTCTAGGAGCTGCAGAACTGACAGCAACTGGTTTCCTACAGCTTTCTTCTTTTGTTGTCTAATGCTTCTGCACCGTGATGACCCCCAACTTCCCTCTTTTCCACGTCTCTCTTCGTGACTCTCTCTCCTGCTCCAGGGAAGGGAGAGCCGTGGCACAGACACTGTGCTGAGGGCTGCCTGCCAGCTGCTGTCCCGCAGGACACACGTTCCAGGTCTGACCATCTCTCTTCCCAGCGGGTGAAGTAATTTGGACACGCTTCCTCTTCCTAGTCACAATTTTATGAGGCCTGGTGGACCACAATTTGAGATTTAATTCTTCCTCCCAATTTAAGTTTCCATGTGTATACTTTATATGTATAAAGTATAAGTTAACTTTATATGTTTTAACTTTAACAAAGTTGCTTAACTCTGGAGTTAGAAGTTAACTATCTGAACTTTCAGTATATATTTGTATACACACGTAGATACGCGCACTCACATACACACACTGGTGAGTGGGAGGGCCAGACAAACCAAATAATCTCATAAATCACATTTCCTGAGAAACTGAACCCAGGCTTTTTAAGTGTTTGCCTTTTTTTCTTTTCAAACTGCAGTATGACCTGCAGCGGTACTGCAGAGCGTGCACCTCCCCAGATGAAAACATCACTCTTTCCTCACCATCTCTGATGATCAATTTTCCTCTTATTTTTACCCAATAATAAAAAAAAAAAAAAATACAGCTAACTTCACGGTCAGGTATTACACTGTTCTTCAGACCATGCCTACCTGAACATTGCTTCCCCTAGCTCTTGCAGATAGACATGAAACAACCCATTAAGCACATCCCACTATCAACAGATTTTACTACCACTGTGTCTTCCCTCACAGCCTACGCTATTCCCCTCCAGGCTCTTTGCTAAGTACATTAATAGCACGGCCTGCAGACTATGCTTAGTCTACCGAGTTTGAAAAAACACCTCACAAGAAGGTTTTGTTTTCAAAACCAGACTCGCAGACGCAGGTATGCCCCGGCACCGAGAAGTCCAGCAGCGCAGCGTGCTGATAGAAAGGCACAGTTAAAGATGACTCCTCTCAGTGACTCATTCCTGTTTGCCAACGAGGCCCACACTGGGCATCCCAGTTTTCAAGACTTATTGAGCTGTTGATACAAAAACAAATTCAGTTTAGCAGCATACTTATTTAAAAAAGGGATGGCTGGAATTGAATCTACAGTTAGGGCCCTAAAACAACTTCCAGATATGTCTTCTGAAGAAAAAAATGAAAAGATTAGAATCATGGCTTGTATCAACATTTTGCAGATTCCTAATTAAACTGTTATGGAAAATACAACTCGCCATCAAGTGTATACTGCTGCTAGTCACAACATACACCTACCTGAGATATGGAGGGCTCAGAAGAACACCAGTCTCTTTAAAACTACATTTTATCCTTCCAAAAAAATTGGAATACTTCTTGCCTCCTTCCCACATGTCCCACAATATATATGTTTTTATATAACTACGCTTCCTTGAACTAGGGGCTGAGGGGAAAAAGATACACATTTGTTGCCCAAAACACATCATTCTGAAAGTGCCAGAAAGTTTCTTTAAAGCAACAACAAATACTCCATATCCCAATTGCACAGGAGCCTGAATTTGCTCCAACTTTCACCATGAAACAAAAAGAGATACTGGCATATTACTGCGTATAATGCTGATCTTAATCAATTTAATCTCGAGGAACACACTTACTAGAAACACGCGTCCACACTAAATAAGCCACCAAATTCAGATTGCAGTACAAGATGCCTTTCGACTTTAGGATGATGCTCTGCTGTGTCCTGTACTTTTTCAACATGCCCAAAGCATCAAGAACAGTACTGGCATTCCAAACAATTAATGAAGTTACTTATTTATAGATGTGGCTTGTTGTTTTTACTGCAAACAGTTTTACAGGTGGACACTATTACAAGACACTTCTCATGTTCAGAATTGCTCATTTTCTATCTTTCACACATGGGTGCCATGCAAAGTTTAGATTTCCTTCTGAAAACCTTACAGATTTCCAGTTCTCCACACTAAAAAGCACAGTACGTGCTCTCCAGACGAGAGAAGACCCTCTTCTATATACTTTTTAGCCTACTTAGTCACTACATAAAACATGCTGTTTCACAGCTATTTTCCTCCTTTATGCATTTTTAATAGCTTTGTGCGCAACGAGTACTTTCCCACAAATTGCAGCACTGGTGAATGAAATTTCCCCAGTGTGAATGGTGAAAGATACCAAGTATGTACCCAAATAAGCCCCCTACACACCAGGGCAACAGAAGCAAGGCTGGCGTATCTTTTCCCCGTCATTCTACTACCCTGGCAACACTTGCTTTGCAAGAAGTTTTCACAATTAGAACATAAAAATGTACTAAAAACAAAGAGTAATCAGCACCTCAAACAATGCAAGGTTTTAATTAGCTGAAAAGGGAAAAAATGCTATTCTACTGTAATGCAAAGAAAAAGCTCATAGTCATATGGACTGTATGACACGTGCCACCACCATAAGCATTATTTTGCACTGTTTGGTACGAAGATTCCCATCTTCATGCAATCCTTAGAAAAGATCATGTATGCTGATATTATATTATCATTATCTGAGTTACGAAGACACAGATGGAAGAACAACTTTGCTGAGAAGCTGCCTTCAAAACGAAACATTAAGAGTTTATAATATGAAATTGTTTGGGGCTTTTAAAATGTAATTAGCCGTACCGCTTCTTTGTGGTGCCTGGAACCTCCTTGCTGTTGTTTTCAAACACACATGTATGCAGACTGTAATGAAAAAGTGATGCCCATCAAATTCTGAAACATGTAATGATGAACAATACAACTGCCACCTACTGAATATGGTATAGAACCAGCTGGGTTTTAAAACCCCAACTGTTTTCTGTAACTACATACACTGAATGCTACCAGTGTCTATTTCCACAGAGTCCTTGAACCAAGCAAGCAAAACATGGGAAAGTAATATCCCAAAACTACGGACTAGATCTCGGCCATAAATTGGTTCAATGACTTACCAGAGTCACACGTCACTTCAGCAGACCAGACAGGAAGCATTCTCTGACTCTTATGTTCACACTCAACCCCTGCAGTACTGTCTGCTCAACAAGAGTAATGAAAAGTAGGAGTTCCCATTTTATCTCCCACAAATATACCTGTAATTTTATGCTAGTTTTCATGTTTAATAAACTATCCCTTTTCACAGGTAATGACCTCATCTGTATACAGTCACTCATCACTGATTTCAAATACACAAAGAAGTTGAACGCAGAGCCTTGAAAATGCTTTAGAAGTTCATTAAACTGCTCGCTGCAACCAAAAAGAATTATGAGTGATGTGGGGCACAAGAAGATGCTTAACAAACACACACACACACACATAAAGAAAACCAGGAGGAAATAATGGTTTACTTATTAATGGATTTCAGACCTACAACTCTGGCACTGTAACTCACCAAGAGGAAGATGTCTCTGAAAACAACTACAATCATGTTTTAAACACATCACAAGTGTAAAAAGAGCGGTCAGGTGACAGTGAAAGCAAGTCAAGAGGAAAAAATACCACCCACTTTCCTGTAACCCTGCTGATAATCACTGGTACCTCAAGACAAAGTGGTGGCAGCGAAGGGGGAGCTCGGAAGCCTCTTTGGGCAAGGGTCATTTCCATCCTGACTTGGGATCTGAACCAGACCAGCAGCTGAGGTAGTACAAACTACCACAATGTAAGTAGTCAGTTTTCAGCACAGTAGTATAAGTGAAAGATAAAACAGAAATTAAAAGCAATCTGAAAACTGCACGGTCTTTAATTTGGCCGATATAAAAGCACGAAGATTTTACCTCCTATGGAAAATCTCTTGCTGATTAGCACAGAAATGTCTACGTCGTGTACAAACATCTCCGAAAACAAAATAATTCCGTAAGGACAACTGCAAACACGCTGCAGTACCATAACGTCATTTGATGCAACCCTTCCTGTGCTCTTCTGATGTTCAACACCAGTAGACTTGGTCGTCAGCGTACGAGCCTGAAAGCTCTCAATGCAAGAAGTTAACTGTCAACACGTGAGCGGGTGCTTTTAAGTCAATGAGACTACCCACAAACTTTCAGTTGTTCATCTGTTTTTACAGGAACCCGGGTCAGGAGACCAAAGACAACACACAAACACTGAATGTAGGTGCTAAAACACATGAAAAAAGAAAAAAGGAAAAAAAAGGTCAGCCCTATTCCGGAAATACCAACTGAAGCAGGTTGTTTTGAATTACTCAGTACAGTCTGAGACATCAGGATAAATTGCAAGGAAAAAAAAATAGCTATCTGTTCCGTAGAAAAATGTTTACATACTTTCTAAAAAAATTATTTACTTGTACCTCAAAAACGCAGATGAGGCAAAGTTAACCTGACTTGAATTTCTTGGCTTTTGTCAAGAACTACTGTAATTTGTGTATAAATTGTATTATTAATAATAAAAGAAAAAATATAATTTAGAGAGCAACCCTTTAAATTTGTGGCAAAAATACTGTTTTGATGTAATGCGGTCCTGACCTTCTATATAAACTGGCACACAGCTCCTGAGCTAACATTTAGAAATAGACAACAAATATGGCAAGAATTTGAGATTTTATTTACCTTTTTTTTTTTTAAGTGGTTTTCAAATCTGTATTCAACCACGCTATAGCTTTACAGGAAGAGATAATCCAAAAACAGTTAACTACCAGAATCTACTTACTTCAGAACAAAACACTGCGCTGGGAAGCTCAGGCGTGCTTTCTATACCACCTCAGAACACAGCAAGCAATTCAACATTTGTCTTAAGTTTCCAGACCAAGTCAGAAAGTGAGGTGCAAGAAACACCTCTTAACTAAACTGCTGGGGTTTTAGGTTATATTCACTTCTGGAGTCCATAACAACAGGGAGGCGCAAGCCATTTTTGAATAAATAAAGTTATGGTATGCGGCTGGTTTAAACCTACAGCGAGGCTACAAATCTTACAGTGACTACAGAACAGACAAACAGATTTTTTTATACAAACAAACAAACAAAAAAAAAGCACACAACAGGTTCTAAAAACGCAATAAAGTTTCTAATTCCAGAGCTAACTCCTATCTAGACAGAAATACCTTTAGAAGTACAGCCAATACAGCGGAAATCCTTCATGAGAGCTGCCACTCCACGACTGGCACGCACCATACACAACTTTTTCATTGTGGGGACGAGGTAAAGACCAAGGCTTTCAGGTGCAAACACCTAGTTATGGGACCAGTTTGCAGTATCCAGCTTCAGGACATGTTTACTGTCCTATTTTTCACAGTGAACACTGCTTCTCTAGAATGAGATTCTTTTAAAGATCATTCAAATCATTTTTTATGAATTGCAAGCATTAACAGTGGAGTTGTTTTAGTTCTCAGGGCTTTTGCTTTCACTTGCTGGCAGAAGTGACACACAAAAAGGTAACAGTTACTACTTTGACAACAGTATTACATTGCTAAAAGAACTGTGTAGACAAGGTTTATCTACTAATACACTCTTAGCTTTATCAACAGCTTCCTGAAAGTGAAACGGAAATACACTTGCAAGTCAAGTCAGTCAGCTCATGATATCAAGTATTCAAATCCCTTCCTAAGATCAGAAGCAGCTGACACCTTGAAGTTTTTCACGCCAGCTGAATTCTCAATGTAAACAATAGCGGAGGGGGGGCGGGGGGGGGCACTGAACTCATCCATAGTTTTCAGTATCACACAACCGGATCTTGCAAGTTATGTTCCATTAAAACGCCACTGTAATAGGACTCAAAGTACAGCAACATTCCCCTAACAAATCTTCTAGATCCAAGCAAAGACATCTTTTCAACGCAAACCTAAACAATTATTTGGCTTTTGCAGGTCTTCACAAGTTTCGACAGCCTGAAACAAATCCAAGTTTCCAGAACCGTAAGGATTTCTGCTAAGCAATGTGACAGCAGGTTTGATCATCTTAAACTCCCTTCCCCCAGCTGAGGAGTGGGGAGAGCAGGCAGCCACCAGCACCAGATGTTACTGCCGTGCAGGCAAGCAGGAATGTTTCCTTCACACACTCAAGCCGCACACGCACGCGTACGTGCGTGCAGATACAAGAACGAGACAAAAAAAAAAAAAAAGTTGGTGTCTTCCCCTGGGGATAAAACAGTGCAAAGTTGGAGACAAGTTCTTGTCTGATAAAACAGACTTACAAAAAAGCAGAAGCTGTCGATCCACATCTAACACGAGCATGTTTTCTTTCACTCAGATTACAAAACCTCCAAAACAAAGTTACCTGCAACTTCATTGAAGAAAATATGAAAAGAAAAAAAAAAAAAAAAAAAAAAAAAAAAAAACAAGGAGCTAACAGCAACAGGAACACTGAAAATTTAGCTTGTGGTGTCTGTAGGGAAGCCCTCACTCCTGTGAGGAACAGCCGTACACTGACTATAGGGTAAATGCCACATCTCATACAAGCGTGGCAGCATCCCTCTTCCTCCCCCACCTCACCTGTCACCCTGGGCCACCTTCCTGCCCCTTCCCTTCCTTCCCTCCCCGTCCCTTCTCCCCGAGGCGGGCTCAGGCCAAGCTCCAGGCCCCGCACGGGCGGACAAGTTCGTACAGGGGCAGGATCGCTGCAAGTTTGTTTCACAAACACGGCCGAGGGAATGCCAGAACCTGTTTACACATCACCTTAACCGCCACCAGGAGGAGAGCGGAAAAGGCGCTCGTAAAAAATAAAAAAAATAAGAAATAAAAATAACAAA
>CM021765.1:37681184-37691738 GCA_011076525.1 Nettapus auritus | reverse complement strand
CTCGGGCGGGCGGCGGCGGGCAGCGGGGCGGCGGCGGGGGCCGGGGCGGGGGCGGCCGGGGCCGGACTCACCGCATGAATTTTCTTGTCCCGCGGATCCAAGATGGCTGAGTATCCAGCACGGAGGATGCTGGGGGAGCAACCTTTACCCTCTGACCCGGCCGCCGCCGTGACCCCGCCGCTGCCGCCGCCGCCGCTCGGCCTGGCAACGGCGCTGAGGGGCGGGGAGAGGCGGCGACGCCGTTCGGCTGGGCCCGGAGGACGGCGAGGAGGAGGAGGAGGAGGAGGAAGAGGAGGAGGAAGAGGAAGGAACGCCGCGCTCCCTCCGCCTGGCCGCCCGCGGGGCGCCTAGGCCGCGGGGCTGCTGCCGCTCCGCACGGCGGGCAGCGGGCGGCCGCGGGGCTCGGCCCCCATTTTGTGAGGGGAGGCGGCCGCGGGGCGCGCCCCGAGCTCCCCCGATCTCTCCCGGGCTCCCCGGGGAGCTGGGGACGGCCGGGGGGCGAGCAGAGCCACCCACGGGCAGCAGTCCCGGTGGGGCCGGCCTGCGGGGGGCTGAGGGCGAGCCCGGGGGGGTTTGGAGGGTGCCGGGAGGCCTGAGGGGGGTCTGGGTCGGGGACTACCGTCCTGAGCACCCAAAGTGTCTGAAAGTCTGTAGTTTTGGTACCGGCGGGCAGGCAGGCCTTGCCACCCGTTTTATTATTAAAATGGAGAAGTTTCACCGAGATGGCACGACTGGACTTTTATTTTTTTAATTCATCACCGTGAAAATGCGTGTGTTGTAACAATAGCTACAGCAACTGCAGATGCACAAAACACTCATGATGCAAATAATCCCCCTGAACTTAGTGAGATGATAAACGGTACAAAAGCTAGGCCTGTACGCAAGTGTTTACAGGACAGAGGCCGACGTTATTTGTGAACTGGCTTCGATACTCCATCATGAAACACACCAATGAAGACGCTCCTTTGATTTAGTTATGAGATAGAGAATTTAAGACAAGAAAAAAATAAATAAATAAATAAATAAAAAAATAAAAGAACATACAGTATTTAGCCAGGAACAGACGTTTTTGCAATAACTTTGCGTTTTTGTTTCCTTATCAGTCAGCTCTGATTTTGGAGCTACAAATACAGCTTAAAAATAAGTATTCAGTAGATTATACAACACTAATATTTCACAGAAATATTAATACCTACATTAACATGCCTGACAACATTAACATGTTTTGCCGATCAGTCTTCCATCTGTGCTGAAAGACCAGCTTCTTAATGCCACTACTAAGCACAGCTACGTGCCGAGCATGGGTGTCATGTCACTTTAATAAACATCTTTACACTTTGTCCAGGAAAATGCTGTGTTATTCAAGTATCCTAACCTTTGTGTCTCAAATATTCATGCATTTGCTGTAAACAAATAACCATAGAACACCTTAAGTAACATCCAGTTGTAAGGACAGTATCTGAAGTTCTGGGGTATTTCTGTTCAATAAAAAAAAAAATAATATATAAAATAATAATAATTAAAAAAAAAAAAAAAAAACAGCCAGGATTTCTTTACACCTTGTGACAGACATAAAGGCAGTACTTTGAGACTGAGGAAGTTAATGAACCTTCATCTTCACTGTTGCTAAATAAACTTTTGTTTTATCAACCCTTTTACATCCATTTGTAAGCATTTTACTACATTAGGTTTCATTTTGCGCTTTTATGGTGTCTTTTCCAAAGGCTAATATTTGTTGTATTTCCTCAAAGTCCTTTAAGACTTAAGGTACCACAGAATACGTGGTAAGTAAACAAAGCATCTGATGTTTACATTCCATCTATGTGGACTGATCTCTGTGTCCATCACAAGATTGAAGTTTACATGCAAATCAATTAGCATTTATACAGCAAGAAGCCTGTGTGGTTCAACAGAGCCAGGAAATGGAAAATAAATAAATAAAAGGTTTTCATGTCTTAGCCTGGTTAGCTTAATATAATAGCCAACGAGCAATCACAGGGTGTATAAATTGCGATTTACATTTTTGTCAATGGAACTAACCTGCCTTTCTGCTTAAAACTGTGTTTAGTTGTGGGACATTGTCAAGGTGACTGGAGTCAGTGTGTATTTGACTTCCTTGTTTTCTTAAAATGAACATTGTTAGCACTTTAATGCTTCAGAATACTCTCTGAGGCTGATAAAAGCAAATGTTTCCTGTGTTCATACATTTGCTATTTTCAGCGTGGGTCAATATACATTTTTATACAATGGTGAGGCCTATTTTGCATTGCTGCACTTGCTCAATTAAAGAGGTGTTCTGAGCTCATTTAATTAAATGGCTGCTAATCACATGTGGACACTCCTAATCCATTTTGAACCTCATATGGTATAATTCGACCTCTGTCTAAATCTTTGTCTACAAATACGCATTTGTTATTTTTAATCCCAGTTATTAAAAGGTCTCTTCCTCTGTGTGGTTTTTATTATTATTATTATTGGTTTTGTGTTTTTTATGTATGTATTATTATTTTTTCTTATTTCACAGACCTAGCCATTCAAATTTCCAGATGTCTGTTGCTCCTGCTAACACCCAGAGTGGGCTAAAAGCATTCAGCATCTGTCTGGAGTACCTGAAAAATTTGGGAAGAAGGCATCAAGCGAGACAGATGTACTCAGAACCCCAAAATGCTTTATTTCCCCGGCTCTTGAGTGTTCCCTGGCAAGCCTCTGCACTTTTCTTCACCCCTGCTCCAGGAAGTTTTTAGATACTCTTCAGCCCCCCTCAGCATCACTGATAGAGGTGGATGCAGTCACAGATGTGGGAGGAAGAGGTATGCAGTATGCATAGTATGCAGAGGACACCATTAGGGTGTTTTATTTGCTTTGCCAAAATGTAGAATTAGCCATTGTAAGACCACCCTCCTTGGTTGTGAGTGGAGGCAGAACATGACAAATAACCAGTCTTATAAGTCATTTTTAGACACAACCACAAAGTGCATTGGAGTGCACCAAAAGTCTTCCCTTCTCCAACCTACAGTAATCCTCGGGAACAGCAAATACAGAGCAATTGCCAAGAGCAAGGGGTAGCAGCTTTTCATTGGTAGCAAATCAGGCTGTATTTTTTTTTCTTTCTTTTTTTTTCTTTTTTTTTTCCCCACAAAATAGGGTTTAAGCTTATTGGTAGAAACAGCCGGAACCAGCAGATAGTGCCCTTTGACTGCGAGGTGTATTTGATTAGCTAACGCAGTGAAATACTGCTTCTGAAGAAGGCAGAGGTTTCTGATTCCTACTGAACTCAGAGCTGTGTAACACTTGTGAATTGGGAGCAGCAGCTTCTCGCAGATGTCTTCCTTGCTGCATGATGTTCAAAAGTCTGTCAGTTTGCTTTCTTTGGAGCAAGGCTGGAGGGTTACTGCACAGCTATGCATTAATCTTTGCCCTAGAAGAACATGGCAGATTTTTTTTTTCATAAATATAGCTATTTGTTTTTTAAATATTTCTTTAACAAAAGGGTAAAGGTGCGTCAAAGTGTATCTTACACTAAATCTGATAGTAGAGATCTCACCACAAAGGTACGTTAAAACATTTTTTTCAAGAGTAAAAGCATGAAGAGCTATCATTTTACTGTATTCTCCCGATTCCTAAGTATTCCACTAAAAAAGAGCACAAAATAGTCAGATTTAGGAGGATTTGTTTGGTTAGGTTGACTTCTGCGAGTTAGTCTCCAATTTCTAGTTTATTTAGGGAAGGGAAGGGAAGGGAAGGGAAGGGAAGGGAAGGGAAGGGAAGGGAAGGGAAGGGAAGGGAAGGGAAGGGAAGGGAAGGGAAGGGAAGGGAAGGGAAGGGAAGGGAAGGGAAGGGAAGGGAAGGGTCAGCAGTTTCCATGACAATGTCCTTATCTATCCTTTCACACCTACCGGGATTTCCAGGGATGGCTGCTGGCAAGGGAAGCCCTAGAAGTGCAGCTCTGTTACTGCTTTAGTGTTAAAATGCATCACAAGTTATCCACACAGATGGCCTCTCATCTGCTGGATTTGTAGTTTCCAGGAGGGAATATTGAGAGCAGAGGTATCTTTATCTCAGCCTCTCATATTTTTACTATCAGGAAACCCTAGCTCTGCCTTCTGCAGCAGTCCCTTCAGGGTTTGCTTTAGTGTTAATTACACTAGAATTACACTAGACCATCAGGCAAAAAAAAATATACAAAGTTCAAAATGAAATCTGTGAATTCTGTAAAATAATATGACTTCGAACATGAGATAAAATGGAAGATTTTCCAAAAATAAGATGCTTCATGCTGCTGTGTAGCAACTCAGAGGTCTGCCAGAGTGCTGATAAATGAAAGGATAAATCAAGAATTAGAGATACCTGCAATATGATTTTTTTAAGGAAAAAAAAAAAATACTACAGATGGAAATATGTTTTCCAAGGGAGAGAAGGTATTAAAGAAACAGAAGTCTTTGCTTAAGAAGGTGCTGACTGACATTCCCAAGCAAGATTATCTCTGAAGAGATGGGACTTGCTGCAGTGGTGACAGGGGAACCCTTCCTATCTCGTTTCTCAAGAGTGCAGCCAGCAGAGCTTTTGCTGGTGGTCCTTGGAGAGCTGCTTGGTCAGAAGGTCTGCTTCTCATTTGAAACCCTTAAAAGATATTAGAAGACAGATGGTGTTTGATTTGGGGTGAGGGGTTTGTGTTTTGTTTTCTCTGTGGGTGTTTTTTTTTTTGTTTTTTTTTTTTTTTTTTTTTTTTTTTGTCATGACTTTTCCATGTGATCCTCTTATTTAGTTAATATGACTAGGTGTGACATAGGACAGCCTCTCCATTATGCTTCAGTTCTATTGATAAAGAACATAAACTTACATACTGAAGATTGTCATAATTAAAAGTTAATTTTAATCTTGGAAATAAGAGCTATTAGAATGGCTTTGTAAAAAATGTTCGGTAAATATACAACCAGCAGCCCAGGGGAAGTAATCACAATATCTAAGATAAAAGGAGAATTACTTTCACTCATGACAGGTCTCAGCTGGGCAAGTGAACAGAGCTTGGAGATCTGGAAAGTGCTGAATGTTATTGTGTTTTGACAGTGTTTCATGATTGACAGTTGGGCTTATTTCCAAAAAGATGTTCTCCTCTAAATTAGTGTTAATGAGCACAAGTGAACCCTAGCTCCAGTAGATGACAATGTTACAGGACAAAGCTGTTTTCTTCGCCTTTTTGCCAGAGGTTGCCTCCTCCACAGCAGAGCTGTCAGAAGTGAGTATATATGTGCTTGCACCTCAGCAGTTTGCATTCAACTTGTTAGGATAAAATTGCACCAAAAAAAAGTAGTTGTGTCTTGCTGCCCACATGGTGAGTCACTGCAAGCCAGCAGCAGGTAACTTAGAAGCTGACCAAATTCATGCAGCCCCAAGGGGCCACCAGCTAGATTTCAGGACATTAAGTCCCGTAATATATAAGGACTGGAAACAAGCTGGCTGTGTATATACAGCCTGTCCCACTCAAGCGTGTGCTGGTTCTCGCTTCTGCCTGTTTAGGTGTGGTTCTTGGGGTCTGTCCACCTACTTCCTTTAGCCTGTTTTTTCTTCCAATGTCATGCCACTCTTCTAGCTTGCTATAACATGCATCACCTTAGACTGCCATCCCACCAGCAGCCAGAGGACTCCAGTATCGTATAATCATACAATCATTTAGATTGGAGAAGACCTTCACAAGGTCATCAAGTCCAACCACGAACCTGATATACCAAGTCCCATCACTAAACCGTGTCCCCTAGTGCCCCATCCATGTGTTTCTTAAATACCTCCAGAGATGGGGAATCTACCACTTCCCTATTTCAATGTTGATCACCCTCTCTGTGAAGAAAGTATTCTTTATGGTCCCAGTGGGCAGAGTGCAGGGAACACGGCCCAGTCCCTGTTGAAGCAAGGTGCCAAGCATGCAGAACAGAAGACCCAGAGGAACACGGCTGCCTGGGCATCCAAGGTGGGGCCAGTTCATAACACTTCGCAGGAGTTTGGCGACGCAGGCTGAATCCCCAGATCCTAAGTCCAAAGCTGCTGTTTACCTCCTGAGCCAACTCAAGCAGTGACGTGTCACTAAGCTGATGAGAGAGGGAACTTAGTGCATCTAAACTAATCTGTATCTGCAGCCAGGACACTGAATTGAATTTCTTTTCGTCCTGGCTTGCACAAAACAAATCCCTGGTGTGCCTGGGAAACTCCAACACCCATTGCCTTCACAGGATCAAGGCTGTGTGATCTTAGCTGAGTCACAAAACCACAGTATCATGGACTATAACATCTCTATAACAGAGCAACAGCAACTACTTTTGTGCTCTTTGCCTTCACGACACTGCCCAGCTGGAGATGTAACGACATGCACGTCAGCTTGAACCATCCAGAGGTTTCCTGGGTCTCAGCTTTGCAGCAGCTGATAGGATGTTGTTTTATCACAAAACTGCCCCCAACGCCCTGGATACCACCCATGATTCCCTAATCCTGTCCTTTCACGGCCGTAAATTCAAACTTTTGTTTACAGAGTGGCCAAGCTGTATATGAAAGCTTGTCATGCATGAATTCAACTGTAAACATTGCATCCTCAAACACTTAAACCTCTCCCCCACAAATCCTGCTCATCACTTTCCATGTTTTGTTAAGGAGCTACCTACCTCTGAGAGCAACAGAACTGTTCTGTTCTGGGGAGACCGACTGCCCAAGGCCACCTGCTTCTTCCCCAGGCGGACATGCCTCTCAGCAGAAAGAAGCTGAACTGCATATACAGCAAGTGCCTGCCATGTCCCTCCACCCCCAGCAGCGCCCATGATTCCTGTTTCTGCCCTACTCCTCTTCAGGATCTGCTTTTTGCTTGGGCCAGCAGGTGGGGAAAGTGGCAGTAGCTTCAGAGAGGCAAAATAAGGTTTTGTTCGTTCCTTCCTTCCTTCCTTAGGATAAATTTGAAGGCTTGGCATACTATCGCTGTCCCAGCTGTCTAAATATTCAGCACCCATACTAAGCCCCTCCTCTGGCCCTTCTCAAGTCAGCGGAGAGAAGGAAAAACTTATGGCCCAGGGTGGGAATCTGTGGGCTGTGGGGACCCCTGCAGGAGCGGGGTGCAGTGCTGGGATGGCCCATGCAAGCCAGGGACACCTTGCCCTACACTGCCTGCCTGCTCTCTTCATGGGTAGCCCATTGTATGTATTCTGGAGGCGCTTACTAGAAAGCAAGTTTGTGCACAAATATGAAGATTTTCTGCATAGGTTCTCTGGAAAATATGCGGGAAGGTCTCTCTTTTATGTTAAACCTGGTTATGAGATGTTATTTTGGCATTAGAGAAAGGGAAATAGGCTCTCAATTGCAAGATTTAATCTAATAGGAAGATCCTAGACATGAAACCACGCAATCCTAATGTGTATTTCTAAAAATGATTCCAGAAGGACCCTGCATTGTTCAGGGCTGGACAAATCATCTGCACAAAACCAATTTTTAACACAAAATTGTTGTTAGCAATTAAAGTGCAAATAGTAGTTACAACATCCTCTGTTTTCATGCTGATTACATTATGTCTGTTTCGTTAGTAACAAGTCATGTTTATTTCCAATTCCCTGGCATGAAGAGCTGTTACGAGCTTCAGAGATCAAGGTTTCAAGAGACAGTCCTTTCCTGTGCACTCACTGCCACAACAGACCAGACGCAAACGGAGGAGAGGATGAGGAAGAGCTGAGGTGACTTGCTAAAAGCCATATGACAGCCGTGCCTTCCAAGCCCCAGAGCAGGGGTAAAGCTGCTGCCCTGAACCTTAGACGAAGCTGTGTTGTGTTGGGTGAGGATGAACAGTGGAGAGGCCTCATGTCTGCCCAGGAAACATGGCATGGGCCTGTGCTGGCAGCAATGCCCATGGCAGACCCTGCAGGCAGCGCGGCACCAGGCCGAACAGTGTTTGTGCTCCTTCCCCACTGATAAGCCTGGTCTTCAGGATGCTCAGGTGGCGTTGCTCTCTCTTCTGGTGTGGGTGGGGGTCTTGCCACCCCGTAGCCCATCTTGTCTGCCTGGAAGCAATTCCTGTGTCCGCTTCTGGTTGTTGAAGCATTACAGCAATAAAAGAAAGCACAGCGTAGGGCAGTTAATGCCAAAACCATCCAGTTCTGAGCTGAAATGGAAACACTGCTTACCAGGAGTGAAACGCTGCTGGCTTAACTCTTCCAGAGCAATCTCATGCTTCACAAGTAGCTTTACGTATGCCCCAGTGATTCCCATGGGTGCCTCTAAGCAGGATTTGGGGAGATGCATTTCAATGTTGTGATTGGTATTGTCATTATCAATGCTAATTACTTGTAGAACTATTGTGCAAGCCCCAACTTTTTGTTCCACCATCTGTTGCTGTTGTAAATAAAGAAATGCATGTCGACCAAATTTTCATCAGTTATCAGGAAATAAATATCTTAATTCAGTCTACTGTGAAGCAAACTCCATGCCTCAGCTGAGCAGTAGTTTCAGTAGAAGATCTTCCTAGTGCTGTAGATGAAAACTATGTTGGAGGAAAGGAAGTAACCCTAGTGCTAATAACATATGTTACTAAGCTCACCGTTGAGCATTTTCATAAGTTTAATCATACCTAATGCATTAAAGAATTTATCACTTGTAACATATAGTTAAAATCCCAGTGGCAGTCAAAAGCACAGTGCAGCAGTAACTTGAACAGATTCATCTGGAGAAGTGCAAGCAATAATTTTTGGTTTACAATATTATCAAATATTTTGCTTTTTATGGTAGTTTGGGGAGAAGAAAAGCTATTGAATTAGTTCAGAATAATTCCTCATTTGTATTCTCTAAACTGGGCAAAGAGTCTTTCACTTCTCCTTTATAAGAGACATTTTATGAGCACTGGGGCTTCACCCACCCACAGCAAGGAAAATAACTAACAATTGTGTTTTAAGGGCTGTGTCACATGCATGTGTGTTGTGTGTGTGAATACTGTACTGTTATAGTTCTCTAGAGAGAAACAGAGCATTTGTGGATCCTACTTTCTAAATCCATCTCCTGGAATGAAAATAAAAGATCATCAGTCATCCCTGCCACTACGTATCGCATGACTTTCTTTTTCACTGGGGTTTCATGGAAAAAAAAATGATGCCCAGATATAATTTTCATGTAATCATTCCCTCCCTTAAATCCTCATAAAAAAGTAATAGTGAAAAACAAATTATTTTTGCATGTATTCTGATATCTCTTGTCTGTCAGATTTAACCAACACTGGCACTCAGCTGCCAACATAACTATTTCTGAAGTCCTAATACACATTTATTTAGAGTGGGGACTTTTCCAGAGGGAATATACCCTGCTTATTGTATGTCAGTGGTGGAAGTATTGAAACAATATTGCTACACCAAACCAAAGTTGCCAGAAGAATGAAATTTTCTTCACACATGAAAGGAACAAAAAATGTCATAAAACAATACAAATATCATAGATTCACTTTCCTGCTTCATTTCTATTATAGTGATATTTCTACTTTGCTTACAACTTGTATGATAAAAATAATTTTCTGTTTCCTTTCACAGAGGAGCTATCTGCAGTGACTTTCTCTTCACCTCTTCAAAAAGGAACATATTTGATCCATCAATATTTTATAAATCATATACTCAGCATTAAATTATTTTAAATCTACCTTCTGAAAGGAAATTCTGATCTTGTATGAAATACCATGGGAGTATCATAACCTAAGCCAAATGTAGCTGCTAGAAATTCACTGCATAGCTGTGTGCTGGAGGCCAGCATTGACCTGTGTGGTTGTGAGCCTCTTCTGGGCCAGACAATCTGCAGCCTCTGCTGTTGGTCCCCCCAGGTCACTCCCTGCATCCACATATCAGCATAGATTGTATAGACCTATAGATACATACTGTATATCTCATGATCCTCTACCCATACATGGGCTGCTGCAGTATAGCTGTGGTGAACAACTCTGAACTAGTGATAACCACTGAAACTAACCTATTAGTTCATCTGGCGTTATCCAGAACCCAAAACCTATGGGAAACTTCATTCTGAAGTAAATTCCTTTTACAGAATTTTGTTTTAAACATCATAAGAAATCCAGCATATAAATCTCTGCTTACTTTCCCTACCACATTCAGCATTCTTTGGGATTCAGGTCAGTAAGATCTTATTTTTCATGACACCCCTCCTCCTACCTCCTCACCCTTCCTTTGGGATTTTCTTCTTGTTTACTCCCTTCATCTCATCAGGATCTCTCTCTGCCTCTGTCTTTCTCCCCACTCTCTCTGACCTTTGAAGTACAATTTCTTCAACTCCATTTGGTCCATCCGTGGAAAAGGGCATTTTTGCCCACAAAACCTGCCTTTTAGCCTCTTCTCAGCTTTTGGCAAACACTTTGATGTCCTGGATACTTGTTTGGGCTTTTTTGTTTGTTTTGTTGTCCCAACCAGGTATACGTCTGCACCAACCTGTTGTACCAACCAGGTATACGTCTGCACTCTGCACTTGCCTCTATCCATCTCCCTGGGTGTGGTGGTTTTACCGTGCTAGGCAGCTGAACACCACAACCGCTCTCTCACT
>CM021765.1:37669098-37681084 GCA_011076525.1 Nettapus auritus | reverse complement strand
AAAAAAAAAAAAAAAAAAAAAAAAAACAAGTAAAGGTTATATGGAAATGCAGAGGAAATAAATGATTCTCTATTTCCCACAAATGAGCGATGCCTGACCACGTCCTTGAAGCAGGGCCTCAACGCACGTAGCCGGTGTTCACGAGGAGGACAGACGTTTTCGCAACGAAAGCCCACCCCTCCCCTCTTCCTCCTTCTTCCACCTTTTATTGCTGAGTGTGACATCAGATGTTATGGAATATCTCTTTGGTTAGTTTAGGTCAGCTGCCCTGGTGATGTTTCTTTCTCACTTTTTGCCCACCCCCCAGGAGGGTTAGAGAAAGTCCTGATACTGTGGCAGCACTTCTCAGCAGCAGACACAACACTGGTGTGATAACGCTGCTGTTCTAGCTACAAGTGCAGAGCATGGCACTGTATGGGCTGCTGCAGGGAAAGTTAACATCCCAGCCAGACCCAGTACACTGGGACAAAAAGGCTTTTTCCAGCTAATGCACACTCTTCAGCATCTCCACTCTCAGAGTGAAGTCATTACTGACTTCTTTTTCTCCCCTTTCCCATTTGCCTGACAGGATGCTTACAAACATGTAGCAATTTTGCTGCTCTTGTAGGGAAGGAATTGTACACAGGTATCTTCAGCTCCATCAGAGCACACTCATTGCATCCAGGAATGCTGTCTGTGCTGGAACTGCCTCTTTCCAACCTTGGTGCATAACAGAAGGTCACCTCCGAGGCCAAGGATGTGGCTGTCATGACTACTGGGGCATCTTCAGCTGGGAATGTGGCTGTGCCTTGCTGCTGCAGGCACTGTTGTGTCCTGTACCCTTGGTCTTGGAAAAGGAGGCTGGAAAAAGACAGAAAAGACTCTGACTACAGATGGCTCTTTTACATGGACTTTCTGCTGTTTACGGCTTACTCTGACTGGAAGAACCTCAACAGAGGGATCTGGTCTAAATAGCTGCAACCTAGCTCAATAACATGACACCTCCTTTCCTGGCAATGCACTTTGTGCACCTCAGCTTCAAACTCTAATAACCCTCTTAGCCAGCTAAAAATATGGTTTTCATGTTTAAAAGGTAGATAAAAGGTTTGGCTTTTCTGAAATGTGCTTCTAATTATGAGCAGGCTAGATGACTTTTTTTTTTTTTTTTCCTTGAAGGATGCGTTTCTCTGGATGTTTTGGTTTGAATGCATAAAATTGTTCAAGAAGCTGATGAAAATTCAGATAGCAGTCATGCAAGTCACCCCCTAGCATGAAGAATTCAGAGTTTCTAATCTAATGACTGAAATGCAACCCCCCTCTCAAAGAAAAAAACAAAAAAAAACAAACAAAACAAAACAAAAACAAACAAACAAAAAAAAAAAAAAACAGACTTTAAACTCCCCAGAAAACAACAAAACAACAGACAGAAGAAATGAACTTTTCAGATAATTGTTTCCTCTTCACCATTGAAAAATTCAGTCCAATAACAAATTCTGTGTGGCCACGAAACTTATCTGAAGGTTCGGGATAATCTGTTTGTGGCCTGCAGTGGCACTAATGTACTCCTTTAACCGCCTGGCACCAAAGATGTAACCTCAGCTTAAAATGTTCAGTCCAGCTCATCGGCACCAATGTCCACTGCACCCTGTGCCTTGGCTCCTTGGTGAAGGCAGACAGTCCTTTTACAAAAGGAAAAGGAGGGGTTATAGCTTTGCACTATATGAACAACCTGGAAAAGGCCATAAGGTCTTGACCACCAGCTTGCTACCTGCAACTGCCCTGGTTCCCTCACATTTACCAGCCAGACTTTTCTTATCCTACAGACCCACCTCTGATGAAAGATAAAGAAATGGCAGTAAATGCCTCTCTTCTAATTGAAAATAAGTTCCTTCAATCCTAATATTTTTTAGTAAGATACACAAAGTATAGTTTTAAGACAGTTGTGATGGATGGTATGTAAGATATATCTACATATTTTTTCAGATATACGGTAAAATTTTTAAGACCATCCGACTTTCCCAGATGTATCTTACACTGATGGACAACCAACATACACATCTATGTTTGTCTTCTGAAAATGTCCTCTGTAGTTAACCTCTGTAGTTATATCTCACAAAATAGTTATGAAATTGAAAATATTAGATTGTGGTTTGATTGGCTCAGGAGCAGGATAATGGCCAACTTGTCAGATAATTTATTTGCAATGAATAATTTAGTCTTAATTATAATCAGCTGAAGTTTTAATCCCTTATATCTTTCACTAATCAACCTCACTTAGCATATGGGGAATCAAGATAAATTCACCCTTTTAATTAGAAAATCAGAAGCCTTTACATGCTTGTTGGTTGATGATAGGTCTCATAAAGGCACGTCACTGAACTGCTGATATTTCAGAAATTCTGCCATATACAATGCAGCTCCTTGATTACAGGAGGTGTTTTTAATCATGAGATTTAACTCTGCAAGGAAGCCCGATGTCAGAACAGCACTTCTGATCACGATCTTTGACCCCAGCCTTCTTTTAGACACCATCAGTCGCTGCTCAGTGGCACCCAGGATGTGGTTTGAAGTGACAAGGCAAAGGCCCCATGCACCTTGTGGCAGGATCTCATTTTTCAGGTGCCCTGAATGGGCTTGGTGGCCTTTCAGATGACAAAGAGATTTAAGATGCTCAGGAGAATATGATCCACTTTTGATTAAAGATGCAAAAGAAAAAAGGTTTTAGAACACTTTATTACTGGTGTCAGCTTTTAGAGGAGTATCTTCTCCTTGACAGTGTGCAATTTTGTTGTATTTTCTGAGTAACCAGACTCAAGAAGGCAAGGTGATTATTAAAAATATTAGCACAGGCTAACAAATAAGAGTTCTGGTTCTCAGGTGATGAATAAGCAAGAGAGGTTTTTGTTTGTTTGTTTGTTTGTTTTTGTTTGTTTGTAATGACAATGTATTGGTCCTGCTGACAGGCAAGTTAATGGGATCATAAGTGGTGAGAGAGCCACTGATAGTCTCCCCAGCCTTACAGAGAATAGCTTCAACAGTAGGAAGGTAAGGAAGGAAACAGGTTTTGCAGATGGTTTCTTTCCCACTGGAAAGGCACTCTCATAGGAGTAAAAGTTCTTCCCTTTTCCCCCATTTCTCTTCCTCTTTTCCTATTCTAAATTAAGAGGAGTATGACAAAGGTTGCACCACAGACACACATCTCTCCCTCCCTTGACTGCCCAGCAACCTCTGTTCCTTTTTCAGACTTACCCTGAAGACAGTGCTAATACAGAGCAACTCTTCTGCTGTCCCGGACCCCAGAGATAGAACTCTGCCCTTCATTAAAACTCAAAACCTTTATCCAAATCAGAGATACTTAGCTAGGAAATGGAAACAAAATGAGGGATGTTTTACTGCATTAGATCTTCTCCAAAAGAGCATTTTGTTTTATTCTATTTTGTTTTGGGGGAGGGATGGGGGGATAGGGACAACACTGTTTGCTTTGATATCCCAGTCTTCTTCATTTCCAGTTGTCTTTGTAAGTGAACTCTTTCTTCCTTGTGGTAATATTTTTAATAGATTAAAAAGCAAGAAGAAAGAGACACATGATTTTCCAATTTTTCTCCAGCTGCGGGTCACAGTTAGATACCCATAGTCTGAAGTAATGCAATGTTCATAAATACAATTGATCTTTATCGCAGTAATGGCACCAATGTAATGTAAATACTATCCTAGCTTTTCATTTCTTGAAAGCTGACACCGTACCTTAAGCAGATGTCCATTCCTATCAAAACCAGATATGAAGAGTACAAAGGGTTTTAAAGGTCACACTGTGAGCAGTAGCTGAACTGTCTCCACTGTATTTTTGCCTCCTAATGATGGCATCTGTTGCCTCCACCTTCCCAGGACCCACAAGTAGGATGAGGTGGCTGTCAGCTCTCAGATGGGAGACCTAAATTACTAGACCAGAGGTGCTGGAGGTGGCGATTCTGGTGACTCATTTTGTGACACATTTCCTTCTGAGTCACGACTGAATCAGGGTCCCGTCGGGATGCTAGGCAGCATCTGTAGAGGCTGTTTCTGTCTCCTGAAACCAAGAAAGCTGCATATAAACAGTAAGATTCTGCAGCACTCGTTGGCTGACCTGCAGAGAAATCAGAGTGTTTTTATTATTATTATTGTTGTTGTTGTTATTATTATTATTATTATTATTATTATTATTATTATTTCCCTCTCTGAGGAGCACCCCTCTCAGAATGGGCTGTGTTTGTTCTTCATGCTGTGCTTAGGTACCTACTAGTCTCTGATCTCAGCAACTCACATCAGGTCCTGTGGCTGCTACATGAACAGAAGTCCTGAGCTGGGATGCTGATCCTGTACAGTAACTTGTGATTAACGTGTAGGCACCGTCCACCAGCATTAAAGCCTGGCATGTGCTGAAACTAATCCAAGATTTTCTACTATTGAATCTTTGACAATAATTTATATTATGTCATAGATTTCTAGATCACAGCACTTCAGTAAAGTATTTCATAAAAGGAAGGACATTGAAATTCACTGGGGGCTATCAACTTAATTCTCATAAACAAGAAGAATTTTCCCACGTTTAAAAAAATAAAATTCTACTGCATGTTCCTTTGCGGATATAAGCAAGAAAACTAATATTTTACCGCTAGTGAAACAAAATTAATCAATAATGAGTAAAAATATCTATTTTAATTTAGAGCCAATGAATTCAAGTGACACGGCAAATACTTGTCACAGTAATGTTGCGATTATGATGTGCCAAAATACAGGATGAGCAACAGTTGTAGAAAGAGGTAATGCTTTTGCTATCTCCAAAAATTGAAGAGGCTCCTGAGCACACAGCATCTCTATTAGTTCTGCCAAAGAAGCGTCAAAATCCCAAGGTTAGAAACATTTTTTCTTTTATATAATTCTGTTAGACTGATGTAGGAATTGTTTGTCTGAAAGTGTGTTAATTTAATTCAACTACATCAGCTGATTTAATAAAAAATATTATGCCTGCCAAAAAATGTTATAGCGAGAAGTGAAATGTAAGCCATCACACATCTCATTGTTCACTTTGTTTTATGGGCTGCAATATTAGATCACATTACTTATGCTGGTAAACTTAGTTTCCTTGACATTATTTAACTGTGTGCCATCTTCATAATAAAGCAACATTTAGGAAAAAAAAAAAAAAAATCAACTGTATTGTATTTAAAATCAAAATGAGCACAAGCACCCCATCTTCAAAATTAAGCGATGATTTGATGATGCCTAACCAATGCTTTGTTTTGTAATCAGGTAGCTAGCATTGAGAAAATAAAAGGTGAACTCTGTATTTTAAAAGGAGCACATCAGGCCATGCAGCCTGTTTATGTGAGACTTTTTAGCATGTGGAGGTATATCACTTCACATTATTTTGTGTTAGATCTCACAAGTTCAGCAGATGCGGGCCCAGGAAGTATCACAGAAAAGCAGACATGTTATTGCACTGAATTGTAGTTATTCACTGGGTGATGTTCTTTTGGAGTCACTGGGCTAATAACCAGCATCAAAATTAAATGTTTGATATAAGGAAATCTTGCAACAAACTTTTACTTCATCCAATATTTCACTGAACTTGAAATGCTCCTTCAAAATTATTTTAATGAATCAGTTTTCAGAGAGAACCCAGTTCAGCCAAAATGATGACCAGATTTTCACATGCTACTTAAAAATAAATAAATAAATAATGCAGGAATTAGTAATTTCAACAAAAGCAACAGTTTGTCTTTTTGCTCAGTAATCTAGAAACTCAGATGAACTATAATCTCAATCTGTGACATCTGTCTGTTATATTAACTTTGAAGTATTCATTATATTGTTTTTATTTTTTTTAATATATTTTTATTTTTTCTTTTTCAGTAAGATGTAAACAATAATAATTCCAAAGTTGGAAATCTTCCATAGGTGGGAATTTGGAATTCATTCACTCCTTTTATAATTGCTTTAAAATTCTGGCGATTCAGTTTCATTGATGATTAATGTCCTGCATTTGCAGATAGGACTCGATGGTACTGAGATGCACCGTTGAGTGAATGCACTGATATATGAAGCCCATGAGCAGATATTTTGCAGATGTCATTTCCTCTAGGTAGTGGTAAATGAAGTAAGCACCATGGTAAATCACACATGTGCATGCTGTGGCGATGACTGAGTCCCAACAGGAGGCCACCTGTGGGACATGGTGTCTCCAGCCAGCAGTTTATGAGCCCTCTAGTGGCCCTCCCCTTGCTTCACTAGCCACCGGGGAAGCAGCACGTGTGCTTAGGTGGACTCCTGGTACATTGGGCCAGGGAGATAGATAATCGACATTTCCTTCCTATTACATGCTATGAGAACAGAGAGCATGGGCAGAACACATATCCCTCCTGCTTCACATCACATCTCTCCCAACAGCCTGGGAGCATGCACAGTCGGATGGAAGTTGGATGCTGCCTGTCACAGCCACCCCTGTCTCCTGCAGGTTTCCAGGCAATTCAGTAGCTATGGGCATTTTCTCCTTTAAATTTAGGCAGGTGTCCATGCTGAGCCTCCATTCGCATTGCTTTCCCTCTCAGGAGTGTGTTGGTGAAAGCAGGAGGTGAGTTTGGCAGTATAAACTGAGACTGGCTGGCTTTAGGCTCTCCAGCTTGGTTCTGTCTCTGAGAACACAGGACCACTGTCTTAGCTGCTAAATCACACCAACTGCCTCAAAACTACTCATTTGTCAGTCCTTAATCATTGATGTCCAAATGATTAGTTCTTTTTCCTGTTCCTTGAAAGTCTTGAATCCAGGAACAGCCTGAGTACTTCTCCCTGTACATGTAAAACAATTTTTGTGGCTCCCCACCAGCCAGCTATAAATAATCCCTGTCCCCTGCGATAACCACGTTGTAGTGGGATGCATTAGTGAGATAATTTCAGGCACACAGCCAGCTCTGAACAGCACTGTACATCTCCATCCTCACATACGCACCTCTTCTAGTATCTCCTTGTGAAAGTTACCACCAGGAAATAAAAGCTTGCTCTTCTAATTCTGTGACAGTGCATGTTACAGCACAGCAATGCCACATATATGCACTCCATCAAGCAGCACACAGGATAAACACAGCTAAACTTGGCTGTTCCCGATGCGGCCTACAGGCACCAGAGCTTGGTGGCAAAACCTCAGTGCTATCACAAAAGACCTTTGATGAACCTGCGTCTGGGACATCAGTGAAGGTTCAGCAAAGACGGAGCAGAGCTCAGAAGTATGAAAATGGAAAATGTCATCTGTCATGTTGGATTTAAGGGTCCATTTGCCAAGCAAGAACATGGAGCACGGCTGACTGAGCAGCAGTGTGACAACCTGGGAGGACACGAGCTGAAAATCCCGCGTGCTGCTTTCCCCACCTGCAGCTGCCCGACCCCACCAGGACCCAGCACACGCAGTGAGCAGGAGGGACTGTGCCCTGCTCAGTCCTGAGACAAAACGTCCATCCATTTTTGGCCCAGGATGTCTTCCCTGATCCTAAAATGGAGGCTGACACTCTACAGTTAGGCACCTGCATGACACAGACTAAGCTCCCCACCTCCCCTCTAGTTCTGCACATCAACTAGGGGGACTTTTTTCACCTGTAAAAGCAAACACCATAAGCACTTAATGGCAGTACACACAGTATTTCCAGCAGAAAATATATAGCTATGCTCTTTGCCTTCCCACAGTCTTTGGCTTTTTCACTTTCTTCTGCCTTTTTCTATCTTTTTAAAAGAGAAAAGGAAAACATAAGGTTTTTCTCCTTTCCTTTCCACTTTAATTCCTAATTTATTTGAATAAAAGTCCCGTCAATAAAACTTAATCAGCATCCTCTTAATTTTTTTGAAGTTCTACACCAGAACAGTAGTGATGCTGCGGCTGTCATATGGTTTACATAAAGCAGTTCATCCCATAAACAAAACAATATAGTCACAAATGCTAATGCACTGTAACAGACATGACATATAGTGACATATTTTCCTGACCCTTAAAATACCTGATAACAGCTCATAGGATATTGGTGAAAGCTTCTCCCTCATACACACAACCGCTTGTTAAAAGCAAAGAAAGAGGTAGACAAAAATATGCATAACTTCAAAACGTGAGACTATTTCTCATTTATGTTGTTCGCATTTTGTAAACTGTGGAAATTTTTTGACTAAGTCACATAAAACTTAAGCAAGTTTAAAAATCCAGAGCATCAGTCAAGGGATTTTAATTCATCATGCCTTGCTTAGCTTCAAAATGATTTTCTACTTCAGTGGACTTTGTGGAAAGAAGAGTTTTATGGTGCATATCTGTATCTTCATTTTGAATTTAACACTAAACTGCAATTATATACTGTGATATAAATATTCATAAACTGCTGTCTCCATGGGGAAAATATTCATCTTAAAGTAAACTTCAGTAACAACTGACTTGATAAAACTCTTGTACATCAGAATTGGCTTTTTGGGGTGTCTGAAGCAGTATGTTATTTGGTGATGCTAATGAAATTGTATTAAAACTAATACAAATTTTCTGGTGGATTTCATTGCAGAAGAAAGCAGTGGAGAAGTGACAGACTTCAGATGAACAGAGAGACAGAGAGTATGGAATCCAACCAAACAGCCTTTGAAATCCTAAAAGCAGCCATGAATCAGTGATTTTGTCTGCAAAAATCTGGGCAGACAATACACATTTATCGTAATTAATTTGACCTGCTGAATACATTATACAAGAAATTAAGTGTTAACATTTTATACTTTATAGACCTCTTTCTGTGGAAAGCATAGATTTTATCTGATTCTTGAAGACTGATGAAAGTCTTTTAAAAAGTTTTGTAAGTGCATGATTAGTATTGCTTTTGGAATAAGAAATGCAAATGTTGCATCCTTACTTTATGTGTGTCTGGTTGTATAAACAAATTTGATTTAATAAACTCTAGAAAGGAATGGAAGCAAATAACCCTTATAAAATAAAATAAATAAATAAAAAATACCTCTAAATTATGCATTCAGATCACACCACAGTACATAGTGTTCTTGCATGTTTAATGAAAACAAAAATTTCAACAACTTCCAGATACCACTGGTGAATAAAATATAAGAGTTTTCAAACATCCATCTACTCTTTACCTTCATGAATGCTATAGGCTGCATGTATAGAGCACCTGCAGCTATACTGTGGTTGAAACTCCAAGGTGCTTACAGCACAGACAGGCCTCTCCAACCTGTTTACAGGCAGTACTCAATGTGTTATATTGAAGATGTTCATTCAAAAAGGAAATCATTAGCTTAAGTGGCCTGACTGAAGCATAACATTACCAAAGTGGCTTTCTGTATATGTGGTCAGCTGTGTACCGGCAGCATAGGTATGGACTTTGCCATAATGAAAAAACATCCTGATACCTCCACAAAGCTGTAAGGAGATGACAAGACAAAACATCTGCTGCTCACCCCATACTTTTTTTTTTTTTTTTTTTTTTTTTTTTTTTTTTTCTTTTTTTTTTTTTTCCCTGCTGGAGAGGAACAGGCTCCTCCAGAGGGCAATTTGTCTTATCTAATCAGGTCAGATAAATCAACCTCCATGAATATTTACTTCACTGTACCAGCTAGAAAAGGGAGTCAACATTCTTAGACCTAATTTTTAGGTCAATAAAATTTTTAGCTCCCAGCCAGGTAAGATGGATCCCACATTCAGTTATTCAAGGAAGGATTGATTCAGCCAGGTGGCTTCTAGCCCTCCGAAAGCTGTCTTGAAGGTTACGATGGTTGTCCAGGGTTGCTCCACAGAGGAAATGGAGATGCCCAGGAAGAGGAGGCCCTCTGCAGCCCTTGGGGCTGAACCGCATTCTGGGTCAAGAGTCCCAAGTTGCAAATATAGACTATTGCATGTTTCTCAGACTGAAAAGCTTGAGCAAGAAGAAATCTACCCAACTCTGCAGATTTTAGAAAGTATAAGACAAGCATTAAGAAGTACCCAACACATTTGCCAAGTGAGCCACTGTATTTGCCTTGTGGCAAAGCCTGATGAGGGAGGTATCTGTATTTCCACAGTGCATATTGTCATGAAAGTGGTTCCCTCCAGATTTCATTGAACTCAAAATGCCTTTGTGTTTTGTTACAGACCATTTTGTGCCCCCTGATCACCTAGACCTGACTCAAACCCCATGAAGAAAAACAAACCAAACTAAACCAAACCAAACCAAACCAAAACAAAAAAAAAAAAGAAACTCCAAACCTGGGCTTTTCGTTCTGTATTGGCAACTTTCCTGAGAAAGGAAAGTATTGCAGTGCAGAGCAGGCACTGTGGAGAGACCAATGTTCATGAACAAGCAAGAGGGTGTTTAATCCACATCTCTTTTATGCTCCTACACTTGCAAAATCTCACATAGTTTTCTCCTTTTATTAGCACAATTGTCTAATCTGGCTACATCCTGAAATGCAATACAAAAAAGCATCTGAGTAACAGTAACAAAATGCTCATTTTGAAGCCATAAAGTTCTTCTTAATTCCACAGATGGATCTGTATTGTTGTATACTAATCCGTTTTTATTCCAACAATTTCTCAGTACTTGGATGTTTCATGTATTTATCCTAGAACTTCCCCACCCCCCCCGTCCCCATCCCACTCCCCCCCCCAAAAAAAAAAAAGAAAAAAAGAGAAAAAGCAGAAGAAAGGAAGTAAGATCCAGCTTTCTAGAGATCTTCCACAAATTGTCATTCCGAGATTATCGTATTAGCCCAGTAGATTAGCTTGATAAATGGAATATAATGCTCTTTCATTTTAGCTAATGCTGATTTACTAAAGTGGCTAACAAACTTAATTCTACCCAGGGCAGGATTACCTGACAGAGTAACTGAGTAATTTTGTGTATTTACAGATGAGATGAAACAGATCAGCTCATTTCTTTGCTCTATTTGCATTGCTTACTTGGAGATTATTTGTCCTTGGACACACTCTGAAGGCCCTCATTGCCGTTGGCAGCAGGCTGTGGTGATCTGTCACTGCCCAGGTTTCACCACTGGGTCTGGCAGCTGGAGGTCCAGCCTTTGGGCATTTCAACCAAACCTCTGGCCACAGGCCCCTGCTGCCCATGCTTGCCTGTTGCTGTACAAAGCAGGACAGCTGCTGGCAGGATGCCCTGCACGAGAAGTGCTCACCATCAGCTTGCACAGATCACAGAGACCTCAGCCTCCCCATTTCTAGGGCTATCCAGATGGCATCTGGATGCTTTTAGATCTCGCCTGCCTTCTTGAATGGTGGCAAACCCCTTGGGGAAGGGGCAAACCTGCCTCTCAGTTTGTGCTTCCCAACCGAGACTCCAGTGTCCCTGGGCAGCTTCCCAGCTGGGACATCCCAGGGTTGATCCGGGAAGCATCACCCTGCCTGCATAATCTCACATTTCCTCTGCAGCAGAGAGCTGCAGGTTAGCAGGCCTGTGCCTAGGCTGTGCCAGGACACGAGAGCCAAATCCCTCTGGGAAGCAATAACAGTGCAGTCACTGGGTGAGTAGCAGGGCTATATTTGGCCCAACCTGTAGTAAAACAGAAGCCAGTGAGGGGGCAACTTCCTTTGAAAAGACAGACTCCAGACCTTGCCATCTCTTTAATTATATGGTTGCTATCAACAGTTAAAATAAACAGTTCTTATTTTATTTTATTTTATGCTCATCATTACTTTGACCATGCCATGGAGCCTTATGTTTTTCAAAAGCTTTCTCTGCTAGTAGAGTCTTGAGCAGCCACAGCAATGCTGCTTTGAAGAAGAAATGACATCAGTGAAAAACTTATGCAGCTTGCTGCTGGCTTCAGACACCCTCCCCCCCCCCCCCCCCCCCCCCCGGGCCGCCGCGGGGGGACAGGAAAGAAGGAAGATTCAGGCCACAAGAAGAGACTAATGGGAGATCAAATTACTTATCCTAAGAAAATTCGGGGAAGGGGGGATGCTAAGGATAAGCAAAGAAAGGAATTTCATTCTCAGGGAGTTTAAATTATTAAA
>CM021765.1:37630358-37664098 GCA_011076525.1 Nettapus auritus | reverse complement strand
CCTGCTGGAGAGGAACAGGCTCCTCCAGAGGGCAATTTGTCTTATCTAATCAGGTCAGATAAATCAACCTCCATGAATATTTACTTCACTGTACCAGCTAGAAAAGGGAGTCAACATTCTTAGACCTAATTTTTAGGTCAATAAAATTTTTAGCTCCCAGCCAGGTCAGATGGATCCCACATTCAGTTATTCAAGGAAGGATTGATTCAGCCAGGTGGCTTCTAGCCCTCCGAAAGCTGTCTTGAAGGTTACGATGGTTGTCCAGGGTTGCTCCACAGAGGAAATGGAGATGCCCAGGAAGAGGAGGCCCTCTGCAGCCCTTGGGGCTGAACCGCATTCTGGGTCAAGAGTCCCAAGTTGCAAATATAGACTATTGCATGTTTCTCAGACTGAAAAGCTTGAGCAAGAAGAAATCTACCCAACTCTGCAGATTTTAGAAAGTATAAGACAAGCATTAAGAAGTACCCAACACATTTGCCAAGTGAGCCACTGTATTTGCCTTGTGGCAAAGCCTGATGAGGGAGGTATCTGTATTTCCACAGTGCATATTGTCATGAAAGTGGTTCCCTCCAGATTTCATTGAACTCAAAATGCCTTTGTGTTTTGTTACAGACCATTTTGTGCCCCCTGATCACCTAGACCTGACTCAAACCCCATGAAGAAAAACAAACCAAACTAAACCAAACCAAACCAAACCAAAACAAAAAAAAAAAAGAAACTCCAAACCTGGGCTTTTCGTTCTGTATTGGCAACTTTCCTGAGAAAGGAAAGTATTGCAGTGCAGAGCAGGCACTGTGGAGAGACCAATGTTCATGAACAAGCAAGAGGGTGTTTAATCCACATCTCTTTTATGCTCCTACACTTGCAAAATCTCACATAGTTTTCTCCTTTTATTAGCACAATTGTCTAATCTGGCTACATCCTGAAATGCAATACAAAAAAGCATCTGAGTAACAGTAACAAAATGCTCATTTTGAAGCCATAAAGTTCTTCTTAATTCCACAGATGGATCTGTATTGTTGTATACTAATCCGTTTTTATTCCAACAATTTCTCAGTACTTGGATGTTTCATGTATTTATCCTAGAACTTCCCCACCCCCCCACGCCCCAACCCCCCCCCCCCCCCCAAAAAAAAAAAAGAAAAAAAGAGAAAAAGCAGAAGAAAGGAAGTAAGATCCAGCTTTCTAGAGATCTTCCACAAATTGTCATTCCGAGATTATTGTATTAGCCCAGTAGATTAGCTTGATAAATGGAATATAATGCTCTCTCATTTTAGCTAATGCTGCTTTACTAAAGTGGCTAACAAACTTAATTCTACCCAGGGCAGGATTACCTGACAGAGTAACTGAGTAATTTTGTGTATTTACAGATGAGATGAAACAGATCAGCTCATTTCTTTGCTCTATTTGCATTGCTTACTTGGAGATTATTTGTCCTTGGACACACTCTGAAGGCCCTCATTGCCGTTGGCAGCAGGCTGTGGTGATCTGTCACTGCCCAGGTTTCACCACTGGGTCTGGCAGCTGGAGGTCCAGCCTTTGGGCATTTCAACCAAACCTCTGGCCACAGGCCCCTGCTGCCCATGCTTGCCTGTTGCTGTACAAAGCAGGACAGCTGCTGGCAGGATGCCCTGCACGAGAAGTGCTCACCATCAGCTTGCACAGATCACAGAGACCTCAGCCTCCCCATTTCTAGGGCTATCCAGATGGCATCTGGATGCTTTTAGATCTCGCCTGCCTTCTTGAATGGTGGCAAACCCCTTGGGGAAGGGGCAAACCTGCCTCTCAGTTTGTGCTTCCCAACCGAGACTCCAGTGTCCCTGGGCAGCTTCCCAGCTGGGACATCCCAGGGTTGATCCGGGAAGCATCACCCTGCCTGCATAATCTCACATTTCCTCTGCAGCAGAGAGCTGCAGGTTAGCAGGCCTGTGCCTAGGCTGTGCCAGGACACGAGAGCCAAATCCCTCTGGGAAGCAATAACAGTGCAGTCACTGGGTGAGTAGCAGGGCTATATTTGGCCCAACCTGTAGTAAAACAGAAGCCAGTGAGGGGGCAACTTCCTTTGAAAAGACAGACTCCGGACCTTGTCATCTCTTTAATTATATGGTTGCTATCAACAGTTAAAATAAACAGTTCTTATTTTATTTTATTTTATGCTCATCATTACTTTGACCATGCCATGGAGCCTTATGTTTTTCAAAAGCTTTCTCTGCTAGTAGAGTCTTGAGCAGCCACAGCAATGCTGCTTTGAAGAAGAAATGCCATCAGTGAAAAACTTATGCAGCTTGCTGCTGGCTTCAGACAATCTCCACAGTGTTAAAAATCAAGGGGGGGGGGGGGAGGGGGGACAGGAAAGAAGGAAGATTCAGGCCACAAGAAGAGACTAATGGGAGATCAAATTACTTATCCTAAGAAAATTCGGGGAAGGGGGGATGCTAAGGATAAGCAAAGAAAGGAATTTCATTCTCAGGGAGTTTAAATTATTAAAGTCATAGTAAAGAATCCGCTGCAAAATCTCTTCTACTCTCAAGTGCAGTCAAAACCAAGTCACGTATGAGAAAGAGCTGAAGAACAAACTAATGATGGCTATCTACATGACAGCACAGCAGTCTCACTGGGAAGGAATAAAATTCTTTATTGAGAGCTAAGTCTTACAATACTTAAAACTTGCTCTGTAGTGCTTTTGTCCATGGATTTTAAATGAGTTTGCTAAAGAGCCCAGGTTCCCCTGTTTTACTATGGAAGGAGCAGAGAGAAGTTAGAGACAAACCTTAGAAGTGTGATCACTAGTTTTATTCACCCAGTTTGACATCTCTGCAGCCTGCTTCTTAAAAGGCGGAGGACACCACAGATTTCATTTGATTAATTTGTTTTGGAAGAATCTGAGCCCAACTGGCATGACCAAATTCACCCAAAGTAACAGGAGAAGAGCATGAAATTACAAGTGTCTTTCACAGTTCATCTTGGCATCCCTCCCTAAGGAATATGTGCGAGACATTAGTTCTAGTCAAGCCATTTTTACAAAAAACAAGAGCTAACATATGCAATGGGAAAAATAAGAATCTGAACATTGAAATCCAACTCTGTTAGTCTGTCTTAAAATAGCCTGCCCTACAATAACAACGCTGCTATGTTTATATAACTGACAGTGGGAACATCAGGCAGATTTGAAACACGACCATTTTTGAGACTATTAGGTGTTCTTATACTTTGGCCACTGTCCCTTTCCGAGCAGCCTCTCTGCTCTTTGGAACTGGGATGGGCAACCTGAGCAAGCCAAACTCAGGCTGTAGCTGGGCCAGGCAGTGAGGGTCTGTCATTGTCTTGGTGCCAGACCCAAATCACGCCAAGCATGAGCATGGGTCCTGTGTAAAACACTGGTAGCTCAGCCTTCATGCTGCATCAGCTCTGCTGAGGTGCAGCCGTGTGTTGTCTCTCTGCACCACTTGTAGTTTCTGTTGGAAATTGCATCCTGGGAAGACCAGAGGTCTTCTCCTCCAGGATACAGCACTGATACAGCATTAGTAACTGAGGAACTCCTGGCCCCTGACTTCTGCAGGACAGCGTAAAAGACTAAGCCCTGGTGAAACAGCTGCATCCAACCCTGAGAGGCCATCTCTGTCAGCCTTTGGTTTGAGTTAAAAACACACACTTCCTTTCCCAAATGACATTTCGATCTTGTGAAGGCTGTTGTACTGACAACCAGCTTTGATCAGCAATAAACCCTGTGTGAGGAGTGCAAAATATGCAGCCCTGGCAGCTTGCCTAAAGCCTGTTTTGCTGTAATTCGCCTTGAAAAGAAGATGTGGAAGAGTCCATACCCTTCATGATGCGCCTGCCATGGAGACAGGCCCAAGGACTGTGAGACCCACTCAGTAGGGTGGACATGGGGTAGGGGACCCAGGCCTGGACGCTGGCAGTGGACTCTGGGACCAGAGCTACAGGAGCAGCTGGAAAAAGAAATGTGGTGCCCAGCAGGTTGTTGCAGACTCCAAATGGGTCACACAAGGCCTGGCAAGGGAGGTCTGTAGAGCCAGAGGGTAGGTGGGTTGATCTGGAGCAGGTAGAGGCAAGGTTCATGCACGCAGACCTCTCTCTTTCTGCTGAAACTGTGAGATACAAGAGTTTAATGCAAATTCCACTGAATGTGGCTTTCCAGATAGGCAACTCAGTTCACTGATGAAAGGATATATAATAAAATAACTGTCTGGTGATAAGCCATTATCACGTTGCTGATTTACTCTCATTACCAGTTCACCATTCCAGACTCTCTGCAGATCATTGGTGTCAAACTGTTCTGCTCCTTTATATCTACACTGTAAAATAGAAATAAACACATGCTTCACATTTCAGTTTTAATCTCTAGGTTGCTATCTTGTTTGGCGACTATGTTGATTTTTCCTATTGGAAGAAATTACTTCAGCTCTTCTGAGTTTGTCCTGACAAGTCTCCCTTTAAAAAAGGAGAGAAAGCTTATGTACAGGACTATTTTTCAGCTCTAGAATAAAGGCTTATTATTATCATTGAGAATTTCCTGGCATCTTTAATAAATGGAACAGTTTCTATGCTCTTATTCACGTGCATCAGTTTCTCCTCTTGGAGTCTTACTTCGTTGCAGGGAGTTCCCAGGATCAAAGTCCAGCCAGTATGAAGATGTTATCTGATTAGCTCCGTGCTGTTAGTGATTGAAATAGAAATTCAGTACTGCAGGAAAAGAATGTAGTAGTTCCTGCTATAAAACCTATTTCATAATACCAGCCGACGTATCTGGCATTTTAAATACTGGTTAGCATACCATCTTATACTAGTTGATTCCAGCTGCGGCAAGTAACCTTATACGTCATGGCCAGGAGCAGCTCCAAGAATAATGCAAATATTGCCAGATGCTGGAAGTCCATACTTGGAGAAGTGTTGCTCTGTCCTTCAGCGTCAGCTGGTTTTATGTCTCTTCCTTCTAAGAGTACTTTTTTTTCTTATCCATTCATAAATCAGCCTGCTGTGGGTTTCTGATTCACTTGTCAGTGGGCATATGCTGGTCTTCCCGTTTTGGAGAAGAAAGCAAGCCACACTTTTAAGTTTCCTAAAATAAAAATTTGTCACCTTCACATATAAACATGGTTCCTATTGACACAATGAATACTAGGTCTAGGAGAACATTGGGCATTTCCACACAGCAGAAGGTTGCATTATTACTCCTGAAAAGGTGCAAGCACCTGTGCCAATATGTAGATGGAGGTGGTTTTTTGCACATGTAACAGATCCCTGTGTACTATCAATATGATCAGAAGAGAATTCTTTTGATGAAAAGTCAAAAACTCGAGAGTGGTCCAGGGCAAAATCAATATTTAAATAGTTGATTTAAATTCTCTCTACCATCTCCAACATCTTGAATTTTCCATTCTTTTCTCTGACTAAAAGTAGATACAAATGGCAATACTTCTACATATTGCCAGTAGAAAGAAAAGACAGGATTAGGTGTTTCATCTGTACATAAATATTTTATCCAACTTTTTAAGGACTTTATTATCTCTTTGAGAATACCTTTCCAAATTATTTGGGATATGGATAAAAAAAAAAGTATAGAAAGACAACAATATAAAATTCAAAACACAGATGAAGATTTTTCTCACAAGCAACTCGATGCTGTTAGGAGACTTTTCAAAAACATTAAAAGTTTTGGTGAATGCTCTGCATACCCACATAAATGCTCTTCTCACTTTAGTATTTTAGTGTATTTTTAAAAATCAAATAACAACTTTGTATGCTTAGCTTAGAGGAAACTTTTTTTTTTTTTTCAATCTGCCATTTATTTGGGAGATACCTGTTTTATTGGAGATGTTTTAACTGATTTTCATAGTTGGAGTTCTTCACTTACATAATATTGCTTTTTTTTGGGGGGGGGGTTGGAGGAGAAAGTTGACCTCTACAAATGGCATTATTAAATTTTATGAACTTGGCCTATTCTATAAGCATTAAATGAAAGAAATATTATGTGCAATACTCAGGAACTTTTGAGGACTGCACAATGAAAATCTGCCAGTCAGGAAATCCACAAAAAAAAAAAAACTGGCTCAGGCATGAGAATCAACTTTGCTCTAAACCTGAGACTGGTTTATTTAGGGACTTTAGACTAGATCTGCTCACCTCTGGATTGACAAACATAATCTGCCCCAGAGAGGAAATGGTAGAAAAGACCTGGAAAATGGTGACTAGGAGTCATTAGTGGAGACTGCAATCCAGCTCTGCATTAAGACAAACCTGCATCACAAAACACAAACCTCACTATATATTAATTGACAACCTGTCTATCACAAGAGAGGACAAGGAGCAGAGACATCGGTGCACGAGCTTGTGACTGACATTAAGAGATGAAAATGATGTATACCACCTCCCCGGCTGTATCCTGCCCAGCTCTTGTGTTGGGTGTGCAGATTTTTCCAGCTGTCAGGGTCACCAAGGACATGCTCTTCCTTAAGACAGATCGTTTCCTCCTTGGACAAAGGGAATATGCCATATCCCAAAGCCTCATATTGCAGAAAGGACTTGGAGTCAGTGGGTTGCCTCAATATAATTGCTTGTGAATGACTGACCTGCCAGGGATACGCTGAGCACAGGAGTACTTCATACACGCATTGACCAAGACTTATTAGCCAAGCAGTGAAGCACTAATTTTTTTCTGCCAGCAGTATCATCCTTTGCATGTTATCTACTCTTCGTGAAAGTTTCCAGCACAAGCTGAGTCTCTTTTATTCATTCAGGTTTTTCTCTTTCCTGTCTGTCAGGTTCTAGTGAAAAGTGCTACTTTTAGATGCTCTAAGTGAACATTGATGCAAAACTGACATCCTACCTTGAAAGAGCACGCTCAAGGTTTTCATACTATGACCTGGTTCCTGACTTTGCTCTCTAAGATAAAACTGCATGTACTCTCCCCTCATCAGTAAAACAGGAATGCAAAATTCACAAGTGATTATAACTTTTAATTTAGATTTATAAGAAGAAAGTAAAAAGAATCTGTATACCAGTCTGCTACCAATGCCATCTGTGTGGGGAACAACATGAGAAAAAACAAACCCAACTTCGATCTATTGTCTTTTTTTTCACAAGAAAGACACTGAATTTTCAGCTATTTAATGGAATACTCTCTGACTGGATTTGTGAACATATGAATATTCTGCAAGTTGAAAATAGTAAGGGCTGTGGTCCATCCTAAGGTATATGAAGACATCTTAGGTTAATGGCCCAAATTCATCTCACCTATTTCAGGGTCTGATCATGCTGCACATGCTCTGTCATCAGTAAGGGACATAGGCATCTTCTAGTTGGCTAATTAGTCCACTGAAGTCTCTCTCTGTTGACTGGAAAAGAAATCAGGCTAAGTACATGCTTCACTTAATTAGATGCCTCATTTCGGCAAGATGCAGTAAGTAAGTGCCAGCTAGCTTGAAATTATAAACCCAAGAGCAGAGTCTGGCACTGCTTGCGTATGGTATTAAACCATAAGACAGGCATCCAAGTTCATTCAGCAGAAAACCTCACATTACTTACAGTGTTAATTAAATTACATGTTGAAGTAACATATCTTTACCACTACAAAGGAAAGGTTTACATTCTTTGTGAATACTGGTTGGAGCACTCATGTCTAAGAATTGATTGCCTTATATATGGGATCCAATAATAACCGTAAGTAGCAAATGACACTAAAAAGCAGTAACTTTTTGTTGCAGCTTTAAACTTAGTGAAGCTATCAAACTATTCATTGCATTGAAAGCCCATGTCTTACTGCGGCAGCAGTACATTTGGATACAGATCAAACAGCTCTGCAAGTAGCACAGTTAGAAGCTTTAATTTGTAAGTCTTAACTCACAAGAAGTCATAATTACAACCAGTCCTTATCAACAATCTGTCCGGTCCTTGCCTAAAATTAAAAAAAATCTTTTGTGCACCTGATTAAATTCTGAATTAAGAACTACAGATTACTGTTCTCTTTACTGCTACATGCCTCTTTTCTTGTTCTAATCTCCTTATCCTTACTTTTTTTTTTTTTTTTTTTTTTTTTCTCTCAGAGCTCTTGTGCAGAGACCCATAACAATTTGGGCTAAGGAGGTATTTGCATCAATATTATATCAGTGTATTTTCATTCACATCCATCTTGTGTAGGCAACCATGAGAACTATATAGGTCTTAGGGCCAAATGCTCATCTCTTTACTTGTGCTCTCCATTGCTTTACCTCCTGACATGCAACAAAGAAGCCAATAGGATCACCTCTATGGGAAGGCTGTACTGATGGTTTGAAAGCATACAAGAATCTGGCCTCCATGATTATATGAGATGTGTACATAAAGACAATTTTGAGGTAATGACAATTTGACAAATGTAGACTCTTGCTAATAGAGCTACTAATTACATTCTGCAACTGTACTATTAGATCAGATGGATATATGGCAGTCATGAAAATTCCTATTTTGATAGCTATCATCTGCATTAATTTACTTAACTCTTCATACATCCCTGTGGTCCAGTGAAACAAGGAATTAGTGGTTCACCAAGGACATATAAAATAATGCCAGTGTTTAGGAGGGTCTTTCCCTCTAAGTTCCTGACATCTTTGCTTCTTCATATTATTTTTCTTTGGTATTTACATTTGTGGTTCAAGAGTAGAATTTCAAACCTTCAACTGTGAAAACTAATGCGGTGCTTATTGCAAGTAACTAGGTGGCAAGAACAAATATAGGCCCAACTTTTGAGCACACAGCTACACTGAGAACCCAAGCAATCTTCTCTGTCACCACTTCTTACTTGAAAGAACCATCTCCAAAAGGAACAGAATAATCCAGGCTACATGGCCATTTACTACGCAGTCTTTCAAATGGTATTACCAGCAAGGATACAGTTTTTGACAATTTTCATTAGGTAGACAAAAGTTCTTGGGGAATTATGATGTCAGGACCAGAGCCATGTGTTATCTTCCCAGGCTTTAGCCTGGAAAAGAGAAAACTAAGGGGAGACCCCATCAATGTATATAAATATCTGAAGGGAGGGTATCAAGAGGATGGAACCAGACTCCTTTCAGTGGTGTCCTGTAACAGGATGAGAGGCATCTGACACAAACTGAAGCACAAGAAGTTCTATCTGAATATGAGGGGGCATTTCTCTTCTGTGGGGGTGACAGAGCACTGGCACATGTTGCCCAGAGAGGTCGTGGAGTCTCCTTCTCTGAAGATATTCAGAACCTACCTGGATGCCTTGGTCAACTGCCTCCAGAGAGTTGAAAGATTCTCTAAATACCAGAAGCCACCCAAGACATCTAGACTGACGTAAATTTTGTTTAAAAAATAATGAAAATTTTCCAAGTGATTAACCTTATGGAATGTATACTGCAACTTCCTTGCTGCTGCAATTTCAGCACAAACTATGATTAGTGATCTGTCTGGTTGAGACTCCAGGCTCTGACATTCTTTTGAGAAGACTCCTCATTTTTCTAAAGAACAGCTCCTGGTCCTCTAAGGACAATTTTAGCAACAGCAGATGCTGCTGTTTCTGTGATGAGAATGTTTTTATAGGACGAGGCCAAGGCCTGATCCTCCTTTCCTCCAAGATCACCATATAGGTGAGGAGTAGTTTCACTGAAGTGAGAGGAAATCTGCAAGGGCAGAACTAATGCAAGTCAGGGGGAAAATCAAGGCTCTGAAGAGGAGTAATTTTTAGCATTAGCTGTGACAGATGTGAGTCTGAAAGTTGCCTCCCTGCTGCCATGCATCACCCAGCAGGCCCAGGCAGGGACCATGCCAAGGTGGAAGCAGATGTTTCGGTGACAGCTTCGTGGCTTCCCCGTCTCCTTAAAGACAACTGATCCTTAAGGAATGAATAATGAACTTGTTTAGAAATGATCTTTCTTGTTAATTTGCCAGCTCTTCCATTTTCCCAGATCCCTTAAATGTGAAAGCTTTCTACCCAGGGAAATGCAGAACTTCGTAATACGGGACACCCTGAGGGAGAGCCATAGTTAGATGCAGAGACATGGACGTACTTCAAGCTATTTGGAAGTCATTGTAAGGGGCACAAGAAAGGAGAATCCCTCCATCCTCCACATGGTCCCAAGAGGCTGTTTGGCAGGGCTCCCACAGGACGGGGCCAGCTGGGCAGGCACCCTGTGGCCAGTGTGCATGACGTGCTAGGGAAACAATTCATCTTTGTTCCAAATTATCTGCCATTAGTCACTGTGTACATATACTAGGCAATTAATACTCTCTCTTGCTGGAGGGCTGGTTTGCTGTGATATTACACAAATTTCTCCATCTGCCTTTGTCTGCTAGCATCAGCAGCTTCATTTGGGCTTTCTCCCCATCACCCTCTTTCCTTCTCTCCTCCTGATGTGATGTGCAAGAGCCATAGTGGAAAGTCAAACACTAACCAAGACCTAATCTCTTGGATGAGGTCAATTTATAATCAAGCAGTTGTAAAAATCTTTTGAAGATGATGAAAAAAAATCTTTTGAAGCATCCTGTTTCAGTACCCCGTGGTATAGTGATACCTTGGGCAAAAAGATCAACGATGCAGGCAGCTGTGATTACAAGAGCAGCCATTAACAAACTCATGGAGTGACAGGTCAAAGTACGTGGCTTTCTGTCCATTTACCTTCAGATGAGTGATCCTGTTTTTACATTCAGGCACATGTGGTGACAGAAGGTGAGTTGGCATCAAACCCTCCATCCAAACTCCTCAAAGTAATTCAAATGTAGGCTAATGCTGCTTATATTTTGAATTGCAGGTAGTCATCAGCCCCCTGATGTGAGATGCAAAGACAATTTCCAGAATGTTTGGGTTTCTTTATACTTGTAGGATTGGAGATATCTTGCCTTGATATTATCTGTTTGGCTTTTTCCATAAACTGAAGTGGGAAATATGTTTTTGAATGACAATATTTCAAAAACAAACAAACAAAAAAAGTATTTGATCCACAGATGTACTGTTTGTACTGTTTTTAGGTACAAAACATAACAATTTAATTTTTTTCCACACATGTCAAAGGAAATATTTCTAGTTATTTAATTCAAAATTATTTTTTGCTTCCAAATTTGCAATTTTAATTTTACTTCCTTCTGATCTTTCAGAAAACTATTAGAACTAATGTTTGTTTGGAGTAAAATCCTTATGTATGGACTAATTATTTATGTACTCGTTACCTCGATTAAACCAATCAAACCCCGATTGTCAAAAATGTGGCAGTCTCTTTCAAAATTAGCACGAGTCAGTAATTCCTGTGTGCAGAACACAATTAGCACAGCCTAACTGCTACAGCCAAGAGTCTTGCAAGCATTACAGTTGGATGACTGGAGGAGAATATAGACGAGGAAGTCCACACAATTAGAGAGTCCAGATTTTCCTTTTAAAATCTCTGTAGCATTTGCATAATTAAGCAAAGCAGTTGTAATATTAAGGAATGCCACCTGGGGAGGGATCTCTCTGAAATTACACTTCGTGCCACATGATGCTATTTCGCACACAGCGGCTTGGATTTAGCCAGCCCTGAGAACAGCGTTGTGTTGATGTCTTTCACTATGGGCTGGTTAATTATAAAGCTAATATGGAGGAACGCAGACGTGACCATGGAGTCTGCAATGTCCCTGGGATGCATTTTTTTGCATTCAGCTGTGAAGGGAATTTCACACTGCAATTTTGCATTTCCTGGGCTTATTTTCCCAGAACATAAATTTTCTGAAAACTTCCATCTTCTTTTATCTCTAAATACTATCTTATACTTAGGCGAAATAATGATTCTAAATTAACTGTCATTAAGCTTTTCAGCCTAACTGTTCTCTTTGTGTTATTATGCAAGCTTGAAACTGTGAGCCAATTTTATCTGTCTTCAAACATTTTTTAAAACGCTTTCAGCTTTGCCAGAAAGGGAAAACAGTTTCAAACATCTTAAAAATGATTTTTTTTTTTCCCTACATATTTGGTTGATTTACCAATAAACTGAAAAATCAACCTGTCATATAACATTTGCCATACATTACTAAGGAAGGAATAATTTTGGTATTTGTTAAACATGCAACTGAGAGGAGGGAAAGCAGAATATTTAAAACATTGGAAGAAAATCAGTAAGCCTAATGTTTCTTGTATTTCTCTGTAGTTCAGTCAAGTGGAATTATTTGGAGTGATGCTGAAGATGCCCAAAAAACTGTATGTTTAGCTCATCTGGGATTTAGCAGGAACCTCCTCCATACTTCTTTCCCTGTCTGGGACATGCTTGTTGTAAACATCGACAGAGTATGGGTAAAATATTGTTTAAACTGAGCTGCCTTTGTAGGGCAACACAAACAATTGCACAAAGCAAGACAGAGCGGGAACAGCCAAGTGTAAGTCAGCTCCCGTGTCTGACGCCTGCAGATCATATGGTGCGTGACCCAATTCACCACCCTTGATCTTAGATCTGCTCCCCTGGCACTAAAATGACTTTGGCTATGTTACTATTGTTTTCTCCTGGCAGTACTGTGGGAGGAAAGCATTTTATTGAGAGATTAAATTGGCTCCAGATGGCTAAGCTGGCCTTTCAGACCAAACTCCTGCTTGGGCTCTCATCATCTCTGGTCTCGGGCACTGCAGCATGCTCCTCCTTGGCCTTCGCAAACCCAGGCTGATACCTGCTACACCAAGCACTTTCCTCACTGTTTCCTAACTGGTTCCTAACACAGAACCCCTCTCCACCTCTTCTCCCCAGCACAGGTTCTTGTCCTCACTGGTGTAGTTCTTCAGTGCTCATTCCCCTTCCCTGTCCCCACTGCCCCCATCGCCTGGCAAAATTTGCTCTCCCATTAGGTGTTAGGAGGGAACCTTCTCCATCCCCTTCACCCACAATGTTAACCTCTGTTGCTCACTTGATAATTTTTAAGCCAGCTCCTCTACACGTACTCCCTGCATGGTGGATGCTCCTGTTAACATGCTGCAAAGCCACCTCGCTGCCCTGGCACTGTCCCTTCCTTATCCCTCCTTGCTTTGATGGCAGTGGACTTGGTGGCTGCCCAGCTGCAGACATGCAGTAGGTAGACACTTTTCTGCAGACATACACGCTGAGAAGTGTTTCAGAATATGTCTGGTTTTAACCTGCATTTGCACCAAGATTTACTGTGTAACCAGTGGCAATGGCTCCATTCAGAAAGAGGAATATCCTGCCTAAATGTACCAGCAATCAGTTCATTCCCACTGTTTGGAGGGGACAGCCAGGCCCCTTTCCTCCCTCTCCTGCTGTCACTCAGGCCACAAGGATGGGCACACAGGCACACTACCTCTGTGCCACATCAGCTCTCTCGAGCAGTCAAATTTCTTTCCTGGACAGTAACTGCTTTTGAATAATGGATCACCACAGCGAGGCAGGCTAATGATCTATTATTCAAATGACAGCAATACCCAAAAAAGAAAATGCCACAATTGTCTTCTGTATAATCACAGGATAGCAATCAAACTCCAGGCACACGGGTGGCTGCATCCCTGGCACCACACGTCTGGTAGAAGAATGCCAGCCTTGCAACCTTTAATTAGCACTTAATAAACTGAAAAGGTGCAATTTGCACTTCTGATTTACCTCGAGGAGCAAGCTGTATTCCTCTTGCTGCCTCTGCCTTTGCAGACTTCAGGCCTTCCTGTTTTCCTTCTGCTCTAAGCAGCAGCCAGGAGAAAATACAATGGCATCTCTCAGCTGGGCAAGACAGTCCATTTATTATGATTGCTAGCACTGTTCTTGCAGCAAGCTAGCAAAACCAGTCACATGCCTTTTTACATACAACACCAAGCTGAATTGATTTAAAAGCAGTATTTCAGCAAAATGTGTAAGCAAAGGCAGTATTCTATCTAGCATGGTGCAGAAACAGTCCTCCCACTGGAGTGAGTCTCCATTTGGCTGCGTTTAACTTGGTAAGAACATGGTCTTTGTACACTTCATGTGATTATTTCAGGTTGCTAAATCTATCCAGAGAAACACATCCCCATGTCTACGGGGTGGCAATGCTCCAGTTGTTAGGTGGAGACTGAGGACTCAGTGCTTTTAGGTTAAAGCTGGCTGTGTCAGTCCTTCCCTTTCAATAGTTTTAGCAGCTATCACCACATATATATATATATATCTTCTCCTTAAAATAGACTTTAAACATACAAAAAGGAAGTTATGCATATGTAGGCATCTCTGCAGTCCCTTATGAACATCAGGATATTGGTTATTTCCATTCACTGAGTGAAGGCAGAGCACAGGGTGACAAATCACAGCTCACAACCCGTTGTACAATGGGGCACCAGTCACTGAGCAAGCGATGTTAAAAAAAATACAGTTTCTGCCAGAGAGCAATAAGGCTTTCAACTGTTCCTGTATGTCCAGCAAAAGTATGAGGAATGTTGAGAGGGTTTATTATTCAGGATACAAAAATGAGAGGTCGCTAAATGTAATTGTGAGAAAACTAATGCAGAGAGTAGGTTCATAATATAAAGCATTTAAAAACACATAAATATTCTTTTTGTCCCATAACAAAGGCTTGCTGAAAAACTATTTCAAAATACACTTGTTCTGGTACTGTAATAGTTCTACCTCTTCCAACAAGTTAATCCACTTTCTTATGCCTCTAAATACTGTTTTATATTCAGCCTTAGCAAGTGCTCTTGAATTAGCTATCATTAAACTTTTCAGCTTTGTCATTCTCCTTGTGTTACTGTGCAAGTATAAAACTGCCAGACCAATTCAGCTGACCTCAAGCAAATGAAGCAGCATTGTGTATAAAGACCCAGAAAATCACAGCAACAACTCTTGTTGAATTCAGCAGGGCCAAGGTTTCATCCAGATGTTCTTCTCTAAGACTGTGTGTTCCTGAATCTATGAAGGCACTGGATTATAAGTAATAAAATATAGGCTGATGACCTCCTGCTGAGGTGCAGATCCTTGCATAGTGGGTTTCAGCCTACCAGCAATAGATTTGCATTTCTCAGTTGCTTTTTGATCTATACATACCTGTGGATAACAAGACCTGGTGACTGCCAAATGGGCACAGACCCATATCTGAATGGCCAGTCCAGTGAGTGGCAGGAAATGGTGCTGGGCAGCTGCAGAGCCCAGTGGAGCAGCCTTTGTACGCTGCAGGAGGTGCTCTGGAGCTATCTTTTCTACCAGTTTTATTTTACTGCTTCCCAGTATGACATCTTCAGAAGTCACAATGTGATTTAAGGGTTTAAGTCTCTGTGGGTTCCCCGGCTGAAAGCCTTGAAGCTTCTCCAAGAATTGTGGAGAGCTTCTTCACCATTAGTTGCAAGAATGTGGTGCATCCAAGAAATGTGGAAGTTGAGATTATTCACATATTTAAAGGTGTCTGAGCTGATAGAATCCTCTCATAGGTTAATGCTGATCCTTTTACAATGCCTCTTGGATCCGAGTGCTGGCTAATGCAGATGGGCTTATTTCCCTGGGAACACAGCCATCCAATCTGAGCCTATAAAACATGAAAACACAGGTATTTATTGAAAGAAAAAAATAAATAAATAAATAAATAAATAAATAAATAAAAAGTGCTAGGTTGTCTTTCAAAGATCTTTGCAGAGTTTTGTGGTATCCAGGTACCATATCATTCAGCATCTCCTGCAGATCCTGCTGTGCCCACAGAGCCAAGTGAGTCAGCAGGTCTCCTGGGGCCCAATGCTCGCTGACAAGTTCAGTTTTTATGTACTAGGTCTACTAATGGGAGAGCCTCTCTGGTCTCCAATGACCAAATACTGAGATATAATGGCTGATGCAGCAGAGGAGATGGGTCTACAAAATACAATTCTTTGGTGATCACAGAAGAGAGTCCTTAATATGGACTTGCATTTCTGCTTTGAGCTTTGAAGGGAAAGAAAGAAAAATCCAGCCCTGAGCTTTCAAACACTAAACTTAGATAAAAGAAAGAGAGCTTCAGGGAAGCATTAATCAATTTGCAGTATGTTTCATTATTTAAAAAATTAATTCTCCTCCTGCTAAATTAAGTTGAATCAGTAGCTCATTTTAATTCTCTGTCTACTGCAGTGAAATCCATCCTCATCTCCTGACCACTCTCCTGGCCTGCAGTGGGAAACATGTTGTGAGGTGAATTTTTGGTCTAAAAAATTAAGGAAACATGAATACTTTGGTTATGACCATTTCATTTAGAACACAGGAGGCTTCATAAACATCATATCAAGTCCAAATCCATGGCACATTGAAGAATAGGCTGATATGAATCACAGAATCACAGAATCACAGAATTTCTAGGTTGGAAGAGACCTCAAGATCATCAAGTCCAACCTCTGACCTAACACTAACAGTCCCCACTAAACCATATCCCTAAGCTCTACATCTAAACATCTTTTAAAGACCTCCAGGGATGGTGACTCCACCACTTCCCTGGGCAGCGCGTTCCAATGTCTAACAACCCTTTCGGTAAAGAAGTTCTTCCTAAGATCCAACCTAAAATTCCCCTGGTGCAACTTAAGCCCATTCCCCCTCGTCCTGTCACCAGGCACATGGGAGAACAGACCAACCCCCACCTCACTACAGCCTCCTTTGAGGTACCTGTAGAGAGCAATAAGGTCACCTCTGAGCCTCCTTTTCTCCAGGCTGAACAATCCCAGCTCCCTCAGCTGCTCCTCATAGGACTTGTTCTCCAGGCCCCTAACCAGCTTCGTCGCTCTTCTCTGAACTCGCTCAAGCACCTCGATGTCCTTGTTGTAGCGAGGGGCCCAAAACTGAACACAGTATTCGAGGTGCGGCCTCACCAGAGCCGAGTACAGGGGGACGATCACCTCCCTAGCCCTGCTGGTCACACTGTTTCTTATACAGGCCAGGATGCATATGCTAACAGTCTGTATCTGTTGAATAACTTATACAGGAATATACATTTTGCACTTGGGGACTTTTATTCTTTTTTACAACTAAATTGATTTTTTTTTTTATTTTTTTTTTAACAGAGGAGTTATTATTCCACAACTTCTAGTATTTTTAATAATATATTAAAGCTTTTTGGTTCAAGAATTGCCTTTGAGTTAATGGACAAAGTCTAACAAGACTTTTTAACCACTTCTTAGCCCATTAAACTTTTAAAAGTAACAAAGTAAAAGGCTGTGGTATTAATTAAATAAACACCTGAGATATTATTTTCTGAGTGCCAAGATATTGATTCTAAAGAAATAACAATCCCAATTGTTTTACATTTTTAACGCTTTCTGCTTCAAAAAAAATATTATTGCACTAGATCAGACAAGTAGTTGCTAGTTCAGAATGTGAAAGTAATCAGGAAAGCTAAACAAATCTTCTAATTTATGGTGAATAACAGAAAATGTTGGTTCTCCTAAGGCTGTTTTTGGAAAGTCAGTATTTCATTAAGTATTCCTACTTTTGAACATTTAACTGCTTTTGACTAGCAACATTATTTGCTCCCATATAGGATGTTTCCTACAGTAGTTATCTAAGGATGTTGTGAGAAGCAGGACTGCCTTTACCAAATTCTATACAAAGCAAACAGATTTCAGAACAAATAAAATAAAAAAATAAAATAAAAATAAAAAAAAAAAGGACTCAAGTGAGGAAATGGTTGCAATAGTAGCTCTAAACCTGGCAAATCAGGTATGTTTCTGCAGATGATGCTGTTAATACCCAGTGAAAATGGAGGATGGTGTTAGGAATGGCCATCCCTTCCCTTCCATTAGGGAATCACAGAATCCCAGGGTGGCTGAGAGCTGGGCCCTCTGGAGCCCACCAGGCCCAACCCCAACCCAAGCAGGGCCACCCAGAGCAGGCTGCCCAAGGCCACGTCCAAGCAGCTTTTGAAGGTCTCCAAGGAGGAGACTCCATAGCCTCTCTGGACAGCCCGTGTTCAGTCACCGTGACAGTAAAGATGTGTTTCACGACATTCAGACAGAACCTCCTGTGTTCCAGTATGTGCCCATTGCCTATATTTCCACATAAAAAAAAATAACAATAAAAAAAAAAAAAAATGGGGAGGGGGTGAAGCCACTAAGAGGCAGTCCTGTGAGCCATAGTTACGAGAAGGCATCAGGCTTTTACTTCTGTGGGTCCAAACATCGTCCATCCTCACAGAGTACCTGAATATTTTGAAATCCTCACTGCACAGAACATCACAGAGCCACTCTGAGGGAGAGGGTGCTAATGGCACAGGCAGGACTCGTGCAGCCCCACAGGCCATGGTGGCAGCATGTCACCAGGACATGCTGGGGCAGGAGAGCCCGAAGCTGATGTTGTAGCTGAGGAAGGTGTAGAAGGAATCCAGCACAGGCTTGCCTGCATGCCAGCACGCACAAGGGAAAATACCTGCACGTCCTGGGCTGTGCTGCGGCGCTCCTAGCTAGGACTGACATAGCCTTGGTTTTGTTCATTGAAAGCCTAATGCACGTCCGTGCGCAGCAGTCTGCTGTGGTTTAATGAGGTATTTTACACACTTACCTCTACTTCATGCAGATTAATTTCCTGAGGCTGTTCCTGTGCTTGAAGTTATTTTGGAAAGGCAGCTCCTGGGCGCTCCTGTGTGTGCTAAGACACACTATTAAAATGTAGAATAGCTTGTGCTACTTGCACTTTTCTAAGCTCCCAAAGATGCCCCAAAGCCCGACAGCTGGGTAGGAGCTGCACCCGGGCTCCTCCCCGCCCCAGGGTGCCCGTCCTGCTGCCACCCAAGGGCATAAGAGCAAGGGCATTGCTGGATTATGGGTTTTACACCCCCCAGCTCAGTTTGCCCTCCTGCCAGCACACCATCAGGGCACAGACAGCCTGGCACACCCAAAAGACAAGTCCCTGGCCCTGGGACAACCTGGCCCACCGCAATTTGTAATGGAGCTTCCATGAGATTACTTAGTTGTAACCTTGTGAGAACCAAATGAATTCACCATAATTAGTGCATTCAGAGTGAATCCCAATGGAAGCAATAATGATTTCCAGTTTATTCAAAAAGGTTGTTATTTTCCCTGACAAAAATGATGACCTAAAAATAACTGATGTATTCCTCATTACTTTAGTGAGTGTAATGATATGTTTGGAAGAAACACCAATTTTCCTGTCTACTGCTTTTGACACAACAACAATTAGTCATAAGCAATGAAAAAAATACTTGCATTAGCTAAGAAGTGGTGAGAAATGTTTCTGTATTCATAGCTACTGCAATATTATTTGGCTACATTAGTCAGACTCATTTTGTAGGAGCAGGGAGCAGAAAACATGCTCTGTAAAAATTAAAACCTGTTGATAGTAAAGATACAAAAAAAAAATGTATTTCATCAGGATAGTCATCCCAGAGGAAAAAGATGCTTCTGTAGCATCCAGGTATCACATCATGTAATGAAAATAGCAACGCTGTTGTCAGGAAGCTACAGCTAGCCTCAGGATAATAATGTTGTCTCTCATGGTTGTAACATAATCACATCATGTTATCTCTGTGTCTTGTCACCAGGTTTTGTTGCTGTATCTATAGACATAGAAGTAAATATATGGAAAAATAAAATAAAATAAAATGTTCTGCTTAATCATTTACTTTATCAGTCATCATTGGCATGCCAGTTGGTCATTTCTCTTTTTCATCTTTTCGAACAATATAAAAACCTATGATGAAAATTAATGCTATTAATACTACAGAATTAAAAACAACTCCACTATACTTCTTTACTTTCCCCTTCTTTACTTCTCCCAATCCCTTCCCCCCCCAGTCACTGCTCTTTCAGCTATTCCCTTCACACATGGCATCTTACACTTGGCATCTTACACTTGGTTTGTTACGCTTGCTTCCCGGTGTTGCAGCATTTGCTGTGCACTTGTCTTCATAAATAATGCATGGAGAAAGACTGCAGTTCCCTGCCAATCCTTAACCAGAGGGCAGACTCGTTCCCCCAGCACCCACAGGTGTCACTGACATGCATTACCCTTGTCATACAGACCAGTTCTCTTAGGGCGAGACACATCTTTCTTCCAGCTTTTCCTAGCACCCTGTGCTCATCATGCTACTGTGAATTTACAGTCTGCTAAACATAAATATAGCATGGTTCCAAAGCCCACATTCCCTAGGCCACAACCCTCCTAAAAAAGGAGAGATGGTGGCTGAGGCCTCATGGTCTGTGAAGGTCCAAGCCTGTTTTGCTCTTCTGTGTGGACTTGGGGCCTTCCTATTAAAAAATGGGGCATGAGTTAGGCTAAACACGCTGCCTCCTACTCTGGTAAGAGCAATCCCAAACCTGGGTGCTCCCAAGCAGAATACAAATCCAAGCACAAGTTACAGCTGCGTAGGTGGAGGGCAGGTGGTATGGGCCCAGGACACAGAGCACTGATGGGGAGTAAGGTTTGGCTCCTGTAAAAGTCAAAGGGAAACATGCCTCTCACACAATGCAAAACCAGGTTCTACCACAGCATGAGGCTATTTCTCCATTTCTTTATTTTCCTTCCAAAATGAGGTAGGTTTCCTCCCCCACTTCTTAATTTCTCGCTATTTCTGGTAGACCGAGGAATCTCCTTCTGGTAATTTTTTATATATTGAACACTGAGGAAAATGCTTCTGTTTCATTACTGCTCACATGGCAGAATTTGGGTTTCCACTGTGTGTTTTACCTTTCAGTTTCCAATTACACACAAAGACAAACTATTAAAATGCAGAATAGCTTGTACTCCTTGCACTTTTCTAAGCCCTGCTGTTTATAGGAGTGATTTAAGCAGCTCCTATTGCGTCAGCTAGACTATTCAGTCTTATCATTTTACACAGATAACAGGGATCATCTGTTATTAATGAAGCTTAACTCATTCACCTCATTCTCCGTGTTCCGTTTGGTTGGCAGCTGAGCCCAAACAACAGGCAAATGAGGATAGAGACATTTTTTAAAGGACTCAGCATTAGCATGGCCTGAGCTCTCCAAGACAGAAACTATGCAGACCCTGCCAGGGTGAAACCTCAAAGCCTCTTTGAGTTTTTTTGTTTTGTTTTGTTTTGTTTTGTTTTGTTTTTTTTCTGCAAAAACAGCCCCTCTGAGAGTGCCTTGCCTCTGTCTTGTGAGGGGCTGGTGATTCCCAGCAGAGCTGGTTCCCATAAATGCTGCAGCATCACTCGCAGAAATGTTCCTGCGATGGGAACAGAGAGGGACCATTGGGTACTCCAGAGGCAAATAACACCAGAACAAGGAGAAACACTAAAGAACTGTCTACAAATATTGTTGTGGGGGTGAAGAGCTTCATTTTTCCAGACTAATTTAGTTTTATTCCCTTTTGGTGACCCAGTGGCTAGGTTCTCATATGGAGCAGATAAGTCTGATTATGGATTGCAAAATGAGTGCATGTGAATATTTCCAGGCCTCCTGAGCCCCTCCCTAAGTTTATAAAGCCCTTTGAAGTTAAAACAAAAGCAAACCTCTAATTATCTTAAGAAAACCCTTGTGAACAAGGGCCCTTGCCATTGGAAAGGAAACTTCAGATACTGTATGTTCTGTCCGGGATTTCCCATGCAAAATCTGTATCTGCATGCTTTTTAAGGGTCACTTCCATCTGGGTGACTTCTGAAAGTCTTCAAGTGAAACTTCAAAAGTACAGAATGCCCAGGGGATTTTTTTCTTTTTTTCTCTTTGAGCTCCCCCTTTTTTTTTCTTTAATAACTGTGGTCCCTATCACTGCCATGGTATTCTCTAACAATATCACCAATCATTAAATATTTGGTTTGAGAAATACAATGTGAAAATCTTACACATACTAAGTTCATCTACTCTTCAGCCCATAAGGGAAGATGGCCTGGGTTCAAACAATAAAGCCACACACTCATCCCCAAATCTAGCCACTACACCAAGATAGCTAGAAGTGCTGGGGAGACAGCTCTCTGTCAGCACTGCCAGCACCAGGCCTGATGCAAACAGTGCACATCAGCGATCAGGTGCTGAGTTCCAGGTGCTCAGGGATACCTCTGACCAAAAAGAGAAGGGTGATTTCTGTATTTCAGCGAGTGAACAAGTGATCTGAACTCCATGAGCTGCTGCTGCTGCATATATTAATGTTAATTTTCACTCATATGGAAAATCAGGTCAGCTGCTTAAATCCTTCCCTGCCAGCACATCCAAATTTGAAAATCGCAGACATAGGTAAGAAGACATGCAGACTCCCTGGGCATCATCACCCATGCCTGAGAAAACCACTGGGCTAAACAGAGTGGGAATGGACAGGCCAAAGATCTGCTCTGTTCTCTCATCTGTCCAGCAGTGTTGAGCCACTGCCACCTTGAAGCAATGGCCCAGATGCCAGTCCCCAGCCTAAGGGGAGGCACGCAGGCAGATGCAGAAGCTGTGTGTCCCCTGGGGCTTTCCCAGCACTGGAGAAATCCTCAGAGATGTGGAGAAACCGTGTTAAGGGCTGATTTGCATGTCAGTCCTTCGTACTGCTACTTCAAAGCTAATGATCTGGTTCTTAGCATCTTTGAAAATATCCAATGCTACCAAAAATAATAAAAGTAAATTGTATGTGTCCCAGGCAGCTAATGCCTGTAAAAAGATCACACAGCAGAAAAGGGATTGCCAAGGAAAAAATGCACGTGTTCGAAGCTCTCAGCAACAACTGAGCTCCAGATGGATTGGTGAAGTGATCTGCACAATTAGCCCCAAAGGCAGCGGAGAGCAGTTCCATACATTGTATGTCACATGTCAAAATTTCATTGTCTGAAACTGAAATGGCTCATAAATTGCAAGGCAATGCAAGAGCAAGCCAAGCAGAGGCCTATTAATTGCATGCAAGAAAAAAAAAAATAACATTTTTAACAAGCAAGTTTATGAGGGCTACCATAACCTGGAAGCAAAAGGAAATCCTTTGCATTGCCTGTCCTTGGAGCTATTTGCCTTTATATGTGCTGCCCTCTGAAACCTCTTATTTTTCCCTCACCATGTCAGCTCTAATTCCCTTTAGCCCCTGGAAGGCCAGTCTTTGGTTTGGTGATGCAGAAGGTTTGTCCCTGTGTAGAGTCCTTTGCTTTGCTGAATGAAGCATGAAGTGTGAAGGCCTCTGTGTTTGGCCAAAGACCCCAGCATAAGCAGGCATATACTATGTAAAGCATGTTTTATTTGCCAGGGCAACAGCATTTCTGCTGTTCTTCAACTCTGTTATTAACAGGTCTCAAGATAACAGTGTCTGTTGGACTTGCCATACAAAGGACGCATTGAGGATCATGTCACACATGAGGCAAGGGCTTCCCTACAAAGATGTGGGTGAATTTGGAGTGGCAAAAAGGAACAGATCAATCATTGTGTGTGCATATGCAGACATCTGTCTGCGTGTAATGTGTAGTGGTATGATACCTGGGTTGTGCAGAGTGGAATGTTGACACTTTGAATGCCTATGCAACACACAGGAGCCCACAAAGCCTTAATTGGACACATGGCTTTGACCAAGCAGCCATGAGGATGCAGGTGTCATCACATGTGGGACAGCAGGATGGCACTCAATCCCCACCCGAGTTTCCCTTTTGTTTCCCAGGGGGGTGTTTCCAGCACCATTTTAGTGTGCAGACCAGCCTGGGCTCCAGGCCTTCACCCTGTGATGAGGAAGGCTGTGTTGTTGTACTCGGGGAAAAGAAACTTCTTTCTTCCAGCAGCCTTTAAAACTTCCCCCCTGGTCATTAAGACCCAATAAAACTGTTAACACCTCCTCTGATATCATATTTTCCCATGCCTTCTTTCAGGTGCATTTTGTGGGCTTTCCTATTTAGTTTGTGCAGGATGTATTTTAAGAGCCTCAGAAATTGTCTTGGGTAAAGCAAGAGAAAACAAACTGCTGGATTTTGAGGAAGGTTAATGCAGCAGCAGCTCTGAAAATGGGTATCCTGGACCTCAGCCCGATCCTCCATCTTTCCTATCTCCTTCCCATGTCCATACAAATTCAAAACAGGCAGCTGGGAGAGCTGCTCGGGGCTTGTTTCTCCCTGGGTTGTGCTGCAAAGATCACTTCTGGTTATTCAACCTCTCTGGAAATCAGGTGAAATGTGAGGCGAGGCCAGGAGGCCCCACCGGGGCTGCTGGAGCAGCTTCCCCCTGAGGTGACACTGCTGAGGAGGACGTGCTGCTGATTGCTTTCTGGATAGGATTGCTGGTGTTTCCCCGACCTACATGGCAGAGATGGGGTACAAGAGGAAATTGAAACTGGAGAGACACAGAAGATATTCAGAGCCCAGGGAGATGGCAGAGCCTGCCTGCTTCCTTCCTAGTGGGGAACCCTCCCTGTCCACCCTCCTGTTCTCAATTCTTTTCTCTGTCTTTGGCCTTTTTGCTAAGTACATCTCTCACGATTTAGGGCAAAATCTGAGGGTACTGATCTGGACCAGGAGGTCCACTTTCAAAAGGCTAGCAGTCTGGTAACACAGAGGAGAGCGCCTGACATCTCAATGTTGCCCGAGACAAGGTAGTCAGCCCTCAGCACAAGCACACATTTTCTCCAGCCTGGACAAAGGATGCTGCAAGCTCTCTGGGCAGCTCTTGCAGCAGGCGAAAGGCCGTCCTGCAGCTGTGAGCTCACTGACTTTGTCAGACTGCACGCCTGTATTCCTCAGGGCTCATTTCACTTTTCGCAGTTCTGGGTTTTGTTTTGAGCCTTATTGCTCCAAAGGGATGAAATTAGACAGCTAGCTTCTTACAAAACTTATCCCAGCATGGTTTGAACATGAGAATTTTTCCTTTCTTTCCTTGGCACTGCAAAGACCTGCATAAATTTAATTACATCTATTTGCTTTGCATTAGCATATCCCTTCTCCCCTGTCAAATCACCATGCATTGCTTCCTCCTTTTAGGATTTCTCATATTTCAGAAATTAACACAGAAATAATCATACCTTGCCAGGGAAAAAGGGCATTAGAGACACCTTAAAAAATGACTTTCTTGCACAAACACATTTTGCAGGTATTTTTTTCTTTTAAAAAATCTTCTGGCTTTTCAACTTGAAATGTTTTCATTAACAAGTATGGGTTTGGGTGGTTTTCTTAAAAAAAAAAAAAAAAAAAAGAAAAAAAGAAAGAAAGGAAAAAAAAAAGATTTTTTTATTCATTTTTCCCCAAACCTGGTGGAAAAAAAAAAAAATAATAATAAAAAAAAAAATGGCATAATAAGCTATCTAGGCACTTAGCTTACATCAGTCCCAATGGGAGTAAGATATCTAAGAGCTAGACATCTAAATAGCCTGACTAATTGCCTCCTGACAGTGTGACTTTATGGAATAAGCCATTCAGCCCACACAATTGTCTTCCTTGCCTTCAAAGAATATTATTACAGCTGTCAAAGATCCCCTAGGCCTGGTGGAAGCTAAGGGTTGAGGACAGAGGGACTGCTGGATATCATGTTTTCTGTGCACATACCTGGTGTGAATCTCTACTTTCCACAAGCTATGATGTACAGAACTACCTGAAAGACAGACAACCAGCTGGCAGACGGGTTCTTTCCACAGGGCCAGCATAGCTTTCTCTTCTTTCCTCACTGATGGAATAATATTGGTGTAAATATCAGAATAAACACTCTAAAGTGTGGCACGTCTCTCCTCATCTCAGCAGCTAACCCAGTATCCCATCAATTAATCCACTGTTTATCTTTGGAGTCCACACCTGGGAGACTGAAGTGAAAGCAGGCACCATCTCCCTGTGCAGTGCAGAAGTCCCCATTGAAGGAAGGTACTAGAGATGATGAGAGCAGGATCTGGGAAGACTGCAAAGCCGCACTGCAAAGTAAAGCCATCGTTTCTAGGCCAGAGGGAGTGAAGGGCTCCAGGGTCTGGGGTATGGGGCTGCTGGTGACAGCAGGGACGCACCTACGTGGGTTGAGATGCCCTGGCTGTTGAGGAGCTCTTGTTTTCTGCCAGATTGTCCCTGTCCTTAGAGTAAGGCTGGGCTCATGCCTGAGACTTGCCACAGTGTGTTACAGTGGGACATCCAAAGTCACTGCAAAAGCTGCCCTGAGTAGGGTACAGGCAAAGAACACAGTCAGGAGTTATGCTACAGGATCAGAGAGTACACCACATCAGAGGACAAGTCAAGAACAGGCTTGGACATTAGAGATGGAGAAGACAAAGAGCCCACAATGGACTGGGCACAGAACAGAGCAAGGTCAGAAACAGGAACCAGAGTAAAATAAGAGGAAACATGGCTGTAAGTTTAGCCAAGAAGAGTTGCAGTGGTCGTCTGGGTAGGGACAAACCCAGGCCATCAGGTTGATAGGATGTTTACTGGACCCTCAGATCCAGAGGGATAAAGGGTGGCCAGGCAGGCATTCACTGCAGGCAGGGGCTGAAAGTGAAAAATAAAATGATAACACCAACCCACTGAAGGCATATTTAAAAATATAATATGGCTCTGAAAACCACAGCTAAATAATGTGTTGTTTTAGCTAATTATATATTAAGAACCTTATTCCCAGAGACAAACAGAGCCTAGCTTAAATTAGCAGATTGCCTGATAATTAAGAAATTTGCTACAATAGTAACACAACTACCCAAAAACAACATTGCGAAAATAATATTGTGAGCATCTTTGGCTGCTTGCTAAGATTGTTAATTTGAGGAGTTATGTCACAAATATTCTCTTAAGCCAATGATGATTTAATCTGATATGTAGCAACTGCTGATGAGCAAATGCAACAGAGACGTTGTGTGAAAGCAGTGAATATTATATGCAGACTATAAAGAAATCAACATATTAATCAGCATGCTGTGCATCCTTCAGCACCTCATCTACTTTCAGTGATCTTAAATTGATGTGTATATGATATAGCTGGAACTGATACTGGCTGTAATGGTTTCACATGAGAGGCATCATACAGCTAAATTCGATGTGGAGATGGAGTGGAGGCATTCGCTGTCAGCAAGTCTGGAGCTATTACCATTTTCTTTCATTTCATTCACTTTGGCTTCCCACACTGGAATATATTAACATTTTCTTTCCAACCCATGAAGCCATGGGCATGACAAGCCCCAGAGACCATTCCAGGGTTGCTTTGACTTCCTCTTTGATTTCTGGACACCTTCTGGGGAGGGAGAGGGTCCCAACAGTCCCCTCTGAGAAAATGTTACTCATTCTGTGCGATGCACATTTGTTTATATCCAGCCCCACTTCCTCCTCAGATGACCGCTTCCAGTGCTGGCCACCACAGAACTGCTGTGGGAGTGAGTACTTTTACTGCTTACAAATTTCTTGCCCTTTCATGTAAGCATCCTTCTGTTCCTCTATTACGAAACAGAGTCAGGAGAACAGATCGATCTGTCTGTTATGCGCATCATAATCAATCAAGTTCTCACCACATCATTTTTTTCCTCAGGATAAACATTCCCTGGTTTTGCATTCTCCCCATTAAACTTAAGTCTCACCACATGTCTAACATTGTTATTCTTTCTTGGATCTTTTCTTTCTTGAGATGAGAAACTATATAGAAGAAAGACAGGACTTGGATTCAGTGATCTTTGTGGGTCCCTTCCAACTCAGGATAATCCACAATGCTATGAAAACTTTCCAGATGCATTATTTATATACATACACATATATACATATATAATATATATATGCATAAAAAATATACACATATATTCTGTTTGTAGTACTCAGTTCAGTAGCTTCCATCTCTATTTAATTATTTTTTATGAGTATTTAACCAGAATTAATGCATGATGTTCACTGCTGCTGTACACTTCACTGAAACCCAGAAACTTTTATGGTGTTTTCCACAGACCCAGCCTAGAAATCAGCAATATACATGGCATTACTTTTTTCTATACCTGTTATATCTAATCAAATAAAAAAAATAATATTTTTTTTTTAAGTGACTTCAACTACCTAGCTATCTCAATATTTAAATCTATTTAAATTATTTAAACAAGTTTCTTAATTTCCCTTAACTTTTACTTGGAATCAAAGTTTCTTGGTTCACATATGGGTTTATTCATTAGAATGGCATACATATACGGATATGTGTATATGCACTATTTACACATAAATCTAGTGTGTGTGTCTGTCAGGCTTCATTAAACTGAAAGATACTATTAGAGATATTTAAAGACAGTTTCAGAGATGCACAATGCTTAAGGTTCCAATGTTTAGGAAGTAAAATACAGTACAGATTATAACTTAAAAGAAGCTATAACAGTACCAGTGCCCAGATGTCACCACCTCCTCCATCTTATTGGACTATTATTTTTCCAGGTCTCACTGCTTAGGCTTAGTGCTGTTGAGCAAGCCATTAAAAGCTTTCACTGAATAAAGTTATCCTGCCAGACGCAGCATGGATTTGTCATCTCGATAGCACTTCAACCAAAACCAGTACATCATTCATATGAATGATGGGCTGAAATGATGGGTTATCTAATGTCCATACCCATACGAGGGGAGTTGCATCTGGTGAACACAGCTGGTGTTTTTGTAGAGTGCATGAACTGGGATGCAATGGTCCTGCATGGATTCTTGGTTCTGCTGCTACCTGCCATCCACACGTGGATTTTCAGGCACGCCAGAAGCATATGAGCCTTTTAGTTGCAGAAAAATCGCACATCTGCTCACCTTCCTGAAACTCACCGTGCTCCCTTTGCTCATTTTAACATCCAGAAGATCCTCTCTGCCAGCAGAAAGATGTTTATGTTGTATAAGATCTCGTAAAAACAAAACAAAGAATAATTGACCATATTTCTTTTTTGTGTTTATTGTTTGCTTTCCAGCATACATAATGCAAGAGCAGTTCTACAAATTAAATTAGGTGAAGCCTTAATCCTAATACTCTCCTGCCTGTCAAATACTAGAGGTTCTTCCAAGGAGATGTATTTTAGTGATACGATTCTGGCCACGAGAGGCTCAGATCTGAGGGGATCCCGAATCCTGGGTATTAGCACAGGGCGGGAGTCTCAGCAGCACAGCGCAGGGGGAGACCAAAGCTCAGGGCTGAGAGGGTGGTGAGCAGCAGAGAGAGGCTGGGCCCTCACTCAAGGTGAGGGGATGTACTGAGAAGCAAAACACTGTAGTTTTAGGGAAAAGGAGCTGCCAGAGCTTTCTGTACGGGATAAAAGAGAGGAGTTGAGAAGCAGGAAAGGAGTGGGAAGAAAAGTAGGCAGTGGATTTTTCGGATGAGGGGTTTACTAACCCTGCTGGTGTGCTGTCCTCAGGAGGTGTGCTCATGCAGGCAGTGGCCAGGATGGTTGTACTGCTCAGGGCACTCAGCCTTCACGCTGCTGCTCTCCTCAGCACTCTCTCAGGCTTCGTGCTGGGACTTTGTGCCCTGCACATGAGTAATTGCCACAGCTGCAGACAGACCGGTGGGTGGCCGGTTATGGTGACAGGACAGAAAAGCCAAGAAAGATGCTCAGCACTTGGTGTGAGCCACCAAATTAGTTCCCTCTGTGTGTTCCTCAAGGTGATTTTGGATGCATATGCTTGGTGATGGTGCTTTCAGCCTGTATGCTAGGTCTTTGGGTAGACAGTCATGTAAACTCACTACAGCCACCTGAAACCTGCCCAACAGAGGCAGTAAATACTCAGGAAAGCAACAAAGCAAGCACTGAAGAGGGCAGATGTCCTGAGGCCCTTGGGTCCTCTCAGGAGCTTCTCAGGGTGCCAGTGTAGGTCTCAGAGTTCACAGGGAGGGAAGCAAAGCTGTCTTCCCTTGTGACTACATGGGAGGTGTCTGTGATTTTGCACCCACAGTCACTGCTGAGGCCAGGTGATGTGAACACTCTCCATCTTCATCAACATCCTAAAGACACCCACCTGCTTACAGGACACAAAACATCTTCTCTCTCTGCTGTTTGATCTGTGTCCCATTCTTTCTTTTTTGCTTTTTTTATTTTTTATTTTTCTTTTTTGCTGTGATATTTATTTCACATCTTTCAGATGTAGCTTCTTTCAAGACCATGGTCTATGTGGCTTTTACAACACATTTGGGGTGTGCATTATAAGTTCTGAATATAAGCACCCAGAAGCTACCCCAGTTGCTAACAATACTGAAAAATGAATTATTGGGACTGAAAGGAGTTGTGCATCCCAGGGGTCCTCACCAAGACAGATGAAGCAAGGGGCTCATTCCAGTGGAGAGACACAACCCAGGGCTTTCAGTGCAATTCCTACAGGGATGTCACTCAAACACAGGTTTGCCAAGCCAACTTCCTTGTGTAAACACCAACTTCATCATATTAATTATACTGTAAAATTCACATGCACTCTCTCAATATTTGCAAATGAACTGCTTGCAGCAAAATTGTGCTGGGTGTTTTTTGAACACACACACACACCATGGTCCATGAGAAAGTGTATGACAAAAAGAAGTTTAAACACCAGCTGATCCAAGCCTACACACATTTGGAGTAAGATGCAATTTACTCAGCTGAATTCACTTCCCAAAAGTATATTTATGGGTAGAAAGTAATTTCAAAGTCTAATGACTAATGAGGCCATCCTGCACGCTGGGGAAACAAAAGGTGCCATTCCTGCTGCAGGTCCCAGTTTGGATCCATCATGCAGGTGTTTGGGGCTCAAGTCTGCTGCTAGAAGAGATTTCCATACATTCAATTGTGTGCAAGTGTTTGGTTTGCACTGGTGTTTCAGGGGTTGAGTTATTTCTGCTGGCTTTTTCATGTATTCTGCTTAAAACCCCACTGAACACAGTCCCCATGACACATCCACAAGAAGCATGTTGCTTACCCCACTGAAAGTCCTTGCAGCAGGAGCAGGGGGGCGTGAGAAGACAGGGATCAGTTACTGGCTATTGTCTCCGCTCCTATCCTGCACCCAGGACCATTCCCGAGTGATGCAGGGTTGACTGCTCAGCTTGGAAAGGCCCCATTCTTGATGCTCTAACGGCACTAAAGCCATTTTCCCTCTTTCCTTGGGGGTACCAGCTGGCTTCTCATTGCCAAAACATGGGTGCAGATCAGTTTAAAAGCTGAGCTCTGCTTTTTGTGTGCTTTTCCCTCATGAGATTTTCTCTCCTTGCTTGTGATGAAAGCTGGGAGCAGAGCAAATGCTGAGACAAAAGGAAGGAGTCGTTTAATGTATTCTCTGGGAGAGCTGGAATTGAACATTTCAGGCAGCTCCAGCACAAACAATCCTCATTTTGCTAAGCTAAGCTGCAGGAGCTTTCAGAACCGAGGACCAAAGAAAACCTCTTATCTTTGTGTTCTTTTCAAGAATGGGAATTTAGTTTATAAAGAGTGGTTCAGTTTAGAGCTAGTAAAGAAAATAAAGCCAGCATTGAAGCATTAGGGTCAGCTGCCCTTCAGATCTGAAGAGACCACAAATGCAAAGAGCCCAGACCATGAATGGGTGTAGGACCCGCAAGAAGACCCTGGTGTGTGGAGGGGAAGGTGGCACCTGAAGCCCAAACCCTGCTCTGCTTGGCTGAACTCCACAACACCTTATCTGCCCCCAAAACATTTCCTTCTCTCACCATTCATCCCACTGAAGCCATTTCCCCTGACACAAGAGAATTCAGGGTACCCAATGGCCAGCCCAGTGCTGAGGGTGCAGCGTGTGGAGGTGAAGGGCAGTGTCTGGCCCCATTCCCTGCGGTTCTCAGCAGACATTCTGGCCCTCTCCCCTTTCCTCCCAGCTGCCCATTCCTCATGTGGCACCTGAGGGGAGCTGGCAGGGAGACGTGGGCTCAGACCCTTTGGACAGTACGGTCTTCCATGTCATGGGAGGACGTGCCACCCCAGGAGGACACCCCACCTTCAAAGGGGGATCTGGACCTGCTTTGCTGGAAAATTTTGCCTTTAGCCCTTATTTTCTGGATGGCACCCTGCACAACCCCATCTCTATCTTCCACAGGGTTTCTAAGTCCTAGGGACTTGTACCTAGAGGAAGAAGGGCAGCGCTGAAACTCTGCTGCTGAGATTCACATTAAGACATTGTAACACTACAGTCTGGGGAGACCGTCTGATTATGCCATAAAAAATGTCATTATAATGCTGGATTTAAAAGAAAAACCCTTAGCCCTGGAAAAAAACTCATTAAAATGTCGTTATTAGGTGGGACTGCCATAGCAAAAGGAGGTGGGTGTTTGTGTAATGGACCCTGCATATGCACAGAAGGACCTCCTGGTGATGCCATTACGATGCGAGACGACAACGGCTAAACAATTTCAGTGCAAATCTATGGAGACCCCACTGAGTTACAGAAATGAAAGAAGACTCTGCTGTGCAGAAGTACCGCTACTGCTTACAAAAATAAGAAAAAAACACATATCATCTCGGGCTTTTATTTTGCTCCAGAGACAGTCTGAGCAGCAAAGCTCCAGCCTTGCTCAGGGTTCCTCTGCAGCAGCAGGCAGAAGGTGCTGTGAAGCACGGTCAGACCGCAGGGCAGGCAGAAGCAGAGCACCCTGGGCAGGGGGCAGGTTTCTGCCCCAAATGTCTTGATTAGGTACAACACAGCAAAACTTACCCTAGGTACTTCTAAAGCACCACCAGCAAGCCAGTAGGTGCATGGCAAAGAAATGCACAGCATCGGATTTTGCTATGAAAAAAGGTTTACACTCTCCTCATTAAATCCAGCGTTGGCTATAAATGTTTGTATATGGGAAACAACTTTCCTGAGCATTTGGCCTTTGTTCTGTCCTCGAGGGAAGACATAAACACCTTGTGCACTGCACTGCAATGAGTCTGTCACGGTGCTTTGCTCAGAGAGCAAGGTGGCCACGAAACCCCCACATTTTGTTACATTTCCCCTCGTGTTTCACAGCAGCTTCCAGCCACCATGGCCACGTTACCAAATATGATAACACTTGGTATGATAACACTTGGTAGCCTTTTTTTTTTTTTTTTTTTTTTTTTTCCCAGCAAATTGTTGCATTCAATGCCCATTTCTTTCCCTCTCCGAATGAGGGTGCCCTGCTTCCTGTGGATGCAGCAGCCCTCACACAGCCGTGAGGAGCCCTGCACGTTGTGTGCACCAGTTGTTGGGTTTGGGGCAGCATCTGCTTCCCATTAGCCTGTAGCTGACTCTTTACATCTATTTTACAGAAAACCAGTAACCATTGTGGTAGCTGGTAAATAATATTCACTTCGTGACACACAAAAAAAAACGGAGTTTCCTTTGTTTTTTCTCCTCCAGCTGCAGCCACCAGCACAGAACTGAGCCACAGCTCAAGCAGGTTTACTGAGCAATTCAGAGCAGCTCCTGAAGTCACCCATTGGTCCCCAGTGATGTTTCACCACCCATTTCCAAGCCCTGCTGATGTATTTACAGGAGAGGTCACGTTAAACTGGCTGCCCACTCACCTGGGTTGCAGCCAGCCCAAACCCTGCACCAGCAACGATTTAGGGGAAAAGGACTTCACCTCCTGCTCTGCCTGTGTGGGAGAGGGTGCCTCTGAGTTTCAGAGGTGTTTCTTTAGCCCACAAAGGCAAACATCGGCTGAGGTAGGAATGACCAAACAACACAGGAAGTGCAGGCTGCCGTTCCAGCTTTAGATGTGTTTATAATCCTTGGTGAATGGTGCAACTAAATGTATAATTAGAGTGGAGCCAAGTTTCTCGGAGCATAACTTCCCAATTTAGCTTTGAATATAGCCTGAAATAGCTAAATTTAGGCAAGGCATCATTTGAGGGTAAAACTTTCGTGGAGAAGGCTTGCCTGGGGAACTCCCCGGCCCAGGTGGCCGCAAGGCAGGGCTGGCCACTTGCCAGGGCTTGTCCTCATCTCTGGATTCATTCCCAGAGCAACCTCAGGAAACTTTCTGGCCATTCTGCATTAAAAAAAAAAAAAAAAAAAAAAAAAAAAAAAAAAAA
>CM021765.1:37613888-37629958 GCA_011076525.1 Nettapus auritus | reverse complement strand
TCTTTTTTTCTTTTTCTTTTTTTTTTTTTTTTTTTCCCAGCAAATTGTTGCATTCAATGCCCGTTTCTTTCCCTCTCCGAATGAGGGTGCCCTGCTTCCTGTGGATGCAGCAGCCCTCACACAGCCGTGAGGAGCCCTGCACGTTGTGTGCACCAGTTGTTGGGTTTGGGGCAGCATCTGCTTCCCATTAGCCTGTAGCTGACTCTTTACATCTATTTTACAGAAAACCAGTAACCATTGTGGTAGCTGGTAAATAATATTCACTTCGTGACACACAAAAAAAAACGGAGTTTCCTTTGTTTTTTCTCCTCCAGCTGCAGCCACCAGCACAGAACTGAGCCACAGCTCAAGCAGGTTTACTGAGCAATTCAGAGCAGCTCCTGAAGTCACCCATTGGTCCCCAGTGATGTTTCGCCACCCATTTCCAAGCCCTGCTGATGTATTTACAGGAGAGGTCACGTTAAACTGGCTGCCCACTCACCTGGGTTGCAGCCAGCCCAAACCCTGCACCAGCAACGATTTAGGGGAAAAGGACTTCACCTCCTGCTCTGCCTGTGTGGGAGAGGGTGCCTCTGAGTTTCAGAGGTGTTTCTTTAGCCCACAAAGGCAAACATCGGCTGAGGTAGGAATGACCAAACAACACAGGAAGTGCAGGCTGCCGTTCCAGCTTTAGATGTGTTTATAATCCTTGGTGAATGGTGCAACTAAATGTATAATTAGAGTGGAGCCAAGTTTCTCGGAGCATAACTTCCCAATTTAGCTTTGAATATAGCCTGAAATAGCTAAATTTAGGCAAGGCATCATTTGAGGGTAAAACTTTCGTGGAGAAGGCTTGCCTGGGGAACTCCCCGGCCCAGGTGGCCGCAAGGCAGGGCTGGCCACTTGCCAGGGCTTGTCCTCATCTCTGGATTCATTCCCAGAGCAACCTCAGGAAACTTTCTGGCCATTCTGCATTAAAAAAAAAAAAAAAAAAAAAAAAAAAAAAAAAAAAAAGAAGTCTTTCCCTATAAAAGTTCGAGTCTTAAAATACCCACTGGGGAACACGCTTTTGGAAGCAATCAGCACTACAGAACAGCATTCAGTGGCCTGGGGAGGAAAGGGACTGGATGTGCATTTCCTTGGGCCCCTTTCTTCCTGCATACAATAAATGAACTATTAGTGCTAAGCTAAGATCACTTGGGCTTCCTCTGCAATATCCAGGTTATTTAGCAAGGTGGTGAGCAAAGGCATGAATTCAGCCCAGGCTATCCGTCATTTGGGCCAGCTGGTGACTGACGGCTACCCAGGCCAGCTGCACGGGGATCTGGCACATCCAAAATGTAAAGCTGGCTGTGTGGACCTGACTGCTGAGTTCAGGACAAAAGAGCTGATGACTTGAGGTTTTCACCCCAATTTGCTCAGGGAGCAGGAGAGTGCTCCTGTGGGAAGGCTCTCACAACATCTGCTGAGACCCGTGTGCATCTGTCAAATGGTTCCTCACCAAAGCATGTAATAGCTCAGCTAAATTATAGGTATACCCACAGCACCTAGAAACCCCAATTACAGCTTTACAGCACAACTGTAATCCTTAGTGGCATTAGCTTTTGCTGTTGTTGTTAACTGGTAAGAAAAAAGGAAATAAATGTGAATTACCAACATGCCCGTAGGGGTGCAGGTGTGGAATGGACATGATTAGTATGTGAAAGGGGCTTGAAATGCAAATACAAACCTGTTTCACTTACTGCTGCTGTGGAAGCCTATGTGCCATACGACACACTTAAATTGATAATTTTAAGGGTTCAGAAAATCATTCTAGGCATATCAGGGTGCTGTTTTAAAAATTGTGACATTATCGATAAAACTATGTAATTGCATTTGAATTTGAAGGCTTTGGTTATCCTCAACATATTTTTTTTTTTTTTTTACTTTTTTTTAAGAAATAGAGCAATGTAAGCATGGATCACAGAGCTGGAAAAGATGTCAAGAATCCCAGAGCACACTCTGCATCCCAACGATGGCACCTAAAGCACTTCTGTCAGCTGCTGGTTTGGCATGTTTTTAGGCATATCTAGCTGCAGAGATTCCACAAATACTGTTTATTCCCAAAATGTCTGCAAAGTGTTTTGTGATAGAAAGGCTAGGTTTGAGTGCAGAATGGAAGGGACAGTCCAAGTCTGGAAGGACCAGGAGAAACAGCAGAAGAATGGCAGGGGTTCATAGTACCTGACTGCTGTATCAGGGTTTTAAGGCTGGAGTAGATAAATCCCCAGGCAGACTGATCTGAATGTAAGAGATGTCTTCTCATCTAGTAAGAGATGTTTTCTAGGCTTCTGCACATCTTTTTTTCTAGACTCTGAGTGGTTTGCATCTTTGTTAAGAGTATAGCTCAAACCAGGTTACAGCATTCAATCCTTTTGGTATGAAATAGTAAAAAAGACTAACCTCAGATGTCTATAAGGCCATACCACTGCTTATATGTTCATTGCCTTTTTTCCTAACTGCACAGCATTTATGTCTGCCCACTCGTGCTCCATTACCAAAAGTCATCCCCTTCTGGGGAGCAGCTGCCTTGGCTGGCATCTCTCACCCAGTATTGATGCAGGTGGTTATTCCCACCTTGCTCTTGTCTCCTTGAATCACAGCCCTTGATCCCGACCCTGTACCTGGCCTTGTGAGGCAAACTGGAAGTCCAAACCCTGTTTAATGTTATCTGCATAGAGATCATAAAGATGCACCCATCTCCATCATCCAGTCATTAGTAAAAACACAACCTGACACCAGATCCAGGACAGACCCTTGAAAGGCAGAGAGAGGGAAATAAACAGAAAATCTCACCACCAATTGACTTTGGAATAACATAAAATCCATACTAACAGCAAGAGAGTTTGCCTCACTGCATGGGTCAAGAGCAAGTTGCCATCTGAGTTTGTGGTCAGGGTGGTGGTCTGCAGAGAGCTGCTCCTGCAGACACATTCCAGTTATACAGGAGGAGAAAAACAGCAGCTTGTGTGCTCAGCATCTCCCACCCAGCACCACCTGCACATGCTCAAGTTCTGAGGCCTGTAAAGAGTTTCCATCAGAGCAGAGAAATAGAAATAGAAAGCACTTTCATGTGTATGCTAAAAAAGATTCAGTATTTGAAGCCTCTCTGCTACGTCTGCACAACCAGGTGCCCATGACAGCAAGGTGCTTGCTGTGAAATAAAACTCCAGCAGCACAAAGCAGCTAGAGGAGTGGCAACTGGATCTCTGGCACATGTACAGCTTTCATCAGACACTACCCCGGAAATATCCAGTCTAATCAGTGTTAATGAGCTATCGATGCAAGCATAACCTGAAGACAAATATTTCCTTTCTCCTGCTATTCCCATAGTAAGATTACCCATGCGGTGGGGAGGAATCCCTTGTTTATATACACTCTGTCAGCCTGCGTGCAGGGCCCCTTGCAGTGCTTGCAGCCTCCATCCTTGCAAGGGCACCTTTCCCTGCGCAGGGTAATTTCACTGACCTGATGTTGCAAGTGGAGCTATGGTGCTATAAAATACCTTCTCTCCGTAGTGCCAGGCACTGATCCAGCTCTAGGTGCCAAAATCACAGTGATGGGCATTTTGTTTTCTACTGCTGTGAGTAAATCTAGATGTTCACAAAAACATTCCTAATTGCAGATTGGATTTGCTGCATTGGTGGGTTTTGTACCTCCACGGAAAATTAAAGTCCGATCTCTCAGATACAGTCAACTCCATTGTCATCAATACCTGGCTTCATGCCTGGAAGTTTACAAACAAACTGGGGTAATGACAGACTGGAGAATAATAGTGTGGTAGCGTACTTACCATTACTGAGCTTTTACAGGCCACGAGTGCCTGTACTATTAGTGCAACAGCTTTATGCAGTTACACAGTCCTTTATGAGCTGCTAATCGCTTGATCGCTTGATTGCGCCGTGTTATTGTAGGTGATGATATTTTCCATACCACTACTTGGCAATTTGCAAAAATTGGCAGTGGGCTGCTCGGGCAGAGCGTGCTGCTCTGTGCTTGGTCACATACCTGGGCTCCCACCACAGCACTGCCCTGGGTGTGGGGTCAGGAGAGAGGTTAAGGTGTGGTGTGGCACTACCAGCACGCATGCCATGGCACTTGTTAGATGCAGGTAATGCAGGCAGCAGATCTGTTTTCTCAATAGCAGGCATGCTGCTGGATCTGTGCAGAGGACACATGCTGAGGTTATTTCTTGTTAGCGCTGATCACACAGTGCTCACTGTGCTGAATCCAGCATCACTTCCACCTTCTCAGACACCTTACCTCCACAGTTTACCGACCAGCCTTTCAAATGCTATAAAACTGGATGGGAAGTTATGACCACAGGCTACTGTTTGCTTTAACTGCTGGGGCTACAAGGAAAAATACAGTTTGCATCAATGTTACTACTGATTTCTGGGAAGAGGAAGGCAGAGAGAAAAAATCTAGGCACTAAACTCAGGGCTGCTGGTATGACCCAGCAGAGCATAACACCAACAAGCTTTGTGCCACCAAGCAAGTGGTCATTCGTGGACCTGGAAGATGTCTTCCCAGGGTCATGGGCTGAGAGGCCACAGTGAGAAGCTTTCACCAGCAACTGGCATTGAGATGAGCAGGGAGGAGGAAGGTTCCTCACTAAGGCTTTTATTCCCTTCCCCACCCTCTCAGCAGGATGAGCCATATGTTAAGAGTTTAATTTCTAGAACTGGCCACACAGTCTTGGATTTTAAGCTCTGGGGAAAAAGGGGAATTCCACCCAGAAATTGTCAGGAAGAGCAGAAAGCCCTTTTCTCGTCTGACAGTGGGATTTCACCTTCCATCTCTGCTTTTAAGCACTGACGTGGGTCACAGGACAGGCCACCTTTGTCAGAGGTCCCATGTGGCTGCTGCTGCTAAGTTCCCACTCCCAGTTCCCATCAACAAGTAGAATTAACAGCATCTGAAGGTCATCCAACACAGAGCTTCTACAAAGGCCAAAGGCTTTTGGTTGAGATGATTACGTAATTTATTCTGAGAGTTCGGTTTTTAACATCAGTGCATTTATTATAGAGCTCCACATGGATTTGCCTTGGATTTAATACTTAGGAAAAAGTTTTTAAAGTTTGGAAAAGGAGCTTAGAAAATTCAGGACTTCAACAACCAGACATGAGATGAGATGATTTGCAATCTGTGCAGGATATATCTATTGCTCTTGGCCTGGCTTTCATTTCAGAAATCGGCATTAGCCTGTGGAAAGGGCTCAGTATCACCTCCTTTTCTTTAAAGGGGAAACATTTCCATTCCTGCTTTAAATTGCTCCTGCACATGCTTGGCCGTCACATCAGCTCTGCAGCCCTCAAACCAGATTCAGGTGCATGGCTGGAGCAGCCCCACAGGGGCTAGGGGCATTGCCTCAGCTCTCTGGCAGTGCTAATGAAATACAAAGCTGCACATTTTCCCTGCTCCAAGGAAGGGCAGAAGCAACTGGACCTAGAGAGAAAAAGAAGGATTCCCCCTGTGAGCTCTCCCAGCTCCAGGGAGGGGCAGACCCTCCTGCTACTGCAAGAGGCAAGGTGTCAAGGGCATCTCGAATTTTGAAGTTGAATTATATGAGATGTGTTGCAGATGTGCCTGAAAGGAACCAAGCCTCGCTGCGTGAGACCTCTGGTCTTCAAACTGACCGTAGATGGTTGTTAAACCCTAGGACGAGAAGAAGCATGAAGAAACTCCATCATTTTGATGCCATTTTCTGGAGGCAGTTTGTCATTTCAGGACAGGCTTGTGATGTTTGCTTAGCTTTGGACTTGTTGAGAGTTTGAAATGAGACACCAAAATACCACAGTCATATGCTGGTTTTTCTTGCCACACAATAGAGGACCACAAATGAAAAGCAGCAAGTCACTAAACTGCCAGATGGTTGCTTGGCCTACCATATTCGAGCCTTTGTACAACCCGCAGCTATTCATGAACATCCTCAAAATAAGAAATGGTCCCATCCATATCTCATATATTAGTGGAATAGCTTCCACGGGTAACACAATAGCAACTTAGACCTACACATCTTAAATCAAAGTGAGATGCACATTTCTTTTATAATTAGTGTTTTCATGTCTGCCAGCAAGACCCCAGCAGCATTGGTTCCCATTGGAAAACTCCATATAAAATACCAACAAACAGCCCAGTAAAATTGTTATGTTTGCTGTTTTCCATCTCCAGCTTGGACACATCAGTGGTTGTATCAGGCTGCAGTTAGGCAGCATGCTGTTACAACATGAAAAGCATAAAAACAGCACCAAATGTTTCACTCAAAGGCAGCCATTTGTAGTATTCTCCTGGAGACAGACAGCTATTTTCTCATTATTTAAATAGGACCCAAACCCTGAAAGAGAAGCTGCAAGTAACGGTCTCCTTATGTCTACAAAGGAGGCTTCCCTCGTTGCTGGCTCTGAACCAGCTCTTATTTGACAGCCACGCTATAATTACATCTGGGTCAGGAGACACCAACTGACAAATTTTATTTGGAAACAATAATTGGGGAAAGAAGCAATAACCAGACAGAGCTAATAATTTGGGATCCATTTTGCACTCCTGCAAAAGCCTTCCACTGGTTCTTATTAACATAGGAATTAACAGAAAATGCACACCCTGAACAGTATGCAAGAGAAAGAGTGCTAAAAAATTAGGCAAAACCAGAAAAACATGCCATGAGCTCTGAACTCTCAGTTGAAGGCTCTGGAGTGGGGAGGTGAAGCAGTAGCTTGAAACTTGTTGTAACAGATGGGGGATTTGGCCAGTCTGCTGGGAAAGCCAATTTTCCCTTTTTCGCAACTCTGGGAGACAAGACGCCAACCTGGTCACCCATTTTTTCTTCATCTTGCTGCATTCAGTGCTAATTTCTGAAATCTTGCTAATTACATCGACTAAATGATTATGCCTTTAAAGTAGTCTGTCGCAAATTGCATCAAGGTTCCTAACCACTGATTACCTTGCCTTGAAACCACAAGACACTTGCCAAATGCAATTTGTCTTTGATATTTTTGGAGCTTCTGGTAGTTCAGACAGATGCCTGAGCGAATGAGATCATTGGTGACTGAGCTGAAGCTGTGACATAAGTTTATGAAGGCAGTGCCAAGAGGCCAGCAAGGATCAGAAAAGATGGTTATAATGGCATTACCAACTGCTTGGCTCGCTTTTCTGTGTGAGAGATGCCAGCCCGTCATTTCAGTGTCCAGGCTATTTCTGGTACTGCTGCTACAAGAAGTCCAGATAGACATGGAAATGAGACTTTCCAAGGAAGAGCTTCAGACTGTCAAGCTTCTTGCTCAGCATCTCTGCTCCTCATCTCATAGTTGTAGGTACTTGTTGCAGACCGAGTGCTCCTGCAGTGTCCCTGGCACACCTACCTCTCCTTCATCTTCCAAGACCGTGCAGGGGGAGCAGGTGGTCAAATCAGACGTGTGATGCTGAGCAGTATGATGCTTCCTGGGTGACCCTGTGGAAAAAATACACAACCCAAAAAAGTGGGTCTGAAGATGGAGTCATCCTGACTGTACCACAGACACCAAGTGCTTCAGAGGAGAAGCCATCCACCAGCGCAGCATAAACAGCTAAAAGGTTATGATAAGCAAAGTCCTGGCCCTGTCCCAGAAGCAAAGTGGAGAAGCCCTTCAAATCCTGAGATAAGAAGAGAACATCTACAACAGAAACATGAGCTCTGTCATTTCTGACGCAGGTTAGCTTCAGATTGCACACTTGTCTAGGGATGAAGAAGAAGCCCAAAATGTATAAAATGTGGAAATTCATCCAAACTAAAGGAGAAAGTAGGAAAAGCCTGCACATAAGGTGGCCATGGGGAAGGGAGTCTGGGAGGATTTAAGAGCACAAAATAAGTTTTGTTCCTAGCACAGTCTATGAGGGAGATATGCATTCTTCTTTTATGGATTTTAGGCTAAACACTATATATCAAACACGTTGTGAGCATTGGCTCAGCTAAGCAAACTGGGCTGATACTCGCCAAGTGTTTAACTTCTTTCTAGCATTCACTTCAATTGCCATGTTCCTCTTTCTGTTCAATTCCTCAGCTCTGTGCAGGGCTGGCAGAGCCGGAGGTGCTCACACACTGGCGTTTACACGAGAGCATGGCCATGAAGAGCAGCTGGGCTCTTCCAGAGGGGCAGTGCCCCCTGCAAAGATGTGCTGCATTTTCAGCTGCTGATGCTCTTTGGGTGCAATCGCCTACGAAATACCCATATGTGCATACCCAACTGCTTATATCATGCATATGAAGCCTCCTTCAAAAGCCTTCTCAGGGAGGACAGTGCTCCAAACCATTCATGATCATAAAAAATAAATGGTTCACATACTAACACTACAGTTGGGATTATAAAACAAATAACCAGATAAAATTATTTAGGACCAGTAATCTGGACCTGGCATACTTCTCCCATTTCTTACCCAGGTTCACAGAGCTCTGTACTTACAGCAGACTTCTAAAGGAGGTAAAACACCCAGTCGCTCCTGAAGAGAGATGGAAACTTTTTGTACTCACCAACGTCAGGCCAGATCCTGATACACGACCATCTCTTTCACAGTTCCCTATGTTCATTTCAAAATATGGAAACTACCATATTCCTAGAAAATATCAAAAGATCAACACTGGATATCTGCAACAAACAATACGTTTTGTTCCTATACATTTTTTCCTCCAAAGGCTGCAGATCGTTTAGTGGAAGGATTGGTTATTTCAAAATGAAATGTTCATTACAGTATTTTCATCGACAGTTCAGTGAAACTGTCAGCTCTTCTCCCTCTAATTGCTTTTGATCAACAAAAGAAGAGCATGAACTCTTAAAGGAAAATTATTTTGACACAGCTGGAACTGTTCCCTGTTTAAAGAGGCTGACATGGAAAAAAGCAAGCAGACTACTATAACGAGAAGAGAAAGAAAGAATGAAAAAAAAAAAAAAAAAAAATCTAACACATTTGCCACAGCTATTACTTTAGTATTTCTGCAGAAAAATGCAGTTACTCCAGGGGAGAACTTCAGATGTCCTTCAGAACCTCTGCTGGAAGAAGAATTCACTTGGCTCTGCTCCTGCTAGCACTAAAGAAAAAGCCAACTCTTGACTATAAGTCTGTCAAGTTACAGATATTAACTTGGATAGTCCAGTCAAACCTGCCACGGCGTACCAGGAATTGAATTTAGGCTACAGCTCCAGCCATAACGTGACTAGCAGCCATGTAATCCTAAACCACGACAGAAAGAGCAATCTGTCAGCACTTGTGTTTTAGCAGATTTCTGTCAAACACCTTGCATGAAATAACCTTGATCCCTAGTTGATAATTCATTAAGTATTAGTACATCACACAGAAAACTAGCTAATAATATTTTCCTTTAAAACCTAAATAGAAATTCATGCTCATTTTTAGCCCTTTTGTTTTCCCCAAATGTGAAGATATGGAAGAGGAAAAAAGAAAATCAAATTCTGGTTATATTTTGGGATCAAAGTAAAAGGAAGGGTTTGTATTTTCATAATAATAATAATAATAATAAAGACAGAAAGACTCCAAACACCAAAGAACCACCAGCTCCAAGAGCAGTCCAGGCTCATGGGTCTCAGCATGGCTCAGGATGGGGATTCAGCGCAGGGTCTCACCCAAGCCACGTGCCTCCTGCTCCTCTGCAGCATTTGGCTCCTGAACCTCAGCACCTCCTCCCTTCCCCTTAGACCCCACCACTCACACAAAGATGCTGCAAGAACCCAATGCCCACCACCAGCCCCATCCTCCCTCCAGGCTCAAGGAGCCAGCTCCCTTTTCTGAGAGCCAGGAGCATCGGCATCGCCTCCAGGAAAGGCCTCTCTGAGAGAGCTGGAGGATTTCCAAAACAGTGATGCTGGGGGGAAGTGGGAGACGTGTGGTTACTGCTTGGTCCCCAGCCAGAGAAGCCAGATCTGATGGATGAGCTCAGGAAAAAGAAAGCAGCAACACCTACTGCTGAGCATATCTGGTTCACATAACCGTGGAGTGCTCTTGGAAAGGACACCAGCAGCCGGGTGACTGGGTTATGTGTTGCTGCACTACTTTGCTCCCACAAGGGCCTTGATGTCTGAACATTTAAGATTAGAATTGATTTTGTTTATTAAAAATAAAAATAAAAATCTACTTTGTATATAGCATACAGGGCTTGCATTATTTGCTAGCCAAAACAGTCACACTTGGGATTTCAGCAGAATATGTGAATACTCAGCTCTTCCAGGCACCAAATCACTTAGATTAAAATACATAAATATGGATTTAAAAGCTTAACTTCTCATGTGCTGGTTTGAAAAATGTGTCCATCCTCTCCCTTGTTCTATGCAACAGTGGGGATGAAGCAGCTGTGAAAATATAAAAATAACAGAGACTGTCCCTTAGCCTGAAAGAGCTAGTCTTGGCAGACAAAACAGCGTCTCCTGGGAGCAGATGGAGGATATCTGTGTTTAGCTGAGATGACGTGACTAGGCGTGAGACTGGGAGGATGGGAAGACACCTTGGTTTATCATGTCAAATCCACATGTCATGTGAAATTCCCACCCAACTGTAACCCATTATTTCAAATAACTGGTACTCGGGCAAGCAATAACCTTTGAAGTTGAACTGCAAACTCCAGAAGAGCAAAAGGAAAACAGGAACACCCAGCTGAGAGCCTTTCCCAGACTCATCTAACTCATCCATTTCCCAGTGCATTTGAAATGGATAAAGAAGTGTTTTCCTCGTTCTGCAGAGTGGGGGCAATTTAGAAAATCACATCAGGCTTCACGTGATCCCATTTTCTTCCTGGCCTTGAAAAATGAGGCTGCTCATGCAGATAAAGACCCAAGGGTTATGCCAGACCTTTGCCATGCTGCCAGTGCTCAGCCCATAAAAAAATCAAGCATAAGAGCTGGAGGAGCCCACAGAGCCCAGACGCTGTATCTGAATCCTGCAGCGATAGCAGGCTTATTTTGCTTTACGATGGTTTTATTTTTTCCTCCTTGCTCTATAACTCCCCTAGAAACCTCTCAGTCTGATTTCTTCTAATTCTGCCTTTTTTATTTATTTATTTTTTTCTATCTATTAGACGTCGGTTATTTTTACTCCCCTGTTCCTAATGTAGCTTGAAATTAATGCAGCCTTTTTATTTATGTATCAGCCTCCTCAATGATGTATGCATAGTTTGAGGAGAGAAATAATTACAGGCTGCTGCGGAAGAGCACAACAGGCTGGTGTCATTATGTCCCAGGCAAACTCTGGCTTTGTTTGCAATTCACAGCATATGGGATTTTTTTCTAAAGATGTTTGATCTGGATGTTGTTTCTCTAGACAACATAATAATTTAAATCAGATCAGGATGTGGGCAGTTTCATAATGTTCCTAAGCAATGTATACTGTGTCTTTTACAAAAATCACTGGAATAAAGAGCTGAGAGCAGGGCTGAGAGGGCATGTCCCTACGGCCTGCTGGACAGGGCACTCCTCATCGAGTGATTTCTGAGCCTAAATAGGGAGCAGTACTGTTTTGACTACTGTTTTAATTAAAAGCACTTCAAATGTGCACATATAAAACCAAGCAATGTAGATACAAAGTTCAGAATAAATTCTGTGTCCCCTATGAAATGACACCACTCTTGGATCTGTAATATATTATCGAACTGTGGATAACCCACTTCTACCCAGTAAAAAATAAATAAATAAATAAATAAAATAAAATAAAATAAAACACTGCTGAAGGTCGTACTGCTATTCCCAAGAATTAAAATTGTTAAAAGTTTTGTTTTAAATAGCTTAGTGCCAGGGGACTGTGGTGAAGCAGTACCAGCATTAGATTAGATACCAGCACTAGGGATTGCCTCCCTAGGCAATCAGGAGATCTCTGGCCTTTCCACCAAAAAAAAAGAGAAGACAGGTAGAAGGCAGAGCAGATACAAGAGGACAAGACAGAAAAAAAAAAAAAAAAAAAAAAAAAAAAAAAATCCAAACTTTCAAAAAATATAAAGTATACTATCTCTACAAAATAGAGTCCCATCCAGAGATGTTATGTGTCTTCACAGGAAGGATTTTACAATTTGGATCCTAGTCAGGAAACAACTGCTTATGAAAATGAAATATTTTAATTGATTTTAAACAATATGGCATTTAATATTATTTAAATAAGGCAGTACTTATTGTTTAACTATGTTATAGGGGTTGGGCTTTTTCATTATACAAAATTTGAGTTACAGTACAGGAATATTCAGAGCATCCCCAGTGTGCTCTCTGATCAGTGGGTTATTTCACAGCCTCTTGGTCCACACGCTGCACTCCAAGTGGCTTTCCAGTTCCCAAGAGCCAGGTCACATCAATACTTTTAACTTACTGGGCTAATTTATGACATTAAAGGTACCACAATACCAACACCGGGTTTTAACATATCACTCTCAGCTGCACGAACAAACATATCAAAATGTGGGATAGAGATATTTTCATCTAAATAATTGAAATACTTCAGTTGGGTGCCCTAGCATGAACCTAGAAGTTACTGATGTGGTATCATTCAATTTCATCCTGGATCAAGAAGTTTTGAACCAGCCAGAGCAGGTCCTGGCCCTCACCTCCATGTATGCAGAGAAGAAATAGCCCCTGCTCATCAGCCACAGACACAGAAGGGCTGTCTCCCAATCCCATGGCACTGCCTGAGCACATCAGCCATGGACCCCACGACCCCCTTTGCTTCTGGAGACTTCAGTGTTGAATTCTGGTTGCATCTCAACACAAAACACTCTGCTGTGCTTTGTATCTTCTCACTTGTATGGTAGAGCACTAGGTTCTGCAGAGCTCTCACCCCAAGCTCATTATCTGACAAGTGTACAGTAAAATATCTGAAAAGGAAACACTGAACATTATGATCATTCTGAAAGTAAAATCACCCTACTCCTTAATGAAAAATGTATTCATAACAAAAATAACTGCATTTCAATATGATGTCTTTGAAATGGTAATATTGTGATGGCCATCTGATGACTACTGCAAAGGTTGTGTAATTGGGTGATTTAGGAGACGCAGTGCTTTTGAAATACAGTGTTTTGTTCCTTTTAGTAAGATTACTAACATTTTATTTTAAGTCATTCATTTTACATTGATGCGTTCATTTTACAAATCTCCTTTTATTCCAGTATTTATTCCAGGCAAACAGAACAGGGAACTGAGTTTCTGGTAAGGGGAACAACAAATTCCTGGAGAGGAAAAATAATAATCCCACATCGTTTTTTTTTCCCACATTTTTTTTTTTTTTCTGCTCTGTCCCTTACACAATCTTGCACTTAGGCTGTTATTTTTAAACCACTAAGTACATCAGCTGGAGGTTCACTGTGATCTGTCAACAGCCACATCGCGCTTTTCCCCTCCATCCCTCCTGCAAATTAATCCTGTGTCCCCCAGGGCAAACCCATCGTTCAAAGCATGCCTGTCAGCAGCTCATGGATGTCCTGGCTCACCAGGGCAAGCACCAGTGCCAGCCTCCTCACCTCTGTGGGGACACAGCTGCTCAGTGCCACGCTGGTCCCCTCCCCAGATAGGGCCAGGCCACCATGAGGCATGAAGCTGCCCTGAATTTGGTCCAGCAGCAGGAGACCAGCTTGGGGCTTGCTCTTTTCCATCATCCAGGAGGGGCAGAAACACTTCTCTCCTTTGTGGCTTGGTGCTTGTGCTCCCCCTTGTACACATGACAACACAAGGCCGTTAGCTAATTGCTTTGCCTAATCTGACTGCTCCAAGAGGAAATAGCTACTGCCAATGAATAATGAAGCATACATTTGCATATTTTCTTTTTTTCTTTCCTAACTTAAGCGCAGTATTGGTAGCTGATTGAGGGAAGGGATTGTCCCACTCTGCTCTGCACTGGTGTGGCCTCATCTCGAGCACTGCATGCAGTTTTGGGTGCCACAATATAAGAAGGACATAAAACTGTTAGAGAGTGTCCAGAGGAGGGCTAAGAAGATGGTGAAGGGTCAAGGACAAGATGATGTTCCTTGGTTTGTTCGGCCCAGAGCAGAGCAGGCTGAGGGGAGGCCTCATGGCAGCCTGCAGCTCCCTCACGAGAGGAGCAAAGGGGCTGGCACTGAGACCTGCTCCCTGGGGACAGCAACAGGACAACACATAGGCTTGGCTTCAAGTGACTACAGTAGAATAATAAGAATGGTCTTTGCTGGGAATTTTACATTACAGGAGCTATTTCAGTGCTAGAGATTTTGCAACCTGTATAAGATTCTCCCATCCCATAAGAGAAAATTATTCTTCCTTGCAAGGCTTACAACTTGTATTCTCTTGCAAAAAGCTTCTTAAAGGGTAATGTCTGGGAGTAATTCATTTTTGCAGAGAGCTTGAGTACAAATAATGGTGTTTTACTGTGCTTGAGAGAACCAGAAAACAGTTCAATGTCAATTTTTCTATTGAAGGGATCTAACCTTGCAGATTAAAATGCCATTAAACATACCAAAGATGCATAACTCTTGGTAAGCTCTGAAGCTGGTCAACTTGTAAGTGCAGTTTCTGTGATGACTGCTTTGTCATTGACTCAAAACCACACCTGCCATTGTGTCTGAAGTAGGTGAAATGCTGACCTGGCAGTGCTGGAAGCCGAACTTCTTCATTAAGGGACACCTCACAGAGCTGCAAGTGCAGCATCAGCTCCTGCAGACTGGCTCATCCCCATGTGCTCAAACCAATTCAGAAAGGCTGCCGCTTTCAGAGCGTGAAAAATCCCTCCTTCACTCATCCATGGTCTCCTGCCAAAACAAGGGCACAACAGAGCACTTTTGCTATACCAGACTTTGCAAGGGCTTTCCCTGACCGGTGACTGAATGACATGCAGAACACACACGACCAGCCTCCCCTTATATTTTAATAGCTATGGGTGAAAGCTTCCGGGGCAGCAATCCTTACCTCTAATCTGCCCACAGGAAACTTCATTCATGCTGGATACCACACCTGCTTCTGCTACCCTTCCATCTGCAGCAAGTCAGCCCCACATTTCACACATTCCTCACCACCAAAGTACGTCCTCATCACAGCCCTGGTATGGAAAAGGGGTGCCCTGGTGGAGTGTGCTCTATTCGGGTCCTTGCCACACACCAGCACCCCAGGCAGCAGCCACGGGCATGGCTGGTGGAGCTGCTCGTGCCCCTGGACACTAGCCAGGGACAGACTTCACTGCACGCAGTGGCAAAGCACTCCAGTGTCTTCATAGCTTATAGTCGCATGACGAATACAAATTTACTGCTTAATTACATCTCAGTGAGAGAGCCTTTCTCTCCACAGAAAATATTATTGATACCCTACAGGGCTAGTGCTTGCGGGAGGGCAGAGAGGGCAGCAGAAATCTACACTCCGAATATGAAGCTCTTGGAGAAGATTTTCCTTCTTCTATTTTAAGTAATCAATAGTTTAATTATAATTCAGCAATTGCAATGGAAGTTTAAATACAATGTAACAATTGTAGATTAATTAAAAGCCACTTGATTAAAAACATTTGAAGGTTGGTATCTTTGCAACTAATTTTATGTTTTGTAATTCCTGTTCTCCAATATTGTTTGCAAAAACCAATTGGTACTTAATTAACCTTATGCCATTCTCCCATTAAATCAAAACTAAAAGTACTTAGGACATTCAATTCAATCTGTTAACAACCCTATTAAGCAAAATAGCCAAAGCTCCAACTACATTTTCTTAATGAAATTTCTTGAAGACACATTCTGTTCCCAACTTCTTGTAAAATGGGAATGAGTTGGAAGAAGTCAGATTTATCATAACAAAAAAAAAAGAAGGGCACAGCTCCAATACAGGGTGAAGAGTTGTTGTTCTTCTATGCTGGCCTTCATGTGGCTATGATATCTACAGAGATGAGCAACACTCCCCCAACTGCTGCTGCAGAAAATTCATTCCTGATGGGCCATCTTATGCTCTCTAATGACGAGCAAAACTAAACAACTCAAGCCACCAGATTCCATCTTTAAAACAGAAACAGAAAAGAAGAAGGGGGAAAGAAAAAGAAGAAAAAGAAAGAGAAAGAGAAAGGGAAAAAGAAAAAGAAAAAGAAAA
>CM021765.1:37590078-37602070 GCA_011076525.1 Nettapus auritus | reverse complement strand
TTCATCTTCATCATCCAGCAAATTACACAGCACAAATCCATTCAATACTTCACCTGACATAAACTCACCCATACAGATTCCTGAAAGAGAAATTCATAGAACAAATATCTGTGGTTACACAAACCGTGATAAGAATTACCATCATCCCACAGCAGATGTCAGAAGACATCTCCTGAGGAGTCAGGAAGTTTGTTCCTCTTTTCTGTTACTGGACACAAATGCTAAGTGAGTTTCTGCAAGCTTTTTTCACAAGTTTTCGCAAGTTGTGAGCATTCTCTAGCCACATCTCCGCAAGGCTCATCAACATGGACTCTGTGCTGCAATACACTTTGGGGGTTGGCTTCTATCTGGCTTGCCCGTTTCCCCCTGAAAAGCACCACATAGATGAATACGGCATTGACTTTCTCTGCACCATCAAGCAGTGGATGTACAATAAGTCAAATTCTTCTTCAGGTTACTAATGGACACAGCCAAATGACAGCACCTCATTCTTGGGGTGACTACTGCAGAGCTCCAGGAACCACATCACCTAGCGCAATGGTTGGTGTGGTTCCTGGATCTCTGCAGTAGGCACTGCACATTTCTTGCTCATGAAAGACCACAGGCTTTCAGTTTGTGTACCTTATTTAGGCCCAGTGAAATAATTACAGAAGAAGAAAAGCAAAGCCTCTAAGATGAAGCACAGATTACGTTTCTTTTGCAACACGTTGCACCAGCTCTGTTGCACAAACGGACATCTCCCTGCTCAGACATGCAGAACAATCCCTGAAAATGCAAGCATTGAGACTGGGGAAAGTTTGCCCCAGAGACATAAAAAGCTGAGTGTCACAGCCAGGAGCCACATCTGGACCAGAGCGGCTTAGCCTGATGCAGCATTCATTAAAGCAAATTCACACTGCTCCTGCTCCACAGTGGGTATCTTCCTGCATTTGCTACAAAAAGCACGGGCTTATCTTTTGAAGAGAAAGGATTAATATTGCTGAATACATTGAATGAGGAGTTTTAAAAAACAAAATCTGACACTGTTAAGCTGAAGAAGAGTAATGCACTGACCCTGTGTTCTGGGAGTCTCCAGAGGCTGGGGAGGGAGCTCTCTTAGCACTCACAGAGTAAATTTGGGAAATGTTCTTTTCAGCATATTTTGCAATGTAAAAATCTTCCCAGTGGTGAGACAGTAACTGAAGACAGAACACAGAAGTCTCTGGAAGCACTATCAAATCCATTTGGGCACATACCTGGAGAAGAAAATTGACACAACTCCAAATGACTTGTAGGAAGGGGGAAAAAAAGACAAGTGACATGGGAATTTTAGAATTCCATAATCCACGCAAATGCTATAATCCAAGATGAACTGCAAGGGAAGCAACCTCGGCTCTGTCTTCCCATTCACACCATCCCATGTAGATCATGTGCTTCCAGATATACCACACAATGGTGGTCACCTTTCTTCCCTTCCCAGAAGTTAAGCCAATGACTCCACTTGGCCGAGACAGAACGTCTGCTGAGCTAAACACATTTTTTGCACCAGCCTTTCTGGAGAAACATAAACTCAATTCCACAGTCAGTGAGATTTCATCCAACATGAAACTGTCTGTCACATCATCAGCATGGCCATGCCTGCCTTTCTGGGAAACTTTATCAGACTCCACAGCTTCTTGAGAGCCCACACAAGTTGACTCTTTGACACCTACTTTAAGACAGGCCAGCAGCAGAGTTCATGAAGAAGGATTAGGCAAAAGAATAAAAGTGAGAGCTGTTGGTTTGGGGGATGTTCTGCAGTTTGGAAGATGCAGTTCCTCTCCCTTGCTCTGCTAGGGCCCTTCTAGGAAAACTCTGTTATATCAGTCTGTTTATGCAGTCCCTAGATCCACTTGGCAATGTATTGCCTTGTTCACACTTCATGGTCATCTGAGCTGCTTGCCAGTCAAACTGCCATTAATACCTTGATATTATAAGATACATCACCATCAGTATGGTTTGCCCTGTGACATTATGCTGTACTGGGCTGAGCCATCTTCACTTTCTAAGTATTTACCTGTTACAAACACCATGAGCGAAAGCTTGTAATTGCCTCAAGAGCTAGAAATGCCTACAAATTTGATTGATCAGCATAATGTCTTTCCATTATGCAAACATCATGTTTTTCTGTTTGATATCATGCATAGGTGATGAAGCTCATTTGTTTCAGATTTGATGTTTGGTTCAGCTGAGGCAAGAACCTGGATACAAAAACTCAATTCTTGCTCTAATGCTTCAGTTTAAAAAGCTCCCTGTAAGGTTTCACAAACTATCCTTGGCCTTCACAAAGCAATCAAGCCCAGCAAATGACTTCTGCAAATTGTTTACGCTGTAAAATGTGCAAGCCAGTCTAGACAGAGTTCAGCTCATAAGCAGCAGTGACTGAGGAAAGCACCACTGTTCTCTAAGGATTTTGCTAAAACCCTAAACATTGTATTAATTATTGATGGTGAGAATACATCTCAGATGTTGCTTGAACTACATTTGTAATCCAGCTCTTCACTAAAACTCATCAGGAGATGAGTTCTTCACTAAAACTCATAGGAGATGACAACTCCAGAGCTTTAGGACACCAGAGCCAGGGCACTTGAGCTTTAGGTTTTCTTTGCCTCCTCTGCTGTTGCAGTGGGAATAGCACTAGCCCTCAAGGCAGAGGATGAGGCTATCAGTTCTGTGAAATGGCTCTGGGGTAGGTCACCCTGAACTGGTGCTTGTGCTATTTCCCTTCTGAACGTAAGCAAACAGGCCCAAAGGCCAAAGGGCCTGCAGTGCTGGTTCCGGCAGCCCCGAGGAACTGTCTCAGCTCCCCTACCATAAAGGACTTGTTTTGGTAAAAAGGGCCTGGGACAGACCTTGGTCTGGGGATTGTTCCCATTTTGGCTGCGCTGAAGGTTTGGGAAGGAACGTGGTAGGTTTGTCTTCCTGTCAGCAACTTCAGTGTTAAATTAGCTGGTGAGCTACAAAGTGGTGATGCAAAATGCACAGCAGCACAAGGACCCTGGTCAAAAGCAGGTGTTTCTGGACACCGAGCAAAGCCCATCCCCTGCCCTACATTTCTGTCTAAGCTGCAATATAGCTTTACTTGTTTATGGGAAAAGCCCTGTCAGCCAGGAGCTTTAAATATAATTTTGCAATCATGGTAAATCTCCAAGACGAGCGTCTTTTTCATACAATGTAATGAAAAATACAGGAACCAGGCTCCAGAGCGACAGTGCCCTTCACTGCAATTTAGACACCCCCCAGTTCAGCACTGCTCCAGGACAAACCGTTTTCAAAACTGCCCTTTATACCCGCAGGTTAGGAGACACTCACAGTGGCAGAGAGCTTGATATTGGGCCTGATCTAAAGCCAGACCTTCGTGCCCCGTGCCCACACAGCATGCTGACCCCAGGGTGTTTCTGCATGCCTAGCCGCCGTGAGGGCTCCAGGCCTGCCGAGCGCTGCCAGCGAGAGCACGTGTACAATGACAGACAGCTCATCTACCGACGGCGTTTGGCAGAGCTGAACGATTTCACAGAGGACGCTCCATCTGTCACTGTATTCCGCAGCAGAACCTGACCTTGCTAACACTAAGGAAGCCCCAGCAGATTAACATTTAATGATGCTTTCACTTTCAGCCCTTGTAATTTTTCATCTTTCGGAAGGCAGACATAGAAGAAGAAGAAAGTCATATATTACGCACAGCATGTGGGTCTTCTTGCAACCGCCTCCTTTAATATGCTTGACTTAGACAGGTTAGGATTTTTTTCTTCTTTTTGCATTGAAAAGAAGTTTCTCTACATATATTTTACTCCAGAAACAGAACCTGTCATAATCAGCTGCTTCTGACAGTTTTTGTTTTGATTTGTGTAATATCTAATTCAATTTAAATACGTCAAACAAGGGGTATGATTCTTGGCAGATCTTTGAAACTAAAGAAAAGAAACTAAGAAATTAAAAGAAAACTGAAGAAACTAATACTCCTTCATTTCTAAGACTCACTCCAAACTGAGTGAGATTCTTTGGGTTGGCCTTTTGCTGTAATGGAAAATACCCTTACCCACACAACCTAATGCAAAAAGATGCACAGAAAGGACAGTAAAGTGACCCAGAAACACAATTTTTTCAACCTTTTGGCAAAGCAGTTATGTTGATTTTTATGTCTTCTGCTTGTGAAGTGTTCAGATTGTGCCCTGTGCTGAGGAACGTGTGTGGCCGGGCCCAGAGGCCTGTTCTCCCCAAGCCCTGAGTCCTTCAGCCATGCGTGAGGCAAGACCACCAGCGAGTGCTACATGGAGCACCAGCTGAAGGTAGAAAGACCCTCCGCAAGCACAGAAGCCCACTGAAGAAACAAAACTACAAAACTACAAAACTACAGTATGAAAGTTCATGAAACATGCAGTTAGAGGTTGAGCCTCTGAGGATCTGGACTGGAATTTGTGGGAAAGAGTGAACTTGAACAAGGATTTACATGAGGAAGCACAAGGAAAAAAACAGCTTCCTGAAGGAGGGAGAAATACAAAACATTCAACAATTTCAAGTTGCTGAGTATTCCTGGAAAATAAGGGCAAAGATTTTGAATTTGGCATATTTACTAAGAGACAAGGCAAAAGATTGATCCTCAAAGCAAGTAGTTCACAAAAGAAAGTGATAATTCTGAAAAGGATAACTAGAGCTGCTTTGGACATGATTCTTCAGGGAGAAGAAAGCTGGGAATTCAGGAGACTAAAGGGTAATATGTCAAATGAATAACACTGTGAGTAAGTACTGAGGTCACTGTGTTATCCACCATGTGCTCTATATTAAAGAAAATACCTGAAACAGCAGAAGTCTGATTAAACAAGAGCTGCATAGTCATGAGAAAAGCAAGTAAATTCAGTAACTTTTTTTTTTTTTTTAAGTAGTGCCCATGAACCTTCACATCCAGATATCCACTGCTCACCAGCATCCCAACAGGAAGAAGAAGAAGGTTACCACAGCAGCAGACTGCTAGTGTAACCGTCTATGCCTAAAAAAAAAAAAAAAATTAGAGCTTCAAAAACTATTATAAATGCATGGAAAACAGACAAGGGTATATGGGAAAGAGGGAAAGCCAGAACTGACTATTTTGCACCCAAGACCCCCCAAAATATGAGAAAGGGAACACTGAAGATTAAAATCACAAAATTTTAAGGCTGCAGTAGACTCCAAATCAACACAGAAAATAAGAAACATGACTTCAAGGCAAGGCACCCTACACAGGCTCTTGAAACCTGCAAAAGATGGAGAAAGAACCGTTTCCTTCACAAAAGACAAATTCCCAAGTTACACTCACAGAAGACTTATTGGCAGTCAGAGCTTGTGTTTGAGAGTTTACATCACAGCAGAGAAGGCTCAAAAGAAGCCTCCTTTTTCTTGGTGCAATAGAAGGCCATGACTTTAATGCTGCAAGTACTTCACTTCTCCATGACCCATCTCCATCCTACTCCTCTGCAGGCTGGATACCCCCACACTGGGGGTATTAGTATGCATTATTCTTCGCACTGGGGCAGCACTCACAGGCATCCATCATAATTTTGTTCTCACTCTGCCCCTATCCTCCCTCAAAAATGAGTGCATTGGCACAGTCCCCAACAGCAATATACCATAGCGAAGGAGAAAGTGCAGTGAAGACCTGTAGGTAGATCACTCTACCTATGGAAAACTGTTACTGGCTACTATCCTTAATAGAAGGGTCTTGACCAAAATATAATTATCATAACTATAAAATACAATGGGTTAACCACCCATAGGTCCGAAGGTATCTAAATGTCTCAGCAAGAATATCTGTGTTCTACTTTATCCTCATGAGAAATCAGGAAAAGATAATTATACTTAGTTACTGCCTGATTTTGTTAAAGAGAGATAATTGAAAAAACACATGCAAAAGTGATTGCTTAATCATCACATCAAATTAGTTAAAAATAATCAGTTCATCACTATCAAATAGTTGTTTACCAAAAAAACAGCAACAACACACAGACTGCATGCATAACAAGATATACTCAGGAACATCACTTTTTCAGGGTGAACCTCATTGAATCTGGATCAACAGCCTTTGTGCAAGGAATTTCACAGAGCAAGGAGGGCTGAGGCTGGGCCCTGGAAGCCTTTGGATGATTTTTGGCAGTTAGAGCACCCTTTCTGCTGCTCCATCACCTTCCATTTGAGGAGATTTGCCGTCCCTTTGCTGTGCATCCTGAGGAATGTCCGACACCCAGATCCCTGTCTCCTTCACAGCAACAGCCTGACCCCCTTCCATTCTCCCTCTGTCCTCAAGGTAAAAGCAGTGAGGGTCCACATGAGGAGCTCACATGGCTCTACCCCTCTGAAAAGCAGGATTAGGCCTATTGACAAGAAAAGTCCTCAGCCAGCCCTATCCCCTAATAACATTTTCTTAATCAAGGTTTTCACTGAGGACATGTGTCAGCCAAACACGTAATGAATTATTTGTAAGTAATTTAATCTGAAGAGCTTTGTTCCAAACTTGTCTAAGGCTCTGTGCATATAACAAAGCATTCAGGACACGACTTATTTTAGGAACCAGCAATATGCTTTAGGCAGAAATCTCGATTTGTAAATATTGTATTCTGCTCCAGCAGATTTCCTTTCTGATAGACCATGACCACTTCATAATTCTAGGACAGAACCATGAAGATTAATAAAAAGCAGAAAGAGGATTTTAATCAACACAGCCAGCTGGTCTGTGGTTTAGATTATGTTGTGGAAGGGAAAGTGTAACATTAAGACTGAATGAAAAATGCAAAACACTGATTACCCCGCAGAGTATCTCTGCGAGCTAAATTAACATTAAACTCAAATTTGCAAATCCTGTGTTTATATTACTGTGTAGGCAATTGCAATATATTTAACATCAACTAGAAATTAAAACATCCGCCTTAAAAATAATGAGTTTTGTTTTAAATCCTATTCATAAAAGTCGGTTTCTCTTCCACCCCTTACTAAGAAGATGACCTAGTTTTAATCCCATCCTTCAGAAGTATCGCCACAAGTTCCCTTTTTGGAAGGAGTAAAGCAGATCACAGGATGGCTGGAAAGCAGCTACTGAGGGAGGAGGAGATGGAGCTGCAATGAAGAGCAGGAAGATGAAGGCTTTCCCAGTGTAGGGGCATGCAGCCAAGGGAGGAGAGCTGTGGCCTGCAGGGCACCAGCCCCGAGTGACCAGGAGAAGCCCAGTGAAGGTGGCTCCTCAGAGAGGAGATGGCCTGGGAAGCCAGCTGGGGCTCCTCGCCTGCAGATGTAGGCTGCTGCCAGCTGTGGAGGGGTGGCAGGAGAAGGCCGGGGGGAAACACGCTTGCTGGGCCGGAGCCAAGGAGTGACAAAAGGCGAGTGTATGCACCATCACCACATCGCCCCGCTGCGCCGACCGCCCAGCCTGCGCCAGCACCATAGCAACCGAGGTTAAAATTGGGTCAGGATTGCCAGTGTGAAAACAAGTATTTTGAACGTGGGGCTTGTGCATGTGCTGAAAATGTTCACTCGAGTGCGATTTTGACAGAAAACATGCTGCTGGAGCAGGCATAGGAGGCTGTATTTATGAGGAAGGCAGGCTGCCCGAAGCCCTGAGGGTGCAGTAATTTTTTCCCTTTCTTTAACCTACACAAGACATGCTGGGGCTGACTAAAGTGCCTGAATACCTCTCAAACCTCACTGCCGCTCTAGTTGTACCCAAGCAAGCCCTGTGCTTCAGGAACAGCTCAGACCAGGCTACGCAGTTGCCCAAGACCACCACTCTGAGCAGGAGGGGCTGCAGATCTGAGGACAAAATGGAGATAATCTATGACTGGGACGTGCTTGTGCCTTGGCCTTTCCTTAGAAAACACTCTCCTTTCAGCCAAGTGATTTTGAGAGCATGGGACATAGCCAGCAGCTGCCACTGTGGATATTATTTGGTGGCTTGCAAATGTTAATTAGAATTATTCGTTCCATAGTGAGCAAATGCACCTTTATCAGATCGGGAGAAAAAAAAAAATATATACATATATATATATATATATATATATACTGTGCATGTGCAAGGGAGAGGGATGTTGAAATTTAACAGCAAAAACTGTTTCTTCCAATCAACACTGTCCAAATATATATATATATATGTATATATATACGTTCATGCTTTTGCAGAAGAAACATCTCTGTAGGAGACAGCTATGTGCAAGCTGAACAAGAATTTTGAGTTAATGTACCAAGTCCAAAGCATTCAAACTGAAAAGCTAAAGTTAGACATAACACAGCCCTCTCCAGGGCACCATGAAGGTGGGAGGAAGTAAACATTATGTGGCTGAAAGATCCATGGAAGACAGCAGAATGGCTGGGATTTTTGCAGTGGTACACTGTCAGGACACAGGACACAAAGCTGTAGGAAATTTAGTTTCTTTGTAGCACAGTTTAGCTTAGACATTAAGTGAAATGAACTCATTTTTATGGTACTCTAACTCTCAGTTCAATTGAGAGAGCAAGAATAAATGTGATATAAAACCATTTTTAATTTTAGGTTGGATTGTCCCAGGTTCCATCAATGCAATGGATTTATAAGCTAAGAAGTGAATGATTCCTGAGTGACCAACTTCTTACTCTGTGGGTAGAATTTAACCTGCTAACAGTTCTTAATGCAAATATTTTTCTGATTCTAGCAAGCAAGCTGTGATCCTAGAAAAATGTGGATAGGGAGGACCTTATGAAAAACTTATCTCCAGTTCTCCCTTCAGACCAGTGCTGTGCAAGCCTCCAAGCTCAGCTTGTAGATTGATAGCTTCTCACAATGGGCTCACATCATCTGACCAGGGCAACAGGAGAAGTCGTCTCCAGGCCTCTCTCAAATGAGAGTTGTTGTATGGGAACTGAGCTGTGGGCAGAAAGCAAAACGGTCCTTCACTCACAGCTGCACACAGCTTCAGCTTCAGTTGTGCTTGTACACAACACGGATTTATTTGCCTTCCCAGCTGTGGTCTTATACCCTGGAGTCACTCACTCTGCACTTCTGCCTTGTATGTGTTTTCCACAGGGTGACCATCCAGTTTTTTCCCTTTAGAGCCTCTTAGTGCACTGGGCTTTCAAGAGATTTCAGGTGTTTGCTGAGTTCTTGCTTAAAGTGCCACTGCCACTGCTAGATCAACTGACCAACAGCCAGGCTACGTGGTTTGTGTTAAATTAAGTAAAAATGTGAATTGTTATATCATGTCCTTGGTATGAACAGCATGGTTTGGAATCTAGCTCAGATGGTACCAGATCACACTATTCTAGGTCCAGCTTTGCCTACTGCAGCTTACAGCTGTGTGTGTCAGCCAGACTGGAATTTTGCTTTGCCTCAGCTCCTTTTCAGGTTAGGGGAAAACATTCTAGTGATGTCTGGGGTCTCTAAACTCAGCCACATTGTGCTAAAAGAGGTAAGGGAAGGGGGGTTTCCTGTTCCAGGTAGAAGGTACGTAAAACTTTCACAACTCATTATTCACAAAATCTGCTTCAAACTGCATTGTAATTACCACTAATAAAATTTGTTGCAACTTTGTCACTGAGAAAACAGAAATGGCAGAAAAACAACTGAGACCCTTGAATGTTTTAGAACCATGTTTTTCATTTGGAAAAATCAATCTGTACTTCCTTAAGTTGTTCAGGAAGGAAAATGCTGCCAGCAACATTTTCCCCAGGGTATTCCGTGGTATCCCTAGCTCAGCGTTGTACGAGGCAGAAGGACTGCGTGCATGGGGGAGAGAATGTCACCGTCAGTGGTGTCCAAATGAAGTTCATCTCTCCAGGCTCAGGGGAGTGAGGGCTTAGCAGATACAGGAGTGAGAGTCATTCCTAGGCCTTCCATATTTACCTGCCGAAGTGGACTGAATCTGAACATGCACATCTGTGTATCTGGGGGGGGCTGGCACTCCTTGGGCTTGCCAAATCTGCTGTACACACATTGTGCAGCCAGCCAGAGCTTGCCTGGACAGCTCAAAGTATTCTGAAAACGTCACCAAAGGGGAAGGAGAATTAAAACAGTTTCTGGGATTTCCCAGATGACCAGAGCCCAGGTGGCTCTCACACCAAGGAGCCGTAATGCGAGTACAGGCCAAATCACACACATTGGGTATCTTCTCTTGCACTTTGGGCCTGGAGTATGTACTGAACTGTACATGCACAGAGACCACTGGCAGTTGCTGGTCATACAGAAATCCCAAGCAAATAACAAAGCTTTTCTAACTAGACTAAACTTCTAGATGGAAAAAATAGGACATGTTCAGGGGTGCTCAAGATTCTGTTACACTGTTATTTCCTTCTGCCCCCCTCCACTCCATTAACGCATTCAGAGGTAACCCCACTACAATATAATGAATGTCACAAAGGGACAGAAGGGACAGAAGGCATCTGATCCCCATTCAAAGTGATCAAAACACTATTGTCAATATGTCATGCCATTTAGAAAGTCTGTCAGCTCATTGTCACTCACAGATTTTCTCAGGAGCCTGAATATTATTAATCACAGTTTTTCAATGCCAAGTATTTCATCTCTGCCAGTTCCTCCCTAGCTCTTGCCAAGGTGGATTTTTGTTACCTCGGATGTGTTGGAACATAGCCTTTGTGCAATAACTTGTCATTGGAAATCTGAATAAAATCTTCAAGAGTACCTTACCAAAAACATGTGACAGGAATAAAGGAGTTGAAAATGTTTGAACTGGCAAAGTAATTTGTAATAAAATCACTGCTCGTTTTCTCACAAAGAAAATATTTGCTGCCCCACATGCATCTCACCCCAGACTGTAATCGCAGGAAGTGTTTTGAAGACAGGAAATACTGGGAGCTTATATTCTCCTACTTCAGTTCTCTGTGCCACTGAGAAGAGTATTTCAAATGAAAACAGTGTGATGAAGAACAAGTGGGTCTAGAAATGTACTATTTTTGTTCAAAATGCACATACATGATCATCTGGGACCCGGCAACACTTCTTAGGAATTACTCACAAGTATGGACTATAAAAAACTAAAGGCACGAACTTATGATGCTTTTGGATGTGGAGTTAAAAGTACAGTTGGTCTCTGGGATATCGCAGAACATGTCATCTACATTATAAATACTTCCCAGGCTAAAAAAAAAAAAAAAAAAAAAAAAAAAAGGAAAGAATGAAACCTTTAAACCCTTTAAGGTTTAAGGTCAATGCAATGAGTTATATAAGGAAAAAAAAAAAAAGCCACAACCCAAAGCCAAGGACATTGCAGTTAACCTCAACAGAAATACCTAAGTCTAAAAAAAATCAGTAAGAAGGTTAAAGGAAATCAGTTAAAGGAAATCCAGAAACGGTGACAAAAGAAATGCCAGATGAAGCCACAGAAATAAATTAAACTCTACCATTTCATTGTCAGGCAAGAAATATACAATTAAGACACAAATTGTTGTGTCTTGGGTGTTTACAAAGACTGCGGTCAGTTCATATTTAGAGATTAATTTTCCTTTCTAATGCTTCCCTTCCACTGCTAAATAAAGAATTTCATTCAAAGTAAGGTTGTTCACATGTTAACTTTTACATTATAGATCTTTGAAAGCCTACAGTCTCTCCATTATATTTACTTTCTCTTCCCTAAACAAAATGAATGATTGTTCTCGAAATGCCTCACAATGCTATTTATACTGCATTTGGCTATTACATCTATGCTCCTTTTGTCTGAGCAACAAATTTGAAATTTCATTCAAATAGCTTTGCCTTACAAATATATTTCCTAAATATAAGCAGAAAGATTTCTCCCATGCAAGTGTGTATCCACATTCATCGTAGAAAGCTGTGCAGGCAAGACATTCTTCTCAAATATTTCTCTTCTTCCATCATACTAGCACAAATCACAACCAAGAAAAAAAAAATATATATATATAATAACCTGAAATTAGAAGTAAATACTTCATTCCTGCTGTACAGTTTAAAAAAAATAAAAAATAAAATAAAATAAAATAAAATAAAATAAAATAAAATAAAATAAAA
>CM021765.1:37532450-37590068 GCA_011076525.1 Nettapus auritus | reverse complement strand
AATAAAATAAAATAAAATAAAATAAAATAAAATAAAATAAAATAAAAAAGTAGCTGAAACACATCTCACACAAACAGCAGCAGCATCATTAAGTTGCACAACTGTAATAGCAATGATGGTAACTACTTTCTGAAATGGAAATACAAACACTGGAACTGAACCGCAGTTCTCCAATTTACAGCACTTATTTTAGAGGGCACTTGCACAGTGCTTCACTTCTCTCTGGAAGTTTTGTTTGGTCTTGGTTTTGTTTGGAAAAAAAAAATAGGATTTATATACAAACAAAAGGCAGCAGTTACTAAGAGAAAGTAAAGGTCTGCAGGTCTCCTCACTGCAAATAATATTTTTGTTCTCTCCCTGCTGCACTTTGAATTCTCTAAGGGCCCTTTTATTATCTTACCGTCTTCTGAAGACTAGAGTATATCCCAGCTCAGCAGAGCTCCTACCCCCTTCTTTTTTCTTTTTTCTTTTTATTCATTGTATGTACAATATGATGCCACTTCACTGTGATCAATGAGATTACTTGTTTACACATCATGTACTCAATTGTCTCATGTCCTTTTAGAAACAGTTCCTGGAAATGCAGACCTATGGTTGTGGTTGAACAACATTTTATTTTTCACCCCCTCCCCCCCTTTTTTTTTTAATTTAAAAGCAAAACAAATGAAAAAGTGCCATCCTTCTTAGTAAAAGCTTAACAAAATACAGGGCCATACACGAGTCTCTTTTTTCATATCAAAGTCTTCATTGTTTTTTTCCCCAAGAACAGAACAATTGGCAACAATTTAGTTACACTGCCGATAAAAATAGAAGTCGTAATCAGTAAAAAACATTCCAGCAAAATAAGGATCTGTTGAGCAGCTTGCAAAACCCTGCAGAAGAAAAAGTAAAGGAGATTCATATAAGATCTTCTGTCGGCTCCAATGATACTTGTCTTTTGCTGTGTTCCCATCCGAAAAGGGCTTACCGGTGCGGCTACACGGAAGTAGTATGCGCTGTCATACAGCCTAGCCACAGGCAGAGTCCAAATATGCTGACGTCCCTAGATGATAAATGAGAGAGAGATTAGATAACCTTATTTCATGTTCAATCAGAGAGAGGGATAGGCTGTGGAAACATTTCATTGATAAATGCGGTGCAAAGTAATAACGATAACAAGACTTGAAAGCTACAGTTGGAGCGTTTAAAGACAAAGTGCTGACTTTAAACCTTGCAAATGGGGGTTTGCTCTGATCAGCTCTGTGGAGGAACTGACAGACATCTGGCTTCCAGCAGCTCGCAGCTGGCTCTGAATAACTCTCTCACTCTAGTTTTCCAAGCAAATTCCACTGCAAGTAGAGATTGTCCCTGATGTGCCAGGTGGCCCAAAAGCTTTGAGGTGTAACAGCAGCAAATTGCAATGCTGCTGTTTTTGAAACAGTGACATTAGCAGTCCTCAGTAGGCAGTGAAATTTCCTCTGTATATTCTGAAGATACGAGAAGCATTTTTACTCAGTATTTCAAAAAGTGCTGCAGGAAAGATTTCATTGCACTTTTGACTGCAGTGACCTGTCATGTACAAATGAAAAAATATGTTTTGTATCTGAAACTTTTATGCTACATTGAATAAAATTCAGTCCTCACCTCTCATTGACCTAATGATCCATTTTGGTCTGCCCATGATAACTTTTATTTCATCAGTTTCTAGTGGCTCCTTCATCTTTCCTTCCTCCCTCCACTTCCTGACACATTCTCTCTGTTGGAGATGGTATGTTCACATGATAATTCTTATATGAGAATTGCTCAGTGTCTAAATGATTGCCATCCTGCCCTTTGGTAAGGAATAAGCCTTCCAGTCCTTAGGAAAATCTTCTTGAAAAGAATTATCCAACCAGGCAGCATTTCTGTTCCGAGTCATGTCAAACTTGAATGCTGACTGCTGCTGGAGGCTAGTGAGCTTTAGTCTTTTGATGTACATTTCAGGTTGACACAGGAAATCTCTTTGACCACTTTTTTGGCAGTAAGCTTGAAGAATATTTCTGCATGGGAAAACTCTCTAGGTCTGACTTAATATTAAGGACTGTTAGAATTACCGCAGACAGGTCAAAACTTGGACAATTTGTTTACTTCAGTCTGACAGCTTTGCAGCAGCTGCAGAGAAGCCTGTAACTTTTTGCAAAGACATTTGAAGAGTTTATCAGAAAGTCAACTTAAGGACAAAGGTACCCCAACCACTCTAACTTGTCAAAGCAGCAAAAAAGTAATTTAAAAGAATTAAGAACTTATCATGTGTGGTAGCATGGATCAGAAATCTAAAGAAGACAGTGAAATGACTTCATCTTCACAGAGTTTTCTCCTGCAATGTGTAGGAGAAATGCTACTGTCCTTGCTTCTGCCTTTCCCACTGTTTTAGCCAGAATAAACATTTCCAAGCAATGTTGATAAGTCTGAGGACCTGGTCACATGAAAGTGTCTTATAGTTCCAGAGAATTTGAAGGAAGTTTAAGGTCTTCAACAATTTACTGGGAAAAGTTTGCAAGCTCAGCTTGCCTGGGAAAAGCTAACATGTTTTTACAGCTATTATTCCCATCTAGACAATCAAGAGAATGAAATGAAACATTGAAGAACTTTCCCTAGAGAGATTTATTGGTAAACTCTGTTTGCACAGAAATAAAGGGGAATACTACTATTTTATTCAGGGAATTCAAGCCTTAAAAATTGGATTTCACTACCCATAAGACAATAATGGAAAAGTACGATAGATTACAGTTTGGAGAAATCCTAAGGCCCTGGCTGAAAAATACTCCTATTTCTTAACTGTCTCTGGAGTTATCATGTTGTATAGTGGTGAGTTAGGCTGGCATAGTCTCAAAACTGTCATTATAGAGAGTCACTAGACAGATTTTTATAAATTTGAGCAGAAAATTGACTCCTTCAGAAAGACTGCATCCTAGTTATCTCATTATGGCCATGCCAAAACTAGCCAGGACTGGTAGACTCTAGGCACCATTTTGACTTCTACTGCTTTAACCAAGGTGAGAATTTTGCAGCCATTAATTTTATGAGTCAGGTTTTCATGGTGGACAGCTTCCTTTCTCCAAGTGACCCTAAATGCATTATTGTTAAAGCAAATTTGCCTAGTTGGCATCAGCTACCCTCCTTTGCAGACTTTGGGACTTTCATCTCATTCATTCTTTACAATTGGTGTCGGTGGTATGTAGGACTACCCAGTACTAGATATTATGACAAGTCTTTTCCACCTTCCACAACTCCCTCTACTCCAGAACACATCCGCACAATGTTGCTTGAATCAAGGGATCATGACATTTTTAGCTAGGAGATTCTGAAGCTTTTATGAAAAAACAAACAGATCTAATAGAAGAGAACAACATTCTGGAGGGCAAGGAGAAAGGTGAAAGCTAATCGCAGATTATTTCAGCACTGTATGGCTTCAACAGTCAAGCCTGTCAGAAAACTGAACACTTTTTCCTACATGCTGTTTTCAAACAGCACAGTGCCTTTCATGTAAGAGATGAAAAAACAGCCATGTGGTGGGCAGTATATAAAAATGATCCCCCCAAGCTAGAGTATTGCTGAAAATATATTACCTGTGTGGTTTCTAAGAAATCTTTCCCATTGTTTTGTCTTGAAGAATAATAGGAGCAATAATTTCCAAATGTAACTTTGCAGAGAAATACAATTAATGGTTCTGTGGTGCTTCAAGAAAAAAAGAAAAACAAGGATCTATCCCATAGCTCTTAAATAGAAGAACGATACATATAATTCAATATAAACACAAAGAAAAATTCCAAAGACTTGAATTGTGGAGAAATAATGCAGAGGAACTTGCTTCATTTGTTAATATGAAGAAACCTGAGACACCAACCTCTAAACTTGTCCCACTCCCTCCCCCGAAAGGAGGAAGCTTTTGTGTTTGGAAACCTGGGTGGTCTTTGCAGCTGTTAGGATAAATCTAGAAAAGTATAGTAAACTTCCTCAAACTTTAAGCATGTTCATACCAGAAACTATCATATTTGGCTTTTTGTACAAAGTAATGGTCATGACATGCTTGAATTGCATGGCTTACATCATACACAGGCATATCATACCTATGCCAGAGGGTACTTGAGGGCATCTAAACACAACCGCATACAATCTTATGAAAGACAAACCCACAATAAGACAGGTACCTATATAAATAGCTCCCATTTGTCACTGTACACATGCAAATATGTCATTAAAAAGAAGTAGAGAAATCCCTTTGTCTGGGAATACAGTGATAAATAAAATTTCATTCAGAATTCTTCAATAGTAAAGACCCTGTGGTCATACTTTCTCCAAACTATCCCTAGAGAGTGTCAGTTCAGACTAGATATCAGGAGGAGATTTTTCACTGAGAGGGTGGTTGCGCACTGGAACAGGCTCCCCAGTGAAGTAGTCACTGCACCAACCCTATATGAATTTAAGAAACGCTTGGACTGTGCACTTAGTCACATGGTCTAAACTTTTGGGTAGACCTGTGCAGTGCAAGGAGTTGGACTTGATGATCCTTATGGGTCCCTTCCAACTCAATCATATTCTATGATTCTATGATTCTATAACTTCATAGATCACTGTACCGAAGAGACAGAATTCATGAAGTGTTATCAAGCAGAGTCCTAGAGTCCTTGGCAGCTATTCCGGTTATCACTGTCTTTTATCAGAGATTAACCCCAAAAGAAATCAGCAAATAATTACTATTAAAAAAAAAAAAAAAAAAAAAAAAAAAAAAAAGAGCCACTGTCTTGGAAAATGTGTATTATATTTAATTGTACTTACTTGATTTCCAGTGAGATTTCTACATCCATAGGTGTGTACTTATTGACAGGAATAAGATAGCTGTAATTTCCAGACCTGAAAAAGGTGATATTAATGCACATAGGATTTAAAGATAGGTAGCTTATTTGTGAAAACATGGAAATTGCATTTAAATTTAAAAATAAAAAAAATATTTAGAGATAGGAAAAATGTATGCACGAGAGGAAACAACTGTGAGAAGAGACAGCCAGGTAGCCATGCTACATTAATCACACTCTATTCCAGTATAATAAAGCATAATAAAACAATTTACCTACCTGCACTGTGGGTTTTTACAATAGCGACTGTCAATACTTTGCTGTGTTTCCAAAATCTGTATGGAACTGATTGTTGTATCAATCCCTAAAAATATAATGAATAATGTTTTCTTCTTGTTTATTTCAGAAATCTTAAATAAGAGTATAATAAAATTGCAGGTAGGTAATACAGTGGCAGCTACTCCCTTGCCTGCCACAACAGGAGTTGCTACAGGTTTAAATCAGCTCTCAGTAAAAAGACTTTGGTTGATTGCCTTCATTCTGCAGTTACATGGGAGATAAAATGCTTGTTGCATTTGCGAAGACAAATACGTGGGCACCCATTACTGTAATATTTTCTTTTGAGCAGACTTTGAAGGCTGTTTTGATGGCAGTCCAAGTAGCATACAAACATGGCAATGTTCATTTTCATGTACTAGAAGCCACACTCATGCAAGCAACTGTTAATCTCAAAATCAATATCTTTGCTGAGAGAAATAGTCTGGAATGGAATTACCCTTGGTTATTACTTTTAAAAAAAAAAAAAAAAAAAAAAAGGGCTACTACTGTACCGATAACTTCCTAAAGCTTTACATCCTGAACCTGGAAGAACTTTGCTTCCTGAGATGCCTTGAGCCAGCATTTCTGTGCCATGCAGGTATTCTCTAAGGTGCCTAGTTATGGTGAGCGGAAGGGTATAATCACAGTGACATGACCCTTCCCTGAGGCAGATGAGCTCTGTGCAGAGCTAGGTGGCAAGAAGCAGCACACTAGCAGAGCTGCACAGCTTCTGCTTTCACAGCTGTGAAAAGGAGTCACTAGGAGTCACTGCACTGCCCTGCGTCCTGCAAAGCTTATTTCCTCTGGATACACCTACAGCATCTGATCAGTGTAGGCGTAGAATTAGACAACATCTCAGACCCCTATGCTGGCCTTCTTCAGTCTGAATTGTGAAGGTCCAAAACCAGAAGGGGGTGAACTTGTTTAATTCCCCAAGTGGGCCTGGGCCTTAGCCAGACTCCATCTTTTCCCTCAAGTATCAAGGTGCTGATACTTTAAATCTGGCAGTGTGGTGAAGAAAGCACATGGATTACATGGTTCAGCAGGCCTAAGCCTGCTCTCCACATTGGGCTGGGAATGCTGTTTTTGTGGTTTGGTTCCTCTGTTCTGCAAAAACAGTTCCCTGTTCTGCAGAGGAACTTGATTATAGGCTAACCTGAAGTCTGATTATAAAACACCTCTGTGATAATATATACTCAACTTTCACCATGCAAATCTCCACACGTTCACTTGACAGATGGAAATTGAGCATGTTCGTCTCAAAGAACAAGCACAGAAGAACATTTCCCTCTGTATAGTTATGTATAGTTCTGTTCATACAGAATGAATGCCAGAACATGCCCTGAGAAGATATGTAATCAGCAGCAATTCATCTTCACATAATAAATAAATAAATAAAAATAAAAATAATAAAACATTATTTTCAGTTCATAATGGCTGTGGCAGCAACGCCCAGTCAACAAAACGGGAGCATAAAGTCCAGCCACATCTCAAAGAACCTCCTTTCACCTCCACTAACACAGGTAGTGTCAGGATCCTAAGGCAGAGATATCCCCCTTCAGCAGCTGATGTTGACCTAGCATCCACTAGGTCAACTAGGCCAAATGCCAAACACTTCCTTTACACGCTTATCATGCATCTCCTGCACACAAATGCCATGCTCATAAGCTTAAGCATTTTACTGTAAAAGAGAAGTATTGAGCACCTAACATGGTTTTGGCTCATGAAGAAAAATGTCATTTGTTGTTTTATTGCGTCTGAAGCCACTTTTAAGAACTCATGAGAGAGGGCAGCCAGAATGTCTACAAAAATCTAATGAAAATATAAGAATAAATTGGAATGACAAGAAAATTACAGTGAACCTCAGGTATTTAATCCTAAACTCTAATTTCATATAATGACCAGTTATAATTTAAACTTCTCTAAATTCCAGCAACAGAATTCCAAGTCTAAAGGCAGCCTTTCAAAGTTATACAATTATACATTTCAACAGTTAAAAAAAATAATATAGGACTTACAGTCATTTCCAAGATCAGGTCTTCCATCAGATATTCTGTCTGACTTTCTTTCATGGAACTTGTTACTTTTGTTTCCTGTGAAAGAAGGTATATACAAAAGTACCCAAGTTAGCCTTGAACAGTTGGAACAGCAAAATATGAATACACATCCCTAAGATATGTTGTTAATTATCTCTCGGATAAAGGTATGCATAATCAACAAGAGAAACGTTTAAAATGCAAACCACCTCTGCTCAGAAGACAACTACAGACAAATGATACTTGTAGATAACAAGAAACAAGATTCTGAAATTCTACAGGATATCTAAAATGTTTCAAAAAATACCCTACTAGAAAAGATTTCATCCCCCACACAGAGTATCACCTATTGTTATAACAGAAAGGCAGGGTGAAAGTCAACATCCAGCCACGCACTTCAGCACAACTCTAGTCATAAAGCCACTCTGTTATAAGTGAGAAAAAGAGTAAGTAGGCATCTGCTATGCAAACAGAGGCCATAGGAATAGCTTAGCTTTTTGAATTTGAGATGTAAAATGCTGAGGACTGACCCAAGACATGGTGCTTCAGGCACAGAGGGATGAGTCATCAAACTAAAGAAACTAATGCAGAACTCTAACAATATAATAACCACATTCACTGTGTCACCTCTGCAATTTCTAACACTGAACTAGGTTGTCAAATATAAGTTGATGGATTTTTTACTCTGTTAATTTTCTCAGTACTTGTCTAGAAAAGTGAACTTTAAAGTATCTTTTGAATAATCATTGCATAGTACAAGCTGGGGGAAGCAAAAGGCCCTTCAAGCCCACAGGAGATGGTTTAAGGCTGGTCTTGTGCTTTTACACTAATGGCCAGCCAAGAACCCATCTAGGGGAATGTTACCAATTACCTGGCACCAAGAAATATTTGTTTTGCCTAAACCAACTTGCTTCATCAAATACCATTTTATATGGGGGAAAATGGGATTGTGTATTTACAGAATACTGAAATACTCCATTCCCATGTTTTCCAAAGCAAACATTCTGATTTCAAAATGACCATTTAGAACAGAAGTCACTATTTCATTATATAAAAATTTTATTTTACAAAAGTAAGGATCAAAATGCATCATTCCACTTATACTGAAATAAGACAGCTAGACTGACATTACTCTTTATATATTTATTCCAGATTTTGTCTTTACTTTTATTTCGGTATTGAGAAATAATAAAACCCAGATATTCTCACACTAGTAAGTAACTGAGAGCATGGAATGACATTAAATAACAACTGGAATCTGAGGACCTAGAAGTGAAGTAACACAAAATTTTAATAATTAATAAATAAATAAATAGAGATTTCCATCAATTTTGAGTTTTCTTATGAATTAGTGATACTGCTGCTAGTTACTCCTTGTGTCCATTTTACTTGCTCATCATAAAGACCTTCCAGTTCTACCAACTTAGATAGTAACTGTTGTGTTTAGCAGCCAATTATTGTCCATTTTTTTTTACACTGTGATCTGCAGTCACAAACCTAGAAAAATGGCTTCTGAACACATGGCAATCAGGTATACATCCACAGTAGGTCTTGAGACAGATCTCAGACTTATTGACTCTCTCATTCTTCCTTTTAATTTACAATGTAGTTGTCACATCTTCCTTACCCTCTCTTCCTCTTTTTTTTTTTTTTTTTTTCCTTTTAATAGTCTGGATGTGATAGCAGTCCACTGACTGTTCCCTGACTTTTTGCATTTTCATTAACAGAGAACCATTCTGTAGGAAAACCTATATCCACTGGTAAAGGCATAAGATTGTTCACTAAAAGAACGATGTTCTCCCTGTAGATAAAATACTTCAGCTATGCAAGCGTTGGCAAGCATACTTATTACATACTCTGATTTACTAAACATTTAGTACTATGATTCTTGGTCTAGCAGATGATGGAAGAACAGTGTTAGGGGGTATCAGAAATTTGCATAAAAACAAGGACAAAGACAGATTTGCTTCACTAAGATTTCATCTGTTTAAACAGAATCAGTTACCAGTATAGAAATTTATTTTTCCTTGTTTCTGTACTGTTCATAGTATTACTATTTCACTGTCCCATAAGCTGTTGCGATCCAAATAACACCTAGAAAACTGGTTCCTGGAAGCAATTTTTTAGAGCTCTAGTTGCTAGTCCAGAGCATAACAATCCCCAAATCCACCAGGAGTCCTCAAGAGGCTTTTATTGTGAGAAGAAGGAACAACACTCCAAGAGAAAGTAAGAACAGCCTCTGGTTGGTTACCAGGGACACTCTGCACAAAAAGTGAGCAATGAGCATTACTGAGGTGGAAGCTGAGGGTAGAAGGCCCTGAAGGGTATTCACACTCTTCATTTCCACTGAAGTCAATAGGAGTTAGAAACTCTAAATCCTTCAGAGATTGCAGTTCTTATGACAAATAAAGCATGAAGAAAAATGGCTATGTTAAGGTAGACTACATAAAAACATGATGAATTTTTGCTTAATAAAATTTGTCTTGCTTATGAATGCTTTTGTTTCTTCTTGAACACTCCTAGTAGGGTGATGGTTAGACCAGATTATCTTGAAGGTCTTTTCCAACCTTAACAATTCTACAATAACAGTCTTCTCCTCAACAAATTTGAGATGCAAAGGATTATGATCTACAACAGCTGCACTCAGTAGTGGTCTGCACCTGCACCATTATGGCAGAACAATAAAAGGTCTGTTGAAAATGCACTCATAAATTAGTATGTAATTCAAACAATTTTAGCTTTCCATGAATCAGACTAATAAGCTGATCCTAAAAAGCCCACTTTTTATCTTGATTATTCCCTATACTTAATGTTCAGCTTTTTCTTACAAAAACATTTTCCTTTTCATTTACCTTGGTTACAGCTACATTAAGCAGCCTGTTGGCTTTCCTTCTGTTTGGATTTTGTATTGACATTGTTACCTTCTGTCTGGGGACACATTCAGCTTCATTAAACTTGTGCAGATCTGAAATCTTTCAGTAGCTTGTGTACTGTGTTGATTTTTCACTCTTGGATCCACACTTAATGCTATTTGGAGCATAAGACCTTGGGAATGTAATGCTTTGTGTTTGTTCTTATCTTCTCTTTCAACCTAATATCAAAAGCAGCCAGCTGGGGATAGAATGTTTTCATATTTCATTTTCAGCTGTCTACAGTTCCCTCATTTGTAAATGAGATTAACGTCTTTTTAATTAATCAACACTCTTTCAGGTTTCAGACCAATACAAATCACTTAGATATATGACCTCTTGAAAGCATTGTACTGAGCTCTATCTGCCACAGGGCTTGCTGCAGCATTAATCACAAGAATCACAAGGACCACTAACATGCAGCCCGTCTGCAGACAACAGCACTTTGCAGTATAAAAAATGGCCAGTGAGTGAACCCCACTGAACCAGTTCATGTGGCAAGAGTTTCACAGCAATTGGCAACACCTGCCCTTGTAAAAATTCGTACTTCGGAGGCCGAACTGTGTCCATCCCCACTTCCACCTTAACTTGTCAACTATGGTTGATGCAAGAATTGTTCTCAAGGACAAGAAAGGAAGAGTATGGATTCTGGGCTTAGTAACGCTAACACTTGCTTCTAGACATCAATGGTATTAAGGTCTAAGATTGAGGAATACTGATTGCAGGAACTTGTACGTACCCTCATATATAAACTCTTCTTTATAAATGTTATAAAAGTTGTAAACAATACACCTACTCATATATTACACACACAACATATTGCAGACAATTTCTGAAAGGGAATTAATTAGAGTAAAAGTAATTTATTTCATAGAGCTCTGCCTTCAAATAACGTTTCTCTACTCAAAACCCTGCCTGAATGAACAGTTATAACTAAGCTTTATGTCTTCCAGGAGTTGAATTTCTGTCTCTGCCCACAGAAAAGATACAGTATCACCACAGTGTGACACTACTAAGTGTTTTGGTTTTTGTTTTAAGAATGTTCATCCACCCTCTGCTATGCCCAATCAATTCCTGGCCAATTGTACCCAAAGGTTAATTAAAGGGATTAGTGACTTCCTGGTTCACATCAAATCATTTACCTTGAATAGCTAGCAAGAACAGTGACACCTAACAAAACATTTTAGGACCCAGAACTCTTGAAAGTAACCAGGCCAGATTTTTCAAATCCATCCTGACAGAAACGATGAGTAGTTATATCAGCAATTTTGAAACACTGTGGACTAGGCATTATCCTATAAAGATAACCTTTAAAGATCCCTGCTCCTTTCTCACACACTTCATGTCATCTTTATTCAAATAGTAAATAACAGAAATTCACATTGCAACTTACGTTTCTCTTCTGCATCAGTTTTCTCATAGATTAGGTATTTGACTTTTGGTTGATGAATTGGACAACAATAGACCTTGTCGCAAGGCAAAATGTCACAGAAATTCACTTCAGGAATCCTGCTGACGGGTTGCGTGCTCTGAGAAATTGTGCTTTCCTGCAATGCTAAAGAGAAAAAAAAAAAAAAAAGAGAAAAAAAAAAAAAAAAAAAGAAAAGACGTAATTCTCACTAGTGCTGTGCATCTATTAGCATTTTATAATAGCATAGAAATTGAAAGCTTGCTACATGTATGCAGACCAGCAGAGATACAATACCTGCTGTAGTGGTAGAGGGAAAGATTACAACAGAACTTGTGGAAGTGCTGATGAAGAAAAGCAAAAACATCTCATTAAGAAACAGACTTCACAGCTGTGGACCAAAACAGATTGGTCTAATATGAATACTAATGCAAATACTTGCCTGTAAATATGATGTTTTTCAAAATGTCTGTCATGAAGGCTAAGCACATAAAGGGTTGATATTGTTAAAGCACTGCAGAAAGAGAATTATTCTGTAGATTTACATCCATCTCTTAAGTAACATAGTACTAATAATACCCTGACAACACTTTGTCCAAATGCAGTAATGTAAAAGTTAACTATCTGATCACTTCCCCTTTAGTGGGAAAAATTCTGACTGAATTTAATACTTTTTAGATGAGGTACTTTTATACAGCTAAATTCAACACAAAATGTGATCAATTCTTTCATTGTAAATAGAATCACAATGCCAGTTCAAAGTACTCAGTTCGTGGAGAGACTGTGAGCCACAGGTTTTGGGACTAGAAATAGAAAATGGCAATCTCAAAATCCCAGGCATAGCTTCCTTCCTATGAGTCCAATGCCACAAATTAAACTTTTAGAGTGACAGTACTGCCCACCACATTGGGAAAAAGTTCAGTTTCTTTTCACAGAACAGAATCACTCTGTACTTCAGAGGTTGAAAAAAAAAAAGAAAAGAAAAAAAAAAAAGAAAAAGAAAAAGAAAAAATCTCACTCATCTTTCTGATAATTTAAAAAAGAAAAGGAGAAACAAGGCAACTTTTGATAATTAGTTGTTACCATAGTGCCATAATAGCAACCAAAGCTGTTATAGTCACCCGGAAAATCTTCCTGGAACAAGACTTTTTCCTCTTTGATAAACAAACCTAGTAGGGAAAAAAAAAAAAAAAAAAAAAAGAAAAAAAAAAAAAAGTTTGGTCAAATTAAGTGGCAAATACCTTAAGTACTACTACTAGATTAAGAAGCACTACACTATTCTGATTTAAAATTAATCTTTTTTCTTTCTGAGGAACCATACACATCATTCTTATACAGAGGTCAACTTCTAAAGAGAAAATCTTAAGTAATGGAAGGCTCCCTAAAAGTGTGAGAGTGCTGCACACTGTTGATAGTCTGGGAATACAAACATTACACAGGAAGAAAGGATGGATAAAAATAACAACAACTTCTCTTTCTTTATTCCATTTTTCATACTCTTCAAGTATTTTAAAATCAAATGAAGAGCTCTGTAAGCAATGGCCACATCTGAAAGATGAGCACCTTTCAGTATATATTTAGACTACATTAAACCAAGTGTTGGTGTTCATACAGAAGAAAGGCACTTTTCAAACAAGCAGAATGATCTTAGATCATGGAGCATTTGGTTGTCCTTATAGAACAAAGAACATTTAACCTGTTATTTTCTCTTGCTCTTTGCAATGGCAAAAGAAAAATAGGCAAACGTGCATTGAATCACCTTAAAGAACCCAGGAAGACTGTCCTGAAAAAGGTCAGCAGATATTCCTAACTCATTCAGGCCCTGTTAAAAGGGCTTTTCCCTTTTATACAATAATATGGGCAAGAGGTAGTCATCCAGCAATAGCAAGGACATCCTATTCAGGTCTTAACCACCTAAAAGACAGTATTAACCAATACAAAACAGAAGATGTAAACAGCAAACCACAGAGAAAGACTCAACCAAGAAACTAAGTTGAGGTAGAATTACCACTGTGTATACTTCCAAACTGAAGCCAGCATTTCCATGTAAGTCTGCACTGCACCACGTGAGCAAAGTAACCGGCTCAACAATTCCCTCCTGATAGTCTCTTCCTGCACACCATTACACAATATGGATCTGCCCCATACACACAATGTATAGACAAAAAGTATAAGTGTCTCATACATATTTTCTATTTCAGTACAGGGAGCTTTTAAGCTTCTAGCATGATACTAAATAATTCTACCTAAGGGATTTTATTATATTTTTAGAAGCATGAAATCTTTTGCCTATATTTCAGCACTTAGAAAAACTCTCTCATAGGCATATTTCACATATTTAGTTTCACTCACCTTGCTGGATTTTAGCTGGACTGATTTTCTTGATGGCAAAAGACTAGTGGCTCGACTACTCCTGCTGTAAGAGACAAGATCTCCTTGACATTCAAATGCTTCAGTAAGTAATAAATGAAAAAGATTTTTCAATAGGGTGTTAATGTAATTTGCTTTTGCAACTGTATCATTTAAAAAGAGAAAGACAAAAGAGTTATCAAATTCATTTTCAAGAACAAAGGCCTCCAGTTAAATCATTCAGGTGAATGCTATTACATGCTACATTTCTTTTCAAAGAAAGCTTGGGAAATGGTTTAGAAATAGGAAATGCTCACCATTTCTACTGGAGTACTAATGAAGATTCTTTATTGCCAAAGAAGCTCTGCAGTTTTCTCTTAGCATTGATTTCCAGGCTGCAGGGCTGTAACTGGACGTAATCTGTACTTGATTTATGAAACTGAATAACTACAGAAATGACTGCAATTTAACGGCCATTTCACATATTAATGTTGTGACTTAAAAAAAATAAGCATTTTGCATTTTTTGCACAATTTTAATGCTGGAAATGAACTGAATTCAACTGTCAAACAAAATCAGTTTTCATTTCTACCACAGACACCATTTCATTAATTTCTGTGACAACTATCGGAGAACATTCCAGGCAGAGATACCTGGCCGTGCTCCCTCCGCTGATTGTGGACTTTAGACTGCTTATCCGTTTCAGCCTGGCCAGTTTTCTATTCCACTGTTCCAGTTCTTCTATTCTGACTTCAAGGTTGTTGGTTAGTTTGCAAAGCTGTTTTACCGCACCTACATTCTCCATAAAGATCTGATCCTGAAAAGGAAAACAATGACAAAAGCAGATACAGTACATTAATCAATCAGATGCAACAAGCAGAAACAATGCATACAGAATTCACCTATGGAAGGACACGCTGAATATTTAAAATGCTAACACAACTCACTGTAAATGGGAGGTCACTTTGGCTATAAAATTCCTTGGCTAGATTATAAAATTGCCTGTGTTCAATTTGTAGTAAATTGAAAATGACAATTTGTAGGAAAAAAAAATAAAAAATGAACAAGCTAAAGGGCTTTGTAGACCGAGAATTTAAACTGCATTTTGAACTTATACTGTGCTGAATTTTAAACATTAAAGATTTGATTTGTACTGTTGTAGTTGTTTTGTTGTAGTTGTTTTTTTACTGATTTCAAAACCCCCTAGCAAAATGTATATCCAAGCATTTACCTACAGGATAGACGAACCTGGCTGAGACAAGCCAGAATTGCTATCTATGTTCCACACATCACTTGAGCTATATGGAAATCAGTGAGACAGGGAAAGATTCAAACCAGAAAGTCAAGCTGTGATGGCCAGATGCTTCAGCCTCTTTAGCACCTTATAGGACTACTTTAAGTCCTAATTCTGGGTGATCAGCTCTGCAACAAACACAGTTCATTTTCTCTATGAGAATATTTTGCTCAGCACAAGGAAAAACGTTCTGTTCTACCCTCTGATTATCATACAGGTATCAACCTGCTGCTGGAAAAGTCTTCAATACATCCATCCAGGTAATAAGGATTTTACCCATTTCCGAGCCAAAAACGGTTACTGACCCACTGCAGGAACATGGTAACAGTATGCTTTCATTGCTGTGCTTGGAATAACAGCTTTCTCATCGTACTAACAAACAGCCAGACTGTAGCTATTGGATGCTACCTTGGATGAAGCTGTTACTGGCATTTAATGTTGCTGAGTATCCCAGCCTATTCAAGCCACGGAGAAATACAGCAAAAGCAGTTTTGCCATTCGCCTTGTAAATACCACATACATCTTTCTTTTAAAGGTGACTACCTTCCACAAAGATGGACAGAATTTTGTATAAACAGAACCAGAGCACAGGTAATGGTAGTAAGTTGCAAACTTCTCTACCGCCAGAAGACCAATGTCCTGTTTATTAAGGAGTGACTTCAAAATAACCACATGTGCCTAGAACTGTGAGATCAATTATATGGTCACTCATCCTATCAGTGGTATGTAGCAGCCACCCTTTCCATTCTCTTCAAATTAGGTATGAATCTCTTCTAGGTGACTTTGGGTAAATGAGAAAATGGCTCACGTGGAAAAATGAAGGAATACTTTCTTTGGGGAAAAAAAAAAAAAAAAAAAAAAAAAAAAGACTGATTAGAGTTGTACTGTCTCATTGATGACAAAATACTCAGCACTGTGTGGCTGAGAAGAAAGATTCTTGTCCCAGAATAGCAAATTTTCACACAGATAATATATTTCGCTAGAATATAGCAGAGTCTGGTTCAAACTCTTAATGAAATCAATTAGTTTTACAGAGAATTAACAGCTCCACACAGGTATCAGACAAAGAGACAGCCACACCAGCCAATATCATGCTTATCTTTAACTGAAGTTGGAATGCAAGGTAAAATAGTTCAAGGCCTTATCACTTGCCTTACTGAAAGCAAAGATATAAAGCACTGTCATCCACATACCCTTTTATTACTCAGGGGACTGAGCTACTCATGATGGGAGCTCCAGGTATCTAGAGTAGATGTCCCACCTATGATATCAGCTGTCCCAAAGCTCTGAATTCAATATACACCTTGATGTGTTTGACACAGATGTCTCTCCTGCCCCTGTCCCCCTCACCAAGGTCACAGAATTGACATTCACATGCTCTGTAACAGGTGTTAGGAACAAGAACAGAAAACAAGATAGCACTGCGGTAATTTACCTAACCTTATTAAAACAGGAGCAAAGTGTTTGTGAAGTGATCCCATACCTAGCCAAGTAGTCAAGGAAAAGCTATTTGGTAAATACACCATCACTGTAACAACTCATTCCTGCTTGGGCCACATCCATAGCAGAATGACACCCAGCAGGGTGCAGGAAGCTTTCTCTATGTCCATTAGGAGGCTAGGTCACATCACTGGATCAGATTCTGGTAGGCACTGCCCAGTAGTGCCAAGCTACAGAGGAGAAAGGCAACATTACAGGCCCAAATGGCAGAGCTATGAGGCACTGTTACAAACAGTATGTTGTGTGACACTTCAGCAAAAAAAGAGAGAGATTTCTATCAGATACATTTTTCAGCTTTTTTTCCCCCATTAAATCAAAGCTCAATTGTCCAACCTAAAAGTTTTGTCAGAAAAAAAAAAAAAAAAATGACTACCCCAAAGCAATTTCCTGAGGGCTCAAAAAATGGAAAGAACATTGAAGTTCTTACACAATGTAAAATGAAGGGGCTAAAAGGCAAAATAAACCTAGCGTCAGTATCTAACATCAGTGCTCTTCTATAACAATCTAGAAATCAGCTGGAACTCTGACCAAATAGAGCAAATTTTCTACGTCTCTTTTTCAACACTGTCTCCAGAAAGCTCCCGTCCCTTGTTCAAGCAGACAAAGCCCATTTGTTCATCTTGCAGGAGGTAAACCTTGTCATGCTTAGTCAGCATACAAGTAGAATGTCCTTTAAGTAGCAGATGGAACTGAAGGATGAAAAATAGTCTGGACTCCTAAAGAGAGAAAGAGTGGGCTAGGTAATGGTCTGACTTTTCTTGGCTGTTCTCCACGCCCCCCCGACCTGTATTCAGACACTGACTGACAACAAAAAGACCCTACTACCACTTTCAGCACACCCACAGGGAAGCAGTGAGAGCTATAAGCTACAACAAGCAGGATATGGAGCAAGTTTTCTATCACTGTCATTAAAACACTATTTTCCTGTAAGCCATCTGAAAACTGAAATTATTCACGTGGGTAACATGACTGCTGAGATGTTCATAAAAATGCTCTTTCCACAGCTTTATTCAAGGTGTTTAATTCATGAGACTTTTATGTGGAATACTGCCTAGCAGATTTAACCTATGAAATTAATCTGTTTGTAGCCTGTCAAAAGAAGACAACAGAAAATTTTGATAAATATGTTCTCGAATCTTTGTGGTGTAAATTTGTGTTTTCTACAAAATAATGAGAGAATGCATGACTATAATGAATAAAGAATCTTGTTCATGACATCACCCAAGCAAGACAGGTCACCCATCTGGAAAACCTCCCTCTTTCCATTATCAGCTGTCAGTGGTATAACGCTGGGAAGTGGTCCCTGACCTGCAGTGAACCAGCACAAAACAGAGGGGCCACTCTGAGCAATGTTCTGGACAAACAATGTCAGCAGTCGAGTGTGACTGGACTCTGACTGACAGTCCCTTGCAGTCCTATTTCTACAGGAGAAGTAAGGGAAGAGAACACAAGACAATGGACTAAGGCACTGATTCCAGCATATTAGCATGGCAATTACTCTGTGCACCATAAACATGTTATAGTAGTATAACTCCGAAGTTATAATAAATATTTCAGATAGACCAAAAAAAAAAAATCCCACAGAGCACACACAATTAGCATTTGCCTTAGGTGTGAAGTGATTACACAAAGGTTTAGAATAAGGACTTTATTTTATCAAATAGAATGCTATCATTGCTTAACTCATTTCTGGATCATTTAATTAACTTCAATACTGAAATTCAAAAGAATGTTTTAGAGTTCCACTTGTTGGCCCAATGCTATGAAATCACTATCCAACTTTATTGAGCAAATTTGAAGTTTTTTGCCTTTTGTCTGCTGTTGTATGGTCATTTGACCAGATGATCTTGAAGGTCTTTTCCAATCTTAATGATTCTAAGATTTCAATGTAAATAGTTTCTGTCTTTGAAGGTTTCAGCTATTTACTAACACTTGATGGTTCAGTTTTCCTCAGTGATTTGAGCCAAAGACTACTTTTGTAAATACACGTGCAGGTCTTCATCTTCATATAAAGCGTGGCATGTGTTTATAGCTCCACATGTGAATGGAAACATCTAAATACACACCTCCACTTTCCCTCTCAAGGCCATACCTTGTCAACCATGAGGAAGTTTTCTATTTTTTCTCCATCATCACAAGCAACATCTCCAACTTCTCTAACAGCTTCAGGTAAAAGCTCCTTCACTTCCTGTGCTATTATTCCTGTTCACAAGATAACAGAAACAAAAGTCAGGAAATGTGGTGATGTATCATTGACCATCGTTGTGTGTTTAAGTTGAGTTCTCAATCAGAAAAGGTACAGGTAGGGCCAAATACATTCTAGAATTTCTCTGTGGTAGGAAAATCCAGGATTTCACTTTTTTTTCTGTTCTACAGAAAACAAACAGAAACCTTGAAAGTTCCCTTCCCATTTCTCTGCTGTAAGAACAAAATTGTTTCTGATCATGTACTTCATTCTCATTAAACCTTGAAAAATCAACTTCTACCTTCGATAATTGAAATAGAATTTGGAAATATACCAGAAATACTTAATTTTGGCACCTTCAACTCACAAGAGAAACACAGCAAAGTAAGCAATTGAAGTATGGTAGAAATGAAGATGAAATAGCAGGGTGTTAAAAGGCACTATGGCACAATGAACAACAGCAGAACTAAACAAAAAATGGGAACAGAACTGACTGAATACCTGTTTCATGGGTATTGTTTATTCCCATAACAGATGCAAATTCAGGCTTGTAGTCATACTCCACCAGCCTCATTTGTGTTATTCTTTTCAACTGCTCATTCGTATCAACCTAGTTGGGCAAATACCAAGATTCATGTGTTGAGACATTAAGAATGGTTGCAGCATCTAGGACTTCACTGATAGCAACAAGCCTAATATGACCATTTGGCTAATCTTTGCATCAAATAATACAGCCAATCTTCCCACTCTCCACAAGCAGAGTGCTGTTTGTATGTGCATTGCCAGTTACCCCTCAGCCCATCAACTCCCATTTACATACACCCTCAGCTTCTGTGGTCAGCCTCTTCCAAAGGCCACAGGCCACAGCTGTACAGAGCACACTAGTATGCCACATTTCCTTAGGCCAGCATTTTAGCACACCCAAGATAAAGATGCGGCTTCACATGTCAGAACAATGATCCATACACGTGCCGTGTTGCAAATGTAAATGCCCTAAATACTCCATAGCCCTCACCTCCCGGATATTCTCTTTTGCTCGGCTGTCAGATGGATGCATGACTCTGCCCATAACTTTTGCATTTCCGCAGACAACCAGTGCTTCGTCTGGTGCATCTGTGTTAATTCCTACTCGACCATGACAGACTACCGTCTCTGGAACATGTCCTCGCTGCCACAGTACATCACTGTCATTCTCAAACTGCCCTGGGTTAGACGCCTGGGAGAAAAAAAGTATATATATTTAAAGATATAGCATAGCATAGATGTATTATTGCTTTATTCCATTAGCAATTCAGGGAAAATGAGACAACAAATAGTTAATATTTAAATTGTAGTTGTGAGCTTTTTTAAAAACACTAACATAAAAATCAGAGTGGAGTTGATCCTAAGTAATTGTTTCTGCTTGTAAAGCACTGGCCTCATTGGTCTTTCCCCTGAACTCTATTTTACTATCACAGTAAGATATATTATCAATGTTCAAAGCTTTTCAAAGTTTAACTTTGACTTTATGCCACATAGTCTTCCACAATTTTTCAGCAACTTTTAGCTGAGGCTGGAAATCAGAAAAGAGAAAACTATCCAGAGATTAAACACATGTGGTTCAAAAATACATATTTACGTATTTATGTATTTTTGCATGCTTTGGCCATACTTGTTTCATTTTTTTACGTGCTGTTTCATGAACTTTTCCAGCATGTACCAAAAGCCTGTACTGAACAGAAGAGAGGATCAGAGATGATCTTGTTTGAATTCACAGGTCCTGTTCTCATAAATAGATGCTCCAAACCATAAATGTCATGTACAGAAGGTTTCTAGAAATAACCCTTGAAAATGAGTATGTGGAAAAAAAGAAGCCCAACTACATTACCTAAATGGTAAATTACCAATTTAATTGTAAACCATTTGTGGAAAGGGATCATTTTTCCCCTGTTTACACTGCACCTAGCCCAGTGGAGCATTGCTCCACAACAGATATATTAAAACTAGGAGCAGGAAGGGAGACAGGAAGAAGTAGTAAGACCACTGCCCCTACCCATTCTTTTTTCACAAGCATCAAAACATTTGCTGGGGAGCCACAGACATGGAAGAATAGGGCTTTGTAGGGCTGAGGTTTTCTTTTCAGGCCTGTTCTATTTCCTGCACTCATTTTGCAGCAACGTCACACAGACAATCACCCCAGCACAACTGAAAGAATGGAGAACTGTGGTGCATGAGCAGAAAGAAATCCAAAATCTGCCCAGGGCTACAGCCTGATGTACATTTCTTTTGGCAACGGGACCAGTGTAGGCAGCCCACTCCCCATCATTCATCTCCACCTGCCAGCCCTCAGTTGATACCCTGACATAGACCAGGATGGAGGAACCAGCCTGACTTAAAATCAACCAAGCAAAAAAATTAGACTTGTTCTTAATACAGATTCATCCCCTTTCCAGTTAATTGCAGGACCCCAGGAAAATAGTTGTACCAGCATGACTGAGGAGGAGTGTGGTAACAAGAGCAAGAAGTCTGATAAGAACAAAAATGAGTCAGGCATGGTTTATTCAGTGCTGCCCCAAAACGAAATGTACCTCAAACCACAGCCCAGGAAATACTTATCTTGTTGTGAGCATTTTCACAATAAAACACACACACAAAAATTAAGTCACTGAATCAAAATTCTTTTGACATTCTAAACAGCTTAAATCTTGCTCATATGCTTCAAAAAGAAAATGGAATAATGAGGGGTTTGTTGTTGTTGTTGTTGTTGTTGTTGTTGCTTTTTTCAATTATTTGTGGTTTAGAACTGGTAGAAAACAATGCTTAATGAAATACGCAGGAACAAATTTACTTTCTAACAGCAATTTCTGCAAGTTACAGTTACCAAATGAGTTTTGCTTTTGGCAACTGAGATACTAAAGTATAAAATACATTCAAAACCTGTTTGCTAGGTTCCAGAGACCTGCAAAGTCTATAAATAGCAGTTCCTGGAGAGGTCACCATCTGGACAAATTAATAATGATGACTATCTGGTTTACCAAATGTCATTTTCATTGAGAGATCCCAGAATAAATGTATTCACATAGTCTCTAAAATCCTCTGTAATGTTGAAAATTAATTCACATTAGAAATTCCATGTCGGAGAACCAGTCTTTCAAAGAACACCAAAAAAAAAAAAAAAAAAAAAGGAGTGTGTATAATTAGAAAAGGCATTTGTTTTCAAAAATTAGTATTTTTTATTTATTTATTTATTTATTACTTTGAATTCAGGCTTTCACATTTGAGTCTGAGCAGAGTACGATTGTGACAAGACGATCACAGTCCTTTGAAGGAGTCTCAGGTTTTCACAAGGCTTTGACATCTACAGTGCATGGTGTTGTGCTCTTAGCGCTGTTTGCCACAATTAGAGCATGATCTGATATGCCTGATAACCACCATTCAGATGGTAGTTGTGTTACATTGTATTTCAGTATTTAAAGAGCCAGAACAGGAGCCTCTTTCTCTTGCAGTGCATTTGCACAGATTTGCCACTTTAAAGGAACCAGTGGCTGGCTCAGGTTACCCTGCCATCCACTAAAACCCCTTCAGACATCTGGAAAACTGCCTTTTTTTTTTTTTTCCTCCAGCTTTCCTGTTGATACTTTCACCACTTCAAATCATAGATAGTGTTGTTCCTTCTGGTTTTCTGCCTTATTTTTCTTTGGATGGAACAGTGGACAGGTTCATTGGATTCCTGTTCAAAAACCCTGCTCTCACTTGCATTGAAAAAAAAAAACATTATTCATTGAAATTTGAAAAGAATCTAACATTAAAAATGGAAGAAAAATATAAATTTCTAAAATCTTTCTAACTCTTCTGGAATTACACAGACTCCTATGTATGATTCGCATGAAAAAGAGGCCAGAATAAAAATGTTTTGGCAACCCTAATCTTCCCTTTTCAGGGCCTTCTCCAACCAACTTACACTGGAGCTCTGCACTTTCTCACTTTTCAGACCCTAAACCTTTCTCTAGACAGTGCCCAGGTACAACACAGACCCCTTGTCTTTGGCTCACACAAAAGAAGACCACCTGAAAGCTCCGGGCAACACTCATGTTCAGCTGGAATCTCTTTCTAGCCCCACTGATGTTTCATCTTTCCACTTTACCTCTCCCTTTAAAACCCAACTGGAACCCTAACCCAAACTGTAGGGAGGAGCTATGTTCCTGCACGGCATTTAGCTTAGGCCCAAACAAAACTTTGCTGGGACTGAAGACTTTTTGCAGCACTCTTCTTCCTTGCACGGCCCATCCATAGCTCCCGTTACATTACAGCACTGGGTTTTTTGTCTCTTTCAAGTCTAATTCTAACTGTACGTTAAGGCTGAATATTAAAATGAGAGATTTATTTTTCAAACCTCTCATCCACATAAAGGTTATAAGGATGAGAGACAAATTCTTCCTTTTATTGTTTTGAAACACATATTACAACCACCAAGTTAAGTGCTCAGACACACTGGGAAGTGCAAGCCATAGGTCTTAATCTTCTCAGAGTTGCTTCTTTGCTTGCACTTTTTTTTTTTCCTTTTTTTTTTTTTAATTCTCATCATCCCTTGAAAATGAAGCATTTAGCCAATTAAAGCATTTACCAAATCCCTGGCAAGTCCAAACAATTGTTTCACCTCAAAGGAAAAACAATCTGGAAGAATCAACATACTCTGTATTCACAAGAAGCTTTCTTTTTAAAGTCTTCTATAGCCCACTTTTAAGGTTTTAAAATCCTGGTAATTATGAGATAGCAATGTATTCATAATGTATGCAATGTATGTTTTTTGGTTTTTGTTTTCTCCATATTTTTTATTCAGTGGTATTTTTTTACACTGGAGAATCACTCCTGATAGTCTCCTGTGAGTATTAAAACAGTAAATGTGAAAGTAATATAAATTTCTACCTACCCTCACAATGATCTTTTCAGAGACGTTTGCAGACAGCAAGTAGAATTGATCCTGAGAGACAGCATACAGTCCAACCACCAGCATGAAGTATCTAATTTGAAATTGATTTCATGAAGAAAAAAATGAAATAATGCCTTGTTACAGAAGAAAATAAGATGTTTTAAATACAACTGCTAATGTTGATACATAAAAAGATAGACAGAAAAATGCTTGTTACAATATGAAAGAGAAAATGTTTCTTCCACTCCCAAGTAAAATGGTCTTTCAATCACCCAAATCACTGAAAATGAACCAAAAGAAAAAAAAAAAAAAAAAAGCCACAAATTTAAGTAATGAAGATTTAAGGATGAAAAATCCTCTTTCTCCAGAAGAAAATTACTGTTATTTGGGATGGGATCTTTTGGCTTCCTCAGTATCTCAGCCAGCAACACTCTGGCTATGACTTTCTGAAATGATCTTTAACAATGAAGATATTTTATTTTTTCATTTGTTTGTTCTCCTATTATTCTGTTACTCTATAACAGAAGCCTTTAAGCAGATATGAAGTACTGAAATCAAAATTCTGTTTCAACAGAATTTGAAACAAATCACAGGATTTGGCAACACTAAGATTTTTAACATACTTGAGCTCCACTCTAAAGTAGATGTTCTTTTTTCCACTTTCCACACACAGGCTAACAATACCTTTGGTCAGGATTAGGTTTCCCCTTTTTTCTCATGTTATTTGCTGTTGTTTCACTGAAATGCAATCTTCCCAAAGTTACTTTAGTTTTCTGGTCCGCTGGCAGATCAACTCTAAAACAGGAAAGGAAACAAGATCAGAGAAATAACTATTCAGAGATCCACCTGGATCTACCCAGATTTTCTCAAGCTCATTAAACCAGTTTTAAGAAAAGCTGATAAATTAAAAATAACAGAGGTACCCCAGTAAAAATGCAGCCACCCTCGTTTATAAAAGCGCATAAAAATCACACTCATCTTGTCAAAGACATAAACATACACGATAAAGGACCAGGGATGAGAAACTGCTCTTATTAGCAGGAATCTCTGCTTCTTGGTCTGTTTGTACACAGTTGTGAATACAATAAGACCATATGTGCACCATATGATGAGAATTTGTTGCTTGCCAAGGGCAGCATTGCTTATTATTGGATTTGAACTTACATATTAAAATTATAAAAAAATTTACTGCTAGATCCTTTTTCATCATCTGCATTTAATTTTTGTGTCTGAAAGTATAAAATGTACATATATGTCTCAAATACATAGTAGCACCTCTCTTGTAAGTAATAAATGATAAGATTAAAAAGTTTTCATGGAGAAAACAACAGTCCACCTACCACTTTCTTGTCTACTGTAAGTGAAAATTCCACCTTTGTCCACATGAAACAATTGACATGTACCCAGAATCTACTTTTCAGTATGTAAAAGGAATAATAATGCTACGATAGAGTTAATTAAGTGAAAATCCAGCTCTTTGTCTAAGTTCAAAGTTCATTTTTTGTAGATTGTATATTTCAGCCTTTATCCGAACACTGTCCTGTCAAACTTGACAATGTCTTATCATTTTCTGCTGTAAGGCTTATTCAATTATTTTTAGAGAACAGACTAGCTCCAACAGGAAACACTTAGAGAAAAACAAATACTGATTCTGCTGCTGACTAAGATGCAGAAGAATGGCAGACAGTTCCCAGGAGAAGCTGCATGTATGTTTTTAGTCAGGCCACTTCCCGTTAAAAGTGTTGCAAATATATCTCACGTCCATGTAGTCTCATGCCCCCACAGAGCAGGAACATTACTTACATTTCTGAAGATGGGAAATGCATCCACCATCCAGTGTCAGTACCATAAAACAATGCTGCTAGCTGAATGCAAATCTGGGGGATAGGCATTTGCAAAGCTGCTGAATTTTTTCCTTATTGAAGGGATACCAGGTATATATTACTATTGCAATTTTATGTTCTCATCATGAACAGAATTTGAATAAAGATCAGAAGATGGCTTAGGGATACTATGAGTTTCTAAGAAAGAACTACATCAACGTTCAGCCCAATCTATTATTGAACTAAAATGGAATAAATTTCTCAAAACTCTTACCTAACAGGATGGAAAGTTTTTTTGCTTCGATCTGTCTGAGACTGTTCAATAGCAATAGTTTGATTTGGAGCCTCCACCTATTAAAAAAAAAAAATCAAAAATGACAAGAATACTAAGTTTTAAGATACAAAACTTGCAATAGAATGAACAGGCAAACTGTGCAATCTCCCTCATTCCCCATGTAACTTAATAGAAAGTAACATAGGAATATACACCTACTCAACTGACACTTGATCAATGCTCTGTTCTAGCTAGTCTGAAGTCCCAAATCATTCTTGCAAATAATTTGTAAGAAAACAGAAAATAGAAAAGGTGATACATTAATTTGCAAAATAAAATGTAATTTCTGAGTCTTGGCTGTTATTGGATGGTTCTATTTCAAATCATAAATGTCATTTTTTAACATGAGAACCAAGCCTACGTAAGGCAGACCAGTAAGTTATTTTCATGTGAACTTTGGTACCTTTCTGGAATGGTACCAAAGAGAACTTCGGCGCAGAGAGGAACATATGACAGTAATACTCACTAATTTATTCTGCATTCATGTTTCAGAGAGTATTAAGCAAAACAAATACAGGGATTTTTTAAATAATTAAATTTTGTTAGCAAGTAAAAATTGGCAAAATCTTTCAGAAATAAGAAAATCTCATATTACTTCTCTATATGCAAGATTGTGGACCCGTATTGGCCAGGAAGAATTTGGTTCTTTAAATGAAAATTGAAAACCTGACAAGAAGAAACTGGGGTTCATGTGTTTTCTACACATTAACTGTTCAGGAAAACAAATTTGATTCTTTATCTGTTTTGTGAATTTTTTTCAATGCATCTTTTTGGTCAATGGATAGACTGGCCACCTACACACCAGCTGGCTTCACTGCACTGCCCACAGAGGGAAGAAAACTTCACCCAGTAAGAGGGAAGTCATCTAAACCACATGTCAGGCAAGCCTTATACCTTCCAGCATGTACCAAGCACAAGCAACCATAAAACATCACTCCCCCAGAGTACTACACAGAAGTCATTAGTAATTTCAAGAGCTGTCTTTTAGTTCTTGGACAAAAATGATTATGAAAAGTGTTCACTTCAATTATTTACCTTATTATGTGGATAATCACATACTAACATTAGAAGTAATATACACAAAGAAGATAAATACTTGCCCTTATTCCAAAAACTTTCAAGTAAAACTTTTCTATTGGTTTCATCCCTAGCTGAGTTTTGACATATTTTGGATGTCCAGTGATTCTAATATGGACTGTGATTTGGAAATGATTCTTCTTCTGGCACACAAAGGCATCATCCACTGCTGAAAAATTAAATCCTTTGTCTGTGACAATGTGATATTCTACAGCAGGTCTACGAAGACAAGAAGAAAGAATAGCAACCATAAGTACAGATATATTTGTAAGTCAAGTTCCTACTTTTTATGTGGACTGAAAATCATTCCGATTTTTACTGACAAAATAAGAGTGGAAATACACTTTTACAATCACTGGTTCAACATTTATTTTCTTCTTAGCCTCTTAGAGGTGTAAAAATGAAAATGCATGTAAAATGTGTGGTAATTCTCATCTGACACATTAAATGTTTAGAAACCAGAGGTGGGGAAGCTTACATAATCCTCACTTACAAATCTGGTATAAAGGAACTCTGTGCACCAAACCTTTTAGCACCATCAAGAATTCATTACAACATTGTTATAAACAACAGAGTTGAACTACTGCTGCAGACAGCAATGTGCTAACAAAACAGCAAGGTTCTGTATTCTTTTCCTCAATTCCCACACCAAGATCTTCTGCAGAATCTGCTAGGGTTAAATAAGCGTTTACTCAAGCTAAAAACAAAGCTGTAGATAAATATGGCCATACCATTACAAAACTCTTCAATAATATTTTCTATCCTACTCCAACTAACAAAACTTTATTCCATTTATTTCAAAGGACCAATCTGTCACCCAAAGGGAAAAAGTATTCTGTCCTTATAATTCACAGCAGACAAGGAGAGATATCAAAAGATATTTCTAAAACAGCCAGTGAACTCACCATCCCAACAATGCTTCCAGCTCTCTGATTTAAGTGATGGATAATTCTGAAATAATGAGACTACATGACAAAGTTCTCTTATATGGACATTGGCCTGTCTTGCTAATGAAAGTTGGATAATGATTCTCTCGTCTGATGCTACTGCAAACATCTCATTAACACAACTACCGAAGATGGCTTTTCAGAACTTATTTGCACATCATTGGTTGGAAGAATCAAAATGTATTTACAATTTACAAGAAATGTACAGACTGTTATCTTTTTATAAATGATGAGTAAGAAGTCCCTTTCAAACAATCACAAATCATCTGCTGCAGGGAATAGAGAGAAAACTACTTTAAAACTACTTCAGAACTATGAAGTCATATTGCTGTTAATTCCTATTCCTACTCAGAACAAATCTGTGTGCTGTGCCATAAACTACAACGCATCTTGGAACAACAGCTCTGCCATTGACCTCACTTAAATGTAATACTGACTTTCTCTGCAAATATTATCTTTGCAGAGTAATGGAAACAACACGTGTATTTGGATGTTTCAATACTCAGCAACACGTTTTCTTATCTCTGTTGATACAAGCCACCAAGAAATGTAAGTCTGGAACTTCAATTTTAAGTATACAGGAATATGTGGGGAAAGGAGTCTCCCACAATTAACTCACAGCTCAAATGAAATGAAAGCACAAGAGGAGTTGGAGGCCACCTCCATTTAGAGGCACACTTCATATCCCAAACATATCTGAGGCACTGTGAGGTTTCTTGGCCAACCCAGTTCCCAAAGAGTAGAAAGGTGCAAACACTGAGCCGTCTGTTCTCCCATCACATCAGTCCCTCAGGAAAAGGGTTGTGATGTGTATTACCCCTATCACACAGTGCAATAACAGAGAGTGTCAGTGTCCAGCAATGACAGTGATAAACTCCAATCCACCATGAGTGCTTTTAGCAGCTTGAGCTAGAGGAAACTTAAAATTTACTATTTACAAAGTCCTGTGGAGACAGTAACAAATTGTTTGCACCAATCCTGGGGCATAGACTGGACACTGTAGAAGGGCTTTTGTTAAAAGGGATCATGCACTAAATACTAGAATGGAGAAAACTTGGGATGTAGAGTGAACTTGGATTGGCCTTTCCCAGATCATGAGGAAAAAAAAAAATGGTTTATAGTTCTGATTTATACAGAAAAACTCTGACTAAACAGTTGCACATTATACATACATGACTATAGTTATAACACTTTGGTCATGTGAGTCCAGAAGTAATACAGGTATCTTATATTTCCATTTCTTTAATGTTTTAGGCCATTATATGCAACAGGCTCAGTAAGTACTTCCACTAATGTGCTTGACAAAAGAAAAAAAAACTACAGGTATTTACGTTAAACTATTTTTTCTTTTGCTCCTAAATCCCTGAAATGAAATCAGAAAACCTGGCATGAATTTCAAGCAGTGTTTAAAGTTCTGCTTATCCACAGATATATCCATGGATTCATAACCCACTACTGTTATACCTCCTTCTCCAGTTTTATGATCAAAAAGAACAAGGAATGCCAAATGTAGCATTTAGTGCTGTAAAACAACAGGACAAGAAAAAAAGGAAAAAAAAAAAAAACTTTTTCCAAGTGTAATATTCAGTGCTTACAGTTTTTCATAATTAGAGTTAAATAAGCTGTTCCACTGAGAAGCTTGGTACAGTTGCCATGTTAGAGCTTGATAGCATTTTTCCAAAGCAGCATTCTGTCCATCACTGTCATATTCTTGCACCTCAACTGCACAGTCCTTAAGAGTTGCTGTAGAGAGATAGATACAATTCATTGACTGTAACTAGCAAAAAATCCTGCATGTTGATATATTTGATATATTTGACATATTTGCATACATATAAAGCACAAAAAAGCACTAACACACAAATATATTGAAAATATATTTAAATCTTATTTTCCTTTGCAGCTATTCCAAAAGATCCTGTTATATTCCCTTGTCACACAAAATAAAATTCCCGCAATGGAAAGTTAAACATTTTATTCTAAACCACAAGTTATCTGCAACATTGCGAGAAGCTGTGCAAGAAGCAAAGTGGGACTAAGACAAATAAGTGCAGTGAAAGAAGCAAAAGAATTACAGATGTTTCCCATTCTCTCTAGTACAGGTTTAAACTGAATACACTCCAGCTCATTGCAGCAGGTACTTAGTTTGAAAGATGAAGGCACAGTTTTCCAAGGGCAACCACATTCACCACTACATCTGGTTAACTGGTTAAGCGTACTGACTGTTTATTATAGCATTCTGAGATAAACAGGGTCAACCATAATTCATTCAGATATTATACATTTCATGATGACAGAGAATAATGTGGTAAGAGAGACAGATAAATGGAGTGCAGTAAAGATGGGAGAAAATATGTTCGTGAGCATATAAATTAAGATCTTTCCATGGCCTATGGCAGCACACTGACAGAGCCTACTGCTACAGCAATAATTTCAGGCTCAAGCTTCATTTGCAAATCCTCATTTCTGAAATACAATCAAGGGTGAAAATACGATTAAAGAAAATAATAAAGAAATTCACACCTCATTCCTAAAAGATCCTCCCCATAAAATTTTATCAATTATTGTATTCTTCCAATTACAAATTGGTTGGTGAGACTTGTCATCACATTCCCAAAGAAAGCATATTTCAGAGTTGTGTCTTTAAGTATTAAAAACAGCAATAACAATTTTAGCTAGAGAATTGTCTGCTCTGGAACTGCTTATCTTCTTTTTACAGGAGTGAGAGACTCAGCGAACTAGTCACAATCAAATAACAGGTACCAGAAGGAAACTAACCTAGTAAATCCACTTGCAACTCATTAATAAATAAATAATAAATAAATAAAATGAGAATAAATAAATAAAAATGAGAATTAAAAAAATCTAAAAGTTAAATTCAATGCTTAAATATAACTTACAGTGAAGAAATAACATGAAACTTTCAGATTTTCTAATAGACAAGGCTGAAAATTCCCCAGATAAATTGTTTATTACAGACTGTTGATTCACAGACAGCCTCACACTTCACAGAAGCTGATGCACTTCTGTACATGGCTGATAAGATTTTTTATATCAGTTGGTATAAGCTTAGCATATTTATCTTGATAAAACACTGATTAAGTTAATTTGGAGAAGGGGTGGAGACACATTTTTTTACCAACTTGCACAATTTTCTACACTTTGTAGAAAAAATACACAGTTGACAAATCATATCATAAAGGGAAAAATGCAATCTGTTCTCTCACTTGCTACATTAATCCCCAGCTAATCCGACCCAAGTTTCTTTGCCCAGTCAATTTAATGCCAGGCAAGTCAGCAGAGTATGGTATCATCTGCAGGCTCATGCATGGAGAAAGACAGAGTATTTTGCTTGGGAGGTAGTCAGTAAGCAAAGACCTCTAATACTTCATCTCTCTTTCCCAAATATACATAGGTCCTTATTTAAAAAATAAAATTAAATAAAAATGTAAAGTGCTCCCAACCTGGTAGTGGAGTACAGATTGCTAAAACCACTACCTTTTCAGAGTCACTAGAACAAGTACTCTTAAAACAGGTACTTGTTTATGATATGAAACATTAAATTCCATCTTCACGCATCTGCTTACCTTGACTGCAGCTGTTAGACCAGACTGAAGGACCAGTGTTATCTCCCAGTAATTGTGATAACTTCCTTTTTTTGCCTGATGCTGTAGAAATACTTTTTTAAAAATAAGTTACATTACTAATTTCAGTTGGAATACAGATGGTATTACATTACATGTATTCAGTTGGAATACAGAGTCATTACAAGAGACTACCCAGTTTTCTCATTCTAACTGTGTCGTCACCCAAATTTTGATTTACCAGGAGGAAGAGATTGTTTTTAGATTTTTTGATCTGAATTATGCAATTTTTCCTTCCAAAACATAAATTAGCATATTTTTAATTTCATATGAATGGAGAACTTAATCTCTTCAAAAGTTTACAGAGTGCATATGAGATAGGATTTTATTGTTTCCTGATATCTGCATTAAAATCACACCTTTTTCTTAAATAATTTTACTTCCCTGAATGTGAACTCACTTTTCTTATACAGAGAACAAAAGACCAATAGCTATTAAACTAATGCATTAATGATGACATCTCGAGGAAAAACTGGTGGGAAAGTTTTCCCCTTTCATAGAAACTGAAATTTCAAAATCTTCTCCTTTCTGCAAAGCAGGAAATTCTTATTCCAAAGTTTTGATATTATAAAATATAATATGGAATATCCTGGCAGATGGCCACTCCTTCTGGAAGTGTAAAAAATAAAAATAAAAATAAAAATAAAATAAAAAGCACAGGTCACAGACAGTCTAGCAGATACTGTAGCTTAAGTTTCTCCACAAGTAGAAGAAAAGCCTGCCCACCATACTGTTGTTCTTTTTTTTTTTCTGGATTTGTTCAAAAATTCCACATTAGGTTAAGAAGTATTTTGTAACTTAAGTTCTAATAACCAAAATATTGCCTCAAAACATAACATGATTAGGACTAACTAGAATCTTCTACTGCAAAACAAGCAATTAAAACATAAACAGCTTCACCAAGAAAGCTAGGTCCAGCTTCCTTTACCCACATCACCAATGTAACATGTAATTGAGCTCCCAGCAGAGCAGGAGACAGAAAATTTGTCCAGGACTAACACTGATGAATTTGTATTATCTCCCAATAACCAGGGAGGTCCCCCTCTGGTATGCATTGGTCAATTCATTCTTACTAGGTATCATGGTTGGATGCTCGCGCTACCCAATGTATTTTAATTAAGCATCTGGAACATGTTGGTGGATAAATATGGCAGATGGTATATGAATACCATTTCACTTGCTTACATTGATATGACAATTTTTTTCTCTCATGTCAGAACACTTTCAAGACCCTTATGGGCAAATTCCTGTGGAAAGTATTGCAAAACACCTAAATATTTTTATAATCCAGTTACTAACTACCTGTTGATCCCTCTATAGCCTTGTAAATTTCTTAGAATTGAAGTCCATTGCCACACGTTGTAATCCCAATTTTAATCAAGATGTTTAAAGAACCCCCAACCACAAGTGTATCAAACATGTCTAAACACTGCCATCCCGTGGAAAATCCTGCACCCACAGGGATTATACACCAGTCTTTAACCACGTCTTCTCTCAGCTCCATTTTTTTTTATTTTTTTTTTGTATGTGTCTCATCCCTTGCATAAAGGTTTTATCATTTACCTGGAAATCTGAGGTACATTTGGTTGGAAGTATGAATAATTGAAACCCAAACAGCTGGAGAATGTAGAATTATTCCATGGAGGCACGGTATTATCTTTCTTCAGACAGGAGCCTTGGGGAATGCTGTAGGGATGCCCACTGGTGTTAGGATCAGGAAAAGTCTCCAGGAACCTGCAGGGGAGCTTGCTGGGTGCCACAGCCGATGGACATGGGAGTGGAGGCTGCTGTCCACTTGGCCATGAAGCATCATTCCAGATGGCTGAAAGAGGCAGACAGACAAGAAAGGAAGTAGAAAGAAAAGGAGCTGGAGACGTTCCTGCTAGCTTAGGAGAGGCAGAATTCACGTCACCTACTCTGGAGCTGTGGTGGAGAGCATGCTTCCGACCCAGAGTCTGGTGGGGAGTCTGGCAACTGGCTTTGCCTAGGGATGAAAAATAAATTTTAATTTTTACTGGGAGAAAATATTAAGGATGACCACAAGAGAATGCTAAAAGCAGTTGGAGGGGGTCTACCAAGCTACTTAAAATGGCCTTCGGGGAGTATTCATCTTCATGGCTGCTGCTCCTTCTCACAGGAGCAATGTCAATTGCGCTCTGTCAGATATCCCCTCTGGCCCTCCACCTCTCCCCCTTGCAGGGATGCCCCACAGCTGCCAGTTCTTGCCCGAACACCCCTCCCTCTGGGGCAGGGGTCTCAAGTTCTCCTTCCTTCCCATGAGCTGTTGGAACTCGGAATACATGGAGCTCACAATAGCTCCATGCTCTCTACGCTGCATTTTAAAGCGCTGTAGCATCTTCAGCTGCTAACTGTAGACAATTCTTAAGAGAACAGTTTGGCCACAGCGCTCTCAGCCGCTACCAGATTTTAGCAGGGCATACCACAGCACCTCACAAGCCCAAGAGAGGAGGGAAGCGGGGGCTGCCCCAAGGGTGGGAAATGCATTTTCCTGATTTGAAGCAAGAGCTTTTTACAAGCTCAGCCAAAAAGATCCAGAAGCTTAACATAGGGTTTTCATGGATGACAATCTACTCTTCCTCTTCTCAACCCTACACAAATTTTCTAGTTCCATTTAAAAAACAGTGAGGGGGGGACACAACGGGGACGACACAGTAATTAATATCTTTTATGTCTAAATCATGAAAGAAAAGGTCCATCCCAGAAGCCCTCTGAAAGTAAAGCTTAATATATATATATATCTCCTCACTGAAGATGGGTTATTCAGGCATAAAAACAACAATGTGAAATCTTCAGCCAGTTCTGTTTGACTTCAGCCAGTTGCAGCTGGTTCCAGCCAGTATGAGACTGTTTCAGCCAGTCCCAGCCAGTGTCAGCTGGTTCCAACTGGAACTGAGCTGAGGCAGCGAGCACTCTGTGGGGCAAGGCTGTGACCCGCTGGAGCAGGAACATGAGTGACCCATGGCAGAGACAGGAAAACCAGAAAGGGGTGAAGAGTGGCAAGGAGGAGCCATTACACCCCACCACCGGCCTCCCGTCACCTCACAGGAGGCAGTGGGAGGGATGGAGGCAAGGAGGGGACTGAAGAGCAGGAAGGAGGGAGAAGTGCTCAGCTGAAGCCGAGCCTCGGAGTGTCTGTGTGGAGGAAGTATATTTAATTGTTTATGTTCTCTTTATCTCAGTAGCTGAGTCAGTGATCAAAAGTTTGTGCTAATTGGTAACGAATTTAAGGAATGAGGCTCTTCTGCCCACAACAAAGAGCACTCACAAAACGCAGACCTGTGCAGCACCACATGCAGCACTGCCACCAGCAGCTTCCACGTCACCCACCGTGAAAATGCCTGCTGAGTAACACTGTGCAGTGCCAAAGTCAGGCAGAGCCAGGCTGCTTTCCTCTGCGTACAGCTACAGAAGCAAGAAGCTCATCTCCCAGTTCACGTTACATGAAGAGGGAAGCTGAGCTGTCTCTGCAGCAGCTCAGGTTTGTATGCTGACAGCCAGCACTATTGCACAGGAGTAACACACTCAGCACCCTGGTGTGAGGCAAGGTCTCTGCGTGGCACAGCACCTTCAGAGCCCCAGTGGGAGCATGGCAGGGAGCAGGTGCACAGACAAAACAAGGTGGAAAGGCAGTTATGCTCCGAAAATCAGTAGCAGAGCCAGGGTGCTGGAGGCATGACAGAGGAATACTGGCTGGGAAGCCAGAAATTCCATGTGATCCACAGCCACCTCCTTGCCAAACCGCATAGCCAAGCAGGAAAGATTTCTCTTTTAACAGTCCCGCTGGGAGAGGTCATTATGAAAGCACAACAACATAAGTATGCTTTTGTCTCTCTCTGATTTTTCAGTAACGTTGCTCTGTACAAGAACCTGTTTGTCTATGCTATTTTACTCTGCGCCTTCCTCCTGATTTTCACAAGGAAAACGAACGCTTCCTTGCCTGCAGCTGACACTTGGAGCTTTGCTGTCAGTTTATGACTCAACTTACGTCCAACAGCTCAGCGCATTCACATGTTTGGGGTTTGAAAAATGTTTCTTGATTATTTAGTCTTTGGCCCATATGCTTGATGATGTTATAGTATATATTTATGGTATTTATTGTAGTATATACTCTGTTTTGCTTTTACTCTTTTAGAATTTCTCCTATCAGACTATGTAAAGGAGTACTACCTTAGAGAGAGATGTGGAACTAGAGTATAATTTAAGCTAAGCCAAGTCCTTCATGAGTAGTTCACAGCAACAAGCAGGTGTTCCCATGCTACATAGTAAAACCACTTCATTGTTTCTGCATTGAAAATGGGAAGAGCATAAGTCAACAGCAGACTGCTATAGCAAGGCTATGCTCCTGGCTTCAGTCAGTTGAGGGCACAGGGCTGTCACATCTCCTAACTATTTTATTTCAAGTTTTTCATCTCTTTCTGATTATGTTTTCACAGCATTTTAAAGGAGAGAAAATCCTATGCCAACTCTTGGCCACTCAAAGGACATATAAGGGTTCCTCAATTGCATTAGGGATGATGGAGGTTCAGAAACTGGCTCTTAACCCTTTCAGGCATTCTTATAAATTGTAGGCTCAAACACTGCTTTGAAGCACTTTTAAACAGATTATGGTATTGTGTATGCTCGTACTTAACACTGCAGCTGTAATATCCACATAATGTACCTAAGCTACCTGATACCAGATATGTACATATATATTACTACTATGTTTTTGTGTATGAAGACAACAGTTGCACTTTAAAGTGTTCATAAAGGAGTTTGATAATCTGTTTACTCTGATATGTTTAGTCATGTTAAAAACAAAGGTTATGAGTATTAATATGCAGCAGCCTCTTCATTCTTCTGTTATGAGTGTGGCCAGCGAGAAAATCAAGTCATTATTCATGATTTAGAGCAGGTAGGAGCCTATTTAGCCCACTGTAAGTAAATATGTGCAATGCCAAGTATGTGCAGATTGAGAGATCCTGTGGGCCATTTAATTACTGTAAAAACATCCACTTTTGCTTTGCTCTTGGTAAGTGTCAGCCCATTAATCATATTTTACGTTTAACAACAATCATATGACAGTTGTCTAGATGAAAGATTCAGGTTTGAAGTCTTGATAGACCTGCACTGCATAACTTTCCACCCTTAACCATGGCCCTTTGCATTATGTAGCTTTGTAACTCTGAAAACAAGTCTCAGAAAAGATTAATGGACAGCTTCTTTGTTCTGAGGGAAACGTTAGGATGAAAAGAGTAGACCTGTTCCCCTCAGATGTGAAGGTTTACATTAATCTCTCAATTTATTACACATTAATCTAATTTACATCATTTATTCTGAATGTTAACACGAAAGCAGTACTTTGTTATATTAAAAAATAACAGCTTTGCATTTAAGGCCATAATTAATATTACAGCTGTGAATTATCCCAGACATCATTGTCATCCATTCTGTTGAACTACAAGACCACCAGATTTCCATTACTATCTGCAATTTATATTTCCAGCACTTACAGTTTCAAGTAAGTAAATAAGCACACCACAGTCCTCTCGAAATTAAGAGATTTCAGGTCTGACTGTTGCATTCAGATTTTACGAATGTGCTACTAAAATAATAATAATAATAATAATAATAATAATAATAATAATAATAATAATAATAATAATAATTTGCTGCTCTAATACTTACAAAGTTCCAAACTCTAAGTCACTACTGATGAATTCTTCCAGCATACTTGTATCCACCATGGGGTTCTCCAAGGCTCTGTGGACATCTTGCCCTATAATTAAAGATGTCAAGAAGACAAATTCTGAGAATGAAATTTGTACAGTCATCAGTACTTTAGACTAAGTAATGCTGCCCACTGTCCCACACAAGGAAAACCAAATCAGTCCTGTCCTAGCAGAGGTGCACACCTCATGTGTGACATATGGGTTACCCTTTTGTTTAGAAATATAATCACTCCAGGGAGAAAGGATGACAGGAAATGCAGAGCAAAAGAGAGCATACAGGTGGGATGGAGATGATGGGGCAGCACCAGGAAAACAACAGTTCGTATTTGTCATTAAGGCTTCACTGAATTATCACAGCAAGAGGATGAGGGGCTCCCATCTGCAACTGGGAAAAAAAGTGGGTTCTGAAGATAACTTCATACCCTTTTATGTTGGGATCAAAGCAGGTGATTAGGTCAAAGCTCAGATGTTGTCTCGCAGAGATCCACTTTCTGCATTGGTACTGCCAGTGAGTTTCTAATAGTTTCAAACTATTCTAAAATAATTTAAAAATCCATTGTCCTAAACATAGATTAAGGAAGCAGAAATAAAGTTTTAGAAATGTTAAAGGAATTGATGGCTTTTTATTATTTAGCTAGAAGAACAAACAAACAAACAAAACAGCCCAATAACATGTAAAATGTATTAATGAGCAGAAAGGTTCAGTACTTTGTCCTTTGCTGTTTAGTTACTGAAGGCTATAAACAGATTTTATGATTATAAAGTCTGTGGAATCCATGAGTTCTTTCCTAGCAAGTCAAGCAAGTCAGACGGAACTCTCCTTAAAGAAAAGAAAAACAAACAAAACTACTGCGCAGGCTCACCAGCTTTCCAGCAAGCCTTCTATAAACACAGGTGTGTCCAGTGCTAAAGCAAGCAAGATAAGAAAGTTTCAGTTACTGCTTTCTCCAGTCAGCCTCTGGAGCTGGTTGGCCCCATCCCACTACTACACAGCATGAAGTGGAGTAGCCTGTAAATCGAGAGCTGCGTGGCTCAGCCCGGAGTGGCTGATACCATTGCCCCCTAACTCTGCAGCTGTGAGGGAGAACACAAGGTTAATCACTCTCTTTAAGCACAGGAGCAGTAACTGCCTTTGGTGCTTTAACAGTCTTCTCACTGTACTAGCAGCAGACACATGCATCATAGAAGCCATAAGGTTTCTTCTCATTTTTCTGTCGTCTTTATCTCGTGGTTCTTCTCGATCCAGTGTTTAGACATTGTTTAACAGCAAGCAGCATCTAACACCGCTTTGACCACCTTGCACAGGAATTCCCTTGTGTGTGTGTCTTACTACATAAATTCAAATTGTGAACAAATGTTTTCAAAATAGCTTTGTGATCACGTCTGAATGTAGAAATTGTTTGCTTATTGCTGCTACAGGCTGAATTCCAGCTGCCGTTCACCATGAGATTGCAACTGGCAGGTGTGCTGGTAGGTCTTTACATACCAGCATTGTATGCAAAGCTGTTCTCCACATATCAGATAGGAGCAGATTCAATAGGTGCAGCAGACTTACTTGCCTCAGCAACATTGTTATATGGAAAGTCTTGAAGTAGCAGCAAACAAAGTACTTTGCAAAAACAGCTTGAAAGTTCAGAGGGGCCTGGCTTTCTTCAATGACCTCCCTAAAACGTGAACTCCTGTTCAAGTAGCCTGCCCTTGATGCATAATGAAACAATCCTGTTACTAACGTTTTTCCTGTTCCACAGAATCAAGAATTGCTTTATTTTGACCAAGATCAGAAACAAACTCTTTTGAAGTGCAGCTCTGAAACAAAAACGGACAGGGTCTTTGATACGGGCATCCCATAATCCAGAGATTTGCTCTCTTGGTTAGCGATGACAACAGCAATATGCACCATTCCCTCTTAATATCTACATTTTGCATTAACAGTTAAATGGGTAGGAGGAGAAGGAAGGAATAAGTAACTCTGTGCTGGGGAAGGAAGCACACCAGGAGGACAGCCCACCGCTAATGAATGTTTTGTGATACGGATGTACAGAAGAGCCACACTACATTTGGCTACACTGTAGACCTTACCTCTAATAACCATCTTTTTTTTCTTTCTTTCTGCATGTACTTTCCTTTTCTGTGCCAGCCTGTGCTTGCACTGGCATGTTTCAGCAAAGGGGGACCTGCTGGATCATATGCAAATTTATTTAAAACACTAGCATCCATTTCACAGGCTTTGAAACATGGTAAGCACTTGAAAGGTATGGGCTTGGGGATGAAAAAGCACACTCACATTTTGACTGGACAATTATTTACTGTTCTTGTTGCTAGTAGTGTGCAAGCCAGTTACCCAAAGCTGCTACAAGAGCAGAGAGCTATGTGTATGTACATGGATAAGCTCTGCTGAGAGGCCCCTGTGCATGTACAGCTTCCTCCACCAAACCATGTGCCTGGCTCAGTGCTGCCAGGGGACGTGCAGCATCAGCAGCCCTTATCAGCATGCGCACAAGGATCTCTGCTCCCAGGCCACACTCCACAGCACAGTCTGCCCAGCCATCCTCTGGGAAGCGTCCGCATTGGGTGACTCGTGTCACTGTGCAGAGGACTGCCAGCTACTCAAGAAACTATCAGAAATAAGCTGGAACCTGTGAGGGACAAGGGCAAATGCAAAGGCAAGGCAATATGGTGACCGGGGGTTCACACAGGGCTGCTCCCAGAACAGACTGCAGTCATAGGCAGCATAGGACTATATTTTGACCATTTCTCCATCAAAAATCAAACATATTCTGTTTCTCTGTCCCATCTGATCTGAAGTCCCAAACCTCTCTTCTACCACTGCCTTCTGTCTCCCTGTCCATTCCCTGCTAGCCTGTCCCTATTTCCAGCCACTTGTATCCCAGAGTAGGCTGCTCTCTGTCCTCCCTGTCTGGCAGTGACTTGGTTCATACATCTCTTTTTGGCAGACATCTCCTTTCCTCCAGCCAGGAGGCTCCAGTCACAGTTTTCCCCTGTATGCTCCTGAAACCTACAGCTGCAGTCTCAATCCCTCAGTCACCTGCCTCTGTTAATTCTCTCAGCACTTTCTCACAGAGCTTTACTGCATTTAAATCAGTTGTCTCCTTTTCACTAGTATCTAATGCAAAGTGAAGGATGGGGGACACAGAACCAGAAACTCCTTGCAGTTCTTTTGATGTCTTTCCTGGAGTCACTGTTTCAGAGAAAGTCACACACAGGTCTGAATTTGGCACGAAGCATAGCCACTGCTTTCCAGATGAATACTAAACCAATCATTACCTGATGTTAAAAGAGGTATGCCAGGAAGTTCCCAGCCAGCTCTAGCTATTTGTAGTAAGATTTGTGTCAAAACCTCAGCTATTCCATACAGGGAACAATCCTTAAATACAGCTGGAGTTGTATAAGTGTCTCATAAAACACATTCGATGCTAAGTATTACTTGCCTCCTGAAGGACAAATTCATAAAGCTTGCTACAAAGCCTTGTACCTTGAAGGAAATGTTTTCTTGGAATTAATAACTAATTTTCATCTGGAGATATGATACCACTAAAACACTTTATGGGCCACTATAAAAGCTCAGTGAAAAGTCCAGAAGAACTTCATTAAGGTAAGTCTTGCAGTAAGGTAGGTCTTACTCAGAGGGTTGATAATTCCTTAACTTCCTTCATGCTAAAAAGATTCCAAGTATTGCTCACTATTTAAATTATTGAAGATAGTCCTGTTCATTTTGACTGGAACAGACTAGAGTCATTGATAGAAGCTGCTCAGCCATCAGGGCAAAGGACACAGACCTCAGGCACATGGCAGCAACAAGCAGAAAAGGGTTAAGGACAAAACAGCTTCTATCTGGCAGAACTGCAGCCTGTGAGGACATACCACAGACCATAGTTATTTAATAGCAGGAAGACCTACAGCACTCCAACAGGTAAGGAGTGAGCTTGTGTCAAGAGAGATGGCTTTTCCCCCCAAATACCAACAACTTCCAGAGAAACAGAAATTTCACTGTGAGCACTTTTAAGTTCTCAAGTCATCTTTTTTTTTTTTTTTTTTTTTTTTTTTTTTTTTCAATCTCTCATCCTTACAATGGTAGGAGAGGCCTTTGGCTTTTTAAGTGTTTCATGTTTAATGGCACGTTTGTTCTGTGGCTTAATTCATTTACCAAGACCTCCAGATATATTCAGTGTTATCCACACAGGAGCACAAGTACAAAGAGAGGTGGTGATTCCACTATGAGGAGACTCCTTTAGAGATCACAGAGGGCACTGAGGCTAAACACACATCTCAGACACTTGAACATAGCTTCTAAAAACAGCAAAACAGGAGAAGGCTGAATTTAACAGCATAACTACTTTGTCCTTTATTTTGTGTCTCAACCTATTGATAACATCAGCAGGAATAGATTGCTCTGCTACAGATGGACAGGTAGAAAAGCTAATGAGGAGCTCTGGCCTTCCCTTGACAAATAGGAAGTTACTGATTCAAAAATCTAAATGTTTTAATAATAAAAGTGTTTATTTCAAGAGAAATAATGGAAATGTCTTATATCAAAGATTAAGTGTCTAGTGTGAGAGGAATGAAATGAGAAATAAAACTTTCAGAACAGCCACACCACAAGAGAAAAGCCATTTTCTTGAATAAGAAAAACCCAGGATCAAGTCCCAGCTAGAGTCACATCTAATCCAAGGTCTATTGATTATTGAAAGTAGTGATTTACAGGAATACAATCATTACATTATCTCATTTTCCTCAAAAACTTCTTCAGACTATCCTACTCAATACTGCAAATGCAAGTTGATCTTATGAGTGTCAGAACAAATATTCAGTGTTAGGAACTAAAGCAACAGGGAAAGTGGGATTCTTTTTTGCTCATGAATTTCAAATAATCCTGCAAAACATTATAAATGTGCTTAGTTGCCAGCTGATCCGTTTGGAAGCCAAAGCTGAAGCACTGATGAATCAGAGACTTCCTCAGCGGCAGCATTTGAAATTTGATATTGCAAGACTCAGCCGTTTTGTAGCCTTGAAAGACAATTTTCCAGCTGCTATGACTAATCTTAGAGGCCACTAAATCAGCCTTAGCAGTTTATTGCTCTTGTCTCATTTGGAAACATTCTAAAGCCAAACCACCAGCCGTAGTGCTAAGCTGGAGAGAAGCAGTCAAAGCTGGCCTTACGTTCATCAGAGTGAAAAAAAAGAATGCAAGCCATCCTTTAAATCAGCCTGCTCCCTTTTCAAATTTACCCATGGTTTAACAGCAAGAGGTGTCTAGCTTCTTACATGTTGAATGCAAGAGTGATTAACTTCTGTAGCCTTGCCGTACATCTAGTGTCAGTGTCCAGACAATGAAATAAATGTCATCCCCACATGTTGTATCACCTTAGCAGACCTTTGTCATATTCTAGTTCTACACAGCAGAACCACACGATATTACTAAAGGAACGTGATTTTCAAAAATGTTTCATTTTTTCCATGATTAAATGGAACTGACAGGGCTTCTCCCCCCCCACACAGATGTTCTACCTAACCACCTTCTAAAGAGAGTTAAATTAGTCATTCTAGAATTACAATTAGTACAATTAGAATTAGTATTTCTAGCTAAAGAGCTCACACAGCTAAAATCCCTGAAATACATTCCACCATCATAGTATTGTTACAGAAGTCAACCAAACCCAGCCCACACTTCCAAGAAAGCCGTTTCCCAAGGAACTTCCTAAAACGTTTTCTGGTGATCAGCTTTTTATGTACTTCATATCCAACACTATTTTGAGTATTTAACAAGTATGAAGTATAGTACTTGATCAAACAGCTTGATAAAAACAAGCATCTCGCTGAAAGCAAAGCCAAATATATTAGCTTTTGATCTTTGGGACTTAAAGTGAACTTATGAAACATGGTATGAATTTTGTAATATCCATAAACAACACATTTGCCTCCTAGCAGCCCTTAATTGTGGTTCACTAATTTAAATTTCTTGGCTTAAAAACAATTCCATGAGGAATGCAGGCAGGCATTCATTTCCTAGATTGAAATCAAAGTCAAAAGTTAAAGCTGCCACCTTTCACCTAGTGCAAGCCTAAATAAATAAATTTAAATTTTATTTTAAATTTAAAATTAAAATTATATTTAAAAATAAAATTAAAAAAATATATATTAAAATCTTTAAATTTTATTTTAAAAAATATTTAATGGAAATTAAATGCTGGCAAAAAAATGTTGACCAAACAGAAAGGGTAGTTCTAGTTAAGACCCGTAACAGATGAAGAATACCTGCACAGGTAATAGAAGGAAATGAAAATACAGAAAGAGAAGCTTGGATTTGAAAGGTTAATATTAAAAAAAAAAAAAAAAATGAAGCAAGAAAAAAATAAGATTTAGATAGTGAAAAATACATAAGCCTTTTTACAGATATTTTGAGTAACATTATGGCAGGGCCTGTGATGAAGTTTGATTAAGGAATCTGGTAGAAAGCAAATTTTGTGGTAAGAGTAGGGCAAGAGACTGATGGGCCCTGCCTGAGTGTCAAATGACTGTGGGAAAAAGGCATAAGGACAGATCCCAGCCAAAAAAACCAACCAAACAAAAACATTGGCTTTTAATTTCTCAGATCCAATTATAATCAAATAGCTTCAGATGAATTTTGAGTGGAAAGAAAACCCTCTGTAACCTGACGTGATGAGGTAGAGTAGGGAGGGAGCTCCCTAACCTCATGAAAATCACAATGGTTGCAGAAGGGATACGTTGTGAGGAGACCTCAGCGACTTCCTGGTTTTCTTCCTGACAGTTACCAGCACTGCACCACAGGATCCACCTTTCCTGTGTTATTCTCCCCAAAATACCAAGAAAAACACATTGCAGTGCATCTACACCACTCGTACTGTTTCTTTTTAGTATTGCATTACAGGCTACTTTTGTATAAATAGAGCTTCTGTTTCAGGGCTTTTTTTCTTCGTCTTTTCTTCAATCAATCCCAAACAGTTGCTGTATTTTTGCGGCCACAACAAATTGTTAAGACTCATCCTTAAAACTAGACTCTTACCTTCAAAGAACTGCTGCAGGGCCTCATTTTCTCCCACCACGTCCATGACAAGCCAGGAGAAGCGTTTTGCTTTCCTGCTGCCCAAAGAGTCCCGCTGAGCAGAATGCGGTTTCTCTTCCAGGTGATCACAAATGCATGAAGGAGCACATCATGCTTTTGTCAGCAGTTTCAGCTGTCTTCATCCCAGCTACTCTCATTCCTTCCTAACTAGCATCAGGGATATGCTTAAACCCTGCTACACATAAAGAAACATTTGGTAGGACTTTTGAGGCAAGGTGAAGGCAATGTGCTTTCCTCAGTTTAGTATGCTTAACATTCTTGTATTAGGGACCTTTGGTCCCAATACTAATCACAATTACACATGCGCAAAAAATGAGGCAATAAAAATTACTTGTCTTGTCTCTGTACTTTCACACAGGTGATGCAATTACGGGTATTGGTGAAAGACCAAGCACTCCGGTAGTTGTAAGTTCACCATATGCACTATCCCATCTAATCAGCTGAGCACCAGGCTATCCAACTGCTCTAAAAAAAAGTTCTGTCTTGCAGCACAGTTTCCCTATAGAAGCAGACTTTTCATATTACTAAAGTACAGATGAAGCTGTTTGTCCCATGTAGCTTTGAAAAGCCTATGGAAAGGCTAGGTATTCAACTAACGTATTTAAGGCCAGCAGAAAACCGTGTTTCACCTTCTCTCACTTGGCCTTTGTATACTGAAGATTGCCCCTGGTGTGTCATCCATAAGCAAACAGGAGAAAAATATTCGGGTATTTTGAGTAGGTATCTGTAAGAGACATTTGGTTATAAACAAAAGCTTCAATGAAGTCAAGAAACATGGAGTAAGGCCATTTTCTAAAGTAGTTGCATTCAACAGACAAGTAAGTTTTGTGCAGTTGTTACAAGCCCAGACACTCAGCAGTATGGGTTTCTTGTGATAGACACCTTATACTAAAGATATAGAAAATAATTTAGGGAAAGAGATGTGAAAACAGAAGCAAACTAATTCAGTATTTACAATATATCAATGCAATCAAGGCAAACAACCATGAACATCTTTGTAGTCCCTAGAACAAGAAAACGGTCTCTCGTATAATAAATTTTAGATACATTTTGTCTTGACACTATCATGTATAGAAAAAAAAATCTTTAACTTATTTGCTTAAACGAGCAACATTTGTAAAGGATTATTAAGTCAGAATAGCAGCAGCTACAAACTATCATTTAACTATTAGATAATCTGATCGGTAACTACTATTAGATAATCCTGGAAACAGTTTGGTACCTTTATGTTAATTACGTATTAACAATCATTTAGGAAGCATTTCTGAGTCAACAAATACGATTTGTTTTCTAAGACTGAACAAAATCAGGTTCCTTGGCTTAATTGACCTAAGAAACAACCTTTTCCTAACAGCTGAAGCTAGAATTCTTCCAGGTTTCTACAGGAACTCATGCAGTGATAGGAGATGGACAAAAAATATTTCATTAAGACTGAAATTGCCTGAGCTGGACATAATCCACTACTAGTAAAAGATTTGGGTTCGGCTGTTTGTTTTAATCTTCATATGGAAATCCCTGGTTGATGCTGACACTAGCAAAGCAGTTTCAGGCACTTACCTATGCACACAACACAAATATGGTATTAAATTTTGCTGCTCATTCTATTTATTTTTTAAAAGGGGAGGACAACACACTCCAGTAAGAAAGTGATGAAAAATGTTACTTTTGTTTGGTATCAAACAGAAGAAATCTTTAACCTTTAAGATGCTTCTTTTTAGAGAACTTCTATAAGCTTCCATTTTGTGTGTTTGCCCCTTTACCTGCCACTACTTTAAATGCATAAATGGCTATCATGATCAAGACCTAGTGTTTTTCCAAAAGGGCTTTTATATAACAAGTCTACCTGTGTTGGGTTTACGTGGCAAGATTTTTTGGCAGGCTGCAGGGGTGACCTCAGTGAGAAAAGTCCAGCAGCTGCCCCATGTTAGATAAAGGGCCAGTTTCAGCTGGCTCCAAAGGGACCTGCTTCTGCACAGAGCCAAGCCAGTCAGTGACACTGGTTGAGCCTCTGGAAGAAAGGAAAAACTTCTTCCCCAAGAAAAGTGTACAACAGCAGCTGGAGTGAGGAGTAAGAAAAAGTGAAACAGGTCAGTGTAGCAGGAGGGCAGGAGGTGCTCCAGGCACACAGCAGCAGTTCCCCTGCAGCCTGTGGAGGGACCCCTGGTGGAGCAGGCTGTCCCCCTGCAGCCCATGGGTCCCACATGGAGCAGATCTCCACGCTGCAGCCCGTGGAGGAGCCCCCAGTGGAGCAGGTGGATGTGGCCTGGAGGAGGCTGCGGCCCATGGAGAGCCCCCGCAGGAGCAGGCCCCAGGCCAGAGCTGCAGCCTGTGGAGCCCACGCAGGAGCAGGGGGTCTGGGGGGAGCTGCTGCCTGTGGGGGACCTGTGCTGGAGGAGTTTGCTCCTGGGGGATGGACCCCATGGTATGGAGCCATGGGGGAGCAGTTCTTGAAGAGCTGCTGCCTGTGGGCAGTACCCACAGGCTTAGTTCAGGAAGGATGGCATCCCATGGGAGGGACCCCACATGAGCGTGCCAACTAAGGAGCAGCAGACAAAGTGCTATGGACTGACCACAACTAATGTTACATGTAAATTACTGTCAACATGTTAAGGAAACCTGTGGAATAGATGTTTTGCAGATGTAAAGACAGCTATGGAAAACTGACGTATAAAACAGAGAAATTGGAGATTTCAAAAAAAAAAAAAAGTAGAAAAAATCATTTAAAGAAATAAAAAAAATATAACGAAAGCAAATTAGAGGGGAAATAAAAGTTTTTAGTAATCAGATAGGAGTCAGGCCATGTTTCTAATTTGTCTAAGTAAGAGCCAAAGAAGGACCAAGGAAAATTCATTGTTCCTTGATGTCTGAAAAGCAACCTACGTTAGTGAGAGAGGACAGCCGAGTTTATTATGCTGTTGACTCTTCACAGTATACAATTCTCTTCTATTGCTTTAAAAATGAAAAATACAGTAAAGTACAAGAATACCAAGTTCTCCTAATTGTGTGTTAACTGTATTGGCATACATACATATAGAAAATAAATACATGCATCTAAACACTACACATTGAGGAAAATACCAGACATTCATTCCTTCATCACAAAATCATCTCAGTGTCACAGTTTGGAATTACTTAACTTTTCAGGGAGGTTCACAACATTCTGCATCACAAAGAACAGACAACAGATACTGCTTCAGACTAACATTTATTTAATCAGAAGTTTTGTTTTTTAATGTAAATTACAATCACTAATACACCTGCAAGTGCTTACCACATTTGTTCAACTAGATATTATTATTATGTACGCATATACAGCATAGGTCAGTTTAAAACAATCACAGTACTTCTTAGTGCAATCTGCAAAAGGAGAAAGATCTTGGACCCACTTTGTGGAAATAAATATCAAGTGACAAAAAAGATTCTGAAATTTTAGAGTTATGTATATTAAATGAAGTTCATGCATGCGCAAGAGTAAAAAGATTTAGAGTTCTTCCTTGTAGTAGCCAAGTTTTGCTAGTGACATCTCTCTTCTCAGCTGCATAACTTCCCAGAACATCTGATCCACTGAAACAGATAAAAATATCATTAAACACTAGTTAATATTTTAACTGAAGTATACACATTGCCTTGTTGTACATCATTTTAAGGAAACTGTAGAAATAACAAGCATCTAGTGAAACCAGAATTAAAATGTGAGCGCTCTTTGTGATTGTTTTTGGAAAAAATACATTTCATTTTGAAAATTCTAAGAGATAGTCCAATTAAAAGATTAAGTTTCAGATTTTTTAGTTTTTTTTGTGTGTGTGTTTTTTTTTTTTTTTTTAATTGGGGAACAAAACTACATCAGTACTTCTTTTCAGCTTCAATTAATTGCAGTTCCTCAATATAACTGTCCTGTCCATTGACTCATTTTTCTGTATAATTAAAAGACTGCAAAACGAAAGAAGTAGAACTTGTTGACTAAGTAGAAGTTGTTTCATCACAAAACCTATAATTTTGTTGTAATTTTCCCATTTGATCCGTCTTCCTCCCTCTTTTGTTTTTCCTACCAGAAATCTGACAGCAGCAAAAAATTAGGGAGGAAAGAGACTTTTCTTAATTTAATCTGTATTTTTCCAAACATGATGAGCCTGGTGCACGCCTTATACTGCTAAACGTCACTGCAACACAAATCAAAATAATTGAGTATATAATTATTCCAGACAAAATTTATTTCCATGCAGTCAAGATTATGATGTATACTGAATACAAAGGTTATTAACCTGAGGTTAAGGTCTTCTGTACCGTATTTTAAAAAGCATTTTTGCAGAAGTGAACTCTGTCTCAAAAACGATATGGTTTAACAGAAGAAATATGAACAATGAGGACAATTATGAGTGCCAACGTTCTTCTAAAGATGTTGTTGGAATATTTACATGAAGCTACAAATGCAAAATCAATTGTTATTTTGTAATGGTAAAGATGACAAGTGATCTGAAAAACCAAGCCCAATTTTTTCCAAAGTTACTTGTGAAGAATAATTCTGATGATGGTGAAAGCATTTTGATGGATAAAGCACTAAGTCAATTTCTTTATCTCATTAATAGTGAGGTCAACAATTTTTAGTTGAAGCTATATATGCCTTTGTACTGGGTCGGGCTGGGAAGGAGCTAACTTTCCCCCAGCAGCCCATACAGTGCTGTGCTTTGTGCTTGCAGCTGGAACAGAGTTGATATCACCCAGATGTTCTGCCTATTGCTGAGCGCTGCTGGCACAGCATCTCCCCAGCACAGTCCCAAGGCCAGGAGGCTGAGCATGGGGACATCAGCAGGGCAGCTGACCTAAACCGACCCAAGGGATGTCCCATACCGTACAGTGTCACGGTCAGCAATACAAGCTGGGGAAGAGGGAGGAGAAGAGAGGGGTGGAGACAAGACACTTGGGTTACAGAAGCATTTGTTTGCCCACACAACCACTGCGTGTATTGAGGCCCTGCTTCTGGTGGCTGAACATCACTTCCTGATGGGAAGTGCAGAGTAACAGTTTTCTCCTTTTCCTTCTCCACAGTCGTTTTTTTTTTTTCTCCTCCCTTTTCCTTTAATTAAACTGCTCAACCTGAAAGCTTTTGCTTTTTTTCCCCATCATATTTCCTCTCCCTGTTCATCTGAGGAGGGGAAGAGATAGAAGAGCATGGTAGAGCTGAGCTGCCCATTAGTTATTAAACAGCCACAGTCCTTTTGTGGAAAGTAAAAGCCTTTAAATATAAACCAGATTACAGCTTAAAATAATGCATTTTCAAGGCCTTCTCCAATGCCAGCAATTCAGTAACAATTACCACTGTCTGAAACTTTTATTAGAAGTAATTTAGTATACAAAATACGTAGCTTTTTTGGTCAATTCCATGAAAATAAATCCCTTTAGAAAGTAAAGTAAATAGGACTGTTTGGGTAATGAACAGTCTGTCACCTCAGGAATACCTCAGGTTAGATATGGCATTTTGGTTTATCAAGAATCCTGGGTTCTTCAAAGTGGGGAACATCAGAAGAGATGACTATAGATCAAAATACAGTGTGGTTTTGCATAGATCAAAATACACAGTGTATTTTTAAAATCCAGAATTAAGTAACCTAGACATACACCGTATACACTTTCATAGCTATCTACTTTTATATGGACATACTAAAACCAAATAGCACAGTTAAGCAAATTTCCAATTCACTGCCCAGATAAGAGTTGCAATAGGCAGCTGTTGGATATGCTATCCCGACAGGAACAAAGCAACCAGGTAATTCTGGTGGGTAAAAATAAACAGCCTGAAGCAACAGCAGTAAAAATGCATTTCCCTTTTGGGTTGTGGATGAAAGAGAGGTGCAGTGAGAAATGAAGCCTTACATCAGCAGCTACATTTATGAACTGAGTCCTAATCAAGAGACCTTGCAATGCCACATCAAAGACCAAGTGCTTAGTTTTTAACTGCATTCAGATAAACAATTACAGTCTGATTTCCTGCTTTTTGTTGTAGTTTCTTGAAACAAAGTAACCCAAAAACACTGTCATCCTTGTCAGTTCCCCCTGAAGGACAGACTGACACGAAGGGCTGCCTGAGTTCTCAATGTAAAAAATGAGAAAAGATGTGCCAATTCACAAAGTGAACAAAGAATCCTGATCAAGCCAACTCAAGATTTCCTGGTCTCTCTGTCCAATGCTACACTTTTTTTTTTTTACTTTTTTTTTTGAGTGAAATTGCACGTTATTCCATGTGTTGGATCAAGCTTGAACAAGTACAAAACAACGTAACTGGAAGAATAAAACAATATACAGTGAGAAAAGGCCATGTTTCCACACTTTGTGAAAGAGTCTTTATTTTTTAATACAGTATAGAAAAAACGTCACTTAACTCCCCTTTCACAGAATTTTTCATGAAATTTCTTACTGAATAATGTAATTTTTTTAATGGACTAAAAAGCACTGTTTTTTCTTTCTAATTTCATGGTAGGGTAGGTATCACCAAGTTCTCATAGTTAAAATCAATAGCAAGTTTTAGGCACATGCTCTATGTAAATTCTATGTCTATACAAGCAAAATGCAATTTGCTACTCACCATCTTGCTGTTTCAACAGTCCTTGCTGTATATACCGGATATATGTAAAGAAGTTGCACACAGAAGTGATCTGAGACAATATAAAAATAACGGTGGTTAATATTTTGTATAATGTTACTGAAAAAATACTACTCAAAATTAAATCATGATAAATTACTTACCCTGTAACGACAAAAAGGAGAAATGTAGTAGTAGCTGCTTGAATCTCCTAATTTGATTCTATGCTTGCATGACTTGCTTTGTCCACTGAGAGCACATTTCCTACAAAATATAACATTTGCATAATTTAATAAACAAATCTGACATTGATGTCTAACACCCACATGTATTTAAAGCGTTAATGTAATTACTTTGTATTAGCTCAGATACTCAAGTCTCTGCCTTAATGTAATAATTGTAACTTTCAAATGATGTTGTCAACTATTTTAGCTCGACAAGGACTAATTTTGTTTCAACGCCAGTGCATCATGATATATTTCTGATTTTTAAATCTTTTGTCAGCTTTGGTCAGGTACTTCCACATTCACTAGTTCATGTTTGACAGTCTGGAACAATGGGAACTCCTTAGCTCCTTGTATGTGAAATAAACTTAGTTTAAATGATCAATTCCAACACGTAAACAGATTTTTTTTTTTTAATAACTTTCTGCTTGATGTTGCATGTCAGAAAAAATTCAGGCCTATAGAATAATTCTGAAGCTTCTGAAGCCTCTGTCAGATGCATTCCAAGATAAGCTTTGCTTTTATGCCCAAACTGAAATCATGTTTTTTACTTCCAGTGTGTAAAAGTTTGAGGCAAAGGAAAACAGGCTGCTTGAGAATAATTCTTTCCATTACCATTATAAAAAGTGATAGTAAAATAAATGTACTTTTTCCTGTTCCTGTATATTATACAGGAATAAGGAAAGGTCAGTAGTCACCAGGAGTTTTCCAAGCAGAATTCACGAAAAGGCAAAGAATTCAAAATAATTCTTCTAGCATTCTTTTATCTAAAGTTTGTCATCTCTTGAAGAAACTGCTAGTAATATAATGTAAATACCCCAGGAATGTGATTTACTTGGAATTTCTATATTGCAGTATCTCAGATGAACTGGGTTGTCATGGTATCCACTGTTTCATTGATTTTGAAAGCTGCTGGCTCTTCTCCCTTCCATTTCTATCTCATGAAATCAGGAAGCATAAGAAGAAGCAGCCTTTCAAAAGTGAAACAAAAATTATTAAGCTTCTACAGTTCTGAACAGTGGCCCAGAGGCCCTTTGAGATAGTCTGCAGCTGGCCCACAAAATCATGCAAGACGGGAGAAAATTGAAGAGTGTATATGATTTTCCACAGTAATTTATGAGGACTGACACAAGTCCATTGATCCAAGAAATACTACAGTGGCTGAAGCAAGCTGATCACAATTACAGCCAAGCCTTTGTGAGCAGGCAAACAGATTTTTAATGCTAAGAAAATAAAGCCCTTTTTTTCCTTCTGGCAAAAGAATTACCTTCTATATGTTATCTTCCATCACACCAGGTTAAACACTGGCATGACAGCTACTACTAATGACTGAGTTCTGCACTGTACAGCTTACTGCTTTGTTCCCCATGGGGACAATTACTCGAAACCTGTGGGGAAACCCAGCTGTCTTTTGTTAAGGCAATACTTCCTACACACCATCACAGGCACTATTCAATAACTTTTGTATGTCGAGAACCTTTCTTCGCTATTATCACAGCTCCCTGCCCTCCACTCCTTGTTTTGCTGTTGAGCAATTTATTACCTGCTATTTTATGCATCTGTTCCCTCTATCCTCCAGGCAATTGTACAATAAAAAGAATTCCTTTAGGAGCCTTATTCTAATTGCCATTACTATTTATTTACACTGCTTGTCTACATTACGCTACCTATTAAAGGACATGGTTTCAATAAAAATAGTGATTTTCACCATTTAAAATGGAAAACATGAAATGGTAGAACTGCTACTCTGATTAAGTAAAAACCGAAACAGCTGTTTCCCACTCGGTGCCAGTAATATTTAAGACAAAGCACATTTGCTGTCAAATTAAGCTTCAATACTGCACATTCCTCACCTCTTACTTAACTACAAGCAATAATATAGAAGTGTTTGTCACTAAGTGACAGTGGGAAAAGCAAGAAAAAATATATACTTTTTTTATAGATCTGAAGTAATTAAAGTACAGTTTGCACATGGGCATCTCAAAATATTAATCTATGCGCAGCCAACTAGTTGGGATTACATTGGAGAAAAAAAAAAAAGTTAAAAATCTCATTAAACTTTTGCCTGCTGCAAACAAGTGCCCTCTTTGAGTACTTTATCAAGATGCAGGAAAGTTACTTGAACCACAACAATTTTAGACTAGTTTCCCAATTGCTCTTTAATGACACTTTTGTTTCAGTAGCTTCTTGCTGTCCCCATTCTCTGTTGCAGTTCACAGTGGCACCTCTTGGACTTGAAATAACCACCATCACTTGCGGTTAGGCCTTCTGACTGAGGATTGTTACAGCTCAAAGAACACATTTTCTGGTGACAGTAGTAAGCTGAAGAGTATGTGAATGTCTGAATTTTGTAGTCTTTGATCCTTACTAGCTTAAGTCATAAAACATAATATTCATTTTATACAGATTCTTTAGAAGAAGAAATAAAAACTCCCTTTGAAGTGTTAAGTGTATTTTCTCTTCCACCCAGAAATAATGAGGAAAAGCGAGAATTAAAAAACAGTAGCAATGAGAAAGAAAGAAAAATCTTAAGCTAAATGAAAACATTTTGATGCAAGTCTCCTGCCAGAAACCTGAGTCTATCAAAATATGTTAGAAACGTTAACTTGTCCAAAAGATCTGCAACAGAGTAATGAAGACTTTCTCAACATTTGGAAGGTTCTGTATTAATAGTGGCTTTGTTTTCTTAACCCTGACATACACTAAAGCACACAAGAAATATCTTCCCTTCCTCTCCTTGTTCATCAAACCCCAGTGCCTCAGGCAAGTCCCTCCCACCTAACCTTAACGTCTACATCAGCACCTGACATCAAGTCTTGCTTCAGATTCCTCTAGGACCATTCCAGACTTTCTAATGAACCATCTGGTCATTCATCCACACTTGTTACTTTAGGTTTAAACTCATCCTCACTTGCAACTGCTCTTCATTACATTCCTCCTGCTCACATTCAGACAGTTTACTTTACAAATCTCCTCTCATATCCCTCAGCTGACTGCCACTATGCTACATATGTCCTACATTTCTTATACCAAAAATAGTTCAAGATGTCTGACTTTCAGCCTGTAATACTTCTATACCTATTTTTTCATGATGTTTTCCAGGTGATAGCCTTAGTTGAAAAGATTTCACTTTTAAGTATCAGGAGGGTCTTCACAGAAGTGAATGTTACTTTTACTTCACCTAGAATGCAGTGACTACAAGCAGCTCTCCAAAACAAAAAAATTATCTTAAAATGCTAATATAGAACAAACCTTTAAGTCTATAAACATTTAAGTTTAGTTATTACTTTCTCCATAAAATTTTGAAACAGCAATCTTGAAATCTGAGATTTTAAGAAATATTTACAAGTTTAAGATATACAAATTTCAATGAGGTGATCAGTTGATAGCAGTTTTCTCAATCCAAGAGTTATCTCAAATGAGTGCAGATTCCCCCTCTGTCCGTTAGCTTAACATACTTTGGTCCCCCACATTCAACTGCAGAAGCTTTCACAAATCGAACAGGTTGCAAGCCAACAGGTTCAATGCTCAGAGTATTGTTTTCCACAGCTTCCAGAACAGCTGAGGCCAACTGCAAGAGAAATTTAGAAAGCAGTTAAAAACAGCTCAGTGTTAACCATTGCCTCAAAGCAGTGACACATTTCTGCCTTCTAAAGTTAGGAAAACTGAAAAAAGTCAACTCAAACAGAACTGAAAAGTCAAGTCAAACAGAAATTCAATTACAAATGAGATTTTGCCTATGCCATACACAAGAGGTCCCATTTCCAGGCTCCAGTTTAAATTCTGCCCTCTAAATAACCCTGCCCTCCCTGAGGCAAGATAACTGCTTTTACAGCACGGAATGTTATGCTTGACTACTATGCTAACTGTATATTCAGTCATTCCTCATAAGCCCAAATAGCACGTACACTTGCACAAGCAGTGTTTCTGTCAAATACTGGATATGGCACAAACTTTGCTTGCTTTAATAATTGCTATAATTTTATTACGTTCTATGGAAAAACAAAATGATGCAGTCTGACTTCTATACTTTGCAAAAAAAAGTAAATATTAGTCCACTTTTTCAGCCAAAGACAGCTTTAGAATGGTGTTCAAACAAGACTGAACAATACATGGAAGAGGCAACAGGTTACTGGAACTTTGGAATACTGACATAGTTAAAAACATCACCTTCATTAACATAAAAAAGCCTGAACTTTGTTTATTATTTATAAACACACAACCATTACACACCAGAAATATGCTCATTTTCCTTGACTGGACTCAACACTTGCCCAAAACTACTGTTTATGTATGCAAAAGTAATACCTGTTACCTTGATTTAAAAGACTGTACAATTTATGTTAGCAGTTAAAACAATTTTGTGCTCACGTTCCTTGCTACTAATAGAAATTTTTTTTTAATTGTACTTTAAATATTTTTAAAATAGTATGCCATTAAAGAAACTCATACAAAATACTCTCCTAATACAATTTACCAAAAGCAAAACAAGATTACACTTACACACAAGAGTCTACAAGAGATAATGTAATACTTCAAGTATTAAGAAAACTGCATTCCCAATTATTCAAAAACATAATACATGTAAAATTTATTAACTGCACAGTAGTTATTCAAAGGAAAACAGAAGTTTGTCACTATGCACAGTATCTGGAAACAATAACTGATACAGCTGACCAGTGCTAGAAGCCTCATTTTTTCCTTAAGGAAACACGACTCTACAGTAACTGTATCACTGCTGAGGTGGAAAAAAAAAAAAAATGAAGTTGCTGAGAAAGACAGCAGGGTGGCCTACTTACACATATTGCAGAAGTAATTTAATTCCCATAGTAACTAAGTAAACTTTTTAGTGGGAGGGTTTCATATGATGCTCAAGACTAACCATAATGAACTGGTATACAGTTAACTAAAAGATCATGCATGCTTCTGGCCAGAAAGTAACAGCAGATGAAAAGCATGGGAAAAGTATGCACACCACAGAAAAACATATAACTATCCTGAAAAAAATACAACCTTTTCTATCTGAGACTTTTCATCTTATTTTAAAAAATCAAGTTGGAGGGCTTTAAAATTTTTTATTACTTTATTAAAGATCTACAAATACAGTTCCTTTCCTCTGGAGACTGATACTACAACTACAGCCCATACATGCTGCTTAACAACAAAGAATAAGTACAGCAGTTGCAGCTGGAACCAGTTCCACAGTAATCCCAGGATGAGTAAAACACCATTCCTTCCTCTGTGTTGGGGAAAGCAGGGAATGGGAAAAATTACACAGTCATATCATTTGTTTAATCTGAAACCATATTCCCAAAGTGTCCCCGATGAATCACTTCAAATCCCAAAGTCTAATTCTTGAAATTCAAACCTCTCTTCAAGAAGATACCTAGACTTGGCTTTCCACCTGCCCTGACTGATGGGAGTGAAAATAGGGCCACAAAATTAACTATGTTGGGCTCTAGTGCCCCCTCTATAAACAAGGGGCAGCGACAGGACACAGCTTCCACTAAACAGTGCCTTTGACACACTGGGGGAAATCAAATCATCCATTCCTACAAACATTGATTCTGCTAGGCAGTATTAACATGTAAAGGTGTAAATAGTCTCCACTTAAGGCAGCTGTATCTGGAATAGCATGTGGAAAAGAAGAAGTGATTTATTTCAATACTCCAGAATAATCTTAGGTACTTCACCGTAAACCGTCATACTCTAATGGAACACAAATGATAAAGCTTCATATGAAGAGATATTAATAGTCAACTGGCTTCATGGAACGTATTTATGGGAAAAGTGTCAGTGACAACATGTGAAGAGTTTACCTCACTTTTTGAGAAGGTTAAACATGGAAAAATATCTTCCCGATAAATTTTGTCCAAGAAAGGACATGTTCTGTCCATAGTAGGCTCATCCTTCCAAGATCTAAATTCATTGTACAAAGATAGGTCAGCCTAAGAAACAAAGATTCACATATTAAGTACTGTAATTATCACACCAGTGTTGATCATCTACAAATATCCACAGATAAATAATGAGCCTGAAGACCACATCTCCTACCACGCTGAAAGAATATTACTATGCCCCAGCTACAAACACCTCCTTAAATTCACTTTCCTAAGTTACGTGACACCATCTTGACATGCTCAGACTGGCTTTGAGATTTCGTTGACAGAGACTTCAGCGCCTTTTCCCTCCAGCTGGTTGTCAGATCCCTTTTTTGTATTGTAACAGGCTTACCAAAACCAAAACCTAAAGGTATATGGAGAGATATAAACTGCAGGCCAAAGATAGGTCAGGAAGGTCAGGAGAATAAAACCCAAAGATGAGATGCAAAAAATGGAAGAAACAGTCTTGTAGAAAAAGTGCCCCTAGAAATGGCAGGCAGTCGTGCAGAATGAGGAAAAAAAAAAAAAAAAAAAAAAAAAAAAAAAAAAAAAAA
>CM021765.1:37486835-37532350 GCA_011076525.1 Nettapus auritus | reverse complement strand
AAAAAAAAAAAAAAAAAAAAAAAAAAAAAGAAAAAACTGCAGTCAAAGCACAGAAGACAAACAAAAAGATCACTAAAGTGGAAAATTGAGAAGCAGATCCCAATGCTCTTCCCACTGTGAGCTTCTTTGCCACTCCACTCCAGAGTAAGAGAAAAAAAATGGAATGCAAAAAGGAGTGAGGACGAAAAGCAGTATTTTAAGAGAATGTATTTTAAAGAAAACCCTAGACACCACCAACAAATATTAATACTGCTTTTACAATACACATCTTAAAAAACAAATGTGATTTTGAAGTCTTATAATGTTAAAAACAAATGATGTAGATGAGATGGTGAAAAAGGGAAAATAATGTATGCTAAAAATCACTTTTGATTTTTAATTCATTTGAAGAGATCAGAACCAACCTCTTTCAGTCTTTCATTCTTTACCACGCATCACCCTTTCTGTGAACTCCCAGCACTTTACCGTTCCTTTACACGTTTCAGGGAGTACTTTTGTTTCTTTTTTTTTCCCTTGGAAAAAAGCTACAAAAATTAGACTGCAGATTTGTTTTCCATTAGAGCTACTTGCCTTGCACAGAGGTACAATCAGGACCGACCATCTTAATTAAGCTTTTCCATAAACGTTCTGGTTGCTAGGCCACCGGCCTCATTCCATGAATGAAACTCAATAGGTATAACTTGCTCCCTAAAGGAGCATTTCCCATACTGTAAAATCCACCTTAGGTTTGGTTTTAAAATGAGTACAATCAGGAGATATCAGCAGAAAAATGCTATTTTAGAATCATACAATACAAATCAAAAAATTATAATGCATTTCTTCGCAACTATTGGATATTTTCTGTATCTAACTCAATTCACGCAAACCTACAATTTATAAATACGCTGCCTTGAAAAAATTGCTCAGTGAATATAGCTTCCTCCTCTTCCTTTCCAATCTACACTGTTATGTGTATATCTGCGCCCTACCTTTACTTGCACTTTCACTAAATCAAAATTTTGATTACCTGCAATCAAATTACACAGCCAATTGTAACTACAATTTGTAAAATTTTAATGTTTTAATTTTGCAGTAAAATACATTAGAGAAACATTTCAGTTCTTTAAAAAAAAAAAAAAAAAAAACAACCACTGATGCATTTATCATTTACACTGAGTAGATGTTACCTGCCTGCCTAAGATCCAAGCAGCTATTCAGCTGGCCTAAAACATGTTCAATAGCAAAAACAGTAGACACCTCTACTTATCCTTGAGGTTATTCCCAAATACTAGAGAGTAGTTGTCTAGGATGCTGGCACACAGAGCTTTGTTTCTAGAGCTTTCTCATTAGAGGGAATCATTAATAGTGGTCCACCATTCATCTTACCCATCACCTGTGACTGTACAGATGGTTGCTCTACCTTCAGAGTGTCTCAATGTAAATAGCCCTAGTCTCCCTACACAGAAAGGCTTCTATTGCTTTGATCATGTCACACTTCTTTGTATTTTCATTCTGTCCTTTCTGAGATGCAGGTATCATAGCTGTGTGCAGAAATGGATGCACATATTTGCCTCCTTCAGTGTAACACTTTTCGTTCTGCCGTTTGTTCTTTTCCTAACAAATCCTAAGCCTCTGTGGGTCTCTGACCATCGCTGAACACTGACATGGTACCTTCAGAGAATTACGTACAGGTACACTAATTTTTTTTTCCCTGCATCATGTAGCTAATTCCAAGCCCACAACTGCACGTCTGCTATAGCTGCCTTTTTTTTTCCTAGATATATTACTTCTCATTTATTGATTTTGAAGTTCATCTGCTGTTCCACTACCGATTCACTGTCATGAGACAGACCCTTCTCACAACTCATTGGACACTTTCAGGTACTACATTCTGAGGACCCGAGAACCAAGCTATTCCCTCAGTATTTCCCCATTCTCAACAGCATGAGCAGATAAAAACAGGCCCTCTGGGAATCCAGTGGTAACTCTTCTCTTCTTCTCTAATAAATTATCATTGATTGTGTTCTCTCCCCCCAACTCCCTTTCACCCATTATTGATCTATAAAGTGACGTCTCCTCTTGTGACAGTTTTCTATGAAAAGTTTATGAAAACAAATGAACTTCCAGTGGTGGACTTTGTTTAAAAAAAAAAAAAAAAAAAGCAACTAGAGCTCGCCATCCAGTTATACTGTTGTTATACAACACCTACTGATGTGTGTAAAAACAGCCTTTCATTAACAAAAATATCTCTTCAATAAACAGTATTGCAAAATTTAGTATATACTAGAGAAAAAAGCACTGTGAGAAAAAAAAAAGACATCAAAACTTGCTTATTAGCAAAAAGAGGACAATCCTTACCTCTTTGCAGTCTTTTACAATTGGCTGCATCATGGTAAGGTCCTGATGACTGCCACCCATAGCACTGCTTGTACTCTTGTTTCTTGCATGCCCTTTCTTAAAAGGAGTTTTGACACCAGACTGAAGCTCCTTCGTTGGAGATGTCGGTGAAGTAGACAGTACTAGTGTTTTCAACGCTGCTACTTCAGCCTGAAGGACATCAATCTTGAAAATAAAAATAGAAAGTCAAACAAAAATATCATATCAGCAACAAATGTGTTAAATTATTTAACAATTTTCAATTACCTCTGTTCAAATTAAAATTTAATTTTCCAACAGTACTAACACACAGATCCCTAATGCAACTGTAGATTTTAATAACACTGGCTTCTTGCACACCTTGCTAGCTATCCGATAAGATTCCGAACAAGACTCTACATCTATCAGTGTTAGCCAAGAACAGGTCAAGGCAACACAGAACAACTCAGTATATACTCAGTATACTATTTTAATAATGTATGCACATCTTTTTAATGTTCACACTACCGTCTTAGAACTATGTGAAAAGACAAAGCAAGCAAGTTGGAAAAAACTCACTTTTCCCTGTGCTTCTTTTAACTGTTTTTCTGCTGCAGCTTGTTTGACATTAGCTTCTTTAACCATTTTATGTGCTTCCTGTAAAAAAATGTTTAGCTAGTGTAAATGCTTCAATAAATTTACAAGATCAAGTGTTTTTGTTTTTTTTTTTAAACTACAGTTATATCATACTTGTGCTTCACAAAGATTACTTGTAAAATTTGTAAGCTATGCAACAATCTGCCATAGTTAAATAGTCACATACCAAAAATCTATCATTTGGATTCATCACTGCACCAGCAAGTTCCTTCTCCTTGATCTTGAGCCCAGACAGAGATATTCAGCAATTCATCCCAGCCACAGCCACCACCACCACCACCCCCCTCCAGCAGAAACAATACCTGTCATGAACACCAGGCTCTGGTCACATTTCAGGAGCTGACAACTGAAGTTCCTTGACCCCCAATAGAAAAATTTAACTGGTAGCAACAAAAGCAACATTGGCACAGCAGCACATTCAAAAGAACTCCCTTCTTCTAGCCAGAATAACCAGTTTTAATCAGCTGTAAACTTCTGCATGAAAAAACTGGTCAAACAACTGAATTGAATTCTTACCATCAAGTTTTTTTTAAAAAAGTAAAAGCTTAAAAGTAGTTTATGGATTAATAAACATTTCTTAAGTAAAACAGAAAAAGCACTAAAAACCAATCCAAGTAAGCAAGCAAGACTAAGCTAATAATGAAGAAAGCATAAAAGGACTGGCATTTTTTTTAAACATCTTTTTACCTCATACTTCTAAGCCTTTTGTCTGCATAATGCATTTGTTTAGGCTCTGATCCAGCAATTTATGCCTGTGATCAAACTTCTGTTCTTATTTGGTACTTACTGAAGGCAACAAGAACTGAAAGATCAGGGCCACTGACTAAGTTACTTGGGATAGGATTCTTCTCATATCTGTAAAGCGCCTACCACATATCTGGACGCTATATAAATAAAACAAAAATGTCATACATCATCACACCAGAACATCTGGCTCCCATTGTCATTCAACACAGCTGTATAGTATGGGTTCATAAAATTCTCTTAAATAGTGACAGACACATGCAGGAATGGGCACATACACATCCATACAATGTGTACAAATACATTTAACACTGACCATGCAAGTTTCTGCTTAGGGATGCACCTTTAAAAGCAAAGCATGTTACCATGCTATTACAGTGTGATAATGGAATATATACATCCAGCTGTGCAAAACAAGTCTTGATCCTCCAGTGGGCTACATTAATATAAACTCCAGCATATCCACCCATACACTCGTGAAATTAATGGGATTCAGAATAGAATGTGAATTCAAGGGCCATAGATCCAAGTGCAAAAATCAAGAAACCTTAACACTGTTTTGTTAGAGATTCTTAGTGAAATCACAACATAAAAGAAAATCCAAGTGACATGCCCACAACAGCTGGGAGTTCTGAATAATTAAAACTCATTAAATAATCATTAATAATGTGTTATATTTCAAACATAGCTTTAACAAACTGACACACGGTTTTAATTTATCAACTGTCATTAACAGAAAATTACATGGGTAATTACATCTATTCCTCTACAGATAAAATGCCTGTCCATCACCTTCCTCCACCCAACCTACACAAATGCTTATGCTAAAAAGTAGCTTTCCAGCTTTTCATGTTTACTCTACATGCAGAAGCTTCTTAAAATATTAAGTAACTTTGCCCTAGTGGGATGATGAAATAAATGACATCGCCAATCCACAGAGAAATCTGTTATTTTGTTTTTGAACATGAGTATCTTCCAGTTTTTATAGCACTTGTATATATACCATTACAACTTCAACAATATTATTTCTAAAAACACATCTGATGTTTTTATCTCTATGCATATACTGAAAAACAATACTTACAATTTGGTAAACACAAAGTATCACTAGTTTATGAAACTTATTCCAACAGGTTTGTATATCATAATTTAGCTTCTAGGTATCCCATGGCAAAATGACAACCAATTCTGTTTCAAGTGTGGATTTAAGATTTTTTTTCTGTTTAATGCAAGCTCGCATTCTTTGTTGGCACCACTGCTCTTTTCTCAAATGAAAAGGCCCCACTTAGAGTTCAGGGCTTCTGACTTTGCAACCAGGTTCCACCCTGGTGCATCACTCAGTTTCTCTTCAAGTTTGTGGGAGTAACATGCTGCCAGACCCAAAATTCAGAAGCTGAAAGCATGGTTAAGTTATATACTGTGCTACCTCCATTGATCTGGAACTGTTATTTTGCATGTAATCACCATGACAACCCCAAATTTAGCTCTTATCTAGATAGCCTTGTTGTCAGACAGAGAAGCTGTCTCAAAATAGTTATGCCAAAAAATGAGCCTATATAGTTTTAAGCTTTCTGACACATTTGCCTTATTTTCTACATTTTGTGTCTAGGCAAATTGACAAGCTCAACATCTCTCATCTAAGTGAAAAGTCTACTGCTTGCTCTTAAGCCTCTACCAACACACCCAGGTCTTCAGAACACAAATCCCTTTATAAGCTTATTGCAGAAAAAATTCAGCATTAGATACACTGATTCTACATAAAACATCTGGCTCAGCTTCCTTTAAGTATATCACATCGAAGACTCCAACAAACCTCAAACAGACTAGCTGTAAGTTCTTCCAATTCCTGTCCAAGTTGATCTCGCACTTTAGAAAGCCTTTCACATTCTTCATCTTTTAACTTCAGCTCCTATGGAAAATTGAAAGTTATTTATTCTGACTTAGATAGTAATTTGGCCTTTTAAAGCTAATACTACAGAGAGGGGGAAAAAGAAAAAAAATAGAGGAACACAAAACCTTCACTAAACAAAGCCTTTCAAAATATTAGTCTTAAAACTAGAAGCAATTAAATTAACACCGTGCGTACATAGCTATTTCTTCCTCTATACATCAATCTACCAGGCCAATCTACAGTATCTCTAACCTAAACAACAGCATTTCCAAAATTCGGATGTAAAAAAAGCTTGTCTTCTCTTAGAAGTATAGAAGACTACAATCCATTAAAATATAGATAAAATTAGTTACTAGGAGAGACAGAATACCAGTCCTGTTTACCCATTCCTTAACAGACACTTAAAAGTAATCCACAAGTATTTGGTTCTGCTGTTTAAAGAAAAAAGTTTTCAAAAATAGCTTTGCCTCAAGACAATCCCCAATTCTGTTACAATCTTAAAACATATCTTACTATAAATAGTGTCTCGCCTGTAGGTCTCCTTATGACTAACGTAATTACAAAATCATACTGTGATTTTATCTGTAACTCTTGTTTATGCAGAGATACATAAATCAAATGAAAATAGCTTATGAAATTCAAAATGTTATTTGTCTATGATAGCACTAAAATATCACTTAAGTGAAGAAGGCACTTTTACAGTAAGACCTTAGTACAAATTTGGCAGTATATGGGATACACATGCCCAATCTTGTCTGTATTTTCCCAAGTCTGAGGAAAAAGTGCAATATTTTGGCAGAGGAGTACAAAAAGTTTGACTGGGAATTTGAAAGAAGAGTTCTTCTCCCTTTCCCACCTATTAAATGCTAGAAGCTATAGCAAGAAAGAAAAGGATGGAGAGAAAAAACAAGGGAAAGAAAAGCAGAAAGCAGACCATTCTGACTTTTCACACATTTCTTTTGACCATAACTCCCCTCACATCTGCAATCCCCATCTTCTTTTCTCCCTGCCAATCTAGCTCCTACAGCAGTATCACACCTGGGAGGTAGGACCCAAGTCTGTCACTGACACATCAAAGACTCCAAATACAACCTAACAACAGTTATGCTTCCAAAACTTCCAGAAACCAGCACAGAACTGACCCACCTTCAGAAAACTCCAGGAGGCCAGTCCCTACAGCGTCATAAAGAGGCCAAAATGTCAGCTTCTGTACATTTCTAGGAGGTAATCAGTATTTCTCCCAAAGTCTTCATGGTTGAGTAATGCTGTACACAACCGTGTGGGAAACTACATCTCGCCTCAATTTCTGCAGTGAACTGGCAGCAGGTTTTCCTCTAAGATGAAGGTCTTCTTGTCTGACTCCAGCCCCTAAATCTGATGCCTTTTCAAGACCCATGTATTGGAAAACGTATTATTTCTTTCTTCTTTTATTTGATTTTAACTTTGGACTTTTTCATCAATTTTTAGTTTAGTTTATTTGCTATTTTACTTTCCATACATAGCCCTTTGAAAGGTACCATTTAAATGTTTTTGTTTGTTTGTTTGTTTTCATAAACATGGTATTTTTCTGATAGTACCCAACTCCTACTTACTATATACTATACTGTACACAATGACCTATTTCTCAGGAAAAAAATAAGAAAATAAAAAGAAGGAAAACAGATACAGACAGATGGAGGGGAAAAGGAATACAGAAAACTAAAAAGAGAAAAGATACTGAAAAAAGAAAATCTAATTATTTGTTGCTTTAAAATATTCCCCATATAAGCTATGGTTGTTAATAGGGAAATGAAAGATCTGATGCAAAATGCTTAAAGCTTACGTTTCATGTGTTCCTATAAATACAGAAAATACATCAATACTTTTTAATTCTTTCATTGATTTATAAGGAAAATGCTACACGCATCTTTAATACAGAAGTGCTACAAAACATCATTAGAGGAGGTTGTATTAAGATTCAGGTCAAGAGCTATCAAACTCACAACAAAGGTAGAACCAACGCGGTTCACCAATACACTATTCCAGGCAAGACTGTTGCAGCTTTGCCTGTAACTGGGAAGATTAGGGGGAGGCTTAGATTAAAATGTAGGCAGACGAGTAATGCTACTTAATGAAAGCAAAAGGGAGACGACAGCGCGCAGTGTATTGCACACAGCTGCTGAGCTGCATTTGTCAAATATTAGGCAAATATCCGTGACACGACTCTGAAGGAGCGCAATATACCACGGTATTTTGTCATGTAAGTTTAATAGCTCCAGCTGATGTTTTTTTTATGCAGGAAAGAAATAAAGAATGCCCAAAGCAAAAGCTTATCAGTTATTAGAGCCATTACCACCACTTGTGCCTTAAAGCCATTACTGAACGCTTTCCAGCCATACATAACACAGAGGCAGAGAAGACAACCACGTGCACTAGATTAACCATCCCTGCTGCAGCCCTTCCCACGTTACTGCTCTGATACAGCACATGAAGATGAGCTACTGTAAAGCACAACACAGTTACTGAAGTAGGTGATAAAAAATTGAAACTTGCATGAAAAAAAAAAAAGTTTTTTTAAAAATATATATTCCTGTATCAAATGGTTGTATTACTGCTTATTTCACTTTGACCTTCATGAACAGAGTACAGGGTGGGTCTTTAGAGAAAAACAGTGCAATAAGGAATGCAAATTGCTTCTTCAGAATAATGTTTTAAATTCTAGAAAGAAAGTCATCCTGGATCTAGTTCAGCAATTTAAGCAAGCCATCGCTGAATACAGAAGATCAAGAAAAGAACAAAAAATTTCTAGAGATCTCACCTAAAATCAGAACTGCGGAATATGGCTGAATTCTGAAGTAGTAAAAAAAAAAAAAAAAAAAAAAAAAAAGCTGGCACTTTAATAGAATACATTTAAATTTGTCTGGTCTTCATTCAGCACCCACAGGAAATAAGCTACACAGAAATTTGTCTTTTGGAACCTCATTTACAAAGGTTTTTAATGTGATGGAACTGTTGATGGATCTAAATTGAACTGACTATTGAATTATATGTCCTATGGTGTGGCTGAAGATGCTTCTGCTTTGTGTGTATGTAGTCTTCTACTTGCTTGAAAAAAAAAAAAAAAAAAAAAAATTGATGCCTGCAACATATTACAACAGCATCAGCCAGCAGCGTGGAAACAAGTCCTTCTTCACTCAAAGACAGCAACAAACTCCTACAACACCCTCAGAGAAACCATCTTAAACACTGACAAGCCAGTGGCCTTACAATTCAACTGCTATTTGCTTTAAATAAGTTTGCAAGCACACTCTTTGGTGGAGTTTGGGATGGTATGTTTTTCTGGAGCCTTCTCATTGTTATTTTTGATTAATTTATAACCAAGTGACAGCAGAAATATAAGAATGCTAAATGTTCTCATATACTGCTACAGGAATGCCTAGGTAGTTATTGTGAATCTATTCTTTCCTTAATCTACACAGATTCTAAAAACACCATTATTTTTCTGTGAAAAAAATACAGATCTAACCTACAGCAGTGTTAGCCTACTCAGAAACACTATGATGATAACATCTGTTACACTGGATTCTTTGACAATACAGGCAGAACAATGGAAAAATCCACTTCAAACCCTGTATCTCTATGCACGATCTGAAGACATAAATAAAACTCATTAGTCCAGTTTGATCTTATGACATGAAGAATGCATACAGAAACTGAAGCCTCTGAAATAAAATCCAAGTCTGAGTACCATGCTCCAAAAAAAAAGCTGATATTTAAAGTATCATGCTTTATACTGCTACTCTTTCACAAAAATCACTGTATCGGTGTAAGAAAACCTCTCAATTTCACTCTACTAGGGAAAAAATCAATAACGCAAATTTCTATTACAAAAATCAACCTGTTTTAGTCATTGCCAATAAGCCTACAGATCTTACTCTAAAGATAGCAGGAAGCATGGAATTCATTCTCAAACTGAGTATGGTATTTACTGTTATCATTTCTGGTAGACTGCTCTTTCCTCATCAGGAAAGGGGGCTACCCATCAGTGACAGCTGAAAATTACAACAGAATCACAGAATCATCTAGGTTGGAAGAGACCTCCAAGATCACAGAGTCCAACCTCTGACCTAACACTAACAAATCTTCCACTAAACCATATCCCTAAGCTCTACATCTGAACGTCTTTTAAAGACCTCCAGGGATGGGGACTCAACCACTTCCCTGGGCAGCCTATTCCAGAGACTAACAACCCTTTCAGAAGTTCTTCCTAATATCCAACCTAAACCTCCCCTGGCGCAACTTTAGCCCATTCCCCCTTGTCCAGGAGAAAGTATCAGCACAGAAAATTAAGTTTCCCTCTGCAGTTACAGATGACATCATTATATTGACAGTCAGATTCATGACTGAGTAACTTCATGGTCAAGTCACACAAAAATTCAAGGAAAATGTGACCATAAACTGCCACAGCTCAGAAACTGCAAACAAACTATCCAAAAATACATGCAGTATGGCAGTTACTTGGTACGAAAAACAAAGTATCCCTTTGCAAAGGCTCCACTAAACTTGCACGTCAGGAAGTACCATGTATCAAAATGGAATCATTGTTCTCTCCATGTTACCTAAATGTGGTTTACTACAGCTACAGTGTCACAGCTCAATCCATACATGGCTGAAAAAAATGCAAATATACAGAGACATGAGGAGATAAGGTCCTGGGCACTGAATCACTCAGCCTTTTAATTCCTCCACAATTTCCTTGATGCTGTTTTGAAAACAGGAATAAAACACATGGAAAGGTTCAGATCATTCAAAGCAAGGGCTCTTCAGGTCCACTCTACGGAGTACAGCCAGAAAGTCTTCACTGAAAAAAAAAAAAAAAAAAAAAAATGGCCCGAAAGGGCTCAGAGTGAAAAATATCAAGTTTCAATTTTTAAGGCCGCATTTTGAGGCAAAAGTATGTCTAACCTTACAAACTTTGTTACTATAGAATGTTGCCCTCCTGCTATTTCCAGCCCAACAGCTCTCACAATCTTATGGTATGATTTGTGACTGCAACTTACCTAGACTGAAGCAGAAGATACATTTCCTCTCATCATGAAACAAACTTTTGGAAGATTTTTTCTTCCAACAATTTTATCAGTAATGCTGTTCATTTTGAGAAGTGAATTCCTCAGACTGAATAAATACAAGGCATATACAGAAGTAGAAAAAACGCCTTTATCCTATTCCTGAATAATTTCAAGATCCATATTTAGATGTCCAAAAACTATATGTCATGTATATATATGTTCCGTACTATAAAAAACTGAGAGCATATGAAAAAAAAAAAAAAGTTGCATTCAAAGCCTTAAAAGAATTTAGGTAATGGATCCCTAAGCCTCAAAATTCCTATTCCCATTCTTGTTACCCATCCAATCACAACTGCAACAAATTCAAATCAACCTGTCCTTAACACACATCACAATTGCATACACAGTTCAGGCAAGAAATTTGGAACAAGTGAAAAAGGCAAGAAAGCAAATTTGTATCTACTCTGTTCAACCCTGGACAGTCCATAAGTTTTCCAGGCTGAATGAGTTCATAAAACTCAAGTGCAAATTGCATTTCTCTTTTTTCTCACTGTTCCTGACAAAGCTCATAAACTGAGGGAACAATAGAGGCTTAAAGAGAATTTTAAAAGATCATGTAAAAAACAACAAGCTGTGCATAAGCACCACCTATTAATTATATCCCTGCAGATTTTTAAACAGCACTCATTGACAAAAGGGAATGTAGCTGGATATATATGCAAAGACTGCACGACAATTAATACTGCAGAGTGGGAACAACCCTATATGAACAGTCACAACTTCTGGGAAAAAGCAGTTGGAGATTAATTAGGAACACAAAAAATTAGTCCCTATACAGGAAGTAGAAGAAAGGAACAGGGTTTATCACTGTGCACTTTGTAAAGACTCCTGCATTATTGAGTAATTCTGAAACAGTGCAAGCTTACACTGTAACAGTACAAGCAGACAGAAGTTATTCACCTCGTATAACACTGATAAGAATCAACCTAATATGCTGAGAATTATTAACAAGGACTTTGACATCAACATTCTCAAGTTAGAGCTGAATCAAGTTTTTAAGAACATCAGAAATGTTTGAAAATACTTAACATGTATTTTGTATGCCTTAACAGCTCTAATGCTATTTCTTTTAAAACTACGTTAAGATATGAGCTGAGCTAGACATAAAACCCATGCAGCTTTACACTGGATTAACATTTTCAGATAATTCAAAGGTTACAGTAACAGATCCAAGCCGTAGATTTTGAGTACGTTAGCTATATTTCTCTAAGTTGTCAGAAGTTGGAAGAGCTCTTCTAAAGTTTAAAGTTTAAAAAGGTTCCAAGTTTAACAGCTAGGTTTATATATTCACATCCAAGGTCCTCAACATTAGCTCAGGTTAATGTTCCCTTTCTGTGGTCAAATGCTAAGCACACAAACACCTCAGCAAAGGAAGCAACTACACAGTGACAAAACAGCCAACAGAAGAAGTGATATCAAAGTCTATATTCAAGATTCACAATGACAAGGGCAAATGCGGCTATGACAGAAATTATTACTACATTCAACGGAAAGGCAACGAGCACAGAGGAAAACAAGTTCAAACACAAGCTAAGATGGGCTTAAATCGAAACAAGAGTGTAGAGGAGAGGAAAGGGCACAAGTACAAACAGCACAAAATCTACTGGAAAGTTCAAGCACAGAAAGATGTTAGAATGATAATAATGGCTTTGCATTTATATAGCACCATCCATCCAAACAAGACAAAGCGCTTTACAAATATTAACGAATTGAGCCAGTGTCCTCAAAGGCATCCATATTCAATTTGAAGTGTGGTGTAACAGTACTCTAAAGAACTTCAGTGACATCTTTATTGCTTCTTTCCTATACGGGCATTTGTCTATGATACATGGCAAGTACCCATGTTCTAAAATGTTTCTAAATTGACACAAGCTACGCTTTCATACCATCGGAGAAAAAAGACTCGAGAGGCATATAATCAGCATTATAAAAACTTAGAATGTAATAAAAGGATGACAGAAAATTACTCCTATTCTCAAATGCCAGAATGAAGGAATGGCCCACATTTCAAAGAAAAAGAATGTTTAACCAGAAGCTGCAGCAAGAGCTTTCCATGGTAAGTAGCTGCAGCATTAGAAAGAATTATTCCTTGACAGTGTTTTAAGAATTTAGCACTGCAGCCATTCAGAATAACTTTACTTAAAATAAATACATTGTAATAATTCTATTGTAAATGAGTAGGCTCGGACTGCCATCTATCATTCTGCCACATCAGAATCATAGTGAAGAGAGAAAAAGCAGGAGACAAGACAACAAGCCTTACCCTCTGAGCTTTTGCAAGTTCTTCTTTCAATCTTTCATAGCCCTTTTCTCTTACTTCCAGCACAGATGGGCTCCGTAAGTGAGATAAACTGTCTGTACTCAACCCAAAAATATCTTCATTTCCTTCAGCAACATCTGCTACTGTAGCACCCTGCAAAAACTCTCTCTCTGCATTATTGCTCTCCTTTCTGGAATTATTGTGATTGACCGACCCACCCTGGGGTCCAGAGGTAGAAGAAAGTACTGCGTCGGTAACATTGATGCTGTAAAGAGAGTGAGAAGTTTTTTATTTATATTATACATTAAGAAGAAATATTTTAGAAATAGCAGTTGTAGTGCTGAATGTACTGTTACAAACACTATTTAATATTACATGCTATATTAAAATTCTATCTTTAGTAAAGCAAATAGTTTGTAAGCAAAAAAAAAAACACCAGTAAACAGATGCACAGAACTTACCTGACACCTGATATTTCTCCACAGTTCAGTTGTCTGGGAGATGAATAAACAGGTTGTGTGGGAAGGTCAGAAACATTTAATGCATTGGGCTGGATTGGCGCAGAGGACACAACAGAAGGATGTGGTCGGTAAATAACACTGGGTGAGGTAGTTTGTTCCTGAGTCCCTGCCTCATTTACTCCAAGAAGATCTGGTGTAGTAGGCGAAGCGAGGTTCACTTCATGAAAGCCTTCCAAGGAGTCACTGGCCATAATAAAAGCCTCATCATATGAAACCCTGAACAAAACAATCACATCATCAGAATGCAAACAGGAAACGTTTGGTTATATCTTTATATAACCGCATATAGAGTTGCAATCATTTGAAATTTTTAAAAATAGACAAATATGGTCAGAATACTTCATGATTTAACAGAAGCTGTGGACAAATTTTGCACAAGTATCAACTTCAACCACCAAAGATTTTTTTCTCCCGCATATTGGACTGTTGAGTTCAGAAGCTCTAATTGCAGGCTCCACATCTAAACCAAACGATGTAATCAAGAAAACACACTACCATAAAACAAAGTCATTAATACAGTCTAGAATTGTTTTGTATCCAAACACGAATGTTTTACATTCAAGAGTAGGAGACCTGTGAGACAGAAAAAAATACATTTTTCTTAAAACCTAAAGCTTCCACTTTTAATCTCTATGAAACAAATAATCTGGAGATAGAAATCAGTGTTCCTTTACATAAATGAGAGTCCGTAACAGCTTTGGTTAATTTATGTCTAACCTTGTAACAGTTCACTGAAGTGACAGAACTGGTCGATAAGACTTCTCATGAAGCATGATGATGTGTATTTAATATATCACATAATTAAGAGAAGATTGTGTATTTAATAAGTACCATACCAAAATGAATTAATTCCATATAATACATGTGAACACGTACAATGAATTGGCAATGTGGGCAATTTAACTCATTATCTTTTCATTTTAATTCATGCTTTTTATAAGATTAAATTGGTAGAACAAGAATTATACAAACCACAATAGAGAGGCTCTGATTTTCTCCAGGACTTATCAGATCATAAAATTTTTGCATGATTCAAAACTATGAACTGGTAGTAGCATGAAGAAATTTGTGAAGGAATCACTTAGCAGCAATTACTCACTGCAAAAGAACATCCTCCACAGTTTATAAATGAAGACAGGATTAAGGCTTCGCAGAGGTACCTTACGTGGAAAAGAACTGCAGCATCTGACAGAATCCATGGTGTCTTATAGAGAAAATTTGCTTTGCTCTTTCTGTTGAAAAGAGCAGGTAAGGAGAAGATCTAGAAAGATGACAGATCCTAACCACAGAGATGCCACCTACTTACTGTCATATGAACGTCTAGCTCATTATTTTGTTAAACACACAGCAAATGTCAGGAATGGGATCCTCAAGAATGTACACAGACAAAAGTTTTAGTTACATCAACGCTTTTTGGTCACCTTAAACCTCAAAGAACCCTGTTCAAAACTGTTTTGTGCCACAGGTATTGTACTGAGCACTTACACAACCATGTTAAACAAGTTCCTTTACTACATTATGTAGTACATTTGGAGCAAAAGGTAGAAAATAATTTGTTCAGACAGCAAGTTACCTACAGCGTTGCTGCTCTTTGTTAATTGCTCCCCAAAAAAACAACTACTACAAAACTGCCCAGACTTAAAGCACAAAGAGGACCTTACATATACACAAAGGGACACCTACATGCTTTAAAATTCTATGCAGAAGTCTGTTTTGATCAACAGCTGTGCAAGCATGATTTACAAAGAAAACTGTCACAATTTTGTACTTTGGAGCTTTTCTATCATAATACAAAGAGCTAAGTTTTGGATTTCATTTAAGTTTGACAAATATACTTGTTTGCTTTCCCTATAGTTCCTCTTAGCTATTACAAACGTTTTAATTATAAGTGCTGTGCAATGATAAAACCTGTTGAGTCAACAACTTAAAACCAAGGGACTGCCAAAGCTGCAGGACATTTCTTCAAGGTTAAATGTCCAAAAATGTGTTCAGGTCTACAGTAAAACTACTGCATGTCAGTATTTAGCATTTAATAAGCTAAATACTGCCATCTTGAAATAAAAAAATTGAGAATATCCCACTGAGCTGAATTTTTCCATGAGTTTCTTCACAAAACTGGTCTTAAATAAATATTATTTAGCCATTTCCAGAAGGAAAGTGCTCAAGAAAAACTTAATTATCAGTGTTGAACATGTTCTTAGTATTTCCGTCCAAATCTTACGGCTGAGCCATTTGAAGCAAACGCTGTGCAGCAAACACACCAAGTAAACAGCAGGCCTGGAGGCGTGCCGTTCCTTATCCTTGTGATAAGTTACACAAATCCAGCTACATTATAAAGTGCACAAAGTCGTGCTGGCTCACAAAGAAACAATAAAGAATATATATATATATATATATATATAAGCGTGCTTATTAGCTTCCAGACTTTCAAATCCATTTCTAGCTCTCCTCCCAGACTATCACATCATCTACAAGTAGTGCGTTTATCCAAACTATCTATCCTACCTACATGCCCATGCTGCTATGAATCCTAGGCTTTTCCTCCTAAACTGCCTACATCCTGCAGTGATCTTAGTGGGCTACACCCAAAAAATACGGAATTTCATTTACGAAACTATCACTCTGCTTGTACAGTAAGTATCAATCTCAGCTTAAACAGACAAGACAGATTTATGAGTAAACCCACATGTAACTTCTCAGTTATTAAAAAGCAAGTTCTTTCTCATACAGTAAGTAAAAAAGTTCCACAAGTTAACTGGCAGAGCTGAAAATAAAGCCCTTCAGCTAAACTCTCTCCATAGCCTGTCAAATGGGCACTCACAGGCGTACCATCTGTGTAAAACACTTCCCATTCACAACTTTTTTCCTCCCTAGCATTACTTCTCACTTTGCAGTGAGCACGCAGAAGCCTGGTACGGGTGGTTTGCCCAGCGAAGAAGCCGAATATCTTCATTTTGAGACTGGCCAACACCAGAACGTTGTTACCAAATGTCTGCCGAACACATTACACTTTAATGAAACTCATCCACTAGCAACAGCCTTGTTGTGGAGGAACATGAAGCTTTTTTTGTTTGAGATGATAGCATGCAATTTGGATGACATGCAAAATTCAACTACTGTAATCAACTAGCGTAAGCTAATTTCCATATACCTTCACCTGGAAATAAAGCCAATTTGATGTAAGTTGTCATTTCATTACACCTCCGTTGCCCCACTCGCGCTGCTGATTATCCACATAACTTCCTGAGGAAACTAAGCACAAACCTGCCATTTATCTAGGATTAAATAAGTGTACTACAAAAGAAATGAGTTGAACAACAATTTAATATGTCTCTATGGTTTCTAATAAGAAACTAGAACTGTGAACATTTTCAACAGTCAAATTAAAACACTTCATCTAGTTTTCATGTTGTTACTTTAAGAAGGGTTCAGCTACTGTCTGAATGGGAGCAGCCGATAACCAAATGCTCACAACCTCCCTGGAAAGCAGCAACTTATCATGGATTGTTTTCTGTTGAAAAAGCAAAAATATTGCTTGAGACTGCCTACTACAAACCGAGTTTGTCTTTCGCAAGCTGTTCAAAGTTGTCATCTTCAGCCCGGTGTTATTTAAAAGCAATTTCCTAACTGCTACAGCCCATTTAACAGCAACATGTCACCAAACATTTGACACATCGAAAGCATCGTTTTTAGCTTTGATGAAGAGCACCATCGCAACACAACTGTTACCTGCTCAAGGAGGAGGACACGAGGAAAAAGAAGTTACTACTTCTGAACGTTCTGATGACACGCAAATTCTAGTCAGCAGTTACCAAAAAATGGGTGTATTACCTAGAGTGTTTTAGTCTTCACACAGAAGGCTTTTCAAAACAGAATGAAGTCTCAAAGGCTTCATTTACCGGAATCCAAAGCTCACTTCTATTCATACAGGAGGGGGCAGTAGCAGCAGGGGGGGCGGGCCAGGAGAGGGGATTTTTTGGACCAGTTCCTCAGAAGGACTGAGGCACCATAAGGCCTGCATTCTTCTCAGTGGGCTAAAAAAAATCAAGTTTGAAATAGTTGGCATTTATAGTCTGGAACATAATATGTTTCAAGTCCCAAAGAACTCAGCAGGGAATTATGGTGGCAGACTAATAAATACCTTTTAAAGAAGGAGTCCAGTTAAGTACTGCAACTCCACACCAACACCTACCAGACGCAAGCAGGCAGTTTAAAAACTAAAATTCTTTGTAAGGCTTATGTGGATGTTAATTTAAGGTTCAGAACACCAGTTAAACTACAGCTATTCCATATGAGACATTCAGTAGATGTTAGCCCTGGATAAAGACTTTATCCAGGGTGGATTTTTTTTTTACAGGACTAAATGGTGTTTTATACATAAGCTTAACCACAAAATTCATACAAGTTTAAACACTGTTGTTGCTGCGAGCTCATTGCGTATACACAATTCAAGATTTGGCAGAGGAATACCCTTAAAGGTTGCAGAAAATTCCCACCTTTAAAATTATGACGGAACTTTTTACTTAAGGAGTCCAGATGTGCAACAAGTTATTCTAAGAACAGCAAAATACAAGAGAAAATAGAGTGTTCAACTACTCCAGTGCTTAAAGACAACTTTTATTTGAGAGTGACCCTACACAACATATTTACTAATTGATACTAAAACAGGTAGGCAAATCTACAGAATTTAAGAGCTAGCAAAAAAAACCCCACACTTGGTTCATATACACATGATATTTTCCTAAGTATTACCTAATTATGATAATACTTTTCTATTGCATCCCCCCTAGTTTTGTCATATAATGCTGTGCAGGTGTTCTTCCCTTCTTTACCGTTAGCCATCCAAACGCCATTTCACGCTGTTTTAAAGAAACGTGTAAGACTATTTGATAGCAAGACTTCATAAAGTTAAAAGAATTTGTGTTTTGCTGAAGCATTGATTAAAAAAAACAAAACCTTATTTGAAAACTGTTATGGGGATATTTTCAACTAGAAAAAAACAGGTGCAGACACCAAGCTGCACCTCTTATGGGAATAAACAAGCAGCACACAATTCAAAGATCTATATTTACAAAGTGCTTGTGAAACCTATAAATAAACACGGCTTAGAGTCTGCTAGATAGCACACCTCTTATTCGAGGGGAAAATCAGTGCTTTGAGAGGTGGAATCCTTCAGGAGTTGTTGTGAGCAAATGCTGAGCAAATGCTGTTCAGCTCACAGAGCATCCAAACGCAGGAATTCAGGTCCTGTCCTCCTTCCAGGCGCTGTCCTTAGGCAGGGAGCACTGCTCTGCCTTACCTTGGGAAGAACTTGGCGGTGCCTCCTCGGGCTGGCGCCTGCTCGCTCCGAGCGTGGCGGCAGCGTAATTCCTGCTGAGACTTGGCCTGAAGACCCTCTCATTTTCGGCTAACGCCGAAAATATTTAATTAGCGAGCTTAAGTCAAAGCGATCGCAGTTTTCACGGTGCGCAAAGCTTTCTGAAGGTGCGTGCAGGTAAGTTTAAAGAAACACTACGTCTGAAGAAATGGCTGGGGTACTGTTAAAGAGTCTGGTACAACTTCTGGCCAATTTATAGTAGTATTTTAAATGCCATATCAAAAAAGAGATTTTAAAAAATAATTAAAATACATAATAATTTTCCGGGAAAAGCTGTAAGCTGATGGGGAACGGAGGGGCCGGTTGACCTGGCATCCAGGCGAGCGTTCACCCCGTGCCGGCGGCGGATCCGGGGCTGCCTCCCCCGGGCTGCAACGGGACCCGCCAGCCGCCGGCGCTCGTTATTTATTAAAAAGGGGACCGCGGAGGGTGAATTATTTATCCTCCTTCCCCACCAGGTAACACTAACCAGGCGAGGCACAACCGCGGCAGGCCCGGCTTTAACCCGCCCCGCGCCGAGCCGTGACACAAACACCGCCGAAAACACCGCCGCAGCCGCGGGTTTCGCCCCAGATTTCGCCCCGAGCGGCCGGCACACGCTCCCGGACCGCCTCACCTCCCACCTGCCTCGCAAGGGGGCCGGGCAGCACGGCGGGGCTCGGCGCCCCACGCCGCGGTCCCCCCCCTCCCACCGCCTCAAGGGCGCCGACGCTCCAACGAAGCCCCCGAGACCCGCAGGCGGCCCCGAGACCGGCACCGGAGCCGCCGCCGCCGCCGCGTACCTGCGCCGAGCCAGCCCCAGCGGCCGCCGCCGCCCCGCGTCCCCGCAGCCGGCCGGGGGGCGGATCGCTGGGCGGCCGCCGCGCATGCGAAGCGCCGCAGCCCCGCCCGCATGGCGGCCGGGCGGGAGCGTGGGGAGAGGGGAGAGCGTGGGGGCACCGCCGCCAGGGGGGTGGTGGGCTGCGGGAGGCTGTGGCGGGCTCGGCGGCCTGCTGACGGCGGCAGCCCGCCGGGAATTGCGCGGAGGTGACCTCCGTAGAATCATAAAGGTTGGAAAGGACCTTCAAGATCATCTGGTCCAACCATCGTCCTAGCACCAATGTCACCCACTAAGCCATGTCTCTAAGCACCACGTCCAACCTTTCCTTGAACACCCCCAGGGAAGGTGACTCCCCCACTTCCCTAGGCAACCCGTTCCAATGCCTGACTGCTCTTTCTGAAAATAAACGTCTCCTCATTTCCAACCTAAACTTCCCCATCTTCTCACTCCTCATAGCCAAGCTCAGTGGCAATGGGCAAGGCCCATGGCCAAGGGAAGGAGGTGGTATGGCATGGAAGGACAGGTTTGGTCAGTCAGTGACAGCGCCAGAGCCATGGGCCTCTCACCCATGGGAAACACACAGACCACAAAGTGTCATTGGATGGTCGTTTTGGCGGGTGGCAGAGGCTGGTGGTTGAGCAAATAGTTTCAGGTGGCATGCCTCTTGAGAAGACAGAGTGTGGACAAACGGACTGCAGATGGACTCAAAACTTCAGGAGATATCCATCAACACTTTGGTGACTGCGCATGGTATGGAAGAGAGGGTTGAAGCACCACTTTTGTTTGAGGGCACGCAAGGACAGGGCTATTAAAGTCTGTTACCATGAAAAACACAAGGAAATTGATAATCCTGGGTTTAGTTGTATACAGTAACAAAGACACTTTGTTACGCAATTAAAAACAAGAAAATGAAATGTGTACCACATCATTATGCAGTGGTTTTTCATTTGTATGGGGCATGCACTGCCCAATTGGGTCTGGAGCCTGTCTAATGCATGTAATGAAGATTGAACTGTAACTTGTATGCACAAGACTTGTGAAATAAGGTCACGTATACAGCTAAAACAGAGCTCACATGCTAAAAAGATTTGTTTTTCCAGCTCTAGTAGTTTGTCCGATAAAGAGAGATTACTACTTCTAATCTCAGTTTACCTATGTCCTTAGCCTTCGTTAGGGCCACCTTGATACAACCACAACAGATCAAGCAATTTTCCATCTTTTCAGAGGTTAACATGCACTCTTTGCATTTTTTTTTTCTTTCTTTTTTTCTTTTTTTTTTAACCTTTGAAGTCCTGGTCTGCATTGTTTTGTGTTTTATGTGTGTTTAGAAGCAGTAGGCAAAATGTTGGAAGGCTGCCATAACTGGGCTCCATTTTACCACCAGTCCAATGTGATCGCCAAGAAGCATGCTTCCAATGACAGCCATGTCAGCTGCACCCTGCACTTTCGTGAGGAACTTTAGAAAAAAAAAAAAAAAAAAAAAAAAAAAAAAAAAGATGTAAACAAGATCTTGTCCCATTCATCAGTTAAGGAATCTAGGCCACGGTCCAGTCAATAATTGAAATGTTAATTATCTTGACAGCTTTCCACTGAACATGAAAGAATCCCGTTTGACCAGTCCTGCAGGACATTGCCACAGACAAATAATGTTCTCTGTGACACATTAACCATAGCATCCGCCAAGCAAGAGCTTCATCAAGGGCAAATAATGTGACAAAGAGGATGTCAAAAGACAAACGTCAATGCCATCCATCATAAAGTAAATATATTACCTGTAAACGGTAATATCTTCTCGACTGTTTTTCAGCCTGTGAATCTACATAGACTATAATGGGGCTCAGACAGCAATAATGGCTGCAGAGAATCGTCATCCACAGCTTTTCTGGAAGTAATTGGAAAATCAAGAAACTAAGTGGTGAAAAAAGTATTCAAATAGCAGTGTAACTTGAAGTTTGTTGCAAGAAGTCTCATAGAACTGAAACATTCAGTTTGAAGAGCACTGACCTTTAAAATTATTTAATTACCTAGATTTGCTATTCAAAGAACCCATGCAGTGCTATCAGAATACAGGTTTACTGAATTAGAACACGTGTCAGGAAGTTCATTAAAAACATGATTGCAAAGAAGACATGACAAGTGGAATCAGAGGTTGAAAACAATGTATTAAGACACAGTAAACTGACAAGAGTCTATAATTAGGATCTGTAATCCTATAGTTCTTAATCCTGTACATGACTGTACTTGGCATGACAATCTGCTGTCTTAACCAGATTAGACATCTTGCATTTCAAGAAATAATAGGAATACAGTTTCAAAGACATTTGACTGTGCTAAAATTAATCACCAACAGATTTATTTTGTCTGAATATTCCTGTATTTTGCTGTATATAATACTTTAAGAAGTCAGACAGCAATAAACTACAGAAAATATCATTTACATGGTTAAAATCCAAAAGTCAAAATAATTTGGATTAAATTAAGAGACATAAAAAGGAAAAGTAAATATTTGTTTTAAAGAATACTTTTATTCAACCCTTAGCTGTTTCCCAAGGTGTACTTCAGTGTCAGAGTAGGGTTATTCCTCCAGGCATCATGAGCTGGGAGCCACAGGCAACCCCACTGGCAGGGGCACAGTCCAGAGCTGGTGACAGCAACGGGATTTGTGACCATGCAAGGCGAGATATCAAATCAGGTCCAGGATTCATATAAGAAATCTTGACAGGAAGAGCAAGAGACAGGACTAGAGACAAAGGCACCTATAGCCCAAGTCTGAGGTTCATCCAAGGAGGTAACAACCAAGAGAGGCTCACCCAAGACAAAGAACAAACAAGTCCCGGTGGCCTGGGAATTTAAATGGAGCCCTGGAGCCCCTTCCCACTGTGGGAAGAAGGTGCCTGGCTGGGAGCCCCAGCCAAGGCTCATATGGGCAGTTAAGCCCCTTAGGGCCCTGGCAATCAGAAACCTGGAAGACATATTAGAAACCCAAGCACACATCCCTCTTGTTCTTAATGAGCAGTCACTCATGCCAGTGGAAAGCGATGGGTATGCAGTTCGCAGTTTTGGTGGGATAGCATATCCCATGGATGGTGTCTCTGATTAAATAGATGCAGTCTGACAGGACCATTGAACAAAACCACACAATGTGTATTATCTGGAGGATTGACTTGACTGAAACTCTGTTTTTTTATAAAGGTCACTAGTATTTGCTGCTCACGTAGTATCTATTCACTCGGCTTGTTAAATCAATTCATGTGTCCCATATGGACTCCTCAGTGTGGTTAAATTCCCCAAATCAGAAATCCCCATTCTCCAGCTAGGTAGAAAGCTGGATAGATATCTTGGCAGTGTCAGACTTGGCCACAGCAATCTATGTACTAATGAGTGGTCTCATCAGTGTAGCTTCTGTCCCGTCACTGTTGAAAAAAATGTGGCAAACATCATTGCAAGTAGTTCCCTCACTGCTCAGAGCCCCCCTAACTATGTCACCTTTGTCTGTCCAGGTCTTCTACTGCGTTTAAACCATCAGTTTGACAGTGTCTTCATATGTGTCCATGTCTTTCACTAGTGGTTATAATCCACTGGACCTTAAGAAACCTATTTCAGGGAAGAAAAAGCAGAAGAGACAAAGGTGTTTCACAGAAGCCAGGCCCAGGACATCACGGTCTTCTCTGCTGAAGGCAAGAATTCCTACAGGACTTTAAAGAAACCAAGAGCAGCATTTTTCTTTGGTCTGACTTGAATTGATTTAAAATTTGTTGCATATATGCACAAACACAAATGCCAGCTAAGCAAATCTTTTATCCTAAAGGTTGGGAAGAGAAAAGGAGGGAGATGGTTCTTCTCTTAACTGATGTTTGAGTGTGGAAGGATGTCTCAAAAATTTCACAGGTAAATAAAACAGATGAACTTTGAAATCTTGTTTTTACTGGCCTGTGGTATTTTTTGCTGTTTTTATTATTATTATTATTATTATTGGTTTTTAATATTGAATAAACTGTAATTATTTCTTCCATCTCAAAGAAGATGTTATAAAGCAATAAACTCAAGCAAACCAAAGTATGAATATACCAATGGAAGTCCCACATATGTTGCAACCCCATAGCATGGTGTAAAGAAACAACAAATGTTTGGCTATGTACAAAAAAGGTTCAGATGTAACTTTTTTTTATTCTAAAGACTTTTTCTTTCCTTCTACTAGTTCAACTGATACAGTTATAGAGTTTGAGGAACCACAGCACAGATAATAATTCCCCAGTCAAGTATATTTCTTCAATATTTTACCTACACATTTGGAAAGCAAGTCCACTGGCATAGGTAACCACACAACCACACTTATGTGAGTCTTTATTGGTATAACATAAAACAAATGAGGGCTGTATTTTTATTCAAACTTATACATGGGAAAAAAAAAAAAAAAAAAAAAAAAAAAAAAGGCAAATAGACAAGACTGTTTACTCTTTCTCCAAACTTCCAGTGGTGGAGGTTGCTGCACAGCCTCCCTATGCAGTGCCTTCCAGTGCCAACTACCCTCAAGCCAGAAATACTTCCTAAAGTCCAACATAATCTCCTTTGCTGCAGTGTAGGACAAGAGGCAAAGAGCTTATCTCAGTGGTTACAGGAAACAACAATCTTTGCTGTATTTGACGGCATCATCTATCCCCTCCAGTGTTTATTAGATCTCCAGTTGTTTTTGTTATTCTCTCTGAAATTCTTCCCATTGGTCCTCAACTTTGTAGAAGAGCTGTGCTGAAGTCTGAGCACAGCACTCCAGCTGAGGTCTTTTCAGTACTGGTTTCCAAATATTACATGCCTGCTTATATACCCCAGCAAAAAGGCTTGCTTGCTTTCTTTTGACAGCAGAATGTTGCTTAACCAGTCTTTCTCCCAACTTGTGTATGACTTAACTTGTGAACTTATTTCTTTGTACGTTGATTCTTACTGAATTCTAATCCCATTCTGGAAAAAAAAAAAAAAAAATCTGACCCTTCATATCTTGCAAATTTGGTAAGTGCACTCATCGTTTCATCAGCCAAATCATTAGTTAAAGTATAGCATATTATCAGAACCAGTACGATCCTCTGAGAAGATGTGCTTTAACAACTGGCCATTCAAAACTGTGTTTTGAGCATGGTTTTTATATCAGTCATGTACTGTCTTGTAGTAGTTCATGCAAGCCAGTGTTTCCCTCACTTTTTAATGACGTCATAGGAGGGAATTTCAAAAGCCTCACCAAAGGCTGTCTATATTACATGTATTGCTTCTTTTGCATTTGTCTTGGAATGACTCAAATGGTTTGTTCAAATCACATAACCAATCTGTTGCTGAATCAAAACCTCAAACCACTTCATAGTCCTCTGTTAGACTTGTCAACATAATAAATCAGCATGAGAAATAAGGGCTTCAAATAGTGTCTAAAAACTGAATGTTCATTAAAGACTTGTATTTCTTAATTATAAGTACATGGCATGTATCTATACACAACCTGCAGAACTCACTCACTGACACAATGTAACAAGAATGATAAATTCTTAGCTGTGTTCAGAAAGAAAAAAAAAAAAAAAAAAAAAAAGATAACTCTATATGACTACACAGAACCCACCCTAATTAGGGAAAATACAGATGAATAACAAATATCAGTTCTTATTTTCAAGGCTACAAAGCAACTATTAAGTAACAAGGATTATCTTTCCCTTTGAGTGCGCTAGTTCAAAATTGTCCACTTCGACCATAGGACTGATTCTGCAAACAAGTTGCTGAACTAGTCATATTCTGCTGCTGCCTATAAAATAAATAATTCTAGTTTTTTTGAAGGTGCTTATAAATGCAATTCAATACTAAATGGAAGAAACAAAAGACTGAAATGGCCTTACCAACTTATGTAAGGACTGACATGTGGTCTCGTTTATCTTTAGAAGCAAGCCAGGGACAGATCCTGAGTGCAATTAAAAATAGTACACCATGTTCATCCCTAGCTGGAAAATGACAGAGATGCCAAAACTGAACTCAGAAATCAGAAAATAAAAATACGAAATGCATTTTCACCTGAAACTTAACACCCAGAAACCCAAACTTTATAATCCTGATAAATCTATTTGTAAAATTCAAGAATCCTTTTACCTGCAGAAATTCCAAAAATATCTCCACCAAATACTCCAGCTAGTAACAGTGAAAAACATAGGGTAAGGATTCAGAAAGTCTATGTTTTATTCACAGTTCTGTTTTGGATCAGGATACCCTCACTGTGCTTTGATTTATCCATCTCTAAACTGAAATCCCTGAGAATTCTTCCTCCTTCCCCATAGCATGTGGCCCTATTATAACATTTAGAAAACAAGTGTTTCAGAAGTCTTCATTTTTTTCAGACCAAGGTTTCTATAAAAATTCAAAATGTAGCTTTACTGGACAGATTTTTTCATTATTTTTGCTCAGTGACAGAGATTCAGAAACCTACTTGAAACAAAGGCTGCCAGTTATTGCCATGTTCTGAGGGGTAAAACTGGTCTTATAGGAAAGCTTTTGCAGTTACCAACTATTTCCCTACAAGACAGAAATGCTGTTTTATTGTTCTTCTGTCCAGCATTTTCTAGTTTGTATGGGCATCACTCCACTATGCATAGAAATGATTCCCGGTGGCCTTTTCTCCTTGTCTCCCAAGCTGACTTGCCCATGGTAGCAATGGTTTCTGAGCTTGGAGCAGCAGATCAGAGAGGCTTTTCTGAAATCCTTTCTTCAGTCCCATAGATGGTAAAAAAGCTGATGTGGTACGGAAATAAGAACAGCTTCAGTTCTAAAAAAGAGGATTACTCTGCTATGCCTCTAACAGACCAAAGCAAAGTGGCCTCCAAACTGCCAGCCATTCCCAAGACTCTTGTCTCCATGAATATTTATGTCGTTGAGTTGGGATGTACCCACACTCACCATGGCAGGAAAAGCTTTCCCCCACCTCGCTAAAATAGTCAAAGCAAGGATTTACCCAGAGGAGTGTGAAGAATAAATCCCCCAACTAGCAGCGTGCCATACCCATGTGTCATCTGGCTGGGCAGCAACCCAGCAAGCTTCCCCCCCTTTCCAGCCAGCCTGGGGCTTAGTCCATCCACTCCTGGCTCACAGACTGAACCTCATGTCTGGGGGAGCAATGAGACTTTCAATTCTGAACCAAGGTAAACAAACAGCATAGTGTGTATTTTGCAAAAGCTTCTAAGGGTTTTTAGGCATTTTTAACTGAAAAGTTGCAGAAAGCAGAGAAGAGGATTTGTTGCAGCCCAGGTGGAAACAGAAAAAGGGAAGGCTGGTTGCGTTTGTCCATGTCAGTTCACTAAACTCGCTATTCAATTCGCTATTCTTTTTTCCTAGGTGCTACTTTCTCTTCTTATATTCCTTTTTTTTTTTTTTTTTTCCCCTCTTAATCAACATCTGCAAAACAACAGACGTTCTGAGAGAAATGTTTAGCATTGAAATATGCTAGGGAGGAAAACCAGTACAGGCCGTAAGGCAGGACTAGCAGGACTGTCTGGGTCACTGAGTCAAGTCCTCAGTTTTATCCTTTCCATGTGTTTATCAAGTGACTTCTTTTAACAGCAGTAAGTATTGTTAGTTTTGTGTGCATGTGTGTGTGTATGTGTGTTTTTGTCATTTATTTGAACTAGAATCAGGTAAATAAGAAAAAAGAACTCTTGTCAGTTTTGCCCTTTACAACGATAATGGGTGGTAGTCAGCCATCCTAATGCAATCCTTTTTTATACACAAATACCAATAACTCTGTTCTCCCAGATGCAGCAGCAATGAATAGTTTGTGGTTCCAAATCTTTTTCAGAAAACATCTAAAGCAAAATAACTTGCTTTTTCTAAACGCTTTTTCCTGCAGACACTTTTCTGTCTGCCCTTAGTCTCCAGATCATTCTTTGAATGTCTTCTGCTTCATTTTTCCCTTTTTCACTCATACGATCAGATACTTTCACAAATCTCTCTGCCCGTGATGCAGCTCAACAAAAATCCTTCACCCTTACAGTCCCAGATGGATTCAGTGGTAACATGCCTTTACATTTACAGGTAATGAAGGGTATCGTTTCTTCCATCAGTTGCAGCAGAGTGTTTTAATCACACCTCTAACAAAGGTAATATATTGCACCACAACTTCACATCAGTCATGACTGCACAGTGCGTTTTTCTTCAGGTCATGCACTAATACAGATCTCCATTCTCACAAATAATTTGCCATATACCAAAATCAAAATAGATCCCATAGAGAGAATTTCTTCAAAGAGTAAGTGAAGTTGCCCTCATAATTACTAAATGGGAGGAGTTATACTATTAAGCATATTATCGAGTGTTATGTGGTATTATTAGTATGTTTCTGTGCAGGGAACAAGAAGAGATGGAGACATTAATTTACATTATAAAGCACAGGTTATCAACAATCAATCCACTATGATACCAAATTCTGTTGAAGTATTTTTTTCATTAAAAATAAAAAAGTCAAGTTTTGCAGGATCCCCCAAGTGAAAAAGACTGGCTATGCCCAGCTATGCAATTATCTCTATTTTAAGTCATGAGAAAGTTGTCCCAGATATTGGCACTTGAGTCTGGCTCCTGGACACCTTACTCCTGGTGCTTTGACCATCCCATCTCCATCTGACAGCTCCCATGCTGTGGCATCGGTTCGCTTTGGTGTGTGTGCACCTTCTAGCAATAAAAGGATTCTTGAGGCCAACAGCAATCACAGCAATAACAATGTTCCTAATAACAAACAAACACTACCATGCAAAAAATGTTGTTTATTTCATTACAAAGAAGATGCAAAACAAAGTGTTTCTGAATATGGTCTTACAGGACTCTGAGAATGAATCTGTGGAGGCAGCCAGCTTTATGCTGCAGACAAATTCATTTCTAATCCTCTGAAGTATCCTACCATGTGACTTCCAGAGATAAAACAGGCTGCTTTAAAGTATGTTTCCACAACCTACAGTGAGTGATGCTAAGTATGGTGGTATCTCTCACAGTAGATTAACTTTTAATTATTGCCTTTTCTCTCATCAAACAGACTGTAGGATATCACAGCAGCTCTCCACATGTTCCTCCTAAGGTCAGAGGACATTTTATGTTAATTTGTTCATTTGTTTAAGACAGGAATTCTAGCAGCTAGTGACAGTAAGTAGAAAAATAAAGCAAAACCCAATCCACTCTTGTCTGAGAAAATCTGACAGCAGCTTCTTTAATACCGCCCTCTTCCCAACATTTTAATTATTCACTTCTTTTCAATGAGAGAATTCTTTCATGTTGTTCATACCATAATTTAGCCTTGTTATTATGGCATTTCATTGGGTATTGGCATAATGTATTGTTACAGATACTAACGCGTTTGCTTGAAGGTTCACTAACACGCAATATGAATTACTTTCTTTCAGAAATCTTCCAATGTAGAAGACTGGAAAAACTGGAAAATCAAAAGAAAATCAAGAAAAAAGAAGAGAAGCAGGAAGGACCAAGAAATGTAATAACTTGTATTTGATAGATTACTACCATCTGCTGCACTGCATTGTCTGTTTAAACACCCATTGATGGTAACAGCAGCAACCTGTCTAGTTGCACAGCATGAAAATATTTTTGTCCCTTTGCAATTTATATGTGTCCAAAACACATCAAGAGAACGTGGATGCAAAATACACCATTAGTAGTGATCACCAGTGGAGATGCACATCTAGAGGAACTTCTGAAAATTATTTTTGCAGATGAGACTTCTCAAATTCTTGCCTTCTGTATATATTTGTAAAAACAAAGGACCTCCTTTGCCCTGGTTTGTCAATGATGCTAAGGATGTCCATCATGAAAGATCTGAAAAAGCACAAGAAGTGATAAAATTAAACCATTCATTGCAAAAGTGGAATACTGTTTTACACAGTTCAAAAATCTATAATTTGATAACCTTTTAGAAACATACTGTGTACAAACAGAATTTCTACATGCTATCAGGCACATGACACCTGTTAAAAATAGTTGTTTGTGATAGCGAAGGTGTGAATATCTCAAAGTATTACTTATCATGTCTTGAAGGTATTTTCATTTGGATTAATGAGCTGAGATAAGACTCCATATAGGTTTTAGAAGGTCTGAAGGGTCTGCAGAATCATTCCTCAAATACAAAGGTGAAATAACTAGTTGTTTATAGCATAGAGATCACTGGAGCTCCAGCAATACTTTGCAGGCCCTTACTCATTATTATGAGGTTTTAAGAGTTTGCTATAAAACTTTATTTGCTGCAGTGTACTTAATTACATTTAAAAGTCTAATAAACGTTGATGACCACCCGTGTATCTTATGGTGGAAACAGTTACACAGCAGAGGAGAGACAACACAAATACAAATCCTTACAGAAAGAAAATCTTTTTAATTCCACAAAATATACATATTTATTTGTTCCCTCTATTATGTTGTACACAACAGTTAATCAGTTGGTACCCTGTTTGAACTTACTTGTTTGCTGAACAGTGCATTAAAGGGCCAGAAGATCATTCAGATTGCCCAGGAGTTTCTTTGTAGGTTAGATTTGCCCATTCAACAAATTTGGCAGAAAGACATGATTGTAAGAAAGTATGAGATATCAGTTCTAGTTTCAAATAGCAGGTCACAGGTGGCAGGCATTTTGTATACAGCAGGACTGTCACAACTGTGTCAGCATCCCCCAAGAGCAAAGCAGAACTGACCAATGTTTTCTGAGTCCTTAGCCCTAGCTGACATCGCTAACACTTTGTCAGAGATGGGGAACAGCATTTGCTGCTCTTTTCTTCCTCCCAAGTCCCCCTTCTTTCTTATCTGCGCTTAAAACAGAAGGCAGCTTCTAGTGTCTTGAAAAAAGGATTTTTGCAGAGCTCTGTGGCCAGTCCTTAGTGAAATGAAGGACAAAGAAATGATGGTGGTGGCTTTCACAACCCTTCTCTAATAACTGAGCTTTTGTATTCCCCCACCAATGTGCTGCTCATGTTGTGCATTCAAAATAACAACATAAACACAAACAGTACAGCTGAATTAAAATGTAAGACTACCTTAAAATTTACAGCAAAGGTCTCCACTCATGCTAACACAGACATTAGCATCAGCTAGAAAATGTAACAAGCTCCTGAAGCAGGGACTCCCAGTAGCAGTTACAAGCGATGACTCTTCCCTCCCTGCCTTCCTCCACATTCAGGTGGATGGAGGCAGCCTGTGGGGTCTGAATCTCAGGTCTGAGTAATAATTTTAACAACGACCTTAGAAGATCTCTGTTGTTAGGAGTCTTCTTGGGGTGGGCAGTCACTGTAATAGGATCAGGCAGCGCGTTTCTTCATGCCAAGTCACCGAATGTTGAAATGATTTGTCATCTTTCACTGCAGGCCGCTGCCTGACACACACATGCCACAGTCTCGTGTCTCGCCTGCTTTGACATCAAAGTGTCTTCCTTCTGCGATTGCCAATGGGAAGAAAGGCAAACAATGACAACGGCTGATTTGCTTTCAGAGAGAGTCCTAATTAAGTAAGTGCTCTCAGATAGCTTTGTACCTTATAATGGGGTGAAGGCAGGGGAAAAAAACCTTTCATCATAAAACATATTAAATCCATAAATCTTGCTTACTCTCTCCCCCTGGAATTTTTATTTATTTATTTATTTATTTCACAGTCACACTATTTCATTCTCCATAGAGATTTATGGCAACATTATATGGCCTCTCCTGGGCTTTCACAGTCTGTCACCTTTTACAGCTCCCTCTTAGTGCCATGAGTCATAAATGAGGGAGTCCATCTCATCTTACAAAGGGGAAGAGGGGAAGAAGTTCCCTCCAGTCACACAAAGCCTCAAATGTGCTGTCGTGAACAGGTTCACTGAGCCCGATGGGACTTCTCATAGGAGCCACTGCACTTATTATGAGGGATGGGAGGCTTCCGCAGCCTGCCCTGCTGTCCCCATTTCCCAGCTCAAGGCAGCGGGAAAGCAGCAATGTGCTGCAGGGTGGGAACCAGGTGCAGCTGGGACACATCCCCAAATTTGTCCCAAATTTGTCTGGGTTGTCTGGTCTTCCTGGTTAGATGCAGTCAGTGCCATTCTCAGGGCTAGGTCTGAGGAGGTGACTCTTTCAAGGTCCCAGATGAAAACGCTCCTCGCCTTTCCCAGTTTGGGAACAGGAAGTAAAATGGAGAAAACTGGAGGTGCCAGTCAAACCATGGCAAGGCTCCGCATCCAAATGAAAGGGGTCCTTCCAACGGCAAGCGGCGTTATAATTATAGACTAGAAAAGAGCAAGATCAGCAGCTGCTGCTGCTGCTGCTTGCGTTTGTTCCCTGTGTAACTGACAGGACAGAGGACTTGGCAAAAACAGCCTTCCAGAAGTGGAAAGACATTTTAACCCCTGTGCTTGTCAGTCCTCTCCTCCCGGGGCTTGGTGGAAGCAATCCCCTGCTTCAGGTTAGGGGAAGAGCCCCGGGATTACACCAGCCCCGAGGGGTGCCCTGTTTGGGACGTCTGAGCAAGAGGAAGGGTCCGGGATTTGCCTTCGTGCTTGGATTGCCAGATACAAATAGCAGGTCAGTGGGCATGGAGCGTGCTCGATGTACTTTTGTGTCTGACTTAACACCAATCTCTCTCTCTCGCTCTCTTGCTTTCTCTAATATACCATAAACAAATAAATCAGATAACACAATGACAAAGGGTAGGTCTGCGCAGAGGCACTATTTATTTATATGTTCTGTAATGTCTCTTTAATGGTCAGTTAGGGAACGCTGATTGCTGTTATTTTTTACTGTGGTTTCTCTCTGAACTCTAATGCATCCTGAAATTCTCAGCCAGGCAAAAATCCTATTTACAATTGGGCTCAATATTAGCGGAGAAAAAGATCTTTTATTTTTAGGCATTTATGTCTAAGGACATCTGATGATCTTAGCAAAAGTGGAGTGATATATTCCTCACATTTCGGTCCAGGCTGGAGAAAGTTTCAGAGAGGGAGCAAACACTGAGCCAAAGGAAAAGCAATGTCACAGATGTGAGCCAAAGTTTCTGCAGGCACAAAATGGGTATAACTTGTGTCACGTCGTCAGAACTCACAAATCCAAACCAGCAGAAAACCTAGCCCTGTATCTGCTAATGAAGCCCAGGGCAATGAGATTAATAGGAAAGTCTTGCACGGCAGCAGTTACTGCGGTGTCTGATCCAGTGCCCTGTCCTTCTGTGGCCCCAGCCAAGACAGGCAGGAATGTGCTGGGGGCATCGTGATACTTTGCTCTTCCTGTCAGCCTCAGTTTTAGCTTTTTAATTTCCTGTGACCATGAGTAATGCTGGAAGGACTCTCAGGCAAGCGCTGCCCATGCCCCAAAGGCTTGGGACCACCACAGAGGAATCAGCCACAGCACCAGGATTTATGCAAAAAATTGCTGCGTAAATGTGTATGTGCTGTACCCCGGTGGTGGTAGCTGTTCACGGAGGAAAAACATAAGTGCAGACTTAAATCTGTACTTGCTATGTTGTAAGATCTAACCAGACTAACACATTGCTGTCTGTCATAGTTCCTACAGTCTGAAGTGATCTCAGGTCACCTAACCTGACCTAATGTGTATTTTGGGACATTACGTTTCACCCTGAAACCCCTGTACAAACCCAGTGATCAACGTTCAATAACACATTTGCTTAGCAGGAAAATAAAATACAGAGCATCCCAGGCAAGGCAAGGAAAGAAAAACAAGGCACCACAGCCTGAAACTGCTGTGAGAGTCCCACTTTTATTTGCCCCATTTCCAAGGCAGAAAGAAAAAGCCACTGGTGCCCAGTGCCTCCCACGTTCACATGAAGATTTTCTACTTACATCCAAGGACTTCAAGCAAAGTGCTAAGAGAGATGGCAGGAATCTGATTAAGTGAAAAGTAGTCCAACTTAAGCAGGCAAATTGCACTTCATGGAGAAAACTCCCCTCTCCCAGCTTAATGTCAGGGGAAATATTCATAATCCAGAATCCTATTATCATTACAGCTCTGCAGTTGTAGCCAAAATCCACCCACCAGCATTTCCAGGCAGGATTTGCTGCAGGTCCTTAGAGGGGGTGAACCCATTTTGTACTGCTGAGCTAGTGTCGATTTCTGGCACCATGCAGGCACTGATGCTGTAGAGGAAAGCCAGGGAGAACACACTGAACACACAGATCTCATTAACTGGGGAGGGAGCTGGGGGAAGAAACACAGCCCTGCCGATAACAGGGTGCCAGTGCTGGTGGCAGGTGATCCTGGTGGACACTTCTTCACTGTGTTGTTTGAACACACACACTGCCTGGCATTAATGGGCAAGGTTAAAGCCTCCTACAGCAGTCCCAGGAGACTCAGTGTACCGCTGACATCTTTCTACTCTATTCCTACCCTATGGCCTAGCCACTGACCTCTCCTTACCTTTAAAGACCTGTTTCTGCTGGGAATGGAAATCTCTACCTCCATTTTCTTAATGTTGCATCCTGACCGGAGGCTTTCCAGCAGGCAGGGCTACACTGCTGCACGCCAGCCAGTCAGTTTGGCTCCTGAATTTAACTTTTGGGAGTTCAATGACAACAAAAACAACATTTAAAGGGATGTGTCCAGTCTCAGATGCAGAAAAACTATCATTTGGATTTGAATGCTAAGGAACAAAAACCATGCATCTAAAAAAAAAAAATAAATAAATAAAAATAAAAAAAAAAATACAATACCAAAACAAAAGTCTCAGAGCTCAAGCTGGCAAACCTCAAGCAGACATTCGGCACATGGGAAGAGACAGTCTGTCAGTAATAGGAGGCTTATGGTGTCTTTTCCCTGCTGATTCCCATGGTGACTAAAAGAAAAAGTGGCACTTTTACAGCTGAATTTTAATGGCTTGTTTTTATGCTCTGCATAGGAGATGTAGCCAAGTTACATAAAACACTATCAAGCCATCTATTAACTGTGGGTTCATATTTCTTTCTGAGAGTAAATGACCTACACTGGCACCAAGAAAATGTGTACAAGAACAATATTTAGGCTAGTGTCTTACACAATAACTACCCTGAGGCTTTGTGCTTGTCTTGTTTGTTCCTTTTCTTGAACGCTGTACAAAAGTGCTTTCATCTGTATTTGGAGTTAAATTCTCTGCAAGCACATAAAAGTTTCTGTAGCATACCTACACCGAGTAAGAAAGCAAGAAAAACAGTGTAAATATTTGCCAGTATGCTTTTAGCTCTGCTTTAATTACGTGGTGTTGCATGCTGTCTACCTGAGCAACCCCATGGGTTTTTTGCATGGCCATGCAGTGCTGAAGCACCAGTGTAGTGATGTGTGTCTAGCTGCCAAGGAGAAAAATAACAGGGTTCCCCCACCGATCTCAGCTGCTGTCATAACTGTTAATGAAAGAGGCCATCTCCAGATCTCATTTGCTTCTCAATGAGTGTAATTACCAAAGCCAGCTAAAAATACCGGCTGGGAAGGAAGGTACATTGGTGAATTCAGCTTTGCTTCTGCTGCTGGAGCTCTGACAAAGTTTGGGAAAATTTCAAGCAAATTTACTTCCTTTTCTTTGCTTGCACCAGACTGGAGCAAACTGGGAGTAAGCAGAGGCTTCAGAGGTGTAATGTGTCCCCGTTGACACTGCCACTGCTACCCAGGTGAGCAGCCACATCTGGCTGCTGCTGCTTTTGGGTGGTGGCTGGGGCCAACCCCGAGTGCAGCATTGCATCCCTCAACCTGCAACTCAGCAGGGCTTGTAACCACAAGATCTTCCCATTTTTCTCTCTTTTACATATAGAAACACACAGCATGTGTTTATGTATACTATTATATGTGTATTTGTGCGTGTATATCTGTGTATGTCTATACATGGGTGCATTCAGTCTAGTATACACTGCCTAAAATGTTACTGGTTTCCTGCTTCTCTTCTACCGTTTCTAGGCACAGCCTGCCAAGACGATGACAGTCACTTATTCCAGCAAAGTAGCAAATGCCACTTTCTTTGGATTTCACAGATTACTCCTAAAGTGGAAAGGCAGCATCTACAAATTGCTGTACAGAGAATTTATTGTTTTTGCTACTCTTTACACAGCGATAAGTGTATTATACAGGTACACTCTTTCCAATTCACATCTCATTAAATGCTATACTGAAGGTTCGCACTTGGTAGCATTAGGCTGATGAGTGACTGGTTGGGGCGGGGGGTGCCACATAATTGTCGTCCTTTCCTTGAACCTTTTCTAATCTCCTTTAATTTCCACATTTACTTTATAGATCCAGAGAAAGCATGTAAAGGGTAAATAAAATATGGTCTATCATACTCAACTGATTCTACTCTCAGCCTTCTGCCAATGTTGAGCAACCCTTCTGCTAAAGTTAGGCTAAATAAGTTAACCTAGATTAGTTAGTTAGGCTAAATAAACACCCACAAGTAGTCCATGATATCTAGCCTTTATCATTCTGGCATTGAGTGTGCCTCTCTGCTTTGAATGATGAGTATAGACATTTCTTGCTTGCAGAATTGGGTCTTCAGTTGCTCAGAGGTAATTTCACTGATGACACTGCACTGAATAAATTGAGGGGCAGGTTATATAGTCTTTTCTCAGGAAAGGAGAAGTTATCCTTAAAGACAGGAGAGCATGACTAACTTTATTATTAAGGACCTAAGCTTGCAAAGGGACAAGAAAGACTAGTCGGAAAATAGCTGTGGTTATTACCTGGGTGCAACGCAGCACCTTGGAGGGCCAGGCCAGAAGGGGAGCTACTGCTTCCACCAAGGTGTGAATTAAACAGAAGCAATGCATCAATTAATGTAGCGAGCCTTTTAATTGATGAAGTGCACTACACATAAGTATCAAAACCATGATTCAGATCTTACCTGATCTGTAATTAGCCCCCAGTGTTTTCTTTTTATGTGTAACAAAGAAAAATAGCTTCAGTTTGTTTGTGATTAATGGCCAGCTTTGCACAATGTTCAGTGGTCTATACCTGTACATTCAGAAAGAAAATTACAGTATTAATATGTAAGAAAAACTGGTCTGACATTCATTTAAATTAATCTACCTTCACTGAAAAGTTGGGCAATTCAAGACTCTAATAAACATGACATGGAAAGCACTTCATATATACCACAGTTTTTTTCTACATGATTGTAAGCAAAATCCACCAAATATTTGTCACATGTTCCTTTTATATGAAGTCAAAGAATATCTGTAATGCCTATATATCAAAATAAAATAATTGTTTTTATTTAAGCCTGTTGTATTTCATTAGATATGTTTCTCCATGGGAATAAGTTGCTGTGCTCCACTGATTTTCTATCATCTGATTAATATTTTCCCCACAACAAGATGGATACAGTTGTGTTTTCATTTTGTGGATAAGCAAAATTTTTAGGAGTAAGAGCAAAAACTGCTGCAACAATGCAGCATTTATCAGTGAGTACAAATCGGCAACTTTTTGCACTTCAAACAGACCCAAGCATTTTTTTTTAAGTAGCCCTGTGCAAAATGAGAGCAAGCACTGCTTGCTCACTTACCTCTTATTATCATCATTGGTCTGGATGAGATAGCATGCTAATTCTAAAGGTGTATTGATTCTAATTAGTAGTGCCAATCAAATTAGTCATGAGAAATAGCAAAGACATGAGAATAATAGTCTTCTGTAGGTTCTTTATTACACAAGTATTCCACTCTTTAAGAATCTTCTTGAAGACATTAGCCAAGCTTGCTCCCAAATACGACTATGTGGTCATATGTATGTATTTGCACTTGGTAGTGCCAGAGTATTACAAAAGGACATATACATTTTATTTTTGCTGCAGATTTTTTCTTACAGGAAGCCAAAAACGGTTCTTTGAAAAATTATCAATTTACTGTGACAAATATGCTGAACAAATCCCAGTAACTTTTGTGCTTGGTAAGTACTGGTTACACGTGAAATTATTCTCCAGCACTGTCTCTGTCCAAGTATCTTGTAAGTGTATGTGCAAGGAAGCATTGCAGAGCTGAAGGGTATATGGGAGATTAGAGGCTCACAATAAAGTCATCAGCTTCCAGCAGGTTTCCTTAAAGTCAGGTTTCTTTTGTCACATCAACATTTATTCTCAAGTTCTTAATATTCCAACAAAAGAGCATTTTAATATATATAAATATATATATACTGCCCACTAACACCGGTATGTTATGCTTGACCTTCCAAAGCACTAAATTCACTCAAAGCTTACTACAGAAAAGGAAATTTGTAAGTTTGCGTCAACATTGTATGAAATACTCAGATGTAATCGGTCATTAAGTTGCAGTGTCTATTAAATAAGTATTGATTTCATACTGATTTTGACATGACTTACTGCATTTATTCTGGGAAATGTAGCAGAGTAGTGATATGAATAATACCCTATAATGTATAATCAAGGTAAGCTAAACAGAAGCCCTGATAGGCACTGGACCTTTTTTTTTCTTCCAACCCACAGGTTTCTATGTCACGCTGGTGGTGAACCGGTGGTGGAACCAGTTTGTGAATTTGCCATGGCCAGACCGACTGATGTTCTTGATCTCCAGCTGTGTCCAGGGAAGAGATGAATACGGCCGCTTGCTCAGGAGGACTCTAATGCGCTACGTGAATTTAACTTCTCTGCTGATCTTTCGCTCCGTGAGCACAGCCGTGTACAAAAGGTTTCCCACCATGGACCATGTGGTGGGTGCAGGTACTGCTGCGTCCTTCTCCCAGAATTTGTTGTTTTTTCTCTCATGGGTAGGGGCACAGGGAAGGAAGGAGCCACCTTCATGTTTTCTTTCCTCTTGGCCCCATGTGTCTGTCATGATAACCCTTGTCAAAGATGCCACTTTTTTGTCACTGGCTTAATTGAAGTGCCTTTAAATGGCTATCTTTAGTGTTCTTCAAGACTTCATCTGGTGGCACTACAGAAAGCAGAATGATTTAGAGACTCTCACATGGATCTTTTTGCAGACATCGCGGGGGCAATAGGTCTGCCCCCAACAAACAAGCATGTGGAGCAGGTACAAAGTTTTCCAAGGCGTGAAAACTGAAGTAGTTGCAATGTCATGTAATGTAGTAGGAGTGCTGACTTGTTATCCATCATTGTCTCAATGTCTAGGATCTAGTGCATCAGGGGCTGGTTTCCACAGACACATCACAAATACTGTTTCATCTCAATTATTTCTGAGTAGATTGAATAGGTCTCAGATTGGTTGGGATACACTCTAAATATCCCAAATTCCAGGGCATTTTTTTCTTTGAATTTACATCCTCACCTTAAACTTAGTTTTTCAAGGATAGGTATATTAAGTATTAAACATGTCTTTATTCTCTCAGCATAGAGATTGGGTGATTTCTTCCAAATAGGAGATATGTTTTTACCGAACATTTTACATTTCTTAAAATTATTCCTTTGGCATGCATTAGTAAGCAAAGTTGTAGCAAGTTAAAATATGCACTGTGTATATGCATATACACATTCAAATATGTGTAAGAAGCTTTGGACATTGAAAAAAAAAAAAAATCCATGCAGAATGCACTGATCCTTCCAAAAAAAAAAAAAAAAAAAATCATTGGTGTTGTCACCCTTTTCTCCAAAATTCAGTAGAATTTTGTAGTTCTCTTCCATGTGGTTTTCAAAAATATTGCTTACCTGAGTCTGTGAGAGGTCAAGGAAGCTTCTGTCGCTCTCTCCAAGCAATCTGCTTCTAGCATGTACTGGAAAATTACCACATTTCCAGCAGGCTAATCCAGCTCTGCCTCCCTATTGCTAAAGACAATCTGTTCCAAAAGAGACAAAATGTCGCAGCATTGTACAAAATTGTAGACTGGAAAACAAGATTTCTTTTTTTTTTTTTTTTTTTTTTTGCACAGTAGAAAACATTCTTCTATACACTATGTAACTAAGTATTGGCAGGCAGCTCCGTGCATTTCAGTACAGATTGTGTAGGTCCTTATACACATTGTGCCACAGAATTTTTGTTGATGCAGTATTGAGCACTTGAGGGTATATTTTGCTACTACGAGCATCCAGTGATTAAGACAGCACTCTGCAATTATCCCCTCCCTAATTCCCTACAGCATTATATAACAGGCTGCATGGAAGGGCAACATTTAATATGAACGTGAGTGGCAGAATCTGATACTTACAGAGCAGGCATCACTGAAACAACTTGTGCCGATTCTGCATTTCGTTCTCAAACTGAGAACTGCCATAGTATAACTACTACTACACATTTCCCTTTTCAGCAAACGAACTGCTTAAATTCATAGATTTTAAATCCGAGAGCAGGACAATGATAATCTAGTCTGACTCATCCTTAACACAAGGCAGAAAAGCTTAATCAAAACCTCCTTTATCAAGTTGCAATTTCTGACTGAACTGTAATACCTTCTAGGAATCTAAGCAGCCCTGATTTAAAATTCAGCTGATTACAATGGAGAATACTGGAGAATACACCGCAGAGCTGGCATTCACAACAGTGAACTCACTGTTGAAAAGTGGAATTTCATTCGGAGTCTGAACTTGCATAAAATCATTTTCTATTCACTGGATTTTTAAATGCTTTTGGTTGTTTTTTTGTTTGCTTGTTTGTTTGTTTTGTTTTGTTTTGTTTTTTGGTTAGGTGAAAACACCATTTTCTCTCAATAACTACCTCTTAGCAGAATGTATTGATGCTTGAAATTGTATTTAATGCTTGAAAAAAAATATGAGCTTCATCTTACTTAGTGTCTTCCTGCAAGGTATGGTTTTTGGCTCTGGATCTTCCTTATAATTATGTTCTAAGCTTTTCATTTCATTTTTACCATTCTTTATGGAACTGTAGGCAGTCATTTCACATAGACTCATGACATCATGGTGCTGAGTACTGCAGCACATACACCATAAGCATCAAATGCCTGGCAGTCCTTAATTTTCAAATCCTGTTTGTTGCAAGTTGTGAGATGAAAGGTGGATGCTCAAGAACATGAATCTTGAAAAACATGAGTCAACTGTTGGGCAGAGAGCCACCCAAACCAAACAGGAGGTGATGAAGAGAAACGTGAGGTTAGAACCCGGTGACGTGGCTACCTACTGTTGACTGAAGTGCACAGTCCCAGACCCACCACTGGGATGAAGTACCAAACTAATTCTTTCTCAGACGAGACTAGAGAAACATAAAATGAAACATATATATTTGATTGTTGTTAGCACACTCCATGGGAGATGCCCACCAATCAGTTCCTTCTTCTAACCCCTAGCCATTACAGTATTTGACATGGGTACCCTGAACCAGTCTTGCCTCAAACCATTACATTTTGACGGGAGCCCTGAATACCCCATGAATCATTTCAGGGAGAGCACTACTGACTTTTTCCAGCCAGACTTGTGTTCTCATTAATACTTTTTCCATAAGATCACTTTGGCTAATGCTCTTCACATTATTGTATTTTCATTCTTTATTGATTGTATCCCGTGTCAAGCTTTTCATATTTTTGCAAGGATTCAGTGCCCTGTCATTCCTTAGATCACCCTTTTCAAGATCTTGGCAGAATATTTGCCAAATATTTTCAATTTTCTGGAACTGCTCCAGTCTTCCAGTTCCAATGTTCTTGTTCAGAGAGTTTGTCAGTGAATTCTTTAAATACTCTTAAATAAAAATAAGATGAACATATTTAGAAGCCATTTAAGTTTAATAATAGCGGTTTAATATCCTCTCCTTCAATTCATGGAATATAAGATGTTTTCTTACCCCTGCAATTACAACAAGCAATTCTGTACTGCATATTGCTTGCACTGCTGTAACATTTACCAGCAGGAAATATTTAATATTTTCTGTGATAAGTATTCTAGGTATTATTAATGTCCATCAAAGACAATATTTAAATAGTATAAGCATGAATGCCTTAACTTTAGAAATAATGGCAACTTGAATGTTACTTTGAAAAGAGCAGCGATGTTTATTTTTTTCTGAACAGAAAGGTACCCAGTTTAAGTGGAGAGCTCCACTGATTCTTGGAGCTTCACTTTTATTCATGAACCCCTCAGGCTGTGCCCTTCCCAATATTAACTTCCCAGAACCTCTCCTGGGACTTGCATACTCCAGACTGACATTTGTTTTTATATTCCTTTTGTTTTAGGATGAGGGAAACACCTTTTCCTGTCCTGTAATAAGAAATTTAGTCAGCCAAAAATCAAAGGCAGCCTTAAAGACTGATTTTCAGGAGTCAGGAGGATTTGTGGCTAGCAGGTCAATAATCAGTTACCCAGTTATTTCTGTGCAACTGATTATAAGAGCTGGCTGCAAACCACACAGGGACCTTTTAAAAGTTGTGTATTACTCTGTTCTTAAGTTCCAGGATTCTGCAGGAATACTGTTTCTTGCTGCTGAACTGTTTTTCTTCTAGCCCAACAGCAGTGTGTCCTGTCCTTGTGCTCCTTCTAAGTACTTGCAGTGTTCATACCTCCTGTGTTGTACTATTGCAACTTTACAGCAGTGTCAACAACAGAGAGTTTATGAAGGTCGCCTTGCTTAACAAATGTGCTCTTACCTTATATGCATAAACAAACAAACAAACAAACAACAACAACAACAAAAAAAACAGCTGTGGAAGTTTGTATATATTTCTTTTTCACAGCTTCATGTGTCATCACCAATGTTAGTAAGAGCAGATCAACACTTACTAGCTAAAGGCATGGAAAAAGGACTAGACTTACTAGCTAAAGGACTAGGAAAAAAACACTTCCATTCTCAGTTCCCCAAAGTTGAATTTACAGCACTCCATCTATTGTTAAACTTGTAGTTCATGGATGAGCCACTTATTTTGGAGCTGCTTTGTTACTATCTTTGTCTTGTTTCAAATCTAATATCAATACAATAGAAGAAGCCTTATATCCACCTGAGCAAAAACTAAGGTCCTCAAACATAAAGATTGCTCTAATACTAGAAAATCTAGGAGTCAGCCAAAAGAAAATGTGACGTTCCCCTTCATTAAATTTCTGGGGTTGTTTTTCTCAAAGGCACAGGTGGAAGGAGGATAGCACAGCAGACCAAAACTTTCCTACCCACAAAGCCCAGGGGGGTTGAGGTGTTGCTCCAAAAAGCCGGCTGCCCCCATGCCAGTCCCAGGCAGCACAGATTTTGTCAAACACAGCCCTGGCTACCGTTGGAGCTTCTCGCCATGGAGGAAAGCAGGCCTTTACAAGGCCAGGCTATCTCTGCAGGAAGCATAATGCCTTCCCAGCACCAGGGCCAGGCAGGCGGCCAGGCAGAGTGCAGCACGCCTTCAGCCTGCAGTCCCAGAGCATGGCCCTGTGCACCACGAGAAGCAGGATTTCTCTGCATGGCTCCTCTTCCTTCTCCTCACTCACCTGCATAACCCCGAAGATGAAACACAGGCTGGCAGAGAAGCATTTCACTGGCAGAAGGCATGCTCTCTGCTGTGCTATGTTTCATGCACATGCCTGCATCCTCCCTTGCTTGCTCACTTCATTGCAGATTTACCAAAAAATTATCAGGATCAGAAGGTCGCCGGGCTGCCTTGCAACGTATAACGACATCTTGCTAAAAGCCATCACTGCTGAAAAGTGATAGTTTATTGACTGATGTTATCCAGTGCCTTATTTTTCTAAAAGTAGAATATGAAACTGGAGAGCGATCTGTGCCTTACTTAGTATTATCTGTATCTACAGTATTTCAGCACTCGCATAGGAAAACAACTATAGCAAATTGCTGCATATATTGATCAAGGCAGATTGTTTTTCAGATACTTAGTGCAGAAAGAAGTTGTTTTAAGCAAGAATCATCCTGGAATTTTTTATTTTTTATTTAAAAAAAAAAAAAAAAAAAAAAAAGGTGGCTACTATAATTAGTGTTTTGCGTAGTTCAATGGAAATATCATATCAACATAATCATATTCAAAATGTATAACATAAATTGTGCTGTCTGCACAGAATAAATTAACTCTTTGTTGTTGTTGTTGCTGTTGTTTGTAAACAGGTTTTATGACAAGATATGAAAGAAAAATATTTGATGACCTTAAGTCTCCCCACCTAAAATACTGGGTTCCCTTTGTCTGGTTCGGAAATTTGGCGTCGAAGGCACGGAAAGAGGGCAGAATTCGAGACAGTGTGGATCTGCAGACACTAATGAATGTAAGTAGAAAAAGTAAATCTACAGAAAACTAGTATTAAATTGCTATGCTGTAGCTTTTCACTTACACAACTCGATTTAGTGCACACAACTCTCCAGAGTCATCTAAATGATCTTACTCAAAGTCTATACTACTTTTCTCTGTGCACCACTGTACGCTCAGGCACACACAGCAGCAGTGAACTGGGATTGTATTTATACAACTAAGGAGGTATTTCCTGAAACAACAATTTGATGAGTGAAGATTTCTTCTAGCCTCGCTGTAAATTTATACTTGGTTCATTGCAGCAGAAAATAAATAAATAAATAAATAAATCTAAGAATTATTTGGCATTTTGAAAATTTTAATATCAGTTTCAGGAAAAATAATCTCCCTGAATACTTTATTACATGGTCATGCATCCTTTATGTGATAGAACATGTTCTCTTTCATATATAACTAAATGGTAGATAAGATAGAAACAAAATATAATTTGTGAAGAAATAGATATCATACTAAAGCATTTAAACTCCATAAATTAAGTGAATATTCAAGCATGGCAATGGGCTGCTGGATATAATAATTTAATCGATTTATACTACACTTCCTTGTCTCCCGTCCTTTTGCATGTATAAAAATGAACTGTAACAAAACGTTTATCACTCAGAATTGATGACATTTAAGTTCATTGAGGTTTGTTTCTCTTTTTTTTCCTTTTTTTTTTTTTTTATTCCCTCCCATTCAGGAGATGAATAAGTACCGGTCTTGGTGTAGCCTTTTGTTTGGCTATGACTGGGTTGGAATTCCACTGGTCTATACACAGGTACTGAGATGTTGTATTTCACAAAATTTGAAACACAGTTTCCATAAAAGGGGAGACTTGTGTCAAATGTCCATAGACTTGACTGGCAGCTCCAAGCTGTTGGGCACTCCCTGAATCCCACTGGATTATGGATGCCTGGCTAAATATATAAGTCATGTTTAATGTGGAGATGTTTTGAAGTCCTTGCATAATTTGGAGAGCGGGGAAGCACCAAAATGCTTGTTTCCTGGGTCTACTTCCCAGCCATAATTACTCATGTGGCCTCTTTATTTGTAACATTTTTCTACAGATCTGTAAATAGTATTATGAAAGGCAGTCAGAGGCCTTTGGATATGTGATGCCTTATGCATAAGACTGTAATATTACATGTTTCCAATTAAGTTTTGTTCTTTGCAGGTTGTTACTCTTGCAGTCTATACTTTTTTCTTTGCCTGCCTGATAGGGCGCCAATTTTTGGATACTGACCAAGGGTATCAGGGACATGACTTAGATCTTTACATTCCAATCTTCACACTGTTACAGTTCTTCTTCTACGCAGGATGGCTCAAGGTAAACTAGTTTTCTGGGAAGGTGGTGGGGGAACCCTCCCTGGGTGAGCTGGTGCAGATGTCAGAGCCAAAGTCAAGGTGTCAGATTCAGGGCACACTATAAAATCACCAAGTATCAATGGAGTTACACCAAAGCAGAATTCAGCCCAGAGTGTCCTGTGGTCATAAAGAAAAAGTCATCCAACACCTTTTTAATTCTACTCAACAGATCTTACTGTAAGAAATTGTTGGGAACCTGAAAGAGCCCATTTTATTAATAGTGCAGTGACAGCTCCCCAAGGAAGCATTACTCCAGCAAAATCCAGTCCCAGGACTTACCTGGACTATAAAATAACAGGGAAAAAAAAAAAGAAAAAAAAAGAAA
>CM021765.1:37447136-37486735 GCA_011076525.1 Nettapus auritus | reverse complement strand
AAAAAAAAAAAAAAAAAAAAAAAAAAAAAAGGTTTCTCCCCCTCAGCTGTGCAGTGGGGTAATACTGTTGTTGCAGACCTGGCATGAGCTGAAAGGGACTAAATCATAGTTGCTTCTTAGGATCAAAGCCTGTCTTTAGTATCTACTGTTAACTAATCAGATGCAGGCAATTAAAGGTCTCCAGTTTCAGATGGCTATCAAACATGGCAGCTAATATTGGCTACAATCCCACTGCATAAAAACATTCATTAAAAAAGAGTTATGGAAGGACTTGGATGCTACTCACTGTCCCATTGATGCCTGGTCAGTTAACATACCATCATTGATCTGATAGATGAGTAATTAAGGCACACACCTCACACTGATTCTCTCCTCTGCAGTGAGTATCAACGTAGACTAACTAAAACAAACAAAAAAAAAATTGAATGAAAAGCAAATTTGTACATTAGGTTTCCTTTTGGGATTAATAATCACAGCTGAAAATTTTGAGCTCACTTTTGTTAGGAAATAAATGGCAAAAAATTAGCCATTTTGAGCCCTCTTCCCATTAAAGTCACATTTTTAGAGCCCTTGTCCCACAGCCACCTCACAATGGCAGGGCAAAAGAAGGCAGCATACCAAGCTGGTGTATTGCAAGGGTTTTGCAAGGATTGCAAACATTTAATAGCAGGGTAGATGCTTACAGACCTTAAATTCCTATCTTTTTAAAGTGCATTCATCACGGAGTTTCTTTGAAGTTGCAGATGAGAGGCTTTATCTCTAGGCACTGCCTTTCAGGGTTTTACTAGTGAGTTACAAAACTGGATACTGTTCTTCCCGACTCCCCTGTCCAACGCCTTCTCCTCCATCAACACCCAAGGCTGTCAGTAGCATCTTTTCCAGTTAGGCTTGAGGCTCCCAGTCAACTCCAGGCAAGAGCAACTGTGGGATGCCATAATAACTGAGAAATTTTCTGCATAAGACAATGAAAGGGAGGAGAAGCAGCTTTTAAAAAGCAAAAGTTAAATCGGCAATGCTCCCTCAGACCTGCAGAGCCACAGAGTCAGGATATTTCTGTTCTGAAGGTTAAAGCCCATTTCCTGCTGAGTGCGTTGGGTTTCAGCTGCCAGATTGTGTAAAGGGCTCAGCACTATTGACTTCCAGTAACTTGGCAGTTCCTCAGAAATGATGGCGAAACTGAGCTCATTCCTTGGCCTCAGGCCCGATCTGTTATACCTGCAATACAGGAACAAAGTTTCCCATCACGTGAGACATTACTAAATCCCCATTTTCATTACTGTAATAGACAGGCCGTCCAAAGACAGGCTGTCCAAATACAGGCCTTAGCTGTCTAGAATTACATTCCTTTCCAGACAACAAAGGCCAGTGGCCAGGAAAAGGCCACTGCTGCTGTTCCCTCTGTCCTGACTATGCTCACCATGGTGTTTTAGCTCATGTGATAGTTTTTGAAGTGGATTTTTGAGCAGTGATTCCTGGGTTAAGACCAAGTGTTTTCCCTCGAGAGCCACAGCACCATTTGTGCTCTGTCATAGCACTACTTCGTTGTACCTGAAATCCAGTGCCCCAAGGCACAAAAACAGATGTGAGCAGAGGTGTTCCCTGTCTGCTATTCATTCCTCCTGCCTTCAGTGAGGTTTTCATAGTGTTGGTCTTCCCAGCAGTTCATTCCTCACCTTCCACTGCTGGCCTAGGAGAGTCAGCAAGCAATTAGCTAATGTTGCAGCTGAGAAGTCTTTAATCATGAGGCACACGTGAATAAATAACCACAGAGTGACGGCCTTGCTTATTATAAGTTATTTAGATCACAGCAGCCCATAGCAAGTTTCACAAGCAGGGATGTTTAACCCTGCAGTCTCTTTGCTCAACACTGTGTTGAAGCTAGGACCTCACCGCCTCTCCCTGCATGGCCCTGGCCATCTCCAGGATCTTGGCTTTGGCTAGCATGACACACAGCTTTCACTAGATTTGAGGATTTTTGTGGGCTGCTTTTCAGAGCCTTCAGCAGCTAAATCATTAATTTAAATCAGTCCAAGACAGCAGTGAGGGAAAATAAGGAATATCTTATGTGACAATCACAGTGGCCCGTACATTTCTCAAATCCTGTAGGCCAGTGCCGACAATCATGACTGACAGCACCAACAAGACACCAGGGGCTGCATCCATGGGGAAAGCAAGCTGTTCCTTCACTCAGCTGGCAAAAACATCACACTGGAGCCTGTGTTATGATTGCAAGTGACAGGCAGGGAGGGAGAGAAAAATCAGATCATATTTTCTCTGAAGCAGCAGTCCTGACATTGCATGCCAACCTCTATTCACACTGTCTCATTTCCCTTTCAGGTCGCAGAACAACTTATTAATCCATTTGGAGAAGATGATGATGATTTTGAAACTAATTGGTGCATCGATCGAAACTTACAGGTTGCTGTTGTTATTTCTGCTTCCAGCTTTACCATATTATAGATCATCATCACATTTAATTCCATTTCTTACATCGAGGTACAAATTAAGGGCAACAAGCGTCATCAAAACAAACTCTTTCCCTGAAGGTGTACCTATAGCTATAATCTTCAGGTTTTATTTTCATAACCTAATGCACCCTAATTTTGGTATTTGGCATTGCTTGCTGCCTGACTAACCACAAAAACAGACTACCTCCAACTTTAAGCTCACTTTACACGAGGAAAAACAATGTCGTTTAATCCAGCAAAATACAAAAGCCATCTATTCCCTACTAGACAAAAACATGTTCTGCTAATCTGAATGTCTAATGATTACAACAATATATATTAATCTTCCTTAATATATATATATATCTATGTATAATCTCAGTGCTGGGGACTTCAGAGGTTGTTTTTATGGGCAGCAAGGCAGGAAAAGCAAACCTGAATATGAAGCAAACCAAGCAATTCAAGCGTGCACAGAAGTGGGAAAGGCCTTCACACCTGCCAGAGATGGTCTCTGGCTTAACACTACCCCAGGCTTCTTGTTCAAGGGTGACAGAGAGCCCTTTTTATGAAATGTATTGCAAGGCCCTAAACCAGGATGGTCACACTCTTGATTCTGCAGGTGTTAAAATGTGGACAAGGCCTATCAAAAAGCTCCTCAACTTGTGGAACATTTTAAGAAGCACAATTAACACCCTGCACAGACTGCCCATAGCACGTAGAGGACTACAAGTCCATTTAACTGCATGGTTTGCGAGGAAAGGACTTCAATCCCAAAGAAATATCTTCACAGCACAGAAGACTCAATTTACAATAAAATGTAGAATTTGATGGGTGTAGGAGGATATTTGGGATGTATTTTGATAACATTGAGTCTCTTCACAATGCCCAGGGCACCATACATGTATTACTTTAAAGGGTTTTGAAATAAATATTGAGTCAGGGAGTTCAAAGCAGATTATTTTGTATGCTGTAATATATTGAACGTGACATAATTTATACAAAAAATATCCAAGGTCTCGCTTCTGGCGGTGGATGAGATGCACATGAACTTACCAAGGATGGAGAAAGATATTTACTGGAATGACTCTTCTGCCCGGCCGCCATATACAAAAGCAGCTGCTGATTACTGTATTCCATCATTCCTTGGATCGACTATTGAAATGGGGTAAGTGGCACTGAAGTCCTTAATGCCATAAGAAAGATTACCACCATTACCACAGGGCAGCCCAGCACCTCTGTTGACTGATGGACACTCAACACAGGGCTGTGGGCTGGCACCAGTGGCGTGTACACTTTGGGGACCTTCACCGGTCCCCAAAGGCTGGTCCTCCCTGCTAACGCTTATTTGGAGCAGCTGCCTTGGGAGTTCCAGTTTGTAACACCTGATTAAGACTATTTCCTTTGTGGGAATGTGATAAAGAGGCATGGGACTTAAGGATGTGATGATATTGTGAATGAGGATGACTGAGATGGGAAATTAAATTACTGGGAGGGGGTGGACAGGCTGGTGTTGACAGGATGATGTCCTCTTTAAGCCACATGCTCATACAAATTGTGCATCCATAGCACACCCTGTCTAATTAATGAACAGATTACATTGGGAGGGGCTTGCTGATAGTCTCTGAGTACAGGATGGCACCTGAAGACAGTGACAAAATATGTTAATAATTTTTTATTTACTACACCTTATTCATACACCAGCAAATAACTATTCCTTTGCCTGTTCAATTAGCAGATTATGCCTTTTACCTTGTTGGATTAAATTTCGTTCAAATTTTTGTGAAGATAAACAAAAAGTAATCTTAAATGTTGTATGGCTTTTCATTGACTAATAATCTAGGCAAGTAAGCTGGAGTGGTCAGATTTTGTGAAGGGGTAAAGAAGAGGAGTTATTTGCCAAGACCTACATAATAACACTTGTTATAAAGAAGTGTTGGGAGTCTATAGGATTGCCGGGTGTTGTCAGGATCTATATTAGACAGCAGTGATAGGCCAGTCAGCTTAGAAGGTGTTAAGTTTAAACACTTGTGACATGCTCTAATATAAAACTAGGCAGTAGGTGTAAATACCATCCTGCCTAAGCAAATATCAGGACAAGTAGGCATTTTTATCTGAAAATCTTTTTTAAAAAACTTCAGTCTTTTTTTGTATCTTTAAAGTATATCTCAAAAAGTTTTCAACATTTTCAAAAAGTTCCAGCAGTCATCAAAACAAAACAAAAAAGTGGATTTGTTTTGCTTTAGTTTGTTTTGCTTCATTTGGTCTTGGAAAGGAAATTTTTATTCCTCTTATTTTTCCATTTTTGCTTGCCTTGTAATACAAAGAACAAAGCTTTATATCAGCTTCTTTTATATCACACAGCCTTTTCAGAAGTTCTTTCCTTCTGGAAAAACTATTAGATAGCCAAAAGAGAAGAAGAAAAACCCATAGAATATAATTTATTTTACTGTAATTACCACAAAAAAAATAATAATAATAATAAAAAATTATTAAGTCTGAGAACTTTTTTTAATAAGAAGCACTCCACAAAAATGAGGGGTAGTAGATGAAGAAGTTTCATGTTAGCCCCAGTGAAATGCAAACAGCTTCCCTTATTAACTGTTTTCCCCTCTGAAATATTTCTGCATTCAGCTCTCTAAAGAAGAGCTAATTAGTTTTTGCAGACTACAAAAACAAGGTCTGATGGGTCATCCAAGTCCAAAGCAAATATATGTATAATCTTGAGCCCAAATCCAAGTTATTCTCCAGTCCCTTAAACTAACATCTTCACAAATGCAGAATGAAACTTCCTCTGTCCTTCTGGGTTAGTGTTTCCTCCCCAAGCTCCTTGCCTCAGGTTTGGCCTGAGTCCTTTTGCAATCCTTGCCCTTAGGACAGATAACCAAGCTAATTTGACTTGTCTTCTGGGATGCACTGGGTCTCTACTGTGTAGTGAATGGCCTGGCAGATGAAACAATAGTTGTTCTCATTAACCAGAAGTTATCCTCATTAGTTGAAGTTGTTCTCATTTGCCTGAAGGCCTTTCCTGATCTACAGCACTGTGCAGGGTTTTTTCCCTCCCTTACCCTCATTCTAAGTGCAAGGCAACCATGTGGAGCTGCTGCAGAGGGCTGCCACCAAGTACTGAGTGGAGCAGCCTCGCTGAGCTGCCCTGGCTCCTGCCCCCAAATTTCCCTTCCATGCCCTTCCTGAGGGACGCATGAGGGATTTGGTTCCTAACTATTCCCTCATTGCTTTCTTCCTGCCAAGACAGTGGGATATATGCAGAAGTGTTGCAGTGCATGCAGACTGCAACACTTCCTCCGTGTAAATAACACCTACCACCTGGTTTATTTGGCAGGCTGGCTGATACCGAATTCCTCTATGGGGAAGAGTGGCCCTGGGAAGAGGAGAAACACCGAAGACAACATTCAGTGCTGAGAAGAGTCAAGAGATTTCTCAGCGTCCATGAGAGTCCTTCATCCCCTGCTCACCGGCGCTACAATCGGCAGACGAGTGAGAATTCGGTGTTTTTCCCAGCAGATGAAAAGGGGCACATCAGAAGGCTGCAAGAAATGCACACAAGAGGGAGACATTCTACCTCAAGCTTCAAGAAGAAACATGAAGGAATTGAAAGAAGTAACAGACTTCACAGTAGCAGAGATCTAGGACCTATAACTGAAACCTCAAGGAATGAGACACAGTTCAATGACAGTGACACCTCATCTGAGACAAGTAAGCCAGTTCCCGAGGTCATCATCTCTGAAGCTGAGGAGAAAGCACCTGATATGCTGGGCAAACCCGCTCTGCAAACAGAGAGCACCACAGGCATGCCAGAAGAGAAGCTCCAAAGGAGCCTAACTGAGGCAGACGTGACTCTTCTGGACCTTCCTTTCTTCCCCCCAGAAATGACTACATACCTCCCAGACTCTGACATGCATCAGTCACTTCCTAGCGTGATAGGGGAGCCAAAATATGAGCCCCATAGTAGTAACATAGCTGGTTTTGTAACAGATCATGAGGGAAACCTCCAGCGATGGAGTTTACCAAGCTTCCATAGTCCCAGTACAATGTCAAATGCTGACTCTGCACCTACTGTAACAGATCCTGGGACAACTTCACAACAAAGGACCTTAAGTGATGGAAAAAATGTTACTTCTGCTGCTGCTCCAGAGACATTTGAAATGCACCACTTATTGGGTAACCTGGACACAAAAGAAACAGCCATAGTAGAATTTTCTAATGAGAAAAGTGAAAGAAAACTTTGACAGTGTTTCTTCTGGGTCTGGCTGAACTTCTTGTCTTTTCTTGAAAATGGTTCTCACACAGATTTGTTGGAAAGTGCAGAAAGGCAGGCATGCTGCTCAGACAAGTCCTGAGCAAGATCCAAGAGAGGATTTGGGCACCTAAACAGGAGGCACTGTGGTGACATGCTTTAAGCCGTTTGGTCACTTGCTTCAAATCTGTGACCCTGTGGGGAAAACACTTATGGAGAGAACTGAGAGCCTCAGAAGTGTATGCAAACCAGGCAGCACACAAAGCAGTGAGATGTATAGGCTCACTTAGAGGAAAAACTAAGGTAAAGAAGAGCAGAGGTGGTTTTGTACACTTTGGCTCCACCCTGAACACTGCCATCTAATCTGATGGCCATTCTTGCAGATTTAAGCCTGTAACATCCTTGCAAGATCACCAAGAGTTTTGGTTTCTAGTCAAGCAGCTGGAAGGGGAGGTGTGGGCTCAATTCCCTCCTCAGCCTGGAGAGATTCAGTCTAGTATCTCCCACTGCCTGGAGGAATGCTTGAAAAATCAGGATCCTTGCTTGTGGCTTGTGGGGGCAAGACCCTGCTCTGCTCCTGCTGAAGCTATGCCACTACAGGATGGAGAGGGACAACAACAGAAAAAAAAAAAAAAAAAAAAAAAAAAAAGATTCAGTATTTAACTTAATTATGAAAAAGAGAAGATGTAGAAGATGTAAATCTTCTGATAGCTGGGCATTGGATGGAGCTTTGAGCCTTGATTTCTGCTCCTAGGAGAATGTATATAGCTTGCCCAGGGGCTGTGGCACTCTCTCAAGAGGTAAAGAGCAGCAGAGGCAACTGATCGCATTCCCCCACTCTTGTAGGGATTTTCAGCTGACATATGTAGGAAGGATTTTCAGCACCTATGGATAAAATCTGGCTTCTTATGTAACTCTGTCCTCACAGACCATGAGCTTGAGGTACTGTTTTTCCCTCTGAAAGGGGATTTAAGCCAGAAATTAGAGATGACTCTCCTACAAATCCTCACTGAGGGTCTGGTCCCATGACACCTACTCCATCTCCTCCTTCACACAGCTTCCACCAGGGTTAAAGGTGTGGGAGCAGAATGTTCATCCTCCCCAACCCAGACATCAATGGGTTTTATCTCAGCACATCTAGGCCTGCAAAAGCCTTCCCAGCTTCTTGTTGTCCAGCTCTGCTCAGCTTCCATCATTTTCTTCTTGGCCTGGCAGCTACCTAGGGCACACACTCATACTTTCTGCCAGGCCAATAAGCATGATGTGAGCAATGATTTTTCTGCTTCTCCCACTCATTCTGCCAGCACTCCCTGGCCCAGCAACAGTGTTCATTCTTCAATGGAAGCCAAAGGAAGCCTTACAGTAACCACTGAGAGGATAAGCTTCAGTTAAGTCCCACAGAGGTGTCTATTACATGCAGATGTATGTTAAATTAGGAACGACAGATCTGAAGTCCCACAGTATATTCTGCAATAAGCAAATAACATTTCACACACAGCAGGCCAGCTCCAGGTTAGCTATAATATAAATATAATAAAAAAGAACTACTGCTGGGCTGAGTTATCAGAAAAATTTCCTCTCATTTAATCTGTTATCTCACTTTTGCAAACATCTGCAGGTTCTGACTTGTATTAAAATGTCTTTTGGAATTACATGCTCTTTTAGGCACTTCTTTTGGTGAGCTATTTGCCTTTGCATGGTAAATGGACTATTTTATCTACCCCAACAATTTACAATTCACGTTCACTGGCAATGTGAACAATGTAGAATTATTGCATGAATAAAGTTATTTTGAGAAATGCAGTTGTCTTGACTGTACTGAACTGTCAAGAAACACTTCTGGCAAAGGTTTGACCCACCATGCAAAGTCAGCTTGATGTCTACTAGGATCACAGAGGAAACCCTACAGAAGTGGGCAAAGCTGGAAAAGACTGAGGAGATAATAGGGCCAGGAAAGATAAATATGTCATAACAACAGCTTGCACCCAGCAAGTGGTGTTAATCTTAAAACAGATAAGATACATCAGAATAAAGAGAGGGATGGTCCCTACACGCTCAGCCTGACTTTCCATGTATTTCTAGGATGTGTTTGTGCTCTATGCCAGGATTCACAGAGCCAAGCTGTCAGTGTTCACTGCAGGGACACATCCTACCACCCTGAAAATCCTCAGTCATAAATAACAGATCTCTAATTCTTCCTGCAATTTCCTGTTTGAGGAATATGTATGTATTTTGAAAATAATGGAAATGTACTAGAATGGTAAGTCAGCTGTGTAACAGGAAAACAGAAATATCCAGCTGCTGTTAAATGAATGATACATGTTCATAGACGTTTGTTTGCCTTGGTATATCACACACATACACACACACACCAAAAAAAGAAGTTTTCTAGACAAAGGACTTTGTTTATGGTCACTCTGTTCTTTAAGAACGATCTGGATAAAGAGAGGATAAGACAACATAATCCTGAAATAAATGGTAACTTCATACAGTTTAATCTTTTCTGTAAAAAGAAAAAAATGGCAGATGAGTTATTGTTGCCTCAGGTTGATAGCTGTGATACCAGATGTCTAACACGATGTAGCTGCAAATACAGAGCTGTGAAAACATGCACCAGAGAGAGAAAGCACTCCACACCTGAAGGCAGGATCAATATTTCAGAGATACCAACACACAAACCACCTATCTCAGGCCTGGCTGTGAGGGGAGGTGGGAGATAACGTGCATTTGGGCCTGACAGAGATGACTTGACTCTTCGTGTCCATGGCCTCTTCAACCAGCCCAGTAAACATGCTCAGACATTTTCACACACAGATATTGTTCAGCTTTCAGGACAGAAAAGCATTCCCAGCACATCCCATCTCCCTGTTCCAGGCCACCAAGCAAGCTGGAAATGCAATTGCTGTTGACCCTCTTGTCCCCCTCAGCATAGGCAGCCCTGGCAGGGCAGAAACCACTGCAAGAAAATGCAAAACAAGGCAGTGTTGAGCAGAAAGAAGATTTTGCTTGGTGAAATTTTATTCACATAAACAGGGGCAGCATCGGTTTTAACAACCAAAACAAGTATGTCAGTGGGTATCATTCAGGTGGATCTTCTTTGGCTCAATCATCTGTAGAAAGCTCAACAGCTCCCCTTGCATGGACTGTGCAGATAGATACTGTTCCCAGCTGTCTGAACCGCCAAAGGGCAGAGGTGTCAGGCAACATTGAACACTGAGACCTCAAAGAGAAGAAGAGTCAAGAGAGAACAAACACAGGGGAAAAGCAGGTTTGAGAGGGAGTTGTCTGCAAGGGTAGGGGAAAGCATGGTGATCACTCATGAATCAGTCCAACTCTTCATATAAATTGGTTGGAGCAAGCCCATAGAAAGAGAATTTATATGGAAGAAAACAAGGTTGTTGGAACATAATGAGGAAAAGAAACTCAGTGGGAAATGAGATGGAAACAGCACACAAGAAGAAGAAACAGTACCCAGAACATATTAGACCAGGATTAGTTTCATCCATTCTTAACTGCCATCTTGTCGGTCCTGCACTGTTAAGCATTTTTATCCTTCGTGCCCTCTTGCAGATCTGTGCGATGAGCTGTGATGAGCTCTCTTCATTTAGAGAGCTGTGGCATTCATCAGTTATTCAGGAAGAAAATATGTCTTGATTGTAATATAGAGAGATTGAACCAAACTATATAATCTGGGACAAGGATCATCCCAAACTCTTAAATCTTGGGGAGGGGTAGCTACATTCTGCTTCAGAGTTTCAGTTATAGTCCTTTTTCACAGATCTGCTGAAAATCATTACAACAGCATTTGGGTCAAGGCAGAATAAATGCTATTGCAACTCAGTAATAATCCTTCCTGTGAGCAGCTTTTGCAAATCCCACTCTGTCATTCCCACGGTCAAAAATGCAGTAAAAGACAGACATAAAGACATCTCCTAAAATCCAGAGCGGGCCAGAGCGAGTGGTAATGTCAAGAGACTGAAAGCCACTCATGCAGAAGGTTTGGTCATCGATAGACTCCTGGAAGGGAAAGCACATTTCCTTGCAGTGTCTCTTCCAGCCCTGGAAGGAGCTGGGAGCCAGGAGCCGGGAGGATACGCACCTTCACGACGTATTGCTCCGCTGTCAGCTTGTACTCATGATGCCCGATGGTGAAGCTGATGTGGGGCAAGCTGGACAGTCTTCTGCAGTCTACAAGATACTGTGAGCAACACACTGGTTGTCATGTGATTGTTTTGGCTTTTATGAAACACTGTCCTTTGATTTTAAGCTTTTTGCTGCAGCTGATCATGAATTTACCACAGAGAAACAACATCAGGCTGATTGACTTACAGCCCAACACTGCCCTCCAGCTTTGCAGGTCCTGCACTGGGTCAAACCAGTCTAGCAGCTTAGATCACCTACACCAGTGCCTCGGGGACTTAGGGAAGATGAAAATCAGTGCAAGTTCCAAAAGGTGAAGGGGTACTCTGACGTCCTCCCTTACCATCTGGAAGCAAAACCAAGCTGTTGATCCCCAGTGAAGAAGAAATAAGCAAGGTCTGCTGAGCAAAACTCCTCCAATGCCCTGGCTGGGACGGGGTCCCATGTACTCTCTCCAGTAACATCACAGTTTTAGGGGAAAAAAAGGACCTATCCAGAAAGCCTATGAGGAACACAGTACTTTATACTTTACTCTGCCCTGGAGTGGGATTTAAAGAACAGAATAAGAAGAATTAAACTCTGACATGTCCATTAATTTCTATAAATAATAGATTCACTTACAGTAACACGGCAGATTGTTTCCTGGTCTCTCTAGCTATTTTATGAAACAACTGGCACTGCAGAATGCTCCAAGCCCCAGAGGGATCTTTGCTGCAAACTGTATAGTTTAAAGTCCTTGTTTTAGGGGCTTCCTATAAAGAAGAATCTACTTTTGTTTTTGTTGTTTAGTCTGCTTAATGAAAACTGAGTCCTAAATCTTTTGTATACCTAGCAGGTGTCAGACCATTAAAACAAAATAAACCATGGGATACACAGGATAAGGGTAACAGAGCCAATATAATGGTTTGTAGGATATGAAAGGCAAGACATAATTCATTTACATAGCTAGTACATCCAGAGCAAATTAATCCTTGCTGGAAAGAGATAAAAGATCTGGTAAAATCATTGACAGATGCACCCACTTACACCAGGATATATTTGAGCCAGCATACTTAGTATGTCTGTCATTGCCACAAAAACAGTCACATTGCAGAATCTGAGATGCCAGCTGACTGCTACTGCTTCAGCATTGGAGTAGATAACTATATACAGCAAGGACCTGTTTCTTGTTTTCATTATATTAATATAACTACTTTGGAAATACATATTTTATCTATATTCATGAGTATGCACCATTATAACTTGTTATCAAAACAAATTGTTCAACATGTATCTGAAAATTTGAATGGAAACAAAATTTAACATTTCATTTAAAAAGAAGTCAGAAGCCTCATAAGTTACACAGAAGTAATTCCAGGTCTTCCTCTTTCAAAGGGAAGCAGATTAAAAGCTTACTTTCTCTCTGATCTTTGCCCGGCGCACTGAGCAAAAGTAACACTCTTAATTTTCTCCAAAGTGCAATTTTGAGTCAGTGAAGTTAACAACAACTGTTTGTCCTGGAGCCATGGTAAGGTAGTATTAACTGTGGGAGTCAGCAAAAGACCAGCAATAATGCACCACAAAAATAAGCTGTCCCCCCCCAGGAGATGGTCAGTTTAGTCATCTCAGGCTCATTATCTCAGTGCTTCAGATATTGCCAGGGATCAGAAAATTAACACCAAGAGGGTACGAAGGGCAGCATAGAGACATCCCTGATGACCAGCCCCAACTTAGCTCCTGCAACACCCCCAGAAAGGGGTGTGGGGAGCCAAGGACTGCAGGTGTGGGCCTTTTCTGATCCATTACTTCAGTTATTTTCCACCCTATAAGCTCTTTGCACCAAATACCAGCTTCTCCTCCATCTGTTTTCTGGCTGCACACTGCTTACCTCTCCAGTATGTGATGGACTTGCCCCAATATACTCCTGGAGTTTCCTGATTTGTGAAGAGGGGCCGGTGATGAGAGAAGTGCCTGAATCAACGATGGCTTCACAACCATGGGAGCAAAATGCCACCCGGCCCTGGATTTTTATACTGCAAGCAAAAAACGAAGCATCTTTTAAAAAATCGTGACTGTCACACTGTGACTGAAACATCACATAATTGCTAGCTGAAGTACAGACTGAAGTTAAAACCAAATACCAAGCTTTCCCAATCTTAAATTCAAGAATGTCTTTAAAAGAAAAGAAAGCAAGAAAAGTAAAGAAAGCAAGAAAAGTAAAGAAAGCAAGCAGGATTAGGAAGAATTCTAATTTGTGAGCCCACTTCTCTCTCTCTGGACTCCTGCAGCCCCAGCCATTTGCTGCCTGCTGACAAACTTGTCCCCACCCAAGATGAGGTATGTATCCTCATGTTTTTTATGGAGCGCAAGCAAAGGGACACCAACTACTTTGACCAAGGAAAGATTATAACAGGACCTGGATTCAGTTTCCTGGTTTCACATCCACTTCACTGAATAGCCCACCAAGAGTCAATTTGGACATTGGTGAATCATTTTAAAACATTTTAAAATGCTCTCCCAGAAACCAGCTACCCATGTCACAGCAGATTTGGAGAGCCAGTAATCCTCAGGCCCATCCTAGCAAGCCACCTCTATGAGGGCCTCACAGGTGAAATTCTGCAGCCAAGTCCTCCTGCACCTGTATTGCTAGGTGGTTTTGCCTCTGTGTGCTTTACCTGGGGTGGCAAATTTCACCACATATTTCACACATACATACATACTTGTTCAGATGTATTTGCCAGTAGCTTTTCTCAGTGACTGGGACCCAGTGAATTGAGCCTTTGTAGAGGGAATGGTCTATCCCCCCCAGGATCAGCTCACCACCATTCTCAGTGTCATCTCCTCTGGAAGCAGAACACATGTTAGCAGAGACATGGGAGTATGTCAGCGTACACCAACAAGATTACACTTAAAAAGCAAAAGACAAGCCACAGACCTTTCTAAATTCAGATATGGATGTCTGAACCTGATTATTTCCAAATAACTCAATAGATCCCAGTTCGGAGCCTCCAAGCCATCTCAAAAAAGTTACTGCAGGCTGCCAAGGGCTGAAGGCAGGCACCAGGAGCAGGTTGAGCCAGTTACTACTCTTACCTCAGAATAAACTCTAGATAAATCGGTGGAGTTACAGCTAGGTTCAGATTAGGGAACATTTCTCTTCTGAAATGTGGCCACTTGGGTGTAGCACTGCATTTCTGTTCATCTCCACTGGTAATAAGGAAACCTACAGCAGCTCAGACTACAAGTCTGAGCTGGTAACTTTTCTTTTGTCTATGGCCAGCTCTAAGAAGAACTGTCTGTCCAAAAATTGATGATCCTCACCCAACACAGTTTTCTCTTACTTTATTTTTTTTTTCCCCAGAGGAAAATTGGAGGAAAAAAATAAAAGGCAGAAAATAGGGGAAATTACTTTCTGGAATGGAAGATTTATACACTGTTGTCTCCATCAACAACCAGAGTACATTTGCTTCTTGTTTGTCACTGTCACTTGTAAGACTGACCTTTTCAGATAGAAGGAGAAGACCGGCTCCTCCACCAGCTTCTGGTTCATGATGCTGTCAAACACGGGCAGAGCATTGCCCACTGCTAAGGAGGGGTATCCCAAGCCCAGGACGCCATCAAAGTGGGCAAGGGCAAAGGTTGTTCCTGGCTCAAACACAGACTCGCCAAAGTCCTGTCCCTTGATGGAGATGTTACTGATCTGTCCAGCATGAAAAAAAGAACAGGTGGAAGTAAGAACACCATCAGTTCCAATAAATTAGACACGTTTCAGGACCATTTTGATGAATTCACTGTGTTTATTATATGTAGTGCAGAGAGCCTGAGTAGCCTGGTGTTGCCCTGCTGGCTGACACCCCTCCTGGCTGGATGCCCACCTGCAGCGTGTCCTTGGCAGCAATGCCCAGCAGCTCTCCGGTGCCGTACTGCAAGGAGAAGGCTTCCCCGCCATGCTCATACGAGTCTGACAGAAAGGACTTGAATTTCTGGTGCACCCCTGCACAGAACAGACGATACCTGTGACCCGAGGGAAGGTCCTGGCCACTCACCCAGTCCCCTGTACAGAACTGGCCGAGATGCAGGCGAGGCAGATTTGGCTTTCATGCATGGTGCAGAGGGAGGCCAGGCAGCAGCAGCAGCACAGGAACAAGCTGGTGGGACAAGGCCGGCCTTCGGTGCAGTCCCAGACCCTCCCCTCCCAAACTCCTGACAATTTCACAGAGCAACATTTTGGAATTTTCCAAATTTTGCTCACAGGTGGCATAAATAGAAAAATAAAAAAACAAATTGCCAGTTATGTCTGTGCCCGGCTGCAGTCAATCTACCCAGGATATGAGGAGCGCGAGGGATGGTAAAAGGTTTTCTTACTGCACGCTTCACTGATGCAATAGGCGGAAGGGACCCAAAAATTGGACGAGCCGGTGTCAAACACCACGGTGAACCTCTGAGGCGGCGTGCCCACACTCACGACTCCATAATACTGTGCCTGGGAGGGGACAAAGTGGTCAGCCCTGCACTGCCCCCATGGCAGCTGCTGCTGAGGAGCAGACGGGCCCTGGCGCCCGGTGCGGCACCTCCTCGAGCTCTGCAGTGCAAGTTCAGCTAAACGTAAGCACACATTGCCTCTGCCAGGAGGGAAATAATTTCTGGCTCTGGCTTTCACTTTTCAAGTGAAAAATGAACTCTATTCCACAGATTGGATCTGATGTAGTGAGCAAAGTTCATCCAGAGGATAAAGGAACTGACCGGTCGCCCTTGGACATCAGCTGAAGATAATCTGCAGACATGTGAATGCTGAAGTGAAGAGCTTATCAACATCCAGCCTGCAAGTGTCTAAGTGCCCGTATCTGGCCTTGAAAGAGCACTTCAGCGTTAAGAGACCTATTTTTAGGAAGAAGCATTTCTGGAATTCAAAGGGAGATAGAAAAGCACTACCCAGCGCCAAGTCGTTTGTAGCAATACAAATATTTGAATATGTATCTTCAAGTGCATGCTTGTTAATTAATACACTGAATATAGTTTCTGACCCCAGAGTTTACATGAATGAGATAACCATAATGCAAGCATGTGTGCCGTGTAACAGCAATAGAGCAGGATGCTATTCCTCACTATATCAAGCATTTATTGATTAATCTGTTAAGTAAAACAGCATTATGTCACTTTGGTCAAAAAACAAAACAAAACAAAAAACAAACATCCCACACAAAACTGTTTCTGATGCTACCTCAATATGCTGGGGAAGTGGAATTTGTTTTGTTATTTTGGTATTTATCCCTCTTTGATAAGTCTGAGAACAGGCTGAAGTCTTTTACTCTCCTTCGTTCTTCTTCACTTGTATCTCTAGCTCATCCCATCTTATTTATTAATGAGCCTCAAGTGTCAGAAAGTTCTTTCTAAATAGTTTGCCTTCCTGTCACTGTCCATAGGATGGACAAATGGACAAAATGTTAAAGCCAGGAAAGACACCTTACAAAATGGTTGACCTGTTGACTTGCCTGTGTGAGATCCAATGAAAATCATGTCTTTCCTTTCTCTGTTTAGAGACCTAGGTCAGTCTCAAATCCTGAACACAAATTAAGCTGAGAAGATAAAGCAGAAAAACAAAAACTCTACTTGGGTCTTTGTTATCACTGATTTATGTCTCCATGTGATCAAATAAATGAGATTTGGGGGATATTTTATAAAATGCAAAGATCCAAGTTTTTGATAAATGAAATATATCTAAATGAGCTAATCAGATTCTCCTACTAAAAACCCAATCCTGAACCAAGGCTGATAGAGGGAAACCTTCCACATTTGTTTGGAGACCCACTGAAGACCAATAGAGATCTATCCAAAAATTAAACTCCTCAGAGGACTACCACTTATATTACCACTTATATTATATCAGCTCTCTGCCCAAGTCCTATGGTAACCCAGATCTATCTATTTTGTATTTTGCAAAGTAGTACACTACTTTTTGATGATCTAATATTTAAAATGAGCCTCCCATCTCAAGTTTTATAATTTCTTTGAGACACTTGATTTCAAATGTGCTGGGGGAAAAAAATCTGCCTTCAAGAGAACAGAGTTCATATGATTGCATTAGAATAACTGTACTTACATTCATGTAATCATACAGCCTTTCTGAAGCGGTTCCTACTGATAGAGTAATATCTGCAGGGAAGCAATGCAGGTACCTCCGAGCAAAAATATCAGGGTGGTGATTCCTCCAGAATTCTTCTAATTCTCCCTTTTCTTTAAGTTGTTTCTTGATAGATTTGAATCGAATGAGTGGGACTCTATGCAAATAAAAAGAAATACACAAAGTCTAACTGGATCACCTTTCTAGAGTTCTCATACACTATTTTTCCTTGGTATCTTTTCAGAGACCTCAGGTAGCACTGAGCAAGGGTCAGCCAGCTGAGACACGAGGCGCGAGCTCTTACCGTTCCACGGCCACAGCGAAGGGAATGTAAACCACAGCCAGCAGTATCACCCTCATGTCTTCAGCCGGCTCTGAGTCTGATGACACTCATTTACTTGGAATTCTCTTTTTTATACCTCGTCGCTAGCAGAGGGTCATTCGCCAGGTCAATCAATTACAGGAGGTCAGATCTTTGGCAGCAAATTGATTAATTTGTTCTCAGAGCGACTGCTGGATTGTGTAAATATTGGTGCTCAGTGAAGCTGGGCACTGATAACCAGGGCACAGTCTAGACTAAAAATACATTTTACTAACAATCATTATTTCTTTCACATAAATATAATAAACAGGGGAAGTTTGGCTCCTGTTAGAATGGAAAGAGTGTAAGCTGCTTTTCAAGCTCCATGTACTGATGCTTAAATAGCCCATAAATGTCCAAGGCAGAGAAAGAGGACAAAATATATATGTGTGTTTCACTTTTACATGGAGACATTTCAACAGGACTGAGCACATGGCCATTTGGTCGGGTTGTAACAAGCCATCCCTTAACAACTGAAGATTAATTCTCTATTTATGTGTGAATTCTGGTCTGAACTGAGTGTGATTGCCACCCAAAAAAAAAATAATTAAAAATAATAATAATAATAAAAAAATAAAAAGTCTTCTAAGTCAAAGTTTCTAGCTAAGGCTGTGCTGTGCATGTTTCAGCAGGATATTTGGAAACACTCACTCGGGTTGATTTACCCAAGAGTTTCCTGAGGTTCACCGTTCCCACCCCTGCCTGGCATTTGGGTTCACGTCAGGCTGGCAGAAAAGTAATGGTGTCAAAAAGAGACTCTGATCTGACAGGTGGCAGAGCAAAGCCCATAAGCCCTCTAGGAGGAGGCTCAGCACTGAGCCTACAACTTGCTCATGAGACTTTTTGAATCTTTTGAAAGCGTGCTACAAAGAATGAATGACAACAATATGCAAAAATAAGCAGTCATCACCCATTCTAATACTGATGATCCAATAAAGAAACAAACAAAAAAGAACAAACGTAAGCACAGAAGGGGTCTAAATGCCAGTCACAGAGTTTAAATAAATGTGTATCATGTAATTCTCAGCATGTAGTACAGACATTTTTAAAAAATTGTTCCTTCAAGCCCCTTACTTACTATGTCAAGTTGACTAAAGAGAGGCGTGAGAGCCTTAAAAATAACAAATGTAGGTGTCACTTTGTTAGTTCCTATTGATTTTGATATACATGTTTTGCTTTTTCAAACTTATCTCCAAAATTGTAAGGGCTAAAAAAGCCATTCTCAGCCAAGGCTGAGCTGGGAGTGGTCCCACAGTTGTATGCAGAGCTTTGGCTTTGAAAAAGCAGCAGGATCTCTATTCTACTCTTTGGTTTAAAAGGAAAAAAAAAAAAATGCAATAGTAACACACAACTTTTATATTGAATTACACTTTATTGTGATTTTTCTGAGCTGTCTGGCTTTGATCAGGGTTCCCTGTTCTTTCTTGACTCAGCCATTTTACAGAAGTTTTCAACAAACAGCTGTGCTTTCTCTCCAGCAGCCATCCCAGCCACTGGGCTACAGGACCTTCGTGCTTCAAATGAGAAAAGCGAGTGAAGCTCTGCACAGAGCAAGAGATGTGACCATCAGTGAGCTTTCAGAAAGCAGTGTCATTTCGGAAGAAACCCACAGAAACCCTTCTGTGAAGCAGAGCTGATGTCGTGCCCTCTGGTACGGCACTGTCACTTTGACAAGAGCAAGGCAGCGTCTGTGCTGAGCGCCTTTATCGCTTGAACTTTTCCTCAAATGCCACAAATGCTTCTGGGAAGTCATTAATACTCATGTTGTAGGGCATCAGGAGTGACTCTGAAGACATGAAGTGACTTTCAAAATACAGCTCTGGGTCTGCAGAGGGGACTGTCTCTGCCTCATGTCCTCCACAAAGTCACTAATTTGAAGGATCAAGATTGTTCATTTTATTGCAAATGTAGGCCTTTATTATCCCACAACGTAAAGGTTATTTTTTCCCAAGTACACTGATCTCACAACGTGTTCCAAACAGGCTTTCATTTAGCCAACAGAGGTACAAAATGCAGCAACAAAAGGTCATTGTGACTTTTTTTGATAAACTGGAATAATGATTAAACAACAATGCAGAGGGTACCTAAGAAATAAATTCCCGGAGCTTAAAAGGTTCATTCACTAGAAATAATTCAAGTATGAAAAAAAAACAAAAACAAAAACAAACAACAACAACAACAACAAAGAAAAACACTATATATATGTGTGTGTTTATAGACATAATACCTCATGCAAAGCTGTTTCTCTATATATGGATTATTAAGAAAAATATATCTAAACTACATTATTAACATCCTCTTACCTAGAGTTTTATGCTGTTGTGATCAGCAGGATATCTGAAGGGATTTGCCTACTGGACATGTTTCTGTTAGGGGTATAAATATTACTATTCAGCCTTTTTTAGTGAGAGGATTTTCAACACCACTCTTCCACAGCAAGGCCACGGGCAACTGCAATGTATCCTTGTTCTGCAGGGTTGATACACTGCCCAGTTTCTCTGTGCTGTTTTACAGCCCTCAGGTTGCACTGCTCGCTGTTCTCCATCCCACTGCTACGCTGGTCCCCACCTGCCCTCTCTGTTGCTCTCCTCCCCCTGTAAATCCTCCATACACTTCATGCCATCGCGTCTGCACAGCACACGTTATAGAAAACATCCTATAGTCTATACCCAATTCATATTTAAGAGCTGTTTTACATTCAAAAGCAAGTGATTGGAGCGCTCTGCATCATCATATTTGACCAGAGATCATGAGGCCACCTTAACTGTTTGATATTGCCTTTTTCTCAATCTTCTGTTTGTTCTGCATTTTGTTGTTCCAAGAATACCAGCAAGCATATATTTTGACTGTGTAGAACTCTTGGAAAGTGACTGCGGATTGCTTGAAGAAAATATCCTCCCTAAATTAAGGTAAGTGTGAAAAATGAAATCAATGAGCTGCAGATATCAAAGACAAAAGCCAGCTGCCGGAAAAGGCTGCTTCAACATTAAATAAACACTGCCAACTTTCAAATCCAAAGACCATGACATAGCCATGGATGACACACTTGTGGGACAATCCACAAGAAAGCTTAAATCATCAGCAGCACAAGAGGTCAAAGCATAAGAGGTGGGAAGGTTGCTCTGAAAAAACGAAAGTGTTCCTGACCTGAATGGCATGTGTCTTGCTGAGAGTAAGGAGAACAGCTCACACAGCACAGTCATATCTAAATAGTCACCACTTTTAACATCATATTTCATAGAATCATAGAATCACAGAATGGTTTGGGTTGGAAGGGATCTTAAAGCCCACCCAGTTCCAACCCCCTGCCATGGGCAGGGACATCTCCCACCAGACTGGGTTGCCCAAAGCCCCATCCAGCCTGGCCTTGAACACCTCCAGGGATGGGGCATCCACAGCTGCTTTGGGCAGCCTGTGCCAGGGCCTCACCACTGTCATAGTAAATAATTTCCTGCTAATATCTAATCTAATCTCCACTCTTTTAGTTTAAAACCAGTCCCCTTTGTCCTCCCACTATCTGCCCATGTAAAAAGTCACTCTCCATCTTTTTCTATAAGTCCCCTTGAAGTATAAAAAGGCTGCAATGAGGTCTCCCCGGAATCTTCTCTTCTAAAGGCTGAACAGCCCCAGCTCCCTCAGCCTGTCTTTGTAGGAGAGGTGCTCCAGCCCTCTGAGCATCTTTGTGGCCTTCCTCTAGACACACTCTAACAGGCCCACATCCTTCTTGTGCTGGGTGCCCCAGGCCTGGACACAACACTCCATGTGCAGAGGGGCACAATCCCCTCCGTTGCCCTGCTGGCCACCCCTCTGTGGATGCAGCCTGGGATGGAGTTGGCATTCTGGGCTGCAAACGCGCACTTCTGGCTCTTGTTAAGCTTTACATCCCCTAGAACCTCCGAGTCCTCTGCAGGGCTGTTCTCAATGAGTTCCTCTCCCAGCCTTTACTCATATCTGGCATTGCCCCAACCCATTTGCAGCACCTTGCACTTGGACTTGTTGAACCTCATTAGGTTCACATGGGCCCACTTCTCCAGCCTGCCCAGGTCCCTTTGGATGGCATCCCTTCCTTCTGGTGTATCGACTGTACCACTCATCTTGGTGTCACCTGCAAACCTGCTGAGGGTGCACTCAGTCCCACTGTCTATGTCATTGATAATGATATTAAACAGCGCTGGTCCCAAGACAGACCCCTGAGGGACACCGTTCATCACCAACCTCCCCCCAGATATAGAATCTTGACCACTTCTCTCTGGATGCAGCCATCCAGCCAATTCTTTATCCACTGAATGGTCCACCCTTCAAATTCATATCTCTCTAATTTAGATACAGGAATGTTGTGTGGGACTGTGTCTAAGGCCTTACAGATGTCCAGGTAGATGACACTGGTCGGTTTGCCCTTGTTGACTGATACAGTCTCTCCATCATAGAAGGCCACCAGCTAGGTCAGGCAGGATTTGCCCTTGGTGAAGCCATGCTGGCTGTCTTGGATCACCTCAATGTCTTTCACGTGCCTTGGCATTGCTTCCAGGAGGATCTGTTCCATGATCTTGCCAGGCACAGAGGTGAGGCTCACTGGTCTGTAGTTCCCCAGGTCCTCCTTGCTACCCTTTATAAAAATGGGAGTGACGTTCCCTTTGTCCATTCACTGGGGACAGGTGTGGCTGTAATTAAATCCATGGCAGTTTCTCAACAGGTTTTAGTCTGGGGATTGCAGTAGCGCAGTTGGAAGGTGTCTGAAGAGCAGCCTTGGCCAGTTGTGACAGTGAGTGTATTAAACTGGGATTCAGACAAGAAGCAAAACACAATCTAATGAAGAAGGCCCTATGCAGTTAAGGATGCCGGAGGCTATAGTAAACAGTTAAATTAGGAACATAAATACTGGAGCAGCTAAAGATAGCAGATTGCCAAGTATTTCTGTTAAAGGTTTGAGATAAGTACTGGGTGGCAAGTAACACTGTTAAATTATGTATTTGGCACCTTGCAAAGCAAACCCATAAAAGTGCCACTTGTTTAGAAAGTCGGTCAAGTCTTGACAGATATTTTAAACAACAATTAGATTACAGCTGACATTTCCCCTGAAAGTTTAATTAAAGCTAATCCTTTTAGTTTAAAGATTTGGTCTTCTGGGGTGTTTGCTTTCTGCAGCCAATCCCCACCACCAGCACCAGCTGCACAGACAGAACAACCACAGCAAACCAAGAGGAGCAGGGTTTCCACCAAAGCAAGAGTTTGAGGCAAAACTGGAGAACATCGAGAGCATGCAGGAAGAGGGCAGATGGGATGTTTTCTGGGAGAGCCAAGTGGGCCTGAGAGCGTGTGTGAGGCAGGGAGGGAGACTTGCACTCACAGCCATCATGTCCGTAATCCCCATCACTGAACACTCATTCAGTTATCAGAAACATTTCAGAGTCCTTGAGATTAATGCCTGGTGCCATGTAAACAGAGCCTTATATTGGGAAGACAGAGTTACCAGAAGGCCAGTGCAGAGCAGCAGGAAACCAAGGCTGGCTTCGTCCCTCACAGCCCCGTCAGTCTCTGCACAAAGAAGGTCCCAGGATGGGCAACAGCCTGAAAGCCATAGTTGCTTTTGTGCCCTCTGACGAGTGCCAGAAGTACCTCCTGGAAGACCTGGAAGAGATGCCGGTGGACAAGATGGTGGATCTGAGCGGCAGCCAGCTGAGGAGGCTGCCTTTGCACATCTGCTCTTTCAGGGAGCTGGTCAAGCTGTACCTGAGCGACAACAACCTGAACCACCTCCCCCCTGAGCTGGAGCAGTTGCAGAACCTCCAGATCCTGGCGCTGGACTTCAACAACTTCAAGGCACTGCCCCTGGTGGTGTGCACGCTGAAGCAGCTGTGCATCCTCTACCTGGGCAACAACAAGCTCTGCAGCCTGCCCCTCGAGCTCCGGCTCCTGCAGAACCTCAAGACCCTCTGGATTGAGTCCAACTGCCTGCAGCACCTGCCTGAGGTGGTGTGTGAGCTCAGCCTGCTCAAGACCCTGCACGCCGGCTCCAACGCACTGCGCACGCTCCCAGCCCAGCTGCGGGGCCTGCAGGAGCTGCGCACCATCTGGCTCTCGGGCAACCTGCTGTCCGAGTTCCCCCCCGTGCTCCTGCACATGCCTTTCCTGGAGGTGATCGACGTGGATCGCAACGCCATCCGCTTCTTCCCCAGCCTGGCTCACCTCCCCGGCCTGAAGCTGGTGATCTACGACCACAACCCCTGCAGGAACGCACCCAAAGTGGCCAAAGGGGTGCGCAGGGTGGGGAGGTGGTCGGAGGAGAGCCCCGAACCCCGCAAGCGGTCGGGGGCAGTGATAGAAATCACGCTTGATGAGAGACCATCGCCACCTCCCACTGACAAGCCCGAGCCAGAAGCCGAGTCCTGATGCTGCCCAGCTTCCTCCACAAGCAGAGGTGGCAGCACACCCACTGTGCTGCCCAGACTCTGCCTGTCCCTCGCTTGCTGGTTTCAAGAGGGCATTGTGCTGCCTGGTAGAGCCCAGGGTAGGTGCACCAGTTCAGAGCAAAACGCTCTTCTACAGCCACCCTCTCCTGCACTCTCCAGAGAGAAGACCTCCCTCTCCCCGCCGCAGGGACCACAGCAGTTTGTGTTTCCCATGGTGGGTTGTGCAGAGCACGTACGGGCTCACTGATCTCCACCCACGGGAACCCTGTGGGCTTGCCTTCCCTCCTTCCCCCTTGCTGAGGTGTCTGAGCCCAGCTGGAAGCCACAATGCACGGTGAGGATCACTGCAAAGAGCTGCAGCTTTAAAGTAACCCACAGCACTTGTCTCAGTGACTTGTTCCAAAGGCAGCAGCAGAAGTAACAGCTTGAAGGTTTCCCTGCCCACCGCATGGTACGTGGCAGCAGAGCCCTGGCTGCACTATCAAGGAAGCAACGCGTACCAGAGAACTCTCCTCTTACAGCTGCTGTCTTCTTCCTGGAAAATTTGTGACCACTCTCGTTTTGTTATTGCTAATTGGCATTTCGAATGACAGTGAGGAAAGCTACATGCTTTTTGTTTTTGTTTTCTGCTAGGTTTACGTAGCCGACCACACTGCCTGTAAGGGCAGCTGTACATGCTGAGTTTTGATGTGGTAGCAAAAAGCCTTGACTAAAATGGGAGAACCACAGTCATTGCAGAGGTAACATGCATGAAGGAAACCTGAGGCTGGGAGCTTGCATCTTCAGACTTACACAGAAATTGAAGTTGAGGCAAACTTTACCCAATGAACTCCAGCATGGTGCTGCTGTAGCTGGCAAACCTCAGATCTGTTCAGATTTCCTTGGAAATGCAATGAACTTTTAAGTATATTTTGCTTTAATGGTGTAGCACAGAATAGAAACCTGGCTCAGAGTGACTTTACATTTTTAGCTTTTGATTCCATAGTGCTGAGCATCGGGTTTGGTGGAAGGCAGCTTTTAGAGAAGGGTGGGGAGCCCTTGGTGGCGCAGCACAGTGCAGCCACTTCCCCCTCTCCCTCACTTGTCAAGTGGAACTGTCTTTCCAGCACGGCATGCAGAAGTGACAGTTTGGCTTCCCATAAAAGGTTTGAGTCAATGCCAGCTTGTGACTGCTTAATGGCATTTACATTCTTGAAAAATTCTCTGGAAATATATAGGCTCAGTTAGCGCTGGCTGCCTTGTTAAATGAAGTGCAAGCTTGGATCTGGCTGGTACCCACGTAGTGTACTCGCTATTCACTAAATTAAATAAAGTGTACTAGATTCTCACTGAGCTAAAGTGTCTTTCTTTGGAACTAACTTTCCAAGTTCTTTATCTACAACTTTCTCCAACAATTTCTTTCTACAAAGGAAGTTATTCAACAGGATGAGAACTTAGGGCTTTCTTAACATCAACATTCAGCGTTTCACTTCCTGTGGAACTACCTTGGTACTCTATATATCTGCTTTTTAAAGGTTTGTTTTTAACACTACTCTTAAAAGAGATTTTTTTCTTTGGGTAATTAGGAGAGTCTATTTTGAGTTTAGAGAAGCTTTTCGTAAGGAAATTCACTTCATTTCAGGAAGAACGTTTGCACAGATACTTTCTTATTTCAGATTAATCTTCCTGCTTTGGCAGACTGCCCCTGCTGTTTGCCAAGGTGCTGCAGTGCACGGGGGAGGGCCAGGGGGGTCACAGCACCCAGGGTTCGCAGCACCTGCGCTCCTCTCTGCTCAGAATCACCAAAAATCTACCTGAAGACTGCTGCGGGAATCGGATTTCATCACAGTCCGAGTTCCTGATAAAGGACATAGTGCGATAAAGAAACACATTAGCACTGCAGGAGCTCCTGGAACAGGAAGGAATAAAAAGAGATGGGTCACAACAGGCATGCGGGGAAGGCAGGGGAGAAGAGAAAAAGGAATGCGATGCAGCATGGCACATCTCTCACCAACTGCCCTCCTGTTGTAAAGACAGCCAGCCCCAGTCTGGTACCTGACAAACACATGGACGTTTTGGACCAGGATGTTGCTCTCTCTCCCCCAAACTGCATCTCCCTCTGTAATGAAACTGCACTTCTTGGTTCTACACAAAGACAAGTACAACTTTGATGAATATGATTTTATTTATTTCAGTGTATTTTAGGTGGAAGCTGGAAAGGAACCGGGGTTGTACAATTAAATCTTCCCCCCAACACATGTAAACTGAAATAAGTTAAAATCAGCTGAAGGCAGTTACTTCTTGCCATTGATAGAGCCGCTCATCTCAAGCTTCTGTTCCATAACTTCACAAAAACCACTTAAAAAACTGCTCCGTGAGATCTGGTCCACACATCCTCGGGTACTGGAGAAAATTTAACACGGGCGATGGTCTGGGACGCGTTTCCTGTTGAGAAAAAGAAAAATCAGAAAAGTCAGAAAACACTGAGGTTGACCAGCTTCCCCCCACCTGCCTTTGTTTTTAAGTTGATATTTTGCTTTTAATACTTGTTTTATCTCACAGCTTTGAGATGGCACTGCCTATTGTGATAATACACCAGCTTTGCATGGTAACAAAGTGATTCACAAAGCAGTGCAAACTACCTCATAGTGGGCACACACCAGATAATCTGCCAACAAGTGGGATTTCTTCCCATACTTGAGAACAACAGTAATTTTGTTCTAGCTGCAGATTCCACTTCAGAAGCAGTTAACTACAAATTTCCCCAAAAGAAAAATCCCTTACAGCCACTTTTGTGATGTTTTACTATTGCAAGTGGCACTTGAGTAGCTGGTGACTTCACTGGGCGTTTCTCATGCATGCTACTCTGAGTGCACTGATGGCTCTGAAGGCCTGGTCATACTAGTGCAAAAAAAATCATATAAAATGAATATCAGCATGTCAGATGACTGTCTTCATTTGAGGTAAGATATTTGTATCACAAGGCTTTTCTACAGTTACTCTACCATTGACGGAGATTACCCTATGCCACTGTAACCGACCAACCCAGGTAGCCATACCTTGGGGCTGCTTTAATTATGTCATCTACACGAAGAATCATTTCTGCTGCTTCAGCTGCACTCAGCAAAACTTGTCTCTTGACTTGGAAGCTTTCCGTCACTCCCAAGACTGCCATGTCTCCAATGGTACCCTCCTTCATATCTTTAAAAAGAGATACATTAACAAGTCTTTTCTCCTCGCTTGTTTTAAAGGAAATTACAAGAAGCTGACAATATGGTAGCTTACCTCCTCAAATTAACCATACTGATAGCAGAGGAAATATTTTTTAACTTATTTCACTTCAAGGCCTAGCATCTTGCAATTACAGACAAAAATTTAATGATGAAAACTACACTGGGAAAAGGAGATGAGACCCAATGGGACGGATTCTCAGCACCATTTCCTTATGTATATAAATTCCACAATTCTTCTCTGCTTTTTTTTCCTTAAACATGTGCCTTTCTTTTTGAGCTTTGTGTAACTAGGCCCAGTGCAATTAAGGCACGTGGTTTTATGGGTGGAAACCATTCCCTTCACGAACACAATCACTCTACTATGAAAAGCCTGACAACGATAAAGGAATGTAACATCGTATGGCTGTATTTCTGCTTGCTTTGCACAGAGAAAGTCATCATATCCATCACCCTGTTCTGTAACACAAGCAAGTAGAAGCGTAAGCACCTCTTCACTTAAATGCATAGGGGCTTCCGTCGCCAAGAAAATAGAATTCATCAAAAAAGATTCAGAGAGCCACAGGAGTGCACCTACGTGATATAGACTTTAAAAGAACACAGATGGTAGGCTTGCACTGTGGCACAAACATACCCAGTTCCTTCAGCCGAATATCTTAGTGAGAAAGAGATGTGATCAAGCTTAGTAGATCTAATCCCCACACAAACAGCAACCCAGTAACAGAAGTATTATCCAACTCCTTACCAAGTCCGTAAGTAGTCTTCCCTTCACTGTGCGCAGCCCTGAGCTGAGCAACCAAATCGGCGCTGTCATAGCCAGCGTTATCAGCTATTATCGTTGGGATCTAGGGGGATAAACACAGCTCGGTGTTCGTTAACGCAGACACTGATCCCTATTACGCATCACACGTACTTTGATATTGCTATTGTACTATTCAGTTTCAAGAAGAGCAAATATCAAAAACATGATACATGATCTGTTACACTGAACAGAAGTTAGAAAAAACAATCAAACTGCCCTTCTAAGGATGTCATTCCCTTTTGTTGAAGGCTCTGTAAGACAATAGTGGAGAGCATATTAGCAGATTCGTCACCTTGTTTTACATGGACAGAAAGAAATTGTCTCTGTTGATCGTTTCAGACTACAACTGGAGGATTCAGACCATAGCTTGCTGGTTAGCATTAACCACCAAATTGTTCTGTTAACAAAAACTGCACATGCTGCCTGAAGTGCCAATGCCAAGTCTTACTACACTCTTTAATTTTCTTAAGAGAAATGTTTTCTTACAGTCTTTAATTTCCTAAGGAAGGTTTTCCCTAATTTAAAATAGAGAAGCTGGCAGGCAGTTTTCCTCGAATTGACAGTCTGTTGTTAGCACAGTAATATTCTATAAACTTCTTTTCTTGTGGTATTCTATTTTCTGCTAAGATACAAACTCCAATACAAGTCCAGAAAATTCTAGATAGCACTAGAGAAATGAACACAAATAGAACCAAGGGCTTTTATAGGACTGTTATTAAAATACCAATACTCTATTCCTCAGATAGAAAACAATAACTTTTTTTCCATCGTTCATCCAAGGTACATTGCTAAGTTTCACTTCTTTAGTTTTAGAAAACCTGAAGTTGGAGAGAGAGAAGCAACCACCTGATGTCAGAAGTTAGTAAAGCAAGTGGCGCTTGAAGTTTCACATGTATTAGTCCAGCAATCTGACTGCATAAACTTACCATTCGCAAAGCCTTCGCAAAGGACTCCATTGCAACAGATTCTTTGCCGGGTGTTCTGATGGCAAGTTCTGCGACAGCGTTAGCCATCAGCATCTCTGAACAACCTATTCATTGAAGACAAACAAGTGTTTTAGGAGTTGAATAATAACACAATGTCTATTACGGCCATAGTATGAAGAATCTAACACTCACCTCCACCATAAACAGTTCTGGTGTCCTTCACGGTCTGGGCAAGAACACAGAGAGCATCATGCAGAGACCTCTCGGCTTCATCTAGAATCTGCTGTGTTGCTCCACGCAGAACTATGGTGCAAGCTTCACCTAAAAAAGTTCAAATGCAAGGAGATTTAAAACAAAACAGACAAACCAACCGTAACAAGATCCAGACCAAGAATGTTAACATGGCACAACAGGAGGCGATCGCAAAGCATTTGTAACAGGTTTGCTATCACTGCAGTCGAGTTTTACATAAAGAGATCCATTGTGGAGGAGGAAGCAGGAAGCACGATGACATCTCCCAGGTAGAATGAAGCAACGTACTCTATGCTATTGCTTTTATCAGTGAACCGCTGTAAAATACCTTCTTTAATTGAGTAGAAAATGATTTTTTCCCAAGGTGTAGTTTTGAGACACACCATTTGCATTTATCAAGTCCTCTAAGTATGACAGGTTGCTATTTTTCTCATCAATCACACAAAGCAGAAATTTTGGGTCCCATCCTTGCAAGTGTTTATGCAAATGTTGAGCATCATGTAAATGAACAATCTCAACAATTAACACCTATCTTTGAAGGATTAGCGTTTCTCTAAAGAGCAAGGCTTTCAGAAAAATGTCTACCTGAATGATTACAAATTACTTGTGTCATTCTGGTAACTGAACAATGTTAGCAAAGCATTAACACAAATGTTACAACGTGCCATTCCTGGTAGAACACTCACCCATTGCCACACCAGAGAAATGAATGAGTTTATCTTCTCCAATCATGACTTCTTCAATAAGCTTGCAACTTCCTAGTTTTACCAGCTCAGGGTGATCAAAGGTTGATGCAATTTCACCACCTACAAGTGTTAGATTATTGAAGTGTCAAAATGAAAACATCTTTTGAAGAAGGGGCTAATTAAGAAAAAAAGTCATTGTAATTGCACAAAAATAAATTCAAGGTAACAATAGTGATAAACCAAATTTTTCCAACGTCAAAGTATGTCAACCTCCTACTGTTGTTGACAAGTTCCTAAACCACCCATGTTTTGTTTTACGTCACAAGAACTGCAGTAGTTGTAATACTTTTGAGTTCTGCCCAGATAAGAGGATACATGTTGTTCTGGTGGTATTAAAGTGTAAATCTGTTTAAAGTTTTAAAACTATTTACTCATTAAATGTTCCTAAACTTCTAAATCAAAATTTGCTGTTTTGAAACCTGTGCTTGTGCTAGCATTAATTCTGCCTTCCTGGTTACGCAGCTGAAAATGACCGGCCACCACTCTCCCAAATCATGAGTCTTGCAGCATGTCACAGCAGCCATGCTGTGCACCATTCATAGACTCTCATGTCATAAACAAAATAGACATTACAAAGAGCAGAATGTCCTTAAATGAAACACTGTTCTAGTACTTTTGTTATTCCCATTAGAAAACCATTTCCATGTATTACATATATTCATTCCCCCCGGATGCTCTATCAACCCACATTAGCTTAATAGCACTGCTTTAGCTGTAGCTCTTCAAGGAAAGATCAGACTTGCAGTTGAGTTTGTCCTTGCTACGAGCTTGTTACATTTTTTCAGCTATTCTGTTTGATCCACTGCAGTCCAATACGGTCCACTTGCTCTACCTATAAAATCTGTTTTGAATTTGTTCCAGAACATGAGCAACGTTTCTCTCACTGAAGTGTCTGCTGGTGTCAACGTACCTACAGACAGCTGCACACAACTGCAACTTTAGTTTTGCTAACCTCAAGTAGTCAGCATCTTTTCCGTTTTCCCTGCAAAGCAAACTGCATTCTACTGATCACTACCATAATTAATTCTTTTTAATGTGTTCCAGCTAACTAACTCTTACTGCAATTCAGGCAATGAGGATCATCTGTAGCATTCCAGAAGCTGGTTTATTTTGATTAGTTCCTAAAGTCACATTTACACTGACCACTACTAAAAGTGTCCAAGGTGCTTATGTTATTTGAGGTCCGCCTCAAGTTGATGACTCAGGCCCACAATTTTAACAGAGGATAACTTTTTAGTTTTCTCTGGTACTACAATCAAACAACAGCCCTTTATAACAAGATGGTATAAATGAATTTGTTGGTTTATCATCCTACACTTCCTATGGCTAGCTTTTATCTTTTCCCTAAAAAACAAACTTTTGAAAAGTTTATCAAGTAGGGACTTCATCAGAAAGTATTGTTAAAACGTGAAAGAAAAAATACTCACTGACTAACCTGTATTTTCCAGTTAGTAAGATGTTACTTTATTCACAGTTGCTAGACAAAACGTGTTTAAATCATTGTGCAGGGAGGATTCAGAATCGAAACAGACATTTTACAAGTCAATTATAATACACTTAAGATAGAAACCAAGTTATACCTGCTCCTGGAAGAATACTAGCAGTTATACAGTAGTTAAATCAACAACTTAATTTCCAAGTTACTTATGGTTAATTTCATAGAATCCTCCATATATGTTTGTATTTAAGTTAATTTAAGCTCTAAATTAATTTAGAGCTAAAATAAAGCTTATGCTAAGTACTTTTCACACTCACAGATCAGCCTAATAGTAAGAAGGAAGTAAAACCTAGGTGATCAACCATTAGCATTTACCAAAGGCCAAACAAATAACGTGACCCTCCAAGCTGCACCCAGTAAGGCACTCCACGAACCTGTAACAAGAGCCAGGCGCTCCACACCAGCAAAGTCCGCATGCTCAATTGCCATGACGCCAGCGGCCCCAAAGAGCTGCTCGGGGTAGTTGTAGATCAGCTGCCTGCAATTAAAACAAAGTCACATCTTCACGCTGCAGAAAGAACAAACCTTTAAAAAGACTTTAAAACCTTTGTTACCAGAGTAACAAAGGACACCTGATGCTCAGCAGCGTGGACATAGTTTTCTGCAAGCTGCCCAAACAGTCTGTGAACAGCCACATGAAGAAAGTTACACCCACACAGAAGTAAACACAACAGCAGTGACAGGAAAACATAAGCTACAAAAAAATTCAACATACTGTAGCTTTGAAATACACTGCCCCTGAAGACACGCTACCAATGCCTTAAATTCTGATTTCTTCCATCCTAAGTGCTCCCTAGCCACTTAGTTGCCTGTTCTAGCAGGGCGCACTACATCATGTAAAGTAACTTCTCTAATTCCTTACCAACACAAAATCCAAACAGGATACAACTTTGTGGCAAAAATAAATGGCCAGTCTTGTAACATACATAGATAGCAGGCCACAGAGAAGAGCATGTGCTTCTTTATTTGTATGTATTCCACTCTCCCCAAAGCAGGGTCAATGACCAAACTATTTTTCCCCTTCAAATTAGAGTCTGGGTGCTGTAGAATTTTAGCAGAAGCTGGGACACACCTTGTCTGTCAAAAAGATGCTCCTAATCTACCTTCAAAAGGGACAGCTGGCATTGCTGGTTACATACAGAGAAGATTCTTCCTACTTTAGATGCATGTAGCATCCTGTCAAGCATCTCCTTACTCACTGTGCCTACACTACAACATCATGTACATGAATGAAACATGACACAGATGAAGAGGCTGAGACTTGTAAACCCATCACTAGTTCTTAAAATTAACACAGATTTTGGAGCTTTAAGATGTGCAGTACCCTGTAGATATAAATCTTTGCTACTGTTGTAAACAGTGCAACTCTTATATTCCTATCCTTTGATGTAGTGCTAGTTGATCGGCTTCCTAGCAGACTACAGGACCACTCAAATGAGAATTCCTGAAAGGCAGAATCATTTCTCACATTATTAAACATGTGAATGCTTTGTGATAGTTTAAAAGAGAAGTGCATTGCTATCAAAAACACGTAATTTAGATTGTGATGTTCACTGGACTTAAACATGGATCCCTGGATCCCTTTAAAAAAATTAAAAAGCAGCAGCAGGGAGGGATGACACTGCAATGCGTTTGAGGGAACGTGAAGAAAACTCTGGCCTCACTGAAGGGACTCAATGAAGTATTGGGTAAAATCATCTAATTTTAGGGATAATGGGCATAAATAACCTTCCTAACACACATACAATATTAAAATCTTGTTACTCTGCAACTGTATCATAAATTCTAGCCCTTTTCCAAGAAAACATACCTGTTAATAAAGCAGTTTATCCCGTGCTTAAGAATACGCTCTACTTTCTCCTTCATTTTTTCTTTCTCAGCCTGTTCTATTTCTGCTACCTTTGCTGTAGAGTCCACTCTGACACGAGAGCCAAAAATCTAAACCAAAGAAAACATTCAGTTAAAAAAAATAAATCAATTCCATATATGAAAATATTGTTTCAAAACAGTAGTTCTGTCACATACCTTAATCTTATCTGTATCCATGCCAGTATTTGCAATAAGAATCTTTGCATTTTCAATTCTTTTTGGCTGGTTTACACCAATCTTCTTGTCAAGCAAAAACCCTGTATAGTAAGAAAAAGATTCTTAAAACTGCATATTAAAAAAGGAGAACAGTTCATTTAAATTATTGCAAAATAATTAGTAGCATTATTATTCAATTTAGTAATAACGTTTTCTAGAACAAATTCGTATAGAGATGTGTAACTTTTAACAATTTCGTTTCTTGAGCACACTTCCAGCCAATATACAAAGACTTACCTTCATCTAAGTAAGAATCAGCCAAACTTCCACCAAGCTTCTTAATGATGTGGATAGCCTCCAAATTACCAGAACCTTTCAACCTAAGAACAGCTTCCACAGCCAGCTTGACAAAGTGATCTTTATGGTGAGTAAGTAGCTTTGATGAAAGAGTCGTTCCTGCAATGTTCATCAAGTCTTCACGGAACTTCGCTTCATCATCACTGCAACAAAGCCAGTACAGTTGTATGGGCAGGTCTGTGTCTGGAAGCCTTCATGATCTCTCACTTAACACTGAGTCTCTCCCTGCTCTTCCTAGCCCACACGGATCTGTACCAGACCTGTACTATGCTCCGTTCTGAGGAATGACAGAATTCCTCCAGTGTCCCAAGAAACAACTTTCTATTGAAACCCCAGTTAGATTAGGAGTTCCTTGTGAGAAGAGGTTTATCTCCTGGGTGTGAGACGTTATACATATTTATGTGCTTAAGGGATGACATTCTGACACCTTCACTTTTCCTAACTGACACAAAGGCACACGAATACGCCCATCTCAAAACGCTAAGCAGAAGTAAGATCCATACTCATACTGAAGCTGAAACCACCACAGGTAAAGTACTTTTTGAAGCTCATTTTAATCTCATTTTGGTTGAGATAGTGTTTTGTGAAATTAAGGACAACCAACAATGAACAAAATCAATTCAGTCTTACAATGACACACTGCTTTTTGCCATTTTGGTCAAACACCACGACAGCAGGCATTCTCTCACCAACTTGGTGTGTCAACGTGATATCTCTAAGATTTTTGGCTACGAAATACAGCAAAATATTTAATCTACAAGTCTCCCTGGCAGAATGAGAAATTGCATAACTCAGTCAGATACCAGGAAACTGCTTCTTCAGATTCTTGAGACTAGGTAATGTAACTAGATATTGATGCTTCTTCCCTGCCATACCAAGGCTTTAAAGAAATACTGTTTCCCAGTACCTTCTACTATTTGCACTACACTACTAAGCTAGTACTCTGCGATGTGTAATTTTACTACAAGGAAGTTTAGATGAAATGTTTTAAGAACAAAACCTTTCCAGTCAGCTTTGAAAAAGCCTCTGCTCTCTGTCACGCACAGAAAATAGACGTATTTAAAATCAGAGTATGAAATCCAAAATAACAGCTCAGATTTCTGTCCTAAGAAAACTACCACTTACTTTCTGATTCTGCATGTTGCAAGCAATTTTAAATGATTTCATAAAGCTTCTGTAATTCACCTAACTCAAAAGTAGCCTTTTTTTCAGTAACGGTTAAATTCAGCTTAAAAGACTGCAAAGAATTTTCCAATGCTACATAATTCTCTCCAGCGAGTTTTAATCTCAAATGGTTATAAAGAGTTACTGCCAATGTATGTTACTAACCCATGATCCACAGCTGCTTTCAGAAGTGCCTCTCTTGAAGCTTTTGTGGCTGCTCTCCAGCCTGCAATGATGGTCTGAGGATGAATCTTCCTAGAAATCAGCAATTCTGCCTCCTATTTAAAATAAAATAAATAATTAGCTTTCTTCCACAGCACATTTACACTAACTAGGAAAGGCGCTTACAAGCAGTACTGGCACTTTTTCTTTTCCCCCTCCAATCTAGGCAAATATGATCTGCCTTTGAAATACCTTCTAGAAATTTTGATTAATAAAAATATCTTAGCTTCAACACGAACAGTAACCAGACACATACTTAAAGTGAAGTCTCACTTCATGTTTGAGATCAGTTTTGGGGAAACAAAAAAAATCTTCAAACATTTTTTTTTTCTTCAAAACTTTTGTGAGGAATTTGGTAAGCTGATGGGATAATTCCTCAAATTTCTTGATCTCAGATGCAGGAACTGTGATCATTAGATTTACTAGCAAAATTCACTTTGCTAAGCAGAGTTCCTCCCTTCTGACATATCTATCTCTTTCACAATAATTTCCAATTTAGAGTTGGGCAGTCTTCACTTTGCAGTGTTTAAAGGAACATTATGAATTCAAGTCTTATGCACACAAGAGCAGAATTTAACGTCCCTTTTTTTTTTCCCTTAACGTTGTGGAAAACGATTTCAGAGGACTGAACCTCACAACTTAGCAGTGCTGCACAGTGCTTAGGGCAAAAACCAGAAAATGACCCGTGACAGAACAACACTTCCATGATTCAGGATAGCGTGGTCATAGTACACTGCTGAATATAAAAACATTTGAAAAAGTTTAATACATCACCCTCAGTAATTCAGCTGCCAACACGGTGACAGACGTAGTTCCATCACCAACTTCATCATCTTGAACCTTTGACATATCTAAAAGAGGAAGTCATTGTATTAATGTTTTGATTCAAAATTCCATGCTCTAACTGCTATAAAGCACAAGTGTGTTTATCTCACATTAGTTCAAGGAACAACAACAACAAAAAATCCTACTCCTTGATAATGAGGTTGTCAAACCATAAGTCACAGAAAAACCTGAGATGAAATCAGATGCAGCATCCGTGAAAATTCCTTACCTTCATTTGCAGCAGACACCAGTACCAGCCTGTCAATGGACAAGAGCTATCGCCCTCTCTCCCCATGCCTGAGGACTGGAAAAGGGAAGGCTCCGGGGAGACCTTACAGGGGCCTTCCAGTACCTAAAGGGGGCCTGCAGGAAAGCTGGGGAGGGACTCTTGGTCAGGGAGTGTAGTGATAGGATAAGGGGGGATAGCTTTAAGCCAAAAGAGGGTAGGTTTAGACTAGATACAAGGAGGAAAATTCTTTACTATGACAGTGGTGAGGCCCTGGCACAGGCTGCCCAGAGAAGCTGTGGATGCCCCATCCCTGGAGGTGCTCAAGGCCAGGCTGGATGGGGCTTTGGGCAACCTGGTCTGGTGGGAGGGGTCCCTGCCATGCAGGGGAATGGAAATGGGTGGGCTTTAAGATCCCTTTCAACCCAAACCTGAAGACAGACAGACACAGCTGTCATCCCCTTTGATTCCAGGGATAAGCAAGGGTTGAGGGAAAATAAGGAGACATCAGAGACATAGTTTTTTGAGAGCAGCATATACATCAAATTTATTTTTCACAGAGTTCCACAACTCTTGCAACACCTTGGTCTCCTTATTTCAGGACTTCTTCTACCCCTCCCCTCATTTTGGCACACTATGTAAAGAACACTTTTCTACAAACATGCAAGAACTACACAGTAAAGTTGCAAATGAAGAAACTCCAAGTACAACAATGACAAGCTGTTAAAAACTTACCAACCAAGACCTTGGCAGCTGGGTTGTCAACTCCAATAGCTTTCAGGATGGTTGCCCCATCATTGGTCACTGTCACCGTGCTGTCTCTCCCAGTACTTAGCAGAATCTTGTCCTACATGACGCAAGATACAGAATGGTGTTTGAAAACATACTATCACTATTAAAACTAAATTAACGTGAAAGACTGAGAACTTGCAGCTATCTTACCATGCCTTTAGGCCCCAGAGTGCTCTTGACTAGGTCACCGATAGCAATTGCACCAACAAAGGATGACTGAAATGAAAGCATATACACATTAGGAAATGATTCATTTCTACTTTAAGTAGCAAATTCTAGGCAGTATCTTAGAAAGGGGAATCCCCGAGTGGCTGAGGCTGGCAGGGCCCTCTGGAGCCCACCTGGCCCAACCCCAACCCAAGCGGGGCCACCCAGAGCAGGCTGCCCAGGACCACGTCCAGGAGGCTTTTGAAGACCCCAGGGAGGAGGCTCCACAGCCTCTGGGCAGCCTGTGCAGGTGCTCAGTCACCCATACAGTAAAGACGTGAGATCTTAACCCAGCCCTTCCACAGCCACACTCCAAGAGTCTGATTCCAAGTTTCTGGTGTGCTGTATTTTGGTAATCAGCTGAAATACACTGAATTTTCACAGTAACCATAAAACCATGTCTCATAGCTAAAGGAAAAGCCTTCCAACAAATATCAACCTTCTGAGCTAAGATATAACTACTTGGTCTGTACAGACAAAATCTTCTGCTCAGAGACATGCAACAAGACAAAACACTAAGAGACAAAGGAAGCCCTACATCAATATGAACTGAAAGTATACTTAACAGAAAAACATTTAACAAAATAACACAGAGGAATTAATTACCCAGGGCACCACCAATTTCCCAGAGTAAACTCACCAGCCGAGCTGTTTCTGCCTTTTCTTCATCGGCACCTGCCTTGAAAATGTTCACGGGTGCAAGGGAAATGGATGCCTAAAACAGTATCAGAATACTTCTTTAATACATCACTTCATTTTAAAAGCAAACATCTGGCACTAGCCTGTACTATTGAAATGATTTATTTTCATACCCCAGTCAGTTTTGAAAAAAAGCGTATTCAAGGTGAACAGTGCTGGAAAATCTGAGGTGAACAGAGCTCGACTTTTTCTTAAAAATCTATTTGTGTAACGGAGAGATTGTAAGGTAGGCTGGAATATACCACAAGACCGCATGCCATATTGTCTGATAATTACATGCCCAGGCCTGACAGGCCGTTGCAAGCACCTCACTTTGTGACAGCATCTGTGCGGATGGCCAGGGGAAGCCAATAAATCTGGTTACCGTGCACAACGAGGATTTAAGATTTCAGTACTTGAATATTTGTGTTAGGCCCTTATTTTTTCAGGCGTTTCCTTGCAAATTATTTTATAGGAGTATCAAACACGTGGTTTTAGAGTAAAGAGTGGCATTTACAAAGAACCCAAGGCCCTGAGCGAGCCGGGACCAGCCCCCCGCGGTTCTTCACAGAGCCGCAGCAGGGTAGAAGCGGGCAGGGCCCTCTGCAGACCACAGGTGTAGGACGGCACCCGGCGGGCTGCGAGCACCCCCACAGCCCCCGGGGCAGCGCCCCGCCGCCCCCCGCCAGGAGCCGCCCCCCCAACGGCCGCGCTCTGGAACCTTCCATGCCCGGGGCGGCGGCGGCGCCGCCCCCGCTCCCCCCGCGGCGCGGGCAGGGCACGAGGCCGCCCCCGCCGTTCCCTGCCCGCCCCTTCCCTGCCCTTCCGTCCCGTCCCATCTCGGCCGCCCCCGGTCCCGGTCCCCGTCCCCGCGGCCGCCGCTCACCATGGCGCCGCCGGGCCCCGCCGCTGAGCGATCGCAGCACGCTGCACAACCCCGCCGCGCCCCGGCCGCACGCAGGAAATGGCGTCCCGGGCAGGCGCCGTGCGGCACGCTGGGAGATGTAGTCCGCGCCTCAGGGGCGCTCATTAACCGTTTGTAATTAGCGCTGGGGCTGCGCCTTGCAGACCTGCCTGCTGAGAGCCGCGACTTCCGTTCGCGGTTCCGTTGTGTTTCTATAAAAAACGTTTCTCTAGGCGAACTTGACCCTGCCCCAAAGCAGTTTGTGGTCGCCCCAGTTTAAAAAATATCGTCGAGTTCCTGGAGGTCAGCTCTTGAACGGGTCAAAATCTTAAATCATGTACCAAAAACTTTAAATTCAGCTTCTGTCGTCCAGTGAGCTTCACAGCCCCTCCCGGACTTGTGCCATGGTATCACCCACATCACAGAATCATCTAGCTTGGAAGAGAGCTCCAAGATCTCTGAGTCCAACCTCTGACCTAACACTAACAAGTCCTCCACTAAACCATATCCCTAAGCTCTATATCTAAACGTCTTGTACAGCCCTCCAGGGATGGTGACTCAACCACTTCCCTGGGCAGCCTATTCCAATGCCTAACAACCCTTTCGGTAAAGAAGTTCTTCCTAATATCCAACCTAAACCTCCCCTGGCACAACTTTAGCCCATTCCCCCTCGTCCTGTCACCAGGCATGTGGGAGAACAGACCAACCGCCACCTCGCTACAGCCTCCTTTCAGGTACCTGTAGAGCACGATAAGGTCGCCCCTGAGCCTCCTCTTCTCCAGGCTGAACAACCCCAGTTCCCTCAGCTGCTCCTCCTAAGACTTGTTCTCTCCAGACCCCTTACCAGCTTTGCTGCCCTTCTCTAGACTCGAGTGCCTCAATGTCCTTCTTGTAGTGAGGGGATCAAAACTGAAATTGAACCCTTCAAAAGGGAGCAGAGTTAGACCTGGGAGACCTGGGCGCCCTGCACTCTTCTACTCAATAAAATCTTGTTTTCACATTAAAAGACGTAAAAAAAAAAAAAAAAAAAAAAAAAAAAAAAAAAAAAAAAAA